>CM076936.1:658061-1316123 GCA_039566165.1 Maruca vitrata | reverse complement strand
GTTAAAGCGTCGAATTATGGTACATATGAATTTCAAATTTTGAAAAACACATTGGTACCTGGCGGGGTTTGAACTGGCGACCTCTCGCATGGCAAGCAACGACCTTAACCACTCGGCCATCGACGCTTTAATGTACCTATAATGATTAGTCCACGTATTGGCCATTCCACAGTGTTTCTCATCATTTGACTGGCTCGGTGGAGCAGTGGCTAGTGACCCTGCCTGCCGGTTCCATGATTCGTGGGTTCAATTCCCAAACGGGACCAATATTTGTATCATGAACATTGGTGTTTTTTCCGTGTCTGGTTGTGTTAATTTACATATTTAAGTTAATTTATGTATGGACACAAGTGCTGAACCTACTACGGGATCAGATCAATGTATGTGATGTTGTGAAATATTTATTTATTTTTAGGGTGCGTTTTTAAATCCTCGAAATATTATACATATTTCGGTATTTTGACGAATAGCTCACGGGCCTTAGCCAAGTGAGCCATCGTTTCAGACTACTCTGGTTGGGATGAGGAGTCGTCCTGTAGGAACCTGCGGACTATGCGGCAGGTGTTAAGAATTGCGGCCTTTTGCATTTATTATTATGGCAATGGCACGAGCTTCATTGCTTCGTCATGCTAGGAGGTAATCCGATAGGTACAAATACTACTTACGTTACATGAACCACGTTTTAATGTTTATTAAAAGATAAGGTTTCATCAGCTTTTTACTTAAATTGATTAAAACAAAGACCTTATCAAGGGGTCACAGTACAGTATCTACAAATTCAACTAGGTGCCTGATTCACTCTTAGAGAGTAGTATAGTGTGTAGGGCTGTCTATATAGTAAAATATGACATTTCAAATAGGTAAGTAATATCTCGAAAACTGAAACTGTCCGGGATATTTACCATGTTGTTTTGTTTTAATGAGCTCCCGATATTCAGTCAGTTCAGTTTCAGTTTTCTAATGTGTGTAACCATGACAGTTTAAAAGTACTATCTAGTTTCAAATATAATTATAATAATAGGTAGTTAATATTTCTTTATAGGTTACCTACCTATTAAATTTTAATTGTTAATTTCAGGTCTGGGACCCTGATAACATTTTTGTTGAACTCTAGATACGTAGGTTATATACCTATGGTACCTACCTACAGATAAAATTACTCATTTGGTTCCGAAAATCTGGAATCAGTTGGTAGTAGGTACCTTTTAAGATTGTAACATACCAACGTGATTATATAATGACTAACCTACTCAATGTAAAAAAGAACTACCGAGTTTCTGGTTGGCATCTCGATCCGGTTGTAGAATAAATAAATAACAATAAAACGACTATGTATCTATTACATAGTTTATAATGACCTACGACGTAGAAACGGGGGCCCTTCCGTCCGGCGGACTGGCCAACTCGGACCCGCACAGTTAAATACCAATGCGAGACTCCACGCCTTGTCTCGTTGTTGCCGCGGCAGTAGTCTCCTCTTTAAGCGGGCTTTCAGGGTGAGTGCGACAGGCTCAATATGGTCTATTGTGCCTGTCGACCTCATATTTGGATCTCACTACCGCTTTCCATCAGGTGGAGTGAGGTCATCTTGTTAGCTTATTATAAAAATTAAAAAAAAAACCTATATGAGTAGCGGGATAACATCATTTGTTAAGCTATCACGGTTTATGAGATAGGTACAACTTGGAGACTAACAGACGGAGAGACGGACGGCAAAGGCTTAGAAATATGGTCCCGTTTTTACCTTTTAGGTACGAAACCCTGAAAGGAAAAAAAATGGTATTCAGTCCAGGGTCAGCCTGGAGAAATATAAATTACTAGTGACCCACACTCGCTTCACATCGGGTAATCCTTTCTTAGCGGATGCCTACGTTATAACATTATTTATTATTATTATTTATTTATTTATAATCTTATGCTAACATTACAGGTCCCTTAGCCCAATGCGATAGCATAGCCATTCATATCCTACTTAAACTACATCTACCTGCAAGCCAAATTTCAGCCCGATCCGTCCAGTGGTTTGGGCTGTGCGTTGATAGATCACTATGTCAGACAGTCTTCGACTTTTATATATTTAGATTATGCTGGAGGTTTATTAGGGGAGGCGGGGGGAATGGGAGTCACTTAAGAAAAACTGTTTGTATTTTTCAGAAATAGTCAGTCTTTAATTTTTCTTTGTTTATTCTTAAACCTATAACTAATGAGGAACATAGTACCACTAGTAATTTTTAGCTGAAGTAATAAAAATAATTATAAAAAATAAAAAACAAAAAACAAAGATTGACTCTCATTTCCCACTCATATGGGTAATGGGAGTCAGTCTCAGGGTCATCATATCCGGGACAAGCCTCATGGGCCCACCCGCCACAGAGACGACAGCGATACCAAACTTCTCTTGCCCTTCCTTCTTCAAGGCATATCATACACAGAGACTAATCTCCACGTGCGTTCTCTGTGCTGGTGGGTGGCATTATGTTTTCTATGTCGCTATCACTACTTTCATTAAAGGGAACTTCTTCGTCTTCTGATACTCCAGATGAACTTGACTCAAATAAGTACTTTTTAGTTTTCATTCTTCTTTTCCTTCTTCCCTTTAGTTCGTTTTTCTCCAACCCCAACTTGCAATAGTCGTCTTCCTTTTCCAGTTTCTTGGCATCTGTAATGACCCTGATTACCCCAAATGACGGTTTTCGATTAAAATTAAAAAAATCATTTAAAATCATTACAAATTCAAATCAAACGAAATACTATCTCTAAATTCAATTATGACACAGCAACATAAAATAGTTAAAAAGTTAAAAAAAGCTACAGTTAATACTTACATTATCGATTAAATTGTTGTAAATATTAGATCGCCGCCTCCCGCGTGACCAACACCTCGCTCCCGATGACGCGAGCGCAACTGGGGGTCGCCCGTGTTTACCGGCGCGCTAGGGGTGCGGAGGAGGTTACCATGCGACATAACGTTAGACTGTGCAGCGTTTTATTTCGTTTATTTTAGATTGACTCCCGTTACCCACTGACTCTGGTTACCCCCGTCTCCCCTATTCCCCGTTCAGGCGGGGTCATGAATGCGATTTTTATTCTTAAATTTACATACATACATACATACAATCACGCCTTTTTCCCAGAGAGAGAGGAGTAGGCAGAGATCACTTCCAGCGATCCACTTTTCACCTCTGTGGGAAACGTGACGTGACGGGTTGTGGACCACGTCGCCGCCATTCTGCCTTGTGCATTGTTTTAACAAGGTCATTGCGTTCCCACGAGTAGCAAGGATATATGACGGGGGAAGGAAAAGGGGAGGAAGGATACTATCGCCTCGGATGATTTGGACTGTGTCGATAGTAGCTCAAGGAGCCGGGGTCGCTTACCCGTATACGTTCACCAACCACCGGACAGATAGTTGTGACTGGTATCCTCTGATTTTAAATTTACATTGAGCTTTAATAGCGTTAAAAACAACAAATAAAAATAGGTTTATTATTATTAGTAGTGTGGCAGCCCTGTATTTCGCGAACGATAGACGGACCGGCGCGTGCGCAGCGCGTGCTCGCGGGCGCCACTGCGCCGCCGCCATCTTGCAAATTGCCTAATATTATACCTAGCCGATTGCAACGTCAGATTTTATTTCGTCAGATTGGTGTGGGACTTTTTTTCTTTTTTGGTTTTGTCCAGGTGTCATGAAACATGAAATACCAACTATAGGAGGACATGTCTGACAAGTGTGACAGGAAGACATGTGTTTTTTTATAATATCTAGGCTTACAAGAAGACCTCATTCTACCTGATGGTAAGCGGTAGTAAGATCCACATATGAGTCTCTTGTCTGACTTAATATTCGCACTCACCCTTTATATCTACTTATATGTATAGGTATGTAACGCTTAATAAGATCGGGATATACAATACGTCCAAGATATTACTAAATAATAAGGCGTCCGACCGATTTCAGCCATGGCGGCCGATCTCAATTGAGATCAGCCAAGTGCGCAGGACATAGTAAGTATAGTGCACAAGTGTGCGCGCAAACACATGGGCGCTCTCTATTCCCTTACTTTCATAATTCGGTGAGACGGCAAACCGACATGGCCGATGAGAGATCGGGCGCAGGACCACCGACTTAACGTGCTTTCCGAGGCACGGGCGTTCAACCGCCAATTTCCTAACTCCGGGCTGAGTAATTTCATTACAGAAAAACTCATACAAATTTTGCCCGACCCGGGACTTGAACCGGGGACCTCTTGGTCCTAACGGAGCCAAGATTAAATACTTAAGACCTGTATGTAGGTAAAGTTCTACATTTCTACTTTGCACCACGTATAACTTTTATTCGTGCAACATTATAAGTTCACATATAGAATCATGGGTAGGTAGGCTAAACACTAGAAAATAAATAAATAGTTACAACTTACCTATCAAAATGGTCCCGGTCCGGTACTATCTCTGATGGTAGTAGTAGGTAAATACTTACTACGATTAAAACTAAAAGCGTGGGGCCCATTAACTATTCCTGTATTACTTTTCGAATTTGAAAGGTTTGTTCTATAAATATTCATCCAGATATCGCTCCAGACGTTATAAATATAACCGATTTGCAAAAAAAAGTAAAAGTAATGTTCTATCCGCATACAAAATAATACAGAGCGTAGAGAAAAATCTTCACAAAAAGCGAGCTTTTCCTGATAACCTTATTAAGTTACGTAGGTACTTTTAAAGAAGACTTCCATTTTCTTACGTGTGTCATTAAATAATTGTGTTTTGTGGTACAAAGTCTCATTTTTACAACAATACCTATTATTTACTTAGTTATAAAACTAAATTTATTTAGTACCTACCAGGATATTGCCCTTTTCTCTGGCTGCAAGCGATCTTACCGTACAGTAACTAACTACCTAAGTACGCACCGAAAAGAATGGTGAAAAACACACAGTGAAAAATTCCACGTATCAAATGTTGGCTGAAGAATTAATGTCACTGATTTTATGCGTCTAAGAGCTATGAGAATAATGATGATTATTATTTTTTACCAAAGAACATTAGCGACACGTTCGTCTTGCATGATCGGTTTAACGAGGTAGTAACAACCTTTACTGAAGCTGTGATAACAGTTCGGCCAATTACTCTACGATTGTTACTCATTATTATAAATAAATTGTTTATTGTTACCGCTTAGGTACAGAACTTTCGGTTAAGATCAATCATGTGTCCGGCTATTAACAAAAATCAATATCTTATCTTTTCATTAACTGCCTGTGTTGTAATTAAAGTGTTAATTACCTATATTTTGATCATGTCGGTTAAACAGGTGAAACGCCGACTGAAAAATCTCTTCAAAATTACAACTACAATTACCACAACAACTACAAAAATGTTTTTATTCAATTAAGGTGTTCCATTTTGGTGCCAAAAGGCAGCCATTTTGAATTTAGTTCTTTCATTTTTGCGCCAAAAAGCAGCCATTTTGAATGAGTCTCAGACAATCATAACGAACCCGTCCAAGTGTGTCCATGTTAGGGCGGGCCTAAAAGTGGACTATCTATGCTCGAAAAGCAGTCAGCTGAAAAAGCGTTATATCTCATTATCATCAGCCCATATACGTCTCCACTGCTGGGACTAAGGCGATAATAAGGCTTTAGTCAACCACCCTGGCCAATTGCAGGTTAGTTACACAACCTAAGAATTTCTTCGCAGGTTTCCTCACGATGTTTTCCATCACCGTTAAAGCGTCGAATAATCATTGTCGTTATATCTCGGGTTGAACGAACTAACCTGTGCCCAGGGAGGATTTGTACCAGAAACGGAGCCGATACGACAAGACACCACTGACCTTACTCGTCCAAATTCGCGGATAGCGAGTGTTTCATTCGTCAATTTGTTATTGTTTGAACATAACATTATCAGTGAGTAGGTGGGGGCGTCCGCATTCCGGAGCAATGTTGAGTTGTAATACCTAACATGCGAATAAGTTGTCCGGCCTATACGGTCAGTTGCAAAAAATGTCATCAACTGTTTATGGTGCTATGCTTTATCCAGCACCATATATTTTTATTGATTAAGCTTCAGTGGTAAGCTCATTGGTTCACGTAAAACCGGGAAGAAAGCAGGAATTCAGCGTTCTTTTGTAGTAGACTCGGCAGAAAATACTTCTTCTGTAGGACACAGGCTTCACAGATGGCCAGTATGTCTCAACCAAGTTGTTAGGACTTCAATAATCTTCTGTCTACATCTACTACTACCGTAGAGTACTACTCCTGTTACACCCTGAAATGTTAACTAGGGCTAAAATAGCCCGAAATTACACCAAATACACGAAAGCTCTTAAAGTACAAAAGTAAACTAATAACATTTAGACCGAGATTGGCCTAAAACTACCCCCATCCATATATGAGTCTTTTAGCTGCCTCAATGAACAATTCATGTCATGTTCACAAAGTTCAGAAACGTCCACGATAAAGATCCATACCGCTAACTTATCGAGAGCTGTTTCAATAGCTCGACTTTGTAACCGAAGATGCGAGATAAGGGGAACTTTATTACTTTACATGATACTACATAACTAGCACTATCTACACGCTAAAGTTGCGCTAATGAGGGCTTTCCAGAATACAATGATACCTACATAATCTTATGCTTTTGAACTTCTACGGCATGGGTGAACCATTAAGTTAATATCAACAAGGCCATTTTGTAAAGAAATATAATTATTGTTTAATGGATCGCGATCCGTTAGATTTAATTTTAAATAAATTTAGCGCCATGATCCAATCGTAACATCGCATCGGGCAGTGAGTAGCTATGTATTTATAATTTCTTAAGTCACCATGAAAAATAATTCTAAAGAAATGATTTAATGTGATCGTATGAGTGCCACCTATGTAACAATTTTGATATTGTGTATGAAGACTGCATGTTGGAACATAACGTCAGCCACCAACTATTGTTAATAGGCCAATTTTAGTTGTATATATTTAAGTCAAAAATAGGTAAAATAATTCCCTCCCTCCTGTAATCCCGGGCTCTTCAGGCAGGGCGTGAAATGGCATTTAAGCAGGCCTTCAGGGTGAGGTCGACAGGCTCAATATGGTCGACCTTATGTGGACCGGTGGACATCACTACCGCTTGTGGAGTGAGGTGATCCTGAAAGCTTCCATATAAAAAGAGGTACTAAATTTACACCATCATCATCATCATCATCAGCCCATACACATCCCCTCCCCACTGCTGGGTCACGGGCCTACCCTAAGCTAGGGCGACAAGGCCTCAGTCAACCACGCTAGCCAAGTGCGGGTTGGTCGACTACACAACCTTATAATTTCTTCGTAAGTGTGCAGGTTTCCTCGCGATGTTTTCCTTTAACGTTAAAGCGTCGAAATCATACAAATTTGAAAACACAGTGGAACGTGGCAGGGTTCGAACTGGCGACCTCTCGCATGGCAAATGACGAACTAAACCACTCGGCCATCGACGCTTTTACACGCAAAAATAATTTGATTGGAGATAAGTGTGCCCCCTACTAAAACCGACCCGTTATTGCGTCAGACAATTTTTTGATATACATGCAATAGTAGAGAGCGTCAATGGCCGAGTGGTTAAGACCGTCGCTGCATGCGAGAGGTAGCCAGTTCAAACCCTGATACGTACTAATGTGTTTCAGATTTTAAAAAATCACATGTATCATGTGTACCGCTTACTACTCTAACGGTGAAGGAAAACATCGTGAGGAAACCTTTACTACACCTAGGAAGAAATTCGGAGGTGTAGGAAGTCGACCAACGCGCACTTGGCCAGTGTGGCTGACTAAGGCCTGATCGCAATATAGTTTAGGGTAGGTTCATGCCCCGCAGTGGGGACGTATATGGGCTGATGATGATGCAATAGTAAATATTGATTGCAGTTGGAGTTAGAATTATGTGTCATCTTTGACTTGTACTCTTATTTCCGTGTTTTTAACCTAGGTAAGGTTTGTCCGTTTATTTAAAATATATAGATTTATAAAGATACGTTTTGCCATTGGTTGGACAGAGCGTCGAAGGCCGAGTGGTTAAGCTCGTTGCTATCCGTGCCAGATGTAGCAGGTTCAAACCCCGCCACGTACCAATTCATATGGACGATTATTCGAAGTAACACCATAAGGAAACCTGAAGGAATTCTAAAGTTATGTGAAGGCTACCAACCCGAACTTGGCCAGCGAGGCTCGTGCCCGTCAGTGGGGATTTATATGGGATAACGAATCATCGTTATCCCATCATCATCATCAGATGATAGTCATTGGTACTCGATAAAATAATCAGTAATTAATATAATAAAATGTAGTAATAAAGCTTTCAACACATTGAAAAAAGTATTTAAAAATAGGTAAATAGCTTTCTGTTCTTACGGACAGACCCAAACACGTGAAGTATTTTCAAATCAAATCAAATAATTAAATTTACTTTTTATCGCGTATAAAATTTATCCTTATAGCACAGTCAGTTAAAAAGTCGGCCCTCTTTCTCTGTCTCTATCAGTGTATCAAATTTCATTACAATCGCTTTAGTAATTTTGTCGTGAAAGCGTGTCGCGCTTCAGACAAGCAAACGAGGTTACTTTTACATTTAATATTACCATGGGTTATAAATCATACATAAATATTAGTTAATCTTTAGCGTTTATTTTCTTATTCTGCATTGGCAGAGGTCTCCTTTTTTATCATATATCTATACTAATATTATAAAGCTGAAGAGTTTGTTTGTTTGTTTGAACGCGCTAATCTCAGGAACTACTGGTTCGATTTGAAAAAATATTTTTGCGTTATATAGACCATTTATCGAGGAAGGCTTTAGGCTATATAACATCACGCTGCGACCAATAGGAGCAATGGAAAATGTGTAAAAAACGGGGGAAACACGAACGAAGTCGCTGGCACAGCTAGTCATCTATGTACGGCAATCTATTTGTATTTCATCATCACCAGCCCACTTTCGTCCACTGCTGGGCATAGGCATCCCCAAATGCTCGCCATCTCTGTTCTCGGCTACACGCATCCATTTGTATTTTATTACTTTTATCTCAAAATAGACCATAGATAGTTCAGTCCCTTTGTACACTGGTGACAATTTTACCATATTTTGGTAAACAAACGCAGGTACCCAGCACAGTGATGACGTGGCACATCATTTGTTTTGGACACCTGTGACGTCAGAGGAGACGGGACGGCGGTGGAGTCCCGCTGGGCTACACAAGTAGGATATTACTGCTTGCCATAGTGCAACAGAAACGGTATAAGCAGTCATATTAGAAAACTTTTTGCTTTTTTTAAAGTTTAATGTGAATGAATACCACTCGGCCATCGACGCTTTTGAAAAAAAAAGGCGTTGTTGGCCGAGTGTTTAAGGTTGTTTCTTGCCATGTGAGAGGTCGCTAGTTCAA
Organism: Maruca vitrata; assembly: GCA_039566165.1. Lineage (NCBI taxonomy): Eukaryota > Metazoa > Arthropoda > Insecta > Lepidoptera > Crambidae > Maruca > Maruca vitrata. The sequence continues at coordinate 1,306,709 of CM076936.1, read as the reverse complement.
ACTCCGCTACGTACCACTGTTTTTTTCCCAAATTTGAAATTCATTGGACCTACAACTATTCGACGCTTTAACGGTGAAGGAAAACATCGCGAGGAAACCTGCACACCTATGAAGTAATTATTAGGCCCTCAAAATACCCGCACTTGGCCAGTGTGGGTGACTTAGGTCTTATCGCCCTAGTTTAGGGTAGGCCAGTGCTCTAGCAGTCGGCGTGTAGCCCAACGTATATGGGCTGAAGATAATGGAAACAAACCGAAACAATAGATTATGCAATCTAAGACATTTTTGTCTCTTGGAAATGAGCTTAATAGAAAATTATTGTCTGCCATTATTTATTTATTGCTGTTTAGTTTTATTGTTTTACGATCATGTGTTAACTAAAGCTACGTAGTTAAACATTAAGCATCTATACTCAACTGATGAAAACTATCTATAAGCACTTGAGCTTTTAGAATCGTAGGTTCAATTTAAGGTGTAAGTAGAGTCTAAGATGGAAGCTTTTTAAAACCTTATATTTGACGGTAAAATTACTTTTCCATTTTAGTCATTTTGACATATTTGCCACATCCTTCGTAGCTTTTTAGGTTGCCCCTGATTATTTTTTTCTAAAATCCCTCAAAAATATACTATTTAGAATAGGCGTGACGACTGGGTCAAAATCTTATTATTCTATTTATTCCGTAAGTTAGTTTATACAAAAATATGGGACACGTATTTTTTTGTTAATCAATTGATTGAAAAATGACAAAATTATAGCTTATCAAACTTCTGGAGCGGGGGCTTGTGACGTCACACTTACGCAAAAATTGTACTTAATCGTGACGTCATACGAAACTTCTAAGCAATATATCTTCATAATTTCTTGTTTGTGAAACAAAATAAAAAATACGAGTACAATATTTTTAAATAATCTAAATAACGGACTAATTATATTTTTTTAGTCGTCTCGCCCATTGGCTTGTTTACTTCACTCTGTGGCTCTGACGTTCTTTTTTTCTAAATAAGGTGTCGATTCTCACCTTTTCAAGACGAATAAAATTAATGGACCGTCAATCCTCATGGGGCGAAGAATGTCGATCGCCCCGTGAGCTATGGAGCAGTCACTATTGTTCATTATCACGAATTAGTGTTATGGTGTATCACGCGATAACGTAACAATACGCCGATAAACACCATGGCTGTGGTGGTCAAACTTTTTCTGTTGATTTATGTTGCCGTTTTTGAAAATTAAAAAAGCTGAAACCCAAATTTCGTATAACCTTATTTTTGTATAGTGAAAAAAAAACATAGACACCATTTCCTGAAATTAGCAATCACGAAAAATAGATCTAATTCAGTTATTATCATATAATCATTTATTAATTAAGATTTCAGAGATCCATCCAGACTTCTAGACTCTATTCTGAGATATCACGTCAACATCTTGTGTAGGCGTGGCCTGTTAGTACATTCTACTAAACCACGCCTACCCTCTTTCAAAGCCAAGATTACAACAGTGTCCTGTAGCGGTACCATGAGTTGGCTATCGAAAACTTACGTGCGTTAAAAACCTATCGAGTTGTTTTTTTCATACGACCGATTTTAGTTCTTAGCGTGACCACCAGGGGCGCTGTACAAGTTTTTCATAGACATATTTACGTAGGCGATATCGAGTCCGTAACTTTTAAACTCATGGTAGCGCTACTGTTTGCAGTGGTATAGAGTAAGCCAATAGCTACACATCCCCCTCTTAATGACAAGCAGCTCTATAAACAAAATGTAAATAATCTTCTTTAATTCCTCTATCAATTAAAAAAAACATCAAAATCTGTTGCGGAGATTTAAGCATACATACATGCAGAAATACGCAGGAAGGAACTTATGTTATATAGTACTTAGGAGCTTTATACTATGTAGTGACGAATCTCATCTTTATAGGTATCTAACTGTTCCGTCACTTCTCCCATTTCTTCGTGGAGCACCCCACAAGTTTGGCAACCGTTACATCATTACATAACATTGCCACGGCGATCACCCATTCACGTCCATGTCGATTACATTATACACGTGGTTCACATGTAACGGGCACTCATACTACGCTTATCTACGTCAAGAAATAACCAGCTCAAATACGAGATTTATATTATATTTCAGGTAATACTTTGCGTCATTCATTTTATCATATTCACGATGACGGCTTCGTACGTAGGTTAATTTCCGTCACCGATGGTATAAAGGTAAGGTTATGGCTGTGTTTATAGAAATGATTCGCCAAAATATTATCGCCAATGAGTAAAGATAACTTTAGAACGATTCCATTAATTTAGATATTTTAAGCGACGACTAAAATAGAGGTTCTGAATGAGTCAAGAATTAGATTTTTTGGTAGTGTTAATTGATATTTTATATATCAGCCTGTCGCAGTCCATTGTTGGACATATCGCCTCTTTGCTTCGATAACGTGACAAGTTAAGAAAATTGAGATTATCAGGATAACACACTGTTGAAGCAAAGAAGCGAATATGCCTCCATTAATGTACCCCACTCCCACGCAAATCGTCACTGAACATAAAATAATATATTTTAATATTAAACACATATATATTTATTAATTTATCAACAATATCACTACGTAGTATAAAGCAAAGTAGCGTCTCACGTCTGTCTGTCCCTACGTATGCTTAAATCTTTAAAACTACTCAATGGATTTTGATGCGTTTTTTTTCTAGTAGATAGAGGGATTCAAGAGAAAGGTTTATATGTCTAGCCCGAAGCGAAGCGAGGGCGGGTCACTAGTTAAATATATTGTAGATGAAAGATATCGGATAGCTTTTTTCTTGTAGAAATTAACTTGAGCTTTCAGTTTTAATTTCACCTACAGTGTTTGTATGCAAAGCGTTGTTAGACAAGTCATTACATCGTATTAGTTAACAAAAGTTCATTAATCTAGCCACGCCTGAACTGAGTGTGTGTTATCGGAATGCCAACCCGAATCGTGTGGGAACCTTCAGAAGATTTTGATAAAAATGTCGCGTGCTGCGAAAGCGTGGACGAATGATCATCAGCCCTCAAGTTCACAACGTGTCGAAATCGGATTCGAATGCGGAAACATTAGGGGAACCTGTTGTACCTAGGCCAGTTTTTGATATTTGTATTTTTTAAAAATAAATGGTAAGAATAAGATCCGTCAAATATGGAATAATAGAAAGATCAGTTAATCACCTATATAATAAATACATAAAATATGAGGATTTTCGGTAAAGCTGGAAACAACAGCAACTTGAAAAAAAAAGGGAAAACTGTCCAAGGTACAACAGACCTGATGTACCTTGGACCGTTCCAGTTGTACTTTGGACATTCAGGGTAGAATGAAGATAAACACTAGCAATTGCAGCAGAGTTTTATTTTTAATATAGGTAAGTACAACAATAATGCTTATACCTGTAATCAACAAGAACATTAATGTAAATAGCAAATTAACAGTTACCTTAATTAATAGTCTCTTGTCTCTTTATTTTGTGTCAATAACATAACAAATGTTTACATATTTAAATATTTATTTATTGCCTTATATAAATAGAATAAAAATATAATTAAAAAATATGTTTTTATAAGGTTATATTATCTATATCAAAATTATCTATCTATTATCATGTCCAAGGTACATACTCAGTTGGGGGGCCAAGGTACAACATCATAACAATTTTTAGTTACAACTTGTTTAAACACACTTTTAATTGAGGTTGGGTTCTGACAACTATACAGTCTAAAACCTTAATAAACTGAGATTATATCGGAAGTAAAAGATATTTTATAAATACATATCGTGACAAATTAAAAGGCCATAAGTAAGTTCCAAAAAACGAACTTTTAAGGCAAAAAATAATAAATTACCTTTTTTAACTGCATTGACCCGGGGCCGGCGAATCACAACTAACTGCACGTGAGTCTTATCAAAGCAGGCTTTGACTGCCATATACAATTTTATTCTAAAGCGCGGGAGTTTACGAAAAATCACAATTGTCCTAGGTACAACACTGTCCAAGGTACAACAGGTTCCCCTACTCTCTCTTATTATTATTTGTTGTTTTTAGTGCTATTAAAGCTCAATGTAAATTTTAAATTTTAAAAAGTTCGCAATCATGACCCCGCCTGAACGGGGACTCTCTCTCTTAAGGTTCTATTGTGCCTGTCGACCTTAAATGTGGCCCTTGCGGCTGCTTATAATCAGCCTGTAAGGTCCTTCTGAACTTCGTTAATAAAAAAACTACGAGTCTGATGTCCGTATAGACTTTTCACTGTTCAATTAGTAGTTGTTTACACTTAAATTTAATAGTTTTAAAATATCGGGTCACTTAGACCCGATGAAATAGTTAACTATGTTTGTTATCGTTTTTCATCCGATACAGGCCGCTGTTCAAGATTCTTTACTGTAAAAATGACCAGGTTCACACCGTCACAATTTGTAAAAGTCATTTATAATGTAAATGTATTTTATTATTTGTAAACCTGTTTGATATTACGAAACGATATATTTATTTATAAATACAGTTTTACACTGAAAGATAGTAGAGATTTTAAAGTTTGGCCAAAAATAAAAGTCATGTAGGGTGAAATTTTTAATTGTCTTTAAAAAAACAGTTTATCGACAGTAGCCAATCTTATCGATTGACTCAATTTTGTTTAATATACTCTCATGACAACTCTACATGTATCCTGTTATCTGGTAGAGATCCTTAATCCGATAAAATCGGATTTTGTATCGGATGTCTTTGTCATATGTTGTGTAATTTTTAAATATCCTTTTGTGCAATAAACCTTTGCAGCTGCAGTGATTGTTTGGATGAAGATCTCACTGAGATTCGCGAATAAAATTTGAGAGAATGTTACCGTAACGTACAATCTATACAACTAAGTAAAATTAAACTGTGTGTTTGTATGACAAGTATTTATTGTTTACTTTTTATAAGTTTTATGTTAAGTAAGGGGGTTTTTAAAATTTTTAATTTCCACTTTTACTAGGAAACAATGTCGTGGGCGGTTGCTTGTCTTTTAATATATTTATATGTTTTAGATAAGCAAACAGTTTGTGCTCAATTTACAGCCATGAAACAAATACAGTATTAAATGAAACTTAACAAGAATACTATGCACGATCCACTCATCATTCCATCCCTCGTCAGTACATGCAAAAATCCCGAACAGATTCAAATTGACATTAACATAATTTACAAATGAATATTAAAATCAACTATGTATTTTGGGATTATAAAAGAAACAGAAGAAAAACACTGGCTACCAATTTTCAGTAATTAGATATTTTTTGCAAATTCATTGTCTTTGCACACTGTGTGCGTATAATTCTTGTAAAGATAAACTTTTTGTTGGTTTACAGATATGTCAAGATGTCAGGCATTGGTATTTCCTGGGTGTTCCACGCAATGGCCTGATGGTGATACTTAACATACAACTTAATATAGAACAAGACTTAAAATTAATTTAAAATTAGGTATTACGTTTAGTAACAAGCTATTATAGTTTACGATAGCCAAGGTCGACTCTACCTGAAAAGGTCTCAAATATTGCCAAGATTCCATCTCACAAAAACCTGAATTCTTACCCATTTTTTTACTACAATACTTATTAATTTCATTAGTAACATAATCTAACCAAAGATTCCATATAACAAGAGATGATACTGCGCTCTATTACTCGTACATCCGTCCGTAGACTTTCGCGTTCCTTTACCTGTATCAAAAAAACTATATACCTATCATGGAAAAAAAATATCCCTCGAAATCTAGGGGTTGGTCAAAGTAACAGGTAGGTTAGGAAGGTCAGTTAGAAATGATTGATCTAATATGATATTGTGCTTGATGAAACATCCAAAAATACCTGGTTAGATCATATCAAAAACACAGCCTCCAGAGGCAAGCTATCAGTACAAGCTTCACCGTCAGCCCATATACGTCCCCACTGCTGGGGACGTATATTGTAGGGCCTACCCTAAACTAGGCCTAAGTCAACCACGCAGTAACGCGAAATCAGTAAAAGCATACAATTACAACTTGCACTTTAGCATAATCAGTTGTCATCTGTTAAATTACACGGTTACAAAAGGTACTAAGACTCCAATCCGTTCTGAATTCTTAAGATTTTTATAAAACTTGGTATGGAGGGGGGATTAGGCTTGCGGGGACAGCGGGAATACACGGTCAGGTTCTACAATCAAAATACATCTAACATCAGATTTTACGCAGACGAAGTCGCGGGCGTCCTCTAGTAAGAAAATACTTACGCCTCGATTTGTGCACCTATGCCACAAGCATATTCATAATCCAGTTTTTTAAGCAAAGGAACCAAAGTCCATCGAACACATCCAATTCGAGCCCCCAAACTATCGTATCCGTAAGTTTCAGGGTGCGCGTACGCATCCCTATATATGCGGCTGTAGCTAGAAGCGAGTCAGTCGCGCGCAAACCGCCGCCCGCGCAACGTCGCCATGTCGCGTGTGTACGTACTCCTACTAGTCATAACCCTCAGTATCGAATGCGAGATGCTAGGAATGTGCGCGAATTGCGCCAACGGCGATCTGACGGTGAAGGAACTCACCGACGCCAGAATCGCCTTCGTGAAACAGCAGATCTTGAAGAAGTTGAGGCTCAGCAAGAAGCCAGAAGTGGGGAGGGTGGTGAATAATCTGCCCGTGCCGGTGGCGCAGGGGCAGACCCTCAACGAAGGCACGGACAAACCGCCAGAGTTCGACGACTATTACGGAAGAACAGAACAGAAGATCATCTTCCCTGTGCCGGGTGAGTCTCGAAACTTTGAAGCTTTTTTTGTAGAAAGGGGCTTTTAATCAGTAAATGGTAGAGTGTATCAATCATATTGTTTTGATTTTACGTATTTACTATATAACATGCTCATAGTCATCGAGATAAGTATAATTTACGTTTTAATTTGATTGCTAAAGTAAAATACTCGAAACGAGTATTTGCATTTCTTTGAAATCATATGTGGACTATGGATTGGCCATTTCATATTTTTGATCACGTATCAGTATTAAGATATTTCACCTGACGCTTCCTTTACATTTTAATATTTTATGATCAATAAAAACAACTAGTAGAGTATTATTCAAACGTTCTTAATCCTTACTAATATTATAAATCCGAAAGTAACTCTGTCTGTCTGTCTGTTACGCTTTCACGCATAGAGTACTGGACCGATTTAAATGAAATTTGGTACAGATATAGTCCAGAGCCTAGAAAAGGTTATAGGCTTCTTTTTAACCGACTGCGCTATAAGGAAGTAATGTTTTACCCGTTAAACGTCTCTACGCGGACGAAAGCTAGTACTTATTAAGGTATTTACGAAGTCGTTTAAAAAAGACATCAACGTCGTATTGAACCTACACCTTCCAGTTTATAATATTGATACATGAAAACCTTTCGTTATGAATCCCCCTATGTATTCAAAACCACATCGAAATCCGTTGCGTTGTTTTAAATATATAGGGACAGATAAGGGACTCCGTTTTTTAGTGATGATTTGGCCTATTCATACCTGGTGCCTAATTTCTATACTATTTGAGCATCACTGGCGGTGTACGCCGGGGCTTGCGAGTTGTATGTAGCGACTAAAGTTCAGGCAATAAGTTCAATGGCAGTAGAAAGTGCTGATACCAATTGTTATCACTCTGTGAGATGCTTGGAAAACACTTTTTTATAATGTACTTATGATTATATTAAGTAAAATATCTGAACTGACTCTACATAATATGTTATGTTATTGTAATTGGGTTAAAATACCAAAATTTTGTTAACAGTGGCATCTAAACGGATTTTAGCTAAGACATAATAAAAAAAAATCTCACAATATCACATAGCCATTGGTCTCATTGAGTCATACTGCTTAAGCACTTGTGTTCCGGATATCAAAAACAACAGTGGTACACAAGTTCACTTAAATACATAAACAACACGGATCAAACACCGACATGCATCACACAAAATTTTGTCCGAGGCAAGAACAGAACCTGCGACCCTTAGCCCAGAGACAGGTGCTCTACCAAGTCCACGCGTTAAGTAGATGTTATTTTTTGCCATTCCGATGCCTTACACACTTAGTAATTGCTCGTTCTTACAATCCACATGACATGTTATCAGCGCCGTGTGTAAACAAAATTGACTCAACATTGTATTATATTTTATACATGCGTAAGTAAATAGGTAAATGCACATGCGAGTTAAGTTATTTCAGAATTACTATATCTAGTAACTAATCAAGTTACCGCCATAACCAAAATTCAATGGGTACACAATTCGATGAATCACTTTTAATATTACAATAATCATCATCATCATTTGCCCATCTCAGTCCAATTCTGGACATAGGCCTCCCCAAAAATACTACAAAAACAACAATAATTCGGAATATTTGACTACTACATACTAGATAGACGATTAAAACGTATTCTTTTCAAAGCTTATTGTCCACTTTTGGGTTCAGACCCTTAATCGTCAAAGTAGCAGTCAAGTATTTAATCGTCTTTTCAGTATTCACCCTAGGTTAGATAAGCCTTTATCTGGAAATCCACAATACTATATATAGAAACAGTAGCGCTACCATGGGTTAGCTATCGAAAACTTACGTACGTTAAAAACCTATCGAATTGTTTTTTTTCATAGTAACTATTTTATATCTTAGCGTGACCGCAAGTTTTTCATAGACATATTTACATAGGCGATATCGAGTCTGTCACTTTTAAACTCATGGTAGCGCTACTGGTGGGGTCACCAGTACCAAGACGATCAGTCCCTATTAACAGGCGCGTGTCATTAGACATGGAACGCCCTTCCAGCTCATGTTTTCCCTCCCTCATACAATCCCGGGCCCTTCAGGCGGGCGTGAAACGGCATCTTAGCAGGCCTTCAGGGTTAGGTCGACAGGCTCAATAGGGTCTATTGTGCCTGTCAACCTCATATGTGGACCTCACAACCGCTTACCAAAAGATAGAGTGAGGTCATCCAGAGAGTATTTTTTAAGAAGAAATCTAGATCCAATAATGCCTGTATACATTTCTTTTAAATATCAGTCCTAAGAAAACCAATAAATCAGTCAATTTCTTTCCTACAAAAATAAAAATAAAAATGCATTGATAAGACTTCCTACTATAACGTATCTGACATAATGATAATCCAACCAATATCGTACTATAAGTAGGCACTACATAGACACAGTCATCCAATCCTGATACGATGTGAACATAAATCGTTTATCTGCATGTTTTAATTTTAGATTTTTTGGTGCAATATAGAGTATTTCCATTTTTTATTTAGAGTTATCTATGCATACAGACATATTTTGAGTTTATAATTTTAAACTGTCATGGTTCCACACATTAGAAAACTGAAAGTGTCCGGGATATTTACCATGACGCTTGCGACAGTGCCGAAATTTATACATGCGTAAGTAAATAGGTAAATCCACATGCGAGTTAAGTTATTTCAGAATTACTATATCATTTTTCATTTTCATTTCTATATCTAGTTACTAATCAAGTTACCACCTTAACCAAAATTCAATGGGTACGCAATTAGTCGCTCCTTGATGACTTTTGCTATCATCATCAATCATCATCATCTGCCCATCTCAGTCCACTTCTGGACATAGGCCTCCAAAACAATAGTACTAAAACAAAAATAATATATAAATACTAAGAGGAAGTCAGGTATTTAAGGCATGGAACGCCGATCCAGCTCATGTTTTTCCTCCCTCATACAATCCCGGGTTCTGGATGAAACGCAAGGACGAAAGGCGGAGCATGAAACGGCATCTTAGCAGGCCTTTTAGGTGAGGTTATGCCTGCCGACCTCATATGTGGACCTCACAACCGCTTACCAACAGGTGGAGTGAGGTCTTCTTGAGAGTATTTTTATAAAAAGAGAGAGTTTTCTTTCCTGAATTGATAAGATTTCCTACTATAACGTATCACATAATGTTAATCCAACCAATATCGTACTATAAGTCGGCACTACATAGACACAGTCATCCAATCCTGATACGATGTGAACTTGAGATTACCGTGAGATAAATGGTTTATCTGCATGTTTTAATTTTAGTTTTTTTGGTGCAATATGGTATTTCCATTTTTGTATTTCCAGGCATATTTTGAGTTTATCAAGATCTCTCCTGTCGTTCTAAAATGGCAAACTATTTTAGTGTACCTATCTATCTATCCAATTTATGAAGTTCGCTCTGGGCCACGAGCCCACTCTAAACTACATAGAGCGATCAGGCCTTAGTCAACCACGCTGGCCAAGTGCGGGTTGGTCCACTACACAAACTTAGAATTTCTTCATGGGTTTGCATGTTTCCTCACTATATTTAAAGAGTCGAGTAATCGTACATAATTAAATTGGATTTAAAATTTGAAAATTATCCATATTTATTTATTTTATTGGGGTATCTATGCCACCGCGATACTTGTAAACAGGATAACCACGGCATACTATCATCATCCTTTTTTTTAATTAACCTGTATCATCCCACTGCTGGGCTAAGGTCTCCTCCAAACCTGTCCACCTCTCTCTATCCAAGGCTAGCACTTGCCAGCTCCTCGATAACTGGACCAAATCGTCACACCATCTTTTCTTGGTCTCTTCAGCAAAAGCGTCGTCTCCTTTAACTGTTTTTTTTAAGCTATTGCATAGCTTTTATCGCGGGCTTTGAGCGCGGCGACCGAACCAAGAAATTCCGTAACGAAAAAAACCTCACAATCGTCTAACGTCGTTTCAGTTCGGTAGACTTCGGCACGGTGTTTGTGTGCGTGCGGTTAGACGTATTGTACGACTCTACGAAACTCGCACGAATCGAGACGAGCTGCTCCGAAATCGGACGATGCTATGCAATAGCTATACCGCGGCAGTCCCCGAGTGCCACACGTCTTTTTTTCTATCTTAAGATAAATTCTACATAAGCTTCGTCATCACAACTCGCGCGCACACGCAGGGCACACATGTAGGTGAGTGCACTTTGCACCGCGTTGCATTCCGCAGACGGATCGCGTTTATTGGAGCTAGACTGGCATCGAACTTTGGACCCTCGGCCTTGCGTTAGACGTACAACCTGATGTAGGACTCGGTAGGGTTGCCAAAGATTTATAGTTGTGATAACAAAATTAAACAGATTGGACGTTTAGCACTTGTGTAGCGTAGTGTTATGTTTGTAGGTTTATGTTCTGAAATGTTATGTTTGTAGGTCGGCCAAGGGGTTTCCAAATATAAGGAAGGTTCCAAATTTTTCAAAATACAAAAATAAAGTTTTGCTAATATAAGTCAGATTTATATTTGGCAATATATTTAAGACTATTATGGTAGATCAATGTTGAAGATTAATTGTGAGACTTAACATAAGCCCTATTTCTTACAAATATGGATGTGACATAATTCAATAAGCTTGGTGGAACAGTACTTCGTGACCCAGCCTCACTACCAACAGTTCCAAGAGTCATGGGTTCGATTACTACCCGGGACAAATATTTGTGTGACGAACACAAATGTCTTGGTCTGTTATTAAATATATTTGTGTATCCACTGTTGATTCTATATCCGTAACACAAGTGCTTAAACTACTTACCACGGATCAGATCAATGTATGTGATGTTGTGTACCTAACATTTATTATATTTCATTTAATTGTAGATACAGTTTCACTCGTAAGAAGTAAGGTACTAGAGCAGGCACACGTCAATGAGGGTTTTCGCGAATGAGAAATCCACTAGATGGCAATACGTAGGCGTGAGGTCCAACTGCATCATGATTGGTTATTTTTGACGTGACATTGACAGACATGTCAATATTCACCAATCACTTAGCAGTTAGACCTTATGTCTATGTCTTGACATGTAGTGGATTTCTCATTCGCGAAAACCCTCATTTAGTGGTTTCGTATGTAGAGTCAATCAAATTTTTTTCCAAAAATCTGATTAATTCTATCATTTTACACATATTATATAAACAGCAAATAAGAGGGAACATACAAGGTGTTTCTTCAAAAAAATTAGTACACAGGTACTTATTCAGTACTTACACGGGTAAATGCGGTATCATCTCAGATTAATAGTATTATTCCTGAAATAGATTTATCGCAAGAGATTTGGAAGATATTTGCCAATCACATGTATTTTCATGAGTCATAATACGTATATAGTTATTTTAAATTATCAGCTATGAAGATTTAACACGCAATAATTTATGATTTCAAGGTAACTGTCATGCTATAGATAAATATAATTTAAAATAAAACAATTTTACGGATTAAACTCGCGTGTATTGTTCGCGCAAATAAATATATTTTTTTATTTTTAATATTGTTATTTATAGATCTGTATCTCGTAATCTGAAAAATAATTTGAAATAATTTTTTTTTTGTACTTCTAACTGGCGACATTGAAGGCTTGGAGTAGCCTTGCCATCATTACAGGACTTGCGGGGGAGCGGATGGCTCTAACCCCTAATTTTTTTGTAAAATAGGTCTTATAAAGATGTCATATTGCACAAGTGCGTGCAAAAATTTCTTTTCCTTATTTCTCTACACAATTTTATACGACAAGAAGAGCAGACTTAGGACCAATGACCTTTTTAGGGTTCCGTAGCCAAAATGGCAAAAACGGAACCCTTATAGTTTCGTCATGTCCGTCTGTCCGTCTGTCCGTCTGTCCGTCTGTCCGTCTGTCACAGCCGATTTACTCGGAAACTATAAGTACTACAGTGATGAAATTTGATGGGAATATGTGTTGTATGAACCGCTACAAAAATATGACACTAAATAGTAAAAAAAAGAATTGGGGGTGGGGCCCCCCATACATGTAACTGAGGGATGAAATTTTTTTTTTCGATGTACATACCCGTGTGGGGTATCAATGGAAAGGTCTTTTAAAATGATATAAAGTTTTCTAAAAAACATTTTTCTTAAAGTGAACGGTTTTTGAGATATCAGCTCTCAAAGTCGTAAAAAGTATGTCCCCCCCCCTCTATTTTTATAACTACGGGGTATAAAATTCTAAAAAAAATAGAGGTGATGCATGCTAATTAACTCTTTCAACGATTTTTGGTTTGATCAAAGTATCTCTTATAGTTTTTGAGATAGGTTGATTTTTATTATATTTGCTGCTACGGAACCCTTTGTGCGCGAGCCCGACTCGCACTTGGCCGGTTTTTATTTCCTTATCGCTAAACCTCCGTCTGCCTGTCTGTCTATCTTTTCTTTCTCGTGCCTATTATATGTGGCATACCACTAGTAATGTCACATAATAATATAAGGTCTGTTCTTTGACATGGTTTGATTGCAATTTCACTTCAGTCACCCAGAATAAACTATTCGTTCTAAGGATCTGACCACTAGTAAACGCTGAATGCTTTTAAAATAGTAAATTGAACGTAGAGTCTGTATTAGGTTAGGAGTTAGCCATCCGCTTCCCCGCAAGTCCGGTGATGATGACGAGGCTACTCCAAGCCATCATCGTATGTCAGGAAAAAAGGATATTCCCTCGGCCCATCAATTATCCACAATATCATCGACAATTATCGTAAAAATATAATTTTATTGTGTTGTTAATTAAGTATTTAACAATAATATAGGTGATTCGATGCGCGCCAACCCGCAAGTCGGAGGTCAACGGAAACCTACTAAGTCGGAGATAGTTAAGTTCGTTGCTTTATATACTAGCTTTTGCCCGTGGCTTCTTTCTTCTGGTTAGGGGAACCAGGCTTTGAGAAAATAGATCGCACTACATTTTGGACCTTATGCAGTTGCAATACTGGCGAAAACTAATAAACAAATGTAAATCTGTGCCTGTTAAAGGGTAAAAAGTAAATTTGGTGTCATTTGTCCAGCAATACGGGTAACTAATGTGCAATGGTTGCTGTCCTAAGAGAAAAAGCTCCAGTTGGTTAGAAAAACCGGCACTTACACACATGAGTTTCGTACCACACAAGCTTGTACTAGTTGCCATCCTATATTGACCCATAAAATACAGCACCAGGTATGATAATAAAACTATATTTAAGATTTTAGACTTTCGCGCTCCATTACACTAAATATTAGTCTATATTAGCGGCCATGATTGGTGTAACCCAGTCGAAACGTCGGGCAGTAAGTAGCTATGTATTTGCTACTCCTAATATCGCGTGTAGACTCGTAAAGACTAATATTTAGTAAAACTATATTTGTAGTAGATTCAATGCAATAACAAAAATAAGATACTGAGGTAATTACGACGTAACATGAAAAAAGCACACGCTTGACAATATTAATTGCTTTAAAATAACTATACGTATGTACATGAGTTTTATGCGTAAATGTAGTTCTCTCATAGATTTTGTACAAGACACCATGAGTTTAAAACTTACGCACTCGATATCGCCTACGTAAATATGTCTATGAAAAACTTGTACAGCGCCGCTGGTGGTTACGCGAAGAACTAAAATCGGCCGTATGAAAAAAACAACTCGATAGGTTTTTAACGTACGTAAGTTTTCGATAGCCAACTCATGGTAGGCCCTCTGGGCTGGAGCGGTAAAAGTCTCTCCAGTCTACGTATTGATGACGTTGAATTTTGATCGAATCATGCATCGCTTAATGTCACTCCTTCAAGAATGACGTAACAAAGTGTGAAATTTACAAATGTGAAGCACGTGCCACCCCCGTGATAATGACATGAACGTTCGTGATAAGAATATAGGTTAAACAACGAATATTGTGGTTTTGTTGTGATTGCAAAGATGTTTAAAAACTTCGCTATCATCGCGCACGCAGAATCATTTCCTTGATCCAACGTAAATATGCGATTATTTAATATCTTCCACTTAATTGTTTTTAATACGTTTTTGGGTGTCAACAGAGGGTTAATAATCCTGCTAATTGATTTGTTAATTGCGTTGATAAGCTTAAAAAATTAAGCGACATTTCAATTCAAGATTTATAATCATGTTGAGGCAAAAATAAATCAGACAGTTTTTGCTTGACGTGAACTTAGGTAAGCTAAGGTTATCCGGGTTGATTCTCTGCTATATACCTTTAAATGAAATAAATATTTGAAACTACTGTATCACTTTCTGGTGACTATACACACAACATATGTGTTGTCCTAGGACTTGCTAATGATGATTGCATCATGCACTAGGTACCTATAACTGGGACAAGTCTAGATAGCAATCATTGCTTTATTGTGTACAGATGTTATGACGTATTTCATGATTTTAACTTGCATATTTTCCCTAATGTGAAATTCCTTGGCTAACTTTAGCATGTTTTCTGGGCTTATTAGCCTAAGATCCTAGTGCCCATATCAGCAGGTATAGGTATTTTAAATAAAAATTATATTAAAAGTTGCCTTGGAAAAATGGCCTTATGAAGAGATGCGAATGCAGATTTTCAATTATTTTATCCATCAATTTCCTGTAATGTAATTGAAATAATGAATTTACCTATGTGTGCTTACTGCTTACTCATGACAACCCTAAGTTAGGGTAAAATCAGAGTAAAATTAGATATTAAGTGGACACTACGCTGTGTTACGGTAGAGTTTTCAGAGTTCCCTATGCGAATGATTCTACCCCTATTAATATAAATAAAAATACAATATAAATATTACACAACATCACATACATTAATACACTCGTGTTACAGATATCAGAATCAACAGTTGATACACAAATATACTTAATACACACCCAGACACGGAACAAACATCGTTCGTCACAAAAATATTTGTTCCAGGTGGGAATCGAACCCACGTCTCTTGGAGCCATAGGTAATGAACCTGGGTCACTACTGTTCCACCGAGCCAGCCTTACCTTGCCTTAGTGCGCACGCGCTGCCTGCGTGACGTTATCGCGCGCAATCTTCTCCCCTGCTGTATGTCAACTGAGCTGCGTAAACATACAACATATACACGCACGTATATACATATGCAGATATATACAGCGTGGGAAACACTCGATATCTTCGGTACTGTCTTAGCATTAGCACTCTTCTCTACTCTAAATTAGTAATTTCAATCGATCTAGCGATCTAGTAGTATTATTATTGTTAGTATTTAGGGTAGCTAAGTTAACTATAACCGATTTGTGTATATATTATTTGTGTGCCATTGGTGAGACTTCTTTTTTAAAGTTGGTTAAAAAAAGATCGGACATTAAAAAGTTCTAATACGATTGAATGTCTACTTTTCTACAATATTTAATCAATCACTGTTACTTGTAAACTGATTGGAAACTTACCATAACCTATATTGTCCGTTAGTTAATTGGACTGTTTAAATTTGCAGGTAAACATGTCACAGATATATTAAACCCTCTATATACCAGTTATTTAGTCTTACCTACACATAGATATAGGTAGAGTAGGCAAAACATGGAGAAAGCTTTAATAAATCAATTTACAATACCTACAATACATTATTTTATAATCTGTGACGATAAACTACAAGATAAGCAAGTTACCGCAAAGAAACATAAATCAAAGCCTTTTAATGTAAACTGAAGTAATTTAAATTTTTTGGCATCGCTTTTGATAAAAATTGCAATACCTACATAGTATTTCACTTTCGTTCGTGATTTTAGTCGTGTATAGTGAAAAAAGCATATTATAAAGTAGAAGATTGCTTAAATGATAAAAATCCATGGACATGATGAGCTGCTCGCTTGGACATCAATGAATTATGTAACTTGTGAATTTTTATGTAATATGTGATTAATTTATTTACAACTTGACGTGCAAAAGTATTTCATGAAAATCTATTTGCAGAATAAATTATTTCATTAAATTATTGCATTTAATTTCAGTTTATATGCATTTTTTCATTGGTATTAAATTTATCTACCCAGGTAAGTATTCATCGTAACTACGCACAAACAAATCAATTTTGAACATCCAAAATATATGTTCGTCAAGAAAGGTTCAAATCAAACAATCAATTTTATTTACCTAATAAAATACATTTCAAAGGTTTCTATTTATGTAACTTCCTATTCGTAATTACTCACAGATAACTTTTAATTAGTAAACATTACGCCACTCGCTAGACAGGGGTTGGGTCTCTATCGTTCGACTATTGTATCAACGTTTTATGCCTTTTTTACGACAATATGGCGGCTAAAATAACTAGAGGTTACCCATTATCTAAAACCATAGAGCAGATAGTTCAGTTTCACGGATTCTCAAAGAGCACGACCTATGGTCATAAAATTATATCTGTCATAGACAATTTTATCTATTATTTAAGTAAAGGATCTTTTATTTAACGACTATGTGTACCTAATAACCATTTATTAATTGTTTTCAGTACTAGAAAGCTTTGATGAATTAGATAAAGGTATCTAAAAACTGTGTACGGACGGAGACACAAACTTATGACATCTGGACTATTGCCTCTTGACACAACTTTCTGAAAAGCCTAATAATATAAGTAAAATGTTAATTATCGTTTTAGTATGCGGCCTTTACTACATATTTTACATACGCAATTAAGTAAGTATATAGAACTTACTACGTCTTTTAATAAACCTTGAACATTTTCGGTAGGTCAACAAATTAAATCTTGTTAAGATAGATTCTATATTTAATAATGATGACTTATGTACTGTTTAACGTTTAATTAGTGCTAAAAGTTATGCTAATAATGCTCCCATAATAAAATTTTAAGATAATATTCGCATGACCTGACAATTATGTTTATTGCCGGAGGCCTAATGACGGAGAATTTTTTTTAACATACTACGTGACTTGACTTCTTCGAACATAACCATGATTATTCTACGCGAAGATTTTAAATAAATGTTTAATAATTAAAATCTTTTATTTTTACATACTCATTGCAAATAACATAATACTTACAAAGTAAATTATCTGTTTGAACTGCTCACACAGAAAGTTAATCATATCTTTACTTCCTACTTATCGTGATTCATTTAACACTCGTGCCTATCTATTTTTATTTGTCTTCGGCTTTCTTCTCGTTAAACATTATAAAAATGTCAAATGTCATAAAAAATAATGAAGAAAATATTCAGATTTTAGAACTTTTAAAATCCCACTTGTTTTATTCAAATTTTAAATTTACATTAGTGCCTTAAATCGAGATAATAATTCAACATAAAACATCTAATTTTGTAGCAATACAACATCTTTAATGCTGTTGGTAAATTTTGAGAACAGATTGTTCGAAAATGTTGTCAAAAGCTGTGTTGATTTCGAACCATAATCCTTTAAAGCTTGAAAAAAGCTCGAAATCGGATGTATAATAACTAATTAGCTAGGAACCTAGATTATGATACAATGTATAATATTTATTTGCTTTCCGCATGGGACCGTCCTCGTGAAATCATTGATCGACATAACATTTTTGTTTATAAACTACCTGAGTATAAAACAGATAAATGTAAACCTCATTCAAATTGGTTGAGCCGTTTCTGACATAACCGCGCAAAAACGTAGAGACAAACGGATAAATAATGTAAAAAATTATGTTTTCAGTGCTATTTTGATCCATTTTTTTAAATTTACACATTATTAACATATGTATTGATTGTCTGACTGGCTTCTTGTCTATTGGTATCAAGCGCTTCATCAAAGGATCGAGAGCACGTTAAGCCGGTGGTCCTCCACCTGATATCTCATCGGTCATGATGGATTGCCGTCTCACCGAACTATGAGAGTAAGGGAGCAGAGGGTGCACTTGTGTTTGTGCGTACACTTGTGCATTATAATATGTCCGCGCAGTCGGCTGATCTACATTGATATCGGCCGCCATGGCCGAAATCGGTCGGACGCCTCATACTTAATATTATTAATTGTCTAAGGAATGTCTATATCGGAGTAAAATGGCTAGCCCATTGTTTGTATGCACTATGTATTGTGTATTATGTACGATGTATAAGATCAGCTGATGACAAGTGTCCATATTAATTACCGTTACTAAACGAGACAGCAGTTATTGAAAATACACGAATGTGCGCCCCGCTGACTCCTGGCCTCTCTATCTCTAATTAACAAAGATTCTAATTACGATTCTCTTGGATATAGGCGGTGAGATAACGCTAATAGGATGTTTAGTTATCTCGGGAACATGAGCTAAGCATTGATTCGGAATCGCGAACACGTCCGTGGAAACAAGAGTATTATTCATCAAGACAAGTTCGAAATTAAAAGACATAAAATTTTTATGCCAAAAATTGAGAAATATGTGGACTTATAAAAATGTAACACCTGTTTGTACCATATTTCCAACAAATAAGCATATTTCTATTTCTTTTTCTAATGTGAATAACTGATTTCTGAATTACAAAATAAATATAGGAAAAACCTACCTACCTAGTTAGGTAAACTATGTTGGACTAGAAAAGTGTTAAATTTTCCTTAAATAGAGTAATTTTGTAAATCAATTGAAAAAGCTACGGTTAGAAAACCGGTCAAATTGTCTTTTAACAGACAAAAAACTGAGGAGGGTCTGAAGACAACGTGTTTATTTTCAGTACAAAGAAATACCTGAAATAGTTTTTATACACGGGACTTAAGACTTAACCACACATTTTGTATTATAAACTGCTACTCATGTAACTACATTTGATAACTATCAACAATACCAAATTAGCAAGTACTTTCTATCGGATTTTTCGGATCCGGTTTTTCGTATCTCCAATTTCATTAACCGATGGAGTCCACCAATCAAAAGCCCGCTAATGACAGTTATTTCGCACATTTCACGCGCCCGCATAGTGATGGGACATAGTACAATGACATTTGAACATTATTACTTATTTTCGTGTACCAATTACACGAACGGTCAACTGCGCGTTATTATATTATTTACTTTACCACGTAACATAGTCCACACAATCGGGCCTGTATACCTACACCGTTATCTGTTCAGTATGGCCTTTCGGGCCATATGCCTTGTTCCAATTAGTATGGGGTCATAGTAGTACGGTCAAAGTACCTCAGTAATCTTTTTAGGCCTTGGAATAAGGTAGTTAATTGTCCAGCCGCAAGTATATGTGTGTATGTATAGTGGGAGATGAGTCTGGCCGATGTCTTGCTGCAAACATAGTATATTAAAGATATACAGTAGCGATACTGCCTAATTAGTGAACTAGAATAGGTTGAGAAATCAAATGGTCTGAAACTCGGGTTTTCTTATCATTGGTGGGCGCCAAGCGAAAACTGGGAGATCCCCAGAGTTTAGGCAATAAAAACCGAATATACCTCTAGTATATTTTATTTTTTAGGCCTCAGCAGTTTACAGATGCACTCACATGTAATTAAATTAAAAACACTTGATCGGACGAAGTCTTAACCCTAAAGTTTCTCAGCATTCGTATTTTTTCTACAATTTTGTATAATTTCTGTTCGAACATGCGACATGCCTACTACTCGTCATTTATAACACAAATGTTCTAGGGGTTTGTTGATGTATATTTTATATATGAATGTACGAACTATTTACACAAAAATAAGTCCAACAGATTTGAGTTAAAGTTCGCAGAATACTATCTTATTGACACATGTCAATAAAAGGTGAATGGAATGCTCAGCGGTAAACAGGGATTCTAATTAACGATATTTTTTAATTAGTTCATTTTTTCTCTTAATCGTGTTTACAATAATACTTCTTGATATTATTTGTCTATTTTTATTGAACCGTTATCTCCACGTGCCCCACAGATTATTGCGTGTTACTCTACAAAAATAGAGAAAATCATCAATACATCTCATGACCGATCGCTTGACTCATGTAGTTACTATGTAAAGAGCAGGGGTAGCCAATCAAGTAATACCTAGGTACCAAACCTTGTCTATCTAGATTTGGAGATTGGAAAACTTGCTCTAGCCTTTATTCCTAATAGGTTTAAGCCTGTTTTATATCGCAAACACATGAAAGCCAATACCTAGATTGTAAAAGATATCTGTTCTATTGTAAATAACATTGCTTTTCTTTTCTTTCGCATTTATAATATTATTAGCGACCCATCTTTGCATCGCTTCGGGTTTACCTCTATCTATTAAGAAAAACAAATCATTAGGGCCGTTACCGAGATCACGTGCTTTTTTAAGTAAACAGAGCCATCTGCCGGGCTGATTTGTGAATCTATTTAAACCATACAGGGCGCCACTCAAACGCATACAAAAAAAATCATTTAAATCGGTCAAGCCGTTTAGGAGTCAATGACATATACACCTACAGCAGAATTATATATATAAAGATAGTAGGATGTAAGTCTTAACGACCTTGTATTTATTGCTATGGTTGTTTGTTCCAGGGGAGTGCCTGACCTCAGGGAGGTATCCGTTCAAATGCCTTCGGTTCGAGCTCCCTCCCGATGTAGAGCCAGAGGAAGTCACTGTAGTAGAGCTGTGGTTCTATAAGGTATAGTTAGATTATAACTGTCATACATATTACTTTGTGATTCATCTTAGTCATCATCAGCCCACTTCCGTCCACTGCTGGATTTTTCGAGTGAAATTATGATTCTTTGAATTGAGTAAATTTGCCATTGACATTTCAAGAAAAAAAGTCTGGAAAAATATTTTATTACTTTAAAATTAAAAAGAATTCGAAAAATATCAGACTTCAGAGCGTCAGTCGCGATATGTGAAGACCATGGTTCAAGTCCCCGTTCAGACGGGGTCATGAAACCGATTTTTTTCAAATTTTAAAATAGCACTTTCAAATATATATTTTAATATATTATATATTTCTAATTCCAGGAACGCGACCCCCTAGACGAATACAACCAGACCTTCGTGATCTCCGAAGCCGCCCACTGGGACAGCCAGCAGCAGTTCAAGAAGACCAAGCCCATCGCCATCAAGGAGACCAGCATCGGCGAGGGCTGGGTGCGCGTGGAGCTGGCCTGGGCGGTGCGGGTGTGGCTCGAGGGTCGGGAGACCATGCACACGCTGCATGTGGCCTGCAGGACTTGCCAGGTTGGTATTAAGGACTTCTATATCATGTCATCATTCTCCTGCCCTTGTCCCACGCTAAGTGGGGTCGGCGCAACATGTATATTTCTTCCACTCGGGCCTGCCATTCGTCATCTCTGCATCTACTCCTTTCACTCCCATATCATCTCTCACACAATCCATTCATGTCTTCTTCAGCCTTCCTCTACTATTACGTCCATTGCATTCATACTCATCACTCTTCTAGTCACATGGCTTTCTTCCCTCGTCATAAATGCCCGTGACATGTAAATTTACAATTAGAATGACTCTGCGACGAGCACTCTTTCGAAATGCGAGAAGAGAAAGCATAGTTTGAGGTTTTCGAAGGTTTGAGTCCCTGTCTACTCGCGCATCTACATGATTTGGCATTTTTCATACCAAATAAAAGAATTCAAATTGTATAAACTGAATCAGTTTATTGGCATATGTCTAAAGGTCCCAGAATCGAGAGCATGTGAGGATTTTCAATAAAGAAATCATACTCAGTTTAAAAATAGGTGATGTTTATGCCTTGTGAATCACCGGAAGCATGTTTAGCCGACGTTAGATTTCTGATTTTAATACATTTCGGGTACTGTAGCCAAACTTGGTTGGAGAACATAATTGACCATTATCAACCAATCCAAGCAGATAATTACCATACACCTTCATGAACTTTTTTTAGCTCACCCGGTCACAGTATATTCAATTCCTAACCTTATGTTACAGCTCCGCCGAGCGCCCATCTCCTTCCAGAAGAAACACCGTCCATTCCTGGTCCTCTACACCAAGTATGCTGGTAAGAGGCGTCGTGGCCGAGCCTTGGAGTGCGGGGCTACCACCAGCGAGTGCTGCCGGGAACACCTGTACGTGGACTTCAAGGACCTGGGCTGGGATGACTGGATCATCCGCCCCGCTGGGTACCACGCGTACTTCTGCAAGGGGACTTGCTCGTCGATAT
The DNA here is from genome assembly GCA_039566165.1 of Maruca vitrata. Classification (NCBI taxonomy): domain Eukaryota; kingdom Metazoa; phylum Arthropoda; class Insecta; order Lepidoptera; family Crambidae; genus Maruca; species Maruca vitrata. The sequence continues at coordinate 1,283,782 of CM076936.1, read as the reverse complement.
CGGCTGTCACGCTGACTGATACCAGTTATCATCATAATATTATACGGGTGAGTTTTTACGTCTGTTGTTTATTATAAACTAGCGGCTGCCCAATACTTCGTCCGCTTGGAAATGTGAAAATTAAAATAGCCTAGAATTTTCCTTGTAAAATTGGCTATGTATTAGTGAAAGTCCCGTCTAAATTGGTCCAGCCGTCTCGAAGATTAGCGGGGTTTTAGTTGCGTTTTTGGTATTGGTATCCGGTATAGATTCATACCCACTTGGTAAAATGTCGTTATTTTGATATTACAAACAGCTATTTAGTTGTATAGATACATTTAACTATTAATGATATATTCGGCTGCAATAAGTAAGGTATATAAAGATACAATAAAGCCGGCTGCAGAAATATAACTAAATAGCCAAAAAATTAGCTTCTTATTTCTTTATGACTTTGTTATTGCTTAAGTTTGTTACCTAAATAATCTTAAAAGTAAGAACAAACTTTGTAACAATTAATTACTTTGTGGACCACCATTCACCTGATATTCAAATATTTTGGGAAAAAAAAATTAAACACTCTCATAGAACTAGTCTGAAAATATTATGCCCACCTTTTGATGTGTCTTCTATCTAGTAGGTTACTTACTTATCTATTATAACTGCCTCGTTGGTCTATTGGTAGCAAGTGCTGCGTTAGGACCGAGAGGTCCCCGGTTCGAATCCGGGGTCGGGCAAAATTTGTGTGAGTTTTTCTGTAATGAAATTACTCAACCCGGAGTTAGGAAGTTGGCGGTTGAACGCCCGTGCCTCGGAAAGCACGTTAAGCCGGTGGTCCTGCGCCCGATCTCTCATCGGTCATGTCAGATTGCCGTCTCACCGAATTATGAGAGTAAGGGAATAGAGAGTGCACTTGTGTTTGCGCGCACACTTGTGCACTATAATATGTCCTGCGCACTTGGCTGATCTCAATTGAGATCGGCCGCCATGGCTGAAATCGGTCGGACGCCTTTTATTTTTATTTATTTATTTATCTATTATAATTCCTATTTTTATTTATTTCAGAAGTACTTCTACTCAGTATCGAATGAGAGGCGAATAGAGTTCAACCCTTGCTGTGCGCCAACCACCTTCAGTTCGCTACAACTACTCTACGTAGACTCAAATAACACCGTAACGCAGAAGACTCTACCAAACATGGTGGTAGAGACGTGCGGCTGTATGTAGCGAACGGCCGCGAACTAAACGAACGCGAACTAGCGGTGAACTAAGTCAGTGAGTGAACTATGATGGACAACACTGTGTTCAGGATTGGATGTAGGATGTGTGTATTAGAATGAATTGGTTGCCATTTTGTAAGGAACTTAATTGCAATTAAGATTTCTCGCAACATTTTCTTTTTTATTATTATGTTAAATCTCGAGTATTTCATATACCACAAGGTAAGTGCAGAATTTTATTGCCAATTTTTTTTTGTTTTACCAAATTGGTCAGACATTAGGATTAATTTTTTTTCAAGATTAAATATAAGATTTTTCAATATTTTCTGTTTGTCCCAGAGTCGTTACTTTAAATTGTTTTTAAATTGTTTTTCGGTTATTGGCCGATAAATCTGTATTTTGGCCGATAAGTTTGAAAACTACTTACTTGTTTATATTTGTGATATTACAGTTCTTTCAATGCTTAGTTACTAATTGTTGTGCTTGATCGTAAAATATTATCTGACGATAATTGTCATTGCATTTATTTTATTTAAATGTTGTAAATTTTTAATTAAGACATTTAGTTACTTTTGTATGCGTTGTTATAATTATTGGCTATACAGAGTGTGTATTATTGCAATATTTTTACAATTTCCGTTTTTTTCTTTTCATTTCATTTGGCTAGATATAAATACTCTCTGTATAAAACTACTTCTTCTAAAAATATAAAATTAAAGTGCAAATCGATTCAATGATATACGCATATAAAAGTGTAGTAAGACATGTGCAAGTTAATAAATATAACATTAAGTATGATACATTATCAAATGTTATACTTAAGTACTTCTAAGTTGGATCTTTGCAAAGTTAACTTTACCTATTCCGTTGAATTACGTAAAATATACAGCAATAAAAGAAATCTGCGTTTAATTGTAACTAAGTATTTGTACTATAAATATATCATGTCATATAAATGGTTTTAATTTTAGATTCATTTACTCTTTTTAAAAAAACATAATAATATTCAATGTTTCAATAAACCCTCTTTTGGGAAAAATGTATTAAAAAAAATTATTTCAAAATAAGGTCAAGAATAGCTTGAGCTATTAAATTTTTTTAAGCTGTATGTTTATTTTGAAATCAACGGAATCTTTGAGTGAAGATCCCCTTAACTAGTTGTAAACAGTGTGGAAATTATAACAATTCGAATATTTTATCGAAATTTGTTCCTATAGTAATATAAAGATACTTTAAGGTAATTATTTGTAAATAAATCTTAACTGATAAGAGAAAATGATATTGTACAGAATGTTGTGTGCTTTTGACTCTTGTATTGTAAATTTAACATAAAATCATCTAACTAATTTTAAGTAACTCTTAGTAGCAAAGTAGCAAGCCTTCCCTTTTAGCACTACTTGTTCAGTTTTAACTCAGGTAAACCAAGATTTTAAATCATAATTTTCTCTATAGCATATCATCTGATATAGAACGCAATTCATTCATCTTATCAGTTCTAAATCAACATAATTTCCTATTGAAAATAATGATAAAAGTGACTTAAGCTTTCATGAATTAACTGAACATTTTTATAGATTTTTATCCTTGTTACAAAGATTATGTGTTCTATAAACTGTGACCAAGTTTTTGTAGGAGAAAAATACGTACAGTTGCAATAGAGCAACGTTCACGTCCTACAAAAAGTCGGTCGAATATTTCATACTAATTCAAATCGGCTCGACTATCGGTCCTACAAAAAACGGACGTGGGCAAGCAGATTTAGGCTTAAATGAATGATTTGTAAGTTCAATAATCGCACAACATCCTGTATATGTAAGGACACGCGATACATTTCAAGCGCAAGTGTACTTAAGGTTGAGGCCGACCAGTGTCCAAGTATTATGTGTAGGATAAGGAAACTAGAGAATTTTAAAAGATTAAACAGTTATGTATTAAAATTATGTTATTTTATTTCGCATTGAACCTCTTTATTTGCGGACAGAAAGACAAGGATTTAGTTATTTTATTTGCAATGAAAGTGAAAGATTTATAAAAAAGATTTTTGTTTTAATTTTTGGATTGTGAACAGAAATTTTAATAAGATTGTATAAAAACATACAAAGGTATCCTTGACACAGATCTTTGTCTGGGCAATCAATCATAAGGGTGGAACAGATCTGACCTAAAGCTTCTAAAAGGTTATACATACACCGTGAAATTTTAGTGGTGGTTTTTCCGCAGTAAAATGATTCTATCTTAGTAGTACAAAAGATGTGTGCAGTTCTTTTTGGTAAAATCAATAAATGCCGGTTTTACGAAAGGTTTAACCGTAACTCGAAAACACGTTTGAACCGCTTTATGACTTAAGGTGTAGAGCTTCTTTATCTTTAAGCATTGATTTCATGCGGCAAGCAGTACTTACCTGAATACGTCACATTTTCAAAAACAACGATAGCTTCTCTCGTTTTCGAGTTGGAACATTATTATTCTGAAAAATCGAAAAAAAAATGTTTTTTTTTGAGGAATAATTTGCATGATTCAATAGTATTACTAAAGGCAAGTCATTCTGCCACGGGAAAGCAACCAATAAAATTTCATGGTGTATAAGCAAAGTTTTCTAATTCTATTGGAGAGGATATTAATCTCAAAATAAGTAAAATACTGCCCCGTTGGTCTATTCACGACCGGGCTCGGGCAAAATTTGAGTGAGTATTCTGTTTAGAAATTCCTCAGCGTCAGGAAAATGGCGGCCTTTGCCTCGAAAAGCACGTTGGAAAGCCGGTGGTCCTGCACCTGATCTTTCATCGGTCATTGCGTCTCACCGGACTATGAGAGACTGGAGCAGAGAGTGCACTTGTTATTACGGGCTCACTTGTGCACTATAATATGTCCTGCGCACTTGGCCAAGGCTTCTGACCGATATCGCCATGGCCGATATCGGTCGGAAGCCTTTATTATTTTTTTTATATAAGGTTATTGAAATAAAACTGCAAACTAAACGACACAACACATTGTTTATTCATAAAGCCACAGATCACAACAAATGCATGTATTCGGTCGGACCGCACAATAAATAGTATCACTTACGCTAAGACACAGTGCAAGCTCTCGCGCCATTCAACCGACAGCGCTTTATGAAGTTTTATTCAATTCTAACCACAAAAAACAAATGAATAGGATTTATTTAAAAAAAAAACATTAAGGATGACCTCACTCCACCATCATGTAAGCCTGAGGACCACATTTGAGGTCAACAGCCACAATAGACCTAGATAGAGTTGCCCTTATCCAGATTTGTGTGTAAGTAGGCAGTGTGTGACAAGTGTGTCAGACAAGTGTAGACAAAATTGACTCATTCAACTATACCCCTTTTCAAGGTAAAATATTGCCTTTGGCTTTCGCAAAAGTCGCAAAGTGAAATTATGCGATATATTTATATTTTGCTCATTTTTGAATAAATATTAGACACGTACTTCTACTACCTTTAAAGTAATCAATTTTTTTAATTAATGGTCAAAAAGCAGCGTGACGTCACACATGGAAAATTTTAAACAAATTGGTGACGTAGATCACTTCCCAACTTCGTTGAGGCATATCTCATCTATTTCTTGTTCAATTCCATAGAAAAAAAATACGTGTCTATTTAATATTTTATCCCTATGTAGATGAAGGACTAACGTAATTTCGATTTGTTTTCTTGGATATACTCCTATACTAACACACTTGTTTAAATTAAATTAATAAAATTGCTGATCAAAAAGAATTTTCATAAAACTTCACAAAACGCTCCATAGGTTAGAACGACGATCAACTAACACACATAATTTGACCAGAAATCAACACTCCTAGCTGTCTTTTATTTATTAAATAAACATTATTAATGATAAAGTATACATCACAGAGACAAGGAAGCAAGTCCAATTTAAAGCAGAAATCATTCACTACAACTAAACATCGAAAATAGTTTCTCAAAAATATAATAATTTTATTACAATATTTTAACCTATGGCAACACTTTGTCACCTAATAAGTAATGTTACAGAAGGGATCAAGAAAAGGATGAATGTACAGTCAATGCAAATTGTAATATTCTCCATCAAGTTTCGTATAATGCTATTGAATGATGACCATATACTTGTGTTTGTGATTGTCCTTTTAAACGACAAAGATTTATGGAAAATATTCCACAAAAACACGAATACTTGCAGTCAAATATTCAATCAAAATCGTCTTCATACTAATAGAATTCAAATAATTAAAGAGGTTAATAATTATTTCAAAAAATGTTGACCGACTCCACAAGTCCTATTTTTTAATAGTTTAGATTTTAGGACGTCTCTATCTTTAAATAAGAAGTCGGTCGAAAAAAATAATAATTTCAACGCGTAGAAAATATTAAATCGTCTACAAAAGAAGGACGGAAAAGATATGTATTTAGTAACAATGGGGCGCACGGCAGTGCACCGCCAAGTCTACCAACAGAGCCCTTTCTCGCCATGCACTTATGGCACTATTTTAAACGAAATGGCACAGATTCTGCTTATAAATGATTGGACTAAACTTGTGACCTACGGATAGAGAATCTTAGCCTAACTTACGAACTAAGAAATAACATTTGGAATGATTTTAATCATCACAAGCCTTGGATTTTAATTTAGCTAATAACGGGGTGTTACTTATTGTTTTGGCACAATTACTTGTATAATTTACTGTATAATTGAAGTAAATTTATATTTATACCATTAATGTACTGTAAATCATCTTGTGACCAAATTGTTTTGTTTAACAGACTACATTTATTTTGATCGAAGTCTAAATTTAGTTAGACTAAATATTTGGAATATTTTCCATAATATGTGTTCAGTTACAAATATTTAACACCCCGTATAAAATACATCGAAATATAAGGCACGACGGTCAAGCATATTACTTTGAGTATTGCTTGATTCCATATTGTCCTGTTGTAACAACGATTTTAAACCATTGATTTTTTTTAGTTCTATAAATATAAAGTTGCGATATTTGGAAAAAAAGAGCCGAAAAAATGTATAAATATTTTTCACTTTTTTTAAAACATTTATTCTCTTAGCTTATAAATATAACTGCTAAGTATTGTTCCCAAACAATGAATCACAGATCATTTGAATAGTTACAACAGAACAACTTTATAATTTGTGACTCGTATACAGAAAGCACCACAAAATATAGTTAATATAACATCAAAAAAATTTGCTATCAAAACGACTACCAACTAGATGATCAAAAATATTTACTAAATCTAGTTTTTTTACAGAAAACTGTAAAAAGTTGAAAAAATGTAGGCATTTAATTATGCTAGAGTAGTTTGAAAATGGTTCACATTTTCTGAGTCTGTTTGCGTCAGTATTATAAAAGTATTTAGGTGTAAAGATAGATCGTTTCAAATTGAAACGAAAATCATAGATCGATACATTATAAAGTTCCTTTGTATATCAACTTCTTGAACATTCCTACAAAATATTTTAACTTTGGAATAAGTAAAATTTTCAATACATAATAACCAATTGTATAAATAAAGTTTCAAATATATATAACCGAAAAAAAAATATAATTTAAACATCACATATTTTTTTGAATATAGATATTCTCATAGCCAACGTTGTATATTCTCACACAATTTACTATTTCTATTTTATCTTTCAACAAAATTAATCTTACGTCATATTATACTACTTTTACGCTGTAAAAGTATTATTTCTTCAATAATAAGAGTCGTTCTCACATCTTGAGAAGGTACCTCGTAATGTCTTCGTTGATTTCCCTCGAGACAACATAATCGGACCTGTAAAGTGTAAAATAATTTATAAAGAACATTATATCAGGTTTTAATAACATATTATTATGTTCTTATTTAAATCTGTCAAATAGTAAAATAATTACTTCTTAAGCCAAATTTGCTGCTAATACCGTAGGTACTTATGTATATTTTTTAGTTTTGTTATATGTAGTAAATACTCAATATTAATAAGGTTCATTTAGCTCTCAGGTAAAAATAAAAAAATAAAATTAATTTATTTACAAAATTAATAACTTTATTTAAAAAAATGTGCTTAAAATATAATCAGTTTTGATTACTTTACTTGAATGAAACGGTGATATGGGTGGGCTGGGCAATACTACCATTGAGGGTAAAGGAATTCGACTTATGAATGGGCAATGATATCCTTCAGAGTCTAAATGACCTGACTCTACCAGTGACATTTTTTTAACCTTTGACGTGAAGGAAATGTTACTCTTTATGGTCCGAGGGTAGGGTAACAATTACTAAAAATAATTTATACCCTACCTACTAAAAATAATTTTTAATAAATAAATATCTGATATTTCTATACACGGTCACCTGACCCCAAACTGATATACATGCATAGATATTTATAAATACATACTTAAATACGTAATCACATCCAAACTAATCACAGAACAAACATCAATGCTCATCATACAAATATATTGTTTATATTTTTTTTATTATTTATTATTATTTTATGTGAATTTCTTTTTTATGGACGTCACTAATATGAAATAAACTTATTTATTTTTCATCATCAACCCATGTGCGTCCCCACTGCTGGGGTACGGGACTACCCTAAACTAGGGCTATAAGGCCTTAGTCAACCTCGCTGGCCAAGTGCGGGTTGGTCGATTACATACATAATTACATACATACATAAAATTACGCTTATTTACCAGAGGGGTAGGCAGAGATCACTTCCTGCCATGTGCTTCGGTCCTGACACATCAGTTTCGCTTCATCCACATTCTTTCTCTCAATTCAATCTTAATTTGACCCTTCTTTAAAATTCGACTACCCAATCAAAGATTTTCTTCGTAGGTGCAGTGTAGGTTTCCTCACGATGTTTTCCTTTACCGTTAAAGTTTTTATTATTATTTATTCAGATTATTATAATCGGTTCTTATGCTAACCTCAGTTATCCCCCTGTGTGGTGAGCTTGGCGGTCTCGCTGTCGCTGGGCGGCGCGGGCTGCGCGGGCGGGACCTTGATGACCCCGGGCAGGGGAGTGGTGGGCGGCTCCGGCCGGGTGGCCAGGGTAAGGACGCCGGAGTTCACGTCTTCTATTGCTTTGCGGAGCTGGAGAGGGAAGGATTGTGTTCGTTATAAAAATAAAATAAAAAAATATACAAAAAAGTAGTGAAAAACTAAAAAAAAAATGAAAAAAAAAAATAAAGATAATTTACGATTCCCTGCCCTACACTCTAATTAGGTATTTTAAAAATTCAAAGTTTTATATTATGTATATTATATTGTATATTATAGCTCAGTTCTAAATTATCAAAAGTTGGCTGAAAGAAAAGAAAAATTGGCGGTTTTAAAATAGTGGCTTATTATAAGCTACTCAATTGACAAAGTATACAACTTCAAAAATGGATTAAAAAAATAGGGTCCATTAAATGTAGCGTCAAAAACGAAATAAAAAAATAATCGTAAAAATTAACAAACATGAACAAATGTTAAAGAGATTTTTTCCCATTTCAGGTTCATACAAACATAACAAAGTAAATAAATTGTTTTACTAACCTCTTTAAGCGAAACTACACCGATCAACCGCCCAATAGCGGTGACGTACGCCCGACTTACGCCCAGGGTCGAAAATAGAGAATGAACCTGGAAGACAACATGCAAAATACAATGAGACACGATCATTATTTGTAAAGTGAGAGCCATCTGCTCCCCCGCAAGTCCGGTGATGATGACAAGGCTACTACAAGCCATCGTCGTATGTAGAGCAAAAAAATTAGGTGAGAAAATCTTTTGACACTATTGACATCATCAAACGAGGACTATTTGCGAATTATACGTTTCACAGATCAAACATTTTGTGCACTGGAAATTTATATAATTAGAAATTTTTCGATTTGGATATGTTGCGTTGGACCATTTTGCGAATAGGAAATTTTGCAGATTGGATAAACACCGTGAAATTTAAGTGGTTGTTTTCCCGCCATACAATTATTCTTTCTTACTAGTACAATATTTTTTTTTATGAAATAACTAGCATGATTCGATAATGCTACTAAAGGCAAATCGTTCTGCTACGGGAAAACAACCAATAAAATTTTACGGTGTAGAGCGACATTTCAAATTACGATTTGGACATTCTTCAGGAGCGCGAGCCATCCGCACCCCCCCGCAAGTTCGGTGATGATGACAAGGCTATATACACCGTGAAATTTTGGTGGTTGTTTTCCCGCAGTAAAATGATTCTATCTTAGTAGTACAATAGATTTGGGCAGTTTTTTTTTTGTTAAAATCAATAAATGCCGGTTTTACGAAAGGTTTAACCGAAACTCGAAAGCACGTTCGAACCGCTTTATGACTTAGGGTGTCGAGCTTCTTCAGCTTTAAGCATCGATTTCATGCGGCAAGCAGTACCTGATTACGTCACATCTTCAAAAACAACGATAGCTTCTCTCGTTTTCGAGTTGGAAAATTATTATTCTGAAAAATCGAAAAAAAAAATTTTTTTTTTGCGAGGATCAATTTGCATGATTCGATAGTATTACTAAAGGCAAGTCGTTCTGCCACGGGAAAACAACCACTAAAATTTCACGGTGTATAAATTGTAAATATTTTAGTAGCCCCTTCACTTACGACTCTCCTCTCGCCTACCATCTAGAGAGATGAAGGAATGACTGAAAATCAGCGCTTCGTAGGATATCTATTCTGCGTAAGCACAAGCTGAGTCATGTCCTTTTGCTCATCTGATTTTGTTTTTTCTTTGTATTGTTTGCAAATTGTATCTTTTTTATATTAATTGTACTGTTCTGTTTTTTATCTGTAATTTGCAAAATTTTATTCTTGGAGCAATAAAGTGATTTTTATTTTTTATTATTTATTATTTTAAATGTCAAGAGTCAAACCTTGAGCAGCGAGGTTCTCTCCACGAGCTGGAAGGGCGCGGGGTCGATGTGGCAGATGTGTTGGCTCTCCTCTTCACTCTCCGGGTCTTCTGGGTGCTGGTGATGAGAATTAATATGATATTTCTTATCATATCTTAACGCGGGGACCGTATAACCGGTTCACGTCGACCCTCAGGGATCTTTTGTGTTTCCCCTACCTCTATACACCTACTCCCTGAAGATCAAATGCATTAATGCAATAACATCTTTGGGTCTGAGGTGCCTGTATTCTTCTGGTATCGGATAAGCCGTTCCCAGAAGTCTGAGCCTGTGTCTGGCCAGTGAGTGACATTCACATAAAATATGCTTCATGTCTTCCATTTCTTCCTTGCAAGCTCTACAATCGCTGATGTCACTCACTGGCCAGACACAGGCGCAGACTTCTGGGAACGGCTTATCCGAAACCAGAAGAATACAGGCACCTCAGACCCAAGGATGTTATTGCACTAATGCATTTGATTTTCAGGGAGTAGGTGTATAAAGGTAGGGGAAACACAAAAGATAGGGGTGAGAGCCATCCGCTCCCCCGCAAGCCCGGTGATGATGACAAGGCTCCTAAGCCATCATCGTTAGTCAGTTAGGAAAAAAAAAAAAAAAGAAACACAAAAGATCCCTGAGGGTCGACGTGAACCGGTTATACGGTCCCCGCGTTAAGATAAGATACTCTGATACTTCATACTACCTAACTCCTTCAGTTCTCTTTCTCTTTGTATATGTATTCTCACCATGTCCCTCTTGCGCGCGATCTGCAGCATCCGGTCGAAGTCTATCTCGCGTGCCATCTCTAGTTGCTCCCACGCCTTTTGGTCTTCGGGGGACATGTCGCACACGCGCTCGCGGGGCTGATACAAATTAGTAAATAATATTATTTAATTACATTTATTGTTTTTAAGCTATTTAAAGCACTAATAAAAATAAATAAATAAATATTACACAACATCACATACATTGATCTGATCCCATGGTAAGTAGCTTAAGCACTTGTGTTACGGAAATCAGGACCAACAGTGGATACACAAATAAACTTAAATATATTTAATAATACACCCAGACACGGAACAAATACCGATGTTCGTCACACAAATATTTGTCCCGAGTGGGAATCGAACCCACGACTCTTGGAGCCGTAGGTTTTGAACCTGAGTCACTATCCACTGTTCCACCAAGCCAGTCAAGTACTAATGTAAATGTAAATGTGTACACTAATGTAAATAAAAAAAAATCGCGTTCACTAGCAATACAAATATAATTGCCGCTGCGCACGGCAATTATATTTGTATTGCTTTATTCTATATAATATTTCTGTACAGAAATGTTTGCGGATCGATAGTGTTTGATCACTACCGGAGGTGGCGCCACCCGTGACTAATGGGTAAAATGTGATGGAAAAAATTCGCATTGGTGATTCAACACCTGGATAGCTCAGTCGGTTAGAGCAGCCAACGCGATATTGAAAGACCGGTAGTTCAAGTCCGCGGGGTCATGAATGCGATTTTTTTGTTGATCATTAATAAAATTTTAACATACATTCAAATTTTAATAATGATCAACAATCTAAGGAACTGCACTGCGATGCAAGTAGATTGAGTACTCTAAATCCAAAGAAAATCCTTGACATTTAATCTTTCCCATTGACTACTCTCCCCCTTTTTCTCCTTTGTTCTAATGCTACTCACCAGTTGCACCTTCTTGTTGACGGACGGGCTTCGCGGGAGCGGTTCAAGACCTCCCTCCACGTCTTGCAGCATTGAGGACCTCTTGAAGATTGCTTCAAATGCCGCACGAATCCTGGAGGCATGGCGGTAGAGTTAGGATCATCTAACTAACTAAGGACGTATATGGGCCACTTGATAGTGTTCATCATCATCAGCTCATATACGTCCCCACTGCTGGGGCACGGGCCTACCCTAAACTAGGGCGATAAGGCCGCGACTCATCCACGCTGGCCAAGTGCGGGTTGGTCGACTACATAACTTTAGAATTTCTTCGTACGTGTGCACATTTCCTCATTAGTATTTTTGACTTTGTTTTTTTGACAAATCAATGAGGTATTGTTGAGGTAAAACTAAGATTTCTAATAAGCGATATTGTGGGTGTTAAAAACACTAAAACTAAAATGACTTGTTCGAACTAACAAATAAGCACTATTATACACCGTGAAATTTGAGTGGTTGTTTTCCCGTGGCAGAACGATTTGCCTTTAGTAATACTATCGAATCAAGCAAATTTTTCCTTGAAAAAAAATTTTTTTCTTCAAATTTTCAAAATAATAATTTTCCAACTCTAAAACGAGAGGAGCTATCGTTCTTTTATAAGATGTGACGTAATCAGGTACTGCTTGCCGCATGAAATCGATGCTTAAAGCTGAAGAAACTCTACGCCCTAAGCTATAAAGCGGCTCGAACGTGCTTTCGAGTTTCGGTTAAACCTTGCGTTAAACCGGCATTATGAAAAAGAACAGCACAAATCTATTGTGCTACTAAGATAGAATCATTTTACTGCGGGAAAACAACCACTTAAATTTCACGGTGTACCTATACATTCGAAGTACCTAAATTTAACTTCCGGAAAAATAACGACCTTTATGGTATATAAATTGATAATGGCGCAAATATTAGACATACTACTATATAAAATAATAAATTTAATAGGGTTTCATATACCGTGTGTCTTGATATCGCCTCGGATGAAGTATCGGTCTATACCTGAATAAATTACAGTAAATAGTTATTTCTCTCTACTTGGCGGGATCACTGCTGTGCCTAGATATGTACTATTATTACTATTAGCTTTTATTCGATTTTTTCTCGCCGTAAGAACCATCCTTGGACTTCAACGATCATTTTAAAAAAAGAATTGGCCAAATTGGTTCAGGTGTTGTTGAGGCACTGAAAATTGTATAATTCGACACAACCATCGTTGTTGTCTGCCCTCACGTGTCTGGAGGTTCGGGTCGCGCACCCCAACATGAGCCCATAAATTATACACCTATAGAATCCCTGGAATGTCTTCTTTCCATTATTGAAAACCGCATAGCTATTGATATAGTCGTTTTTGAGATCCTAGGTAATTTGGGCGCCCTTCGCAACTTCATTTTATACTATGTATAGAAGATGAGATGAGATAGTCACAAAATTTTATTTCATCATATTCATCATCAGCCCATACGTCACCACTGCTGGGGCACGGGTCTACCCTAACCTTAGTCAATTTAAATTTATGATATCAAAATGGATCGCTGAATATTTTGTTCAACGCAATCTATATCTATACTAATATTATAAAGCTGAAGAGTTTGTTTGTTTGTTTGAACGCGCTAATCTCAGGAACTACTGGTTCGATTTGAAAAAATCTTTTTGCGTTGTATAGACCATTTATCGAGGAAGGCTTTAGGCTATATAACATCACGCTGCGTCCAATAGGAGCAAAGATACAATGGAAAATGTGTAAAAAACGGGGGAAACGCGAACGAAGTCGCTGGCACAGCTAGTTAATATTATAAAGCTGAAGAGTTTGTTTCTTTATTTGAACGCGCTAAACTACTGGTTCGAATTGTTTTTTTTTTTTTGTGCAGGATAACTTATTTATCGAGCCTTTAGGCTATATAACATCGCTGCGACCAATAGGACCAAATGAACAATGGAAAATGTCAAAAAAAACGGTTTTTTTTCGCGGTCGAACGACTGGCAACTTCGTCTAAACAATTTTTGCATCAATAAAAAATAAATGTTGTTGAAATAATAAACTACAAATCAGTTATAATTTCCAAACGTAATCTAGTTTTGTAAAGTGTCACTTGTGGCGCTCGTGTTGCTTCCTGTCACATTCATTCCTTCTGTCTATTTTCTGTACGCTAGCCACTTACCGGTGAATAAATCCGTTCCAAACTTTATCTCTGGAGTTCCTTATTTACAACAAATGTATATTCTGTTTCTGCACCATATACAATGTCAGTACTTCTTCTCACCTGGTCTCGGCGCCCGTGACGGTGGTATAGACGGAGGGCTGGGGGGAGGCGGGGGTGAGCGGGGTCCCGGGGGACCCCAGCCCGCGGGAGAGCGTGAATGAGTTCGTCTTCTTGAGGATCGACTTCGGACGGAACAGCTGGCCGGGAGCTGGAACAACAACATCATAGAGTCACTCAAAAAAAAACACATACTTAATCAACACCTTAAATATATATATATTTTAGGAATTAAATAAATAAATAAATATTTCATAACATCACATACGTCGATCTGATCCCGTGGTAAGTAGCTTATGCACTTTTGTTACGGAAATCAGAAACAACAGTGGATACACAAATATACTCAAATATATTTAATAACACGCCCAGACACGGAACAAACACCGATGTTCGTCACACAAATATTTGTCCCGAGTGGGAATCGAACCCACGACTCTTGGAACCGTAGGTAGTAAACCTGGGTCACTAACCACTGTTCCACCGAGCCAGTCAATTCAAATGTCTTCGAGTTTCTTTTTTTTTCTTACCCGGCAACAACCCTCCCTGGTCTTTGGTGGTGAGCGAGCCGCCGCGCGTCATCCCGCCGCCCGGGACTTGCAGCATGTCCGGAGCTGGCGTCACCTGAACGACACCACACATTTAATGAAAAGCTAATTTGGAGAAAGAGGGAGCTTTCTAACTTAAACTGGTTTAATAATACTTTTAACTCCTTTCTTTTGATGTTACACTTTAGAGAAGAAAATCATCAGAGATGGATGGATGTGAAAGAAGCGAAATTTGTGTTCCAGGACCATAGCACATGGCAGAAAGTGATTTCTGCCTACACAAACAATAAGCAAAAACCGACTATAACATGACACCGGTTCGTTAGAGAGTCTATGACATTTCGAAACGTATTTCGGAGTTGATATCTGGGACATTTCCACACACGGTCATCTGATCCCAAACTAAGCTGAGCTTGTACTATGGGCGTCAGAGACTGATATACATACATAGATATTTTTAAATACATACTTAAATATATAATCACACCCAGACACGGAACAAACACCGATGTACATCACACAAATATTTGTCCCGAGTGGGAATCGAACCCACGACTCTTGGCACCGCCAGTCAGGGTCACTAACCACTGTTCCACCGAGCCAGTCAAAAATTTCGGAGTTGATGGATTTTGTTCCGTGCATCCATTGGTGACTTGATATATCCTAGAGCCACTTCACCCTGCGTCGCTTCATTGGGCACATTCTTCGCTCCGGATCTTCTAAAGACCTCTCACTTACAGCATCACTCCATCAGGCACCTCCTAGCTCATCCCTTCCCCACTCACCTCAAACCTGCTCGGGCGTCTTGCGCGCTCCCCCCGGCGTCGTTCAGCTTCCCGCCATCGCACGTGCAGCCGCCGATCCAAGCCTTTATCCTCCTATAGTTGTGTCAAAGACTCGCTGCCCGCGATGCCATAAATCATCTGTATGCAAGGGCGCATGCCCATGCGCATCGCGCACTTGTCGATGGTCAGTTATCGACAAATTCATTTTTCCAGAAAATTGTACGTACGTTGTTATATGCGCATCGTGATTGTTTGCTAGGTATTTGAGCTGGCAATGATAATTAATTAGTAAATTAAAATGTCAGAAACTCAACTTATAAATGTTTTAAAGAGTAGATAATTTACGCATTAATTCACTAATAACGATAAACTACAATTACCATACTAGTATTCAATATTAAAATTAATTGTATAATCATTTACTACATAACTTTTATTACTGTACAAAATATTTATAGTATTCATATCGACACTGCACTGGTGCAACACTACGCCCCCCCATAAGACCTGTAAGTGCGACAGAGAGATGAATATTCGCTGTCGTAGTCCCACGTTTTATTGCCCCGCGGGCAGCGAGTGTTTGACACAACTATAGCGTCCCCCTCCCCACTCCTAGCGTCTCCCTCCCCACTCCTCCTAGCATTCCCCTCCTTCTATCCCCCTCCCCCACTCACCTCAAACCTGCTCGGGCGCCTTGCGCGCTCCCCCCGGCGTCGTTCAGCTTCCCGCCATCGCACATGCAGCCGCCGGTCCAAGCCTTTATCCTCCTAGCACCCCCCTCCCCACTCCTAGCGTCCCCCTCCTAGCGTCTCCCTCCCCACTTCTCCTAGCGTCCCCTCCTTCGATCCTCTTAGCGTCCCCCTCCTTCTATCCTCTTAGCGTCCCATTCCCTCTCCCCACTCTTCCTAGCGTCCCCCTCACTAGTGTTCCCCTCCCCACTCCTCATAGCATCCCCCTGCTAGCTTCCTCCCCCCACTCACTTCCAAGCTTTTCAGTCCCGTGCATCCATTGGTCACCTAGTATATCCTGGAGTCCCTTAATCCTGCTTCATTAGACATTTTCCTCGCTTCGGATCTCACTCCATCAGGCACCTCCTAGCTCCTCCCTTCTCCACTCACCTCAAACCTGCTCGGGCGCCTTGCGCGCTCGCCCCGGCGGCGTCGTTCAGCTTCCCGCCATCGCACGTGCAGCCGCCGATCCAAGCCTTTATCCTCCTATAATATATATAGCACCCCCCTCCCCACTCCTAGCGTCCCCACTCCTCCTATCGTCCCCTTCCCTTCATACTTCCAGCGTCCCACTCCTTCTATCCTCCTAGGGGGACGCCCCTCCCCACTCCTAGCGTCACCACTCCTCCTATCGTCCCCTTCCCTTCATACTTCCAGCGTCCCACTCCTTCTATCCTCCTAGGGGGACGCCCCTCCCCACTCCTAGCGTCACCACTCCTCCTATCGTCCCCTTCCCTTCATACTTCCAGCGTCCCACTCCTTCTATCCTCCTAGGGGGACGCCCCTCCCCACTCCTAGCGTCACCACTCGTCCTATCGTCCACTTCCCTTCATACTTCTAGCGTCCCACTCCTTCTATCCTCCTACGGGGACGCCCCTCCCCACTTCTAGCGTCACCACTCGTCCTATCGTCCCCTTCCCTTCATACTTCCAGCGTCCCACTCCTTCTATCCTCCTAGGGGGACGCCCCTCCCCACTCCTAGCGTCACCACTCCTCCTACCGTCCCCTTCCCTTCATACTTCTAGCGTGCCCCTCCTTCTATCCTCCTAGGGGGACGCCCCTCCCCACTCCTAGCGTCACCACTCGTCCTACCGTCCCCTTCCCTTCATACTTCTAGCGTGCCCCTCCTTCTATCCTCCTAGGGGGACGCCCCTCCCCACTCCTAGCGTCACCACTCCTCCTATCCTCCCCTTCCCTTCATACTTCTAGCGTGCCCCTCCTTCTATCCTCCTAGGGGGACGCCCCTCCCCACTCCTAGCGTCACCACTCCTCCTATCGTCCCCTTTCCCTTCATACTTCTAGCGTCCTACTCCTTCTATCCTCCTAGGGGGACGCCCCTCCCCACTCCTAGCGTCACCACTCCTCCTATCGTCCCCTTTCCCTTCATACTTCTAGCGTCCTACTCCTTCTATCCTCCTAGGGGGACGCCCCTCCCCACTCCTAGTGTCACCACTCCTCCTATCGTCCCCTTCCCTTCATACTTCTAGCGTCCTACTCCTTCTATCCTCCTAGGGGGACGCCCCTCCCCACTCCTAGCGTCATCACTCTTCCTATCGTCCCCTTCCCTTCATACTTCTAGCGTCCCACTCTTTCTATCCTCTAGCACCCCCCTTCCCACTCCTAGCGTCACCACTCCTCCTATCGTCCCCTTCCCTTCATACTTCTAGCGTCCTACTCCTTTCATCCTCCTATCGTCCTACTACTTTCAACCTCCTAGCGTCCTCCTTTCATCCTCCTAGCGTCTCCTTTTATCCTCCTAGCGACCCCTTCCTCCTATCCTCCTAGCGTCCTCCTAGCGAACACCTCCTTCTATCTTACTAGCGTCTCTCTCCTCACTCCCTATAGCGACCCCTTCCTTCTATCCTTCTAGCGACTCCCTGCTTCTATCCTCCTAGCGACCCTCCATTCTATTATCCAAGCGTCCTCCTAGCGACCCCTTTTTACCACCTAGCGTCTCCCTCCTTCTATCCCCCTCCCCCACTCACCTCAAACCTGCTCGGGCGCCGGGCGCGCCCGCCGCGGCGGCGTCGTTCAGCTTCCCGCCATCGCACGTGCAGCCGCCGGTCCAAGCCTTTATCCTCCTATAATTATAGCACCCCCCTCCCCACTCCTAGCGTCACCACTCCTCCTATCGTCCCCTTCCCTTCATACTTCCAGCGTCCCACTCCTTCTATCCTCCTAGGGGGACGCCCCTCCCCACTCCTAGCGTCACCACTCCTCCTATCGTCCCCTTCCCTTCATACTTCCAGCGTCCCACTCCTTCTATCCTCCTAGGGGGACGCCCCTCCCCACTCCTAGCGTCACCACTCCTCCTATCGTCCCCTTCCCTTCATACTTCCAGCGTCCCACTCCTTCTATCCTCCTAGGGGGACGCCCCTCCCCACTCCTAGCGTCACCACTCGTCCTACCGTCCCCTTCCCTTCATACTTCCAGCGTCCCACTCCTTCTATCCTCCTACGGGGTCGCCCCTCCCCCCTCCTAGCGTCACCACTCCTCCTATCGTCCCCTTCCCTTCATACTTCCAGCGTCCCACTCCTTCTATCCTCCTAGGGGGACGCCCCTCCCCACTCCTAGCGTCACCACTCGTCCTATCGTCCACTTCCCTTCATACTTCTAGCGTCCCACTCCTTCTATCCTCCTACGGGGACGCCCCTCCCCACTTCTAGCGTCACCACTCGTCCTATCGTCCCCTTCCCTTCATACTTCCAGCGTCCCACTCCTTCTATCCTCCTAGGGGGACGCCCCTCCCCACTCCTAGCGTCACCACTCCTCCTACCGTCCCCTTCCCTTCATACTTCTAGCGTGCCCCTCCTTCTATCCTCCTAGGGGGACGCCCCTCCCCACTCCTAGCGTCACCACTCGTCCTACCGTCCCCTTCCCTTCATACTTCTAGCGTGCCCCTCCTTCTATCCTCCTAGGGGACGCCCCTCCCCACTCCTAGCGTCACCACTCCTCCTATCCTCCCCTTCCCTTCATACTTCTAGCGTGCCCCTCCTTCTATCCTCCTAGGGGACGCCCCTCCCCCACTCCTAGCGTCACCACTCCTCCTATCGTCCCCTTTCCCTTCATACTTCTAGCGTCCTACTCCTTCTATCCTCCTAGGGGGACGCCCCTCCCCACTCCTAGCGTCACCACTCCTCCTATCGTCCCCTTTCCCTTCATACTTCTAGCGTCCTACTCCTTCTATCCTCCTAGGGGGACGCCCCTCCCCACTCCTAGTGTCACCACTCCTCCTATCGTCCCCTTCCCTTCATACTTCTAGCGTCCTACTCCTTCTATCCTCCTAGGGGGACGCCCCTCCCCACTCCTAGCGTCATCACTCTTCCTATCGTCCCCTTCCCTTCATACTTCTAGCGTCCCACTCTTTCTATCCTCTAGCACCCCCCTTCCCACTCCTAGCGTCACCACTCCTCCTATCGTCCCCTTCCCTTCATACTTCTAGCGTCCTACTCCTTTCATCCTCCTATCGTCCTACTACTTTCAACCTCCTAGCGTCCTCCTTTCATCCTCCTAGCGTCTCCTTTTATCCTCCTAGCGACCCCTTCCTCCTATCCTCCTAGCGTCCTCCTAGCGAACACCTCCTTCTATCTTACTAGCGTCTCTCTCCTCACTCCCTATAGCGACCCCTTCCTTCTATCCTTCTAGCGACTCCCTGCTTCTATCCTCCTAGCGACCCCTCCATTCTATTATCCAAGCGTCCTCCTAGCGACCCCTTTTTACCACCTAGCGTCTCCCTCCTTCTATCCCCCTCCCCCACTCACCTCAAACCTGCTCGGGCGCCGGGCGCGCCCGCCGCGGCGGCGTCGTTCAGCTTCCCGCCATCGCACGTGCAGCCGCCGGTCCAAGCCTTTATCCTCCTATAATTATAGCACCCCCCTCCCCACTCCTAGCGTCACCACTCCTCCTATCGTCCCCTTCCCTTCATACTTCTAGCGTCGTACTCCTTTCATCCTCCTATCGTCCTACTACTTTCAACCTCCTAGCGTCCTCCTCCTTTCATCCTCCTAGCGTCCCCTTTTATCCTCCTAGCGTCCCCTCCTTCTATCTTACTAGCGTCTCTCTCCCCACTCCCTATAGCGACCTCTTCCTTCTATCCTCCTAGCGACCCCTCCATTATATGAACCAAGCGTCCTCCTAGCGACCTCCTTTTACCACCTAGCGTCTCCCTCCTTCTATCCCCCTCCCCCACTCACCTCAAACCTGCTCGGGCGTCGGGCGCGCTCGCCCCGGCGTCGTCGTTCAGCTTCCCGCCATCGCGCCGCCACGTGCAGCCGCCGCTCGCGCCCCACCGCCCGCTCCACCAGCCGGACCAGCTCCCAGCGGTGGATCGAGCCCAGCAGCACCATCGAGAGGGGACTGTCCACCAGTGGGAAGCTTTTGATCGCCTGCGCATAAAGAATATACATGGTTATCTATTGTTTGCCCGAAAGATATATGCCATAATATTCATATGCCCGAATTTCATTTGCCATAATTTCATTTGCCCGAATGTTATGTTTGCCATAAAATACAAATGACATAATTTTAACTGCCCGAACTTCAGATTCCATAATGATTCGAATGCCATACGTATTGTTATCCATATTTTTAATTTGTCTTTCATGTTTCTAACCTAACCTAACCTATTTTTTTATCATTCTTTTAACCTATTTTACAAGCTTTTTCGGTGGGAAATGATGTAATGGCACGGAAACAAAGTTTCTAACACGTAACTAATATAGTAAACAATGAGCATAATATTATTGCACTTAAAATATGGATAACAATACGTATGGCATTCGAATCATTATGGAATCTGATGTTCGGGCAATTAAAATTATGTCATTTGTATTTTATGGCAAACATAACATTCGGGCAAATGAAATTATGGCAAATGAAATTCGGGCATATGAATATTATGGCAAATAAAATTCGGGCAAATGAAATTATGGCAAGTGGGGGTATACCAATATACATACATACATACATAAAATCACGCCGTTTTCAGAGGGGGGTAGTCAGAGATTACTTCCTGCCATGTGCTACGATCCTGACACACCATATAGAACAAAACGTTGGAATCATCATGACTTAGTTGGTGAGTAGAGCGCTAGCGGAGAAGGGACTGACTACTAGTGGGAAGGTTTTGATCGCCTGCGCATAGGGAACAAAACGTTGGAATCATCATTAGGTACTTAGTTGATGAGTAGAACGCTAGCGGAGAAGGGACTGTCTACTTGTTGTGGGAAGCTTTTGATTGCCTGCCCACAAATTGGAGGTGGGATAAGTGGTGAATATCATATAAGCTCACTGACAATGTCCGTCATTTTGTCATTTTGTTGACACGTGATCATGGAGTTTGCAAAAGTGCCGAAATATTGGGAGCTCATTAAAACAAAACAACATGCTAAATACATTGGACATTTCAGTTTTCTAATGTGTGTAACTGTTTTCTAATGACAGTTTAAAATTATATTATAAGTTGAATTAATAGAACATAACACAAACATTTCTAAATGATTCTTCCCAAAAAAGCTAAATAAAACAAAAAAAAACAACGCACTTTTGCTCTCATTAGGTAAAAGATATTCAATATCACAAATACTTAAGATTTTTTATATGTTAGTATGAAATGACGGCGACTAAGTATGAAATACATAATGTAAAAAATATTCTTCAACCAAATTCTTCAGCTGAAATACATCTGTATATAATTTCCAAGATTTTTTATATGTTAGTATGAAATGACGGCGACTAAGTATGAAATACATAATGTAAAAAATATTCTTCAACCAAATTCTTCAGCTGAAATACATCTGTATATAATTTCCAATTAAAACTGCTGAAAGTACCTATTTATTACAAATTGATTACCTTATTTTCCTTGAGTAAATCTTTTAGCTGTTGATAAGTCATCCGGTTCCAAATGTACTTGACATCGCGAACCATGAAGTCTTCAACACAAATGTCGTACATACCTGCAACAAGACCAAACTACTGCAAATACCATTAAATGAAAAAAAAAAAACTTCACTATACCAGAGCCGCTCTAAGTTGGCCGATTTGCTACATGTCAGACTGACTGCACTAGTGAGGGACAACGGTAAAATTACCGAAGTATATAAGAACAGTTATTTCCGGTTATCTATTGTTTGCCCGAAAGATATATGCCATAATATTCATATGCCCGAATTTCATTTGCCATAATTTCATTTGCCCGAATGTTATGTTTGCCATAAAATACAAATGACATAATTTTAATTGCCCGAAAATCAGATTCCATAATGATTCGAATGCCATACGTATTGTTATCCATATTTTTAATTGCAATAATATTATGCAACAGAATTTTTAAGCGCCATACTCCTAACGCCAAATATTTGTCCTAAAAAGCGATTGGCTTTCTGGCACTTCGCCGGCCGCTGTTGCGGCATCGCCTGCTTTGCTCGCTCGGCTCGTGCGTTGTCTTTCATGTTTCTAACCTAACCTAACCTATTTTTTTTATCATTCTTTTAACCTATTTTACAAGCTTTTTCGGTGGGAAATGATGTAATGGCACGGAAACAACGTTTCTAACACGTAACTAATAAAGTAAACAATGAGTATGACATATATGGCGTTTGAAAATTCTGTTGCATAAATTATTGCAATTAAAATATGGATAACAATACGTATGGCATTCGAATCATTATGGAATCTGATATTCGGGCAGTTAAAATTATGTCACTTGTATTTTATGGCAAACATAACATTCGGGCAAATGAAATTATGGCAAATGAAATTCGGGCATTTGAATATTATGGCAAATGAAATTCGGGCAACTGAAATTATGGCAAGTGGGGGTATACCGTTATTTCCACTTTATAACCAAGCAAGGTCAAATTATAACAAATTTTTATTAAAAACATTAGTTCACATCCAAAGGATTGAATTTAAGTTCCTTATTTATAAATATATTTATTTTTAAAATACAATACTTATTAAATCCTTCATCCTATTTTCAAAAAATACCTGGTGAGTGGTTATCTATTGTTTGCCCGAAAGACATATGCCATAATATTCATATGCCCGAATTTCATTTGCCATAATTTCATTTGCCCGAATGTTATGTTTGCCATAAAATACAAATGACATAACTTTACTTGCCCGAACTTCAGATTCCATAATGATTCGAATGCCATACTTATTGTTATCCATATTTTTTAATTTGTCTTTCATGTTTCTAACCTAACCTAACCTTTTTATTTTATCATTCTTTTAACCTATTTTACAAACTTTTTCGGTGGGAAATGATGTAATGGCACGGAAACAAAGTTTCTAACACGTAACTAATATAGTAAACAATGAGCATAATATTATTGCAATTAAAATATGGATAACAATACGTATGGCATTCGAATCATAATGGAATCTGATGTTCGGGCAAGTAAAATTATGTCATTTGTATTTTATGGCAAACATAACATTCGGGCAAATGAAATTATGGCAAATGAAATTCGGGCATATGAATATTATGGCAAATAAAATTCGGGCAAATGAAATTATGGCAAGTGGGTGTATACCCTGGTGAGTATTACCCACTACGTCACTATGAAAACGTGTCAAACGGCGTAACCTTGTAAAAGCGTAATACAGAGTGGAAATTTTACGTTTTCTTTTTATAATTCAATTATTTTAGGTAATAAAAGAAAAATAATTAGATAACTAGGTGCATTTGACATTTTGAAATAAAGTCTTATTTTTAAAAGTTGTTTTTTATGATTCGCTAAATATGTTCCTCTTAACAAGGATAAATGCAAAATATAAAATAAAAAGTGTCAAATCAGTCTTCTAAGAACGGCTCCGGTATAACACTATAATAGTAAAGTAAATACGTACCATTAAAATTGTGAAAATACCTAATAAGTGACCATACGCAATACTCGACTTGGCGGGGATACTACCGTGCCCCCAGATGAGACAGTAGCAGGTGCCAATATAAGGTATTTCGAATTAATGAAAAATAATCTTTTTTTTGAGAATCTATCAATAGCTATCAATGTAAGTAATTTCAACTGAATACCTTCACGTCTTCCCCAAAAAAGGCCTTGACGGACACACAGACGGACAATATAGTTATGATCATGTTATTCCTTTTGAGGGTCTACACTATTTAAAATGCATTGGAACAGGGACTGTAAAATAAATCATCGCATCTTTATGTCCCAATTCATTCAACATCAAAATCATATCATTCGAAACAATTCTCTGTTTTGGCAATAAATAAATTGCTTATCTTTTACTTCAAATAAAATCAATTATACAAAAGTTTACACTACAAAGTACAAAGGCTCGTAAAAAAAATATTTACCAAAAAAATTCGACGAGGATGGGATTCGAACCCACGCGTGCAGAGCACATTGGATTAGCAGTCCAACGCCTTAACCTCTCGGCCACCTCGTCGCGTTTGAACTTGGCAAAAATTGTGCTTACTATGACGTAAATAAATATATATGTGCTAATAAAATATGTATGAATTTCGATTGATATGGCTGTTCGTTTGTTTAGGTGTAGCTAATTATTGTATGAGCATGTAAACGTTACATAAGTGGGTCATCGTGTTTTGTGAGCGGATAGAAAGTGCTAGGCATGGAAAAAGAATAGGTATTAAATTTTGTTGTGTAATAATGTTTCATGTGACTTATAACATAACTTAAAAGACAGAAATTGGTTATGATAGTATTCTTTTTATGATTGTATGAACTTTATAATAATAAAGTTGTGTGAAGCCGACTAAACTGCACTTAGACGACAGAGACGGATAGTCGGCAAGAAAATTACCGCATAAGGGTTATTTTATTGTTTCATGGATTTGGGAACCCTAAAAAGCGTATCAAGTGAAAGTAAGTGTTTATTCTGTTCAAAAGAAAGTATGTAAAACTAACCATTAGAAAGAAATGTATAACTAAATAAATAAATACATTTCTCTCATTCTTTCTAATGGAAAGTTTTCATGATTGTTCATAAAAGTTTGATAGACTTAGATAAACTAAATCGATATGTGTAATAATTCGTTTCGTCATCATAATACAAAAATAGACCAGTGTTTCATTTAAAGTTTTGATCAAATGACATATTGAAGCATGAATTACAGATTTTTTAGGATTTACGTTTTTTCTCATTTAACAAATACTAAATATATTTTAAACTAGCTGTGCCCGCGACTCCGTTAGCGTTTGAGCTAGAATTTAAATAGCCTATCCTGTGTCCCAGATGTTAAGGTGTTTTTATACCAAATTTCATCAAATTCGGATAATTGGTTTAAGAGTTATGGAGGAACATACATACACATACAGAAAAAAAATCTAAAAATCTTGAAATTAGTATCAGTATCATATATTGAGCCTATAAACACAATATCTCTGAAAACAAACTAACTTACTCCATGACCGACCCTCACAGATTTATGTCGTGTAGTGTACTACATAATAAATATTACTCCATTATAAAATTGCGTCATAGTAACTCTAATATCAGTTCTGATAATAAATCATAGAAATTGTAAACCGTTGCGCGTACGGTCGGAAACAAAAGTGCTAAAGAAAAATGTTAAGGTTTAAGGGACATTAGCAATTTATTTAGGTTTAAAGACATTTATTTACTCATAAGAACATAATACAGTTCACTTAAAATGGGGTAATAATAACATTTTTAAAAACAAAATACAAATTTAACGCGCAGCGCAGCTAAATAACTTTGCTATACAATGCAAACCAATACGTTAATCCAACCATCATAAAAATATTATTCTATGATTACAAGGTTACCAGTGCTTAACATTCCCATATAAGTACGACGAAGTAAGTTTTTATTAAAAAGAAGGTAGGTATGTACCCCATTATAACAATCTGCGTCTAAAAAAAATAGATTGGCAAGAATCGATGATGATGATAAGTGTACTCACGGCTTGCGGACGACAGCAGGTCGGGTAAGTAGGGCAGCCTCTTGATGAGGATGATGCTGTCGAAGCAAGATGGTTGCAGCAGCGCGGCCACGGCGTTAGCGGAGAGCACCGCCGCCATTACAGGCAGGATGTGGGTCACCTGGGAGAGAAGGGATAGGTATGTAGGTTGGGGAATCTTTCAGACGGTCCTCACTTCAAGATAATAATAATTAGGCGTTTACCCTTATGACCGATGAGAGATCGGGCGCAGGACCACCGACTTAACGTGCTTTCCGAGGCACGGGCGTTCAACCGCCAACTTCCTAACTCCGGGCTGAGTAATTTCATTACAGAAAAAACTCACACAAATTTCGCTCGACCCCAGACTCGAACCGGGGACCTCTCGGTCCTAACGCAGCACATGCTACCAAAAAGTAGACCAACGAGTCAGTTAAATTCCTAAATTTCCTTATTGATACTAGTCGACATTATGCTATATTGTAGTTATTGAGTTAACTGCCTCGTTGGTCTATTGGTAGCAAGTGCTGCGTTAGGACCGAGAGGTCCCCGGTTCGAGTCCAGGGTTGGGCAAACTTTGTGCGAGTTTTTCTGAAATGAATTTACTCAGCCCGGAGTTAGGAAGTTGGCGGTTGAACGCCCGTGCCTCGAAAAGCACGTTAAGCCGGTGGTCCTGCGCCCGATCTCTCATCGGTCATGTCGGATTGCCGTCTCACCGAATTATGAGAGTAAGGGAATAGAGAGTGCACTTGTGTTTGCGCGTACACTTGTGCACTATAATATGTCCTGCGCACTTGGCTGATCTCAATTGAGATCGGCCGCCATGGCTGCAATCGATCGGACGCCTTATCTTATTATTATTATATTGTTGGTGTGTGTTGTTACCTGTCCGGTCATCTCGCTGACGATGACGATGGTGGAGACTGTGTGCGTGACGGCGCCCGTGAACGCCGCCGCGCCTACGACCGCGTACCCGCCTGATGATACAAAATAACCATTCAACTACTCATTTAAATGCATTTTACTTAATATACTATCTGTTATCGTAAATAAATAATTAACCTTGATGAATTCGTGAGACGAATTTTTGGAAACCAAAATATGGTCTCTGCCGAGATGTCGAGAGGCCTTATTAAGCCTCTTGACATCTTGGCAGAGAGAGAGAGATGAGCGAGCGTATAAAAGAAAAAAATGAGATTTGAGTTTTTGTTGTCATCAGATTAAAAAAAAAGAAAATCAAGAAAGATATTTTATCCCAAACGAATAAAACCTTACTCACCAGGCAATATCTTCTGTATATGCCCTCCGTAAGCCACTCCTAATGGGCAGAAGTGGTGCATCAGCTCTCCCGTGAGTCTTCCCAACGAGGCGCCCATCTTGAACGCTGGCACGAAGATACCAGCCGGTACTGGTAGAGTGCATGAAACCATGCTAAGGAAGAACTGGGGAGAGAGTATCAGGGTGAAGCATTGTGGAAGGCATTTGACAAGAAAGTTCCATATGCAACCGATAGATGGCGCTTACAGACAAAAGTGATAATAATGTCCAATCGATTTCAGATAATTAAAGATGTCCTATTCAGGCAGATACTATACTAGGTAACTAGTACCTAATACATGTAATTTGTATATTCAGATTGATTTATTTGATTTAGATGTCCAAAAGATAAGATTTTCCTTCGAGCTAGGTAGTCTGTACTCAGGAATTGTGGTCCAAAACTTGATGTTTTTTTTTTATAATGAGCTAACAAGATGACCTCACTCCACCTGATGGTAATGTCTCGTACACATTCATATTTGCTTGGTATAGGTACACCGTGAAATTTTAGTGGTTGTTTTCCCGTGGCAGAACGGTTTGCCTTTAGTAATACTACCGAATCATGCAAATTATATCTCGAAAAGATTTTTTTTTTAATTTTTAAAATAATAATTTTCCAACTCGAAAACAAGAGAAGCTATCGTTCTTTTATAAGATGTGACGCAATCAGGCACTGCTTGCCGCATGAAATCGATGCTTAAAGCTCAAGAAGCTCGACGCCCTAAGTCATAAAGCGGTTCTAACGTGCTTTCGAGTTACGGTTAAACCTTTCGTATAACCGGCATTTATTGATTTCAACAAAAAAGAACTGCACAAATCTATTGTACTACTAAGATAGAATAATTTTACTGCGGGAAAACAACTACTAAAATTTCACGGTGTATAATCTTGATCGATTGACTATGACGGTAAATAATGACATGCTTTTCCATGACTAATATTGTATTATGTATTGCTTGTTAAATCAATGAGGCTAATAATATAATTATTACTTCAACACCTAAACAAATATACGCGTAAGTTTGCGCGACGGCAACTAAACTAAAAATTATATTTATACCTAATTTTGTGTAATTTTCATTGTCATATGGACTAAATATGTTTCGTCAAAATTCTAGATGTAAGAATGTGTTAAGGAAAAGTGGCTCTCTCTAAGGCACAGGTGCTCTTTGCACTTAAAAGAGGAAGTCTACAATAAAATAGTTTTACCTACTGTTAAAATGTTTTTGTGATGAAATAAAAACCAATTTTATTTATTGATCTTTTATTTAATTTTCTAGTCTTTTCTTTAGTGGTGGTCGTATAGATGGTTTTCTAGTCTTTGCTACAAATAGGGTTGCCAGGTCCTCAGACGCAAAAGCCGGACAGACCTGTGAGTTTGTCCTGACATTTGGGTAAAAAATCCGGACATCTTGTTTTTTTTTGTCCATTTTTTTATAAAAAGTGTAAAACAATTTTTTTTTGTCCTAACATCCGGTCGAAAAATCCGGACGCCTAACATTTTGAAAAATTTTGGTGTTACTAACGCGCGATCGGCGTGATTCGATCTCGATCCGCGCGCGAATTTCGATATTGAATAATCCTACCTAAATCCTAACAGGCCGGATGCCGCTTATTTTGGCCGGACAAGCAATCAAAAATCCTACGTATGTCCTGCTTTATCCTAACACCTGGCAACCCTAGCTACAACCATACATCCGGCTAAACACTTCCTAGCACTTGTTATAATAAAAATAGTTTGTTATTTCAACCCCTCACTCAGTAGACGAGGTGGCCGAGTGGTTAAGGCGTTGGACTGCTAATCCAATGTGCTCTGCACGCGTGGGTTCGAATCCCATCCTCGTCGGACGCTTTTTGGTCGATGTTGAGATTTGAGGGTAGTTCGTGAAAGAATAAAATTAGAAAAACGAGTTTCCTCATAAATAGACAAAAGCTTAATAAATTTATTTAAATATTCTGCAATTTTTTTTTGGACTTAGTGCCCTTCAGATCATCATCAGCAGCCCCTTTTCTTGCCAATCCCAGTCACTATGATAAAAAAGTGTTGATTTTTTTCTACCGGAACACCAAGATCCCTAATAGAAGTAACTTCTTGAAACTTTTTACCAGCAATTCTTCTGTTTCCTCGTAAAGGACAATGGGCAAAAATGTATGGAGCTTGGTCTATTTTTGAAATTGAGTGGCAGTCTCCGAAATCAGTATATCTTGCGAGGCACTATCAAAACAACACTATTTAAAAAAAAATCGTGAGCATATACCGGTTAGTTTAGGAGATATCGATAATTGTTGTCTTTGTATATTTCGATGATTCAATGCAAAAATTGTTTTATTTTTGTAATATTCCTATTGTTTAGTGTATATTATAACTATTAAAAAGTCTAATATTTTTAAAGGTTTACAAGAAAATAAAAAACCGACCATATTTTTAAGATTTTATTATGATAAATACAATCACATACAAAAGGTACAATATAAAAACCTCCAAAGAAGTTTTGTCGACCGGTTGCTGTTACCACCATACAGTTGCGTAAAACCCGCCAAGTGACTCTGGCCTCTATCGGTTAGGTCGCGTTCCGAGATCAGCACTGTACGAACCGGAGCCAGGGGCGACCATTGTTGCGGCAAGCGCCGGACCAGTGGAGTCTTAGCGGCGGTATTGTGCGGGCGGAGCGGGTCAGCCCGCCGGCCAGGGAGACCCGTAGAAACGGCCCTTCCGTCCGGCGGATTGGCCAACCCGCACAGCTCAAACCAATGCGAGACTCCACGCCTTGTCTCGTTGTTGCCGCAGCAATAGTCTCCTCTTTAAGCGGGCTTTCAGGGTGAGTGCGACAGGTTATTGTGCCTGTCGATCTCATATTTGGATCTCACTACCGCTTATCATCAGGTGGAGTAAGGTTATCTTGTTAGGTTAATATTTTAAAAAAATGCTTTTTTTATAATTAACTTGCTCGTATATAATAATAGTGTCTGAAAACGCAGCAGGTAATCGAATTTCATCTTGGTATCGTGCCGTGGCTGGGTGATTCCGTCAGACGAGTTTATACTATAAAAAATATGTCACTTTTCGTAGGCGCAGGTTTATTGTAATTCTGAATTATCCTATTTAAATAAAAATCCGCTGTTTGCTTTTACACAATTATCAAAATAAAATAGTTATGTAATAATACGTTAATGAAATATAACAATCTTCATCACTCTATATTTCTATATCTAACCATGACTCGAAGTAACTGCCATATAATAAGTTTTTATTTATGACACGAACTATGATATGCAATTGAAATTTGAGACTGCCACTCGATTTTTATTTTAGCCCAAAATGCCCATTGTCCTTTAATATGGTAACATTTGTCGCTATTTAAAAACATCTTGTTTTTGCTACACCATTCATGGAGGTTGTTTAAATCTTGTTGCAAGTTTTCGGTATCGGCTAAACATGTAATTATTTTTAGTTCGCTAAATATGTTCCTCTTAACGAGGATAAATGCAAAATATAAAATAAAACGTGTCAAATCGGTCACCTTAAAGCGGCTCCAGTATATCCAAATGTGCTAGAAGGTGGATTATAACTTTTTGATACTACAAGTAGTACTTATGCTTATTAATACTCACAATAGAGAAGAAGTATATAACAAGGCAGCCGTAGTATCCGACCTCAGGCGTGGCCCAGTGCGACACGACCGCCGCCTGCTGTGCCGTTAACCCGTCGCCCCACGTGAAGTTCGCGAACAGGGACAGCACCTGACCGGGGATGGTAAGGTGAGGGATCAAACGGTTAACAGATTCACAGTCACACGTAGAAATTCACTAGAAAGTAGACACTGAAGGGAGATGGTAAGGTGAGGGATCAAAGGGTTAACAGACGGTCACAAATAGGAATTCACTAAAAAGTTGGACACTGTATATAGATTGGTTTCAATGTGTTAATAAATGTAATTCAATTATTTTTTGAAATTTAATTTTAATAGAGTTAAAAAGAAACTGGAATTAAGTGTCGATTTGATTTTATGAATGATGTAAGGATCATGGAATAAGCTAATTGTATGTGGTAAATTGTTGGTGGTAATTACTTGGTGGTTAATGGCTGTTGGTAAGTGGCATTTGGTATTTACTTGGTGGTAAATGATTTATGGTAAGTAAAGGTATCGGCCGTAAGTCACTAGTGGTAAGAATCCGGTGGTGAGTGCCTAATGTGAATTGAAAGTGTTAGTGACATGTCACTATTGGTAAGTGGTCAGGGGCAAGTGGCTGGTAAGAAACTAGGAAAATGGCTTTTTGAATGGACTATCGGAGAACTTGGCGGTCGACCACCTATAAGGTGAAAGTCGTTTGGCGCTTACACGTCTGTCAGAGCAAGCCCCGCCCCCAAAACGTAAATTGTGGTCCGAGAGCCTGCAAGAATTTTTCGGTAGGTATATGAGGCAAGCTGAAAACTTGTCCTATACCTTTAATATTATATCCCAACACAAAACCGTAGACCTGGCTGAGTAGCGGGGCTAAACTAAACCCCCAATTTAATTTATTTAAAAATATATTTCATAATCCACAAAAATATAATTTGTCAGTTCACCTGACAAGCAGAAGTTCCATCGAAATGATTTGTCTTAGTGAGTCTTATTTTTTAGTTATAAATAAAAATATGAAAAATATTTTTGGGGGTTTGCTTTAGCCCCGCTACTCACCAGCCAGGTCTGCAGTTTCGTGCTGGGGTATAATAGGAGAGGTACAGGATAAGTTTATAGCTTGCCTCAAAAACCTACCAAAAAATTTTTGCTAGCTCTCCTACTATTGGAACGTATTCGTAAACAAAGGGTCGAAGTGCTCTTCTATTGGCGGGAATCACTAGTGGGCGGGGCTAATGGCGTTTAAAAAATCTGTTTGAAAAGTGTACTACCGCCAGCGTTGCCGGTAGTACATGGTGGTAAATAGATAATGGTTAGTAATGGCCGTAAGTCACTCGTAGTAAGCATCCGGTGGTAACTGCCTAATGTGAAGGGAAAATATCAGTCTTATGTCACTATTGGTGAGTGAGTTGGGCCTAGTGTCCTGTAGCACAGGTTTCACTACGAAACCTATTTCAGGCACCAGTCCTTCACACTTGGGCTTAGATTGATTGTTCTTAGACCTAAGTTAGTACTTAAAATGAACAAATAATGAATGAAAAATAAACGTTTTATTATTTTATTTTTATTGGTAAGTGACAAGTGGTAAGTGGCCAGTGGTAAGTGACCAGTGGTAAGTGACCAGTGGTAAGTGACCAGTGGTAAGTTGCCATGGTAAGTGGTAACTACTGACCTGTTCCTGGTTGCCGAGGTCTGCCGCCATGTACTTGCCAATGCCTGGCGGGAACAGGATCGACATCACAGCCAGGGTCATGAAGCCGGGGTAGATGAAGCGGCTGTGGATAACATGGTAATGTATTTATTTATTATGGTACACAAACAGATAACTGTCATTACACGTATTGGTTGGTTGTAACAATTGAGCATAGCCTAGACATTATTCCTAAGTAGTGTACACAGCATGCTTTGTGTTTACATATCTACTTATTTATTAAACAAATAGTATATTAATAATTATTAAAAGATAAACAGTTTTCAATATGATATATCAGAAAGAACGTCCGTGCTACACCTTGCCACATCCTAACCAGAGGACTATTAATGCGAAAAACTAAAGTTTCAGACTTTTTCTTAAGTTCCTAGCCTGAATAAACGGTATTTCTTAACTTAAGAAGAAAAGAACACAAAATGGAGTGTTATTTTTTCGGTTCCGGACCTCAGACGGAACCTTTATAGGATAACTCTGTTGTCAAAGTTCGGGTGAGTGTATCAATTAGAATACATATCTATATATATAAAAGGAAGTCGTGTTAGTTACACCACTTATAACTCGAGATCGGCAAAACAGATTTGGCTGAAAATTGGTAGGGAGGTAGCTTAGAGCCAGGAGGACATAGGATACTTTTTATCCCGTTTTACAGAGTTCCCGTGGGACTTGACATGAAACGTCAGTCATTATGTTAAACATTATTCCATTTATGAAGTATTTTTTGACATTTCGAAGAACGTAACTCTGCACGTTTCATTTAAATGCAATGTAATATCTTTTTTTGTGTTTGGTCGTAAATCGTCATTTGAAAAATTTACAATTGTACAAAAACACTCTACAATTAATTCACAAGCAAAATTAACTTATTGTTTTTGATCAAACTATTGTTTCTAAATCTGAACTTCAAAATATAATAATATTTTTTTGCGCGAATGCAGTTACGTACTATGTTTTACTTTTAAACATAGTGACATGCCTCAAATATTCCTCAATAGGGCTGCTTCATTGACGAGTTTTTACACGGGAGTATAACTGTTATGAACCTTTAAATACAGTGTAAATCGACAAAAAACAAGATTGCATGTCTTAAATTTTTCTTTCGACAATTTCTATTAACCTTAGTTTTTGAAAGTTAATTTGATAAAATTAGTTACAAATCGAGAATCGTTGCCGCTGAGTATCGTATCGTATTATTTCTAAGGGGTACTTCCCTGGTAGTGTTAAATTCACATCTGTCAAAAAAGACTTCATATTTGAAATAGAGTATAATTGTCCAATCCTGTCAAATACTGTATACCAAAGCCGCTCTAAGTTGGCCGATTTGCTACATGTCAGACTGACTGCACTAGTGAGGGACAACGGTAAAATTGCCGAAGTATATAAGTAACAGTTTGAAGGGTTATGAATAACAACAGTCCTTTTTAGCAATGTATTTATTTATAATAATCAAAAATATTGGGAGACAATCTTATGTGCTCAGAGCTCGGCTCGCGACTACGCACACACATAGAAGTTACACATACATTGACATAGGAGCTCACGACATCGCATCGTATTATTCCAACACCTCCCCTCGAAGTCGTAAGCGAGTATTGTCTAACATCTTCATATACTCTCATCCATCATACCTAGGTTACGCAGACAATCATGATGTTTTGATCCACTCAAACCTTTCGTCAAAACGTCAGCAGGCATCTCATCAGTACTTAGGTATTTCAAATCAATTACACCTTGTTCGCACAAATCTCGAATAAAGTGGTGTCTCACTGCTATGTGTTTTGTGCGAGAATGAAAATTTCTGCTCTGAGCAAGTTTTATGGCACCCTGATTATCGTTGAATAACGTCACACACTCACTTTCAATACCAACGTTACCCAAAATATCACGTAAATACATGGCTTCCTTTGTAGCTTCGGATAGTGCCATGTATTCAGCTTCGGTACTCGATAGCGCAACACTCCGTTGCTTACGTGCCTCCCAACTGATCGGGGCACCGGCTAAAATAAATGCAAATCCAGAATATGATCTACGATCTATGGCATTTGCTCCCCAGTCTGCATCGACCACACCGAACAAAGGTAGCCCGGTTCTTTCATATACTAAACCGTAGTCAGATGTACCCTTTAAATATCTCATGATGCGTTTAGCCGCCTTCCAATGCTCGACGTTATAATTAGTATTAAATTGGCTTAAATAATTTACGGCAAACGCTATGTCTGGTCTAGTCGATACAGCCAGATAAAGTAACGCTCCTATCAAACTTTGATATGGATACTGTTTCATAATGTCCTCATTCACACTTATTGGTTTTTCTAATTTAACATTAACATCAAGAGGCGTCACTGCAGGTTTACACTCACTCATATGGAATCGTTCTAACACTTTCTCTATATAAACCCGTTGATTAAGAAACACTCTGTTTTCATCATCACGACTAAATTCAATACCCAAACAATTACTTATCTTTCCCATATCTTTCATTTCAAACTCACTTGATAACTGTTTCTTTATATTTTTCATCCATACATCATCATTTCCTGCCAAAATAATGTCATCAACATAAACAGCAATCAACATCAGTCGCTCACCTTTCTGTGCTATGAATACACACGGATCTTGTGATAACGCTTCAAAACCTATTTTCATCAGCATTCTCACTAATTCCTTATGCCACTGTAACCCTGACTGACGCAAACCATACAAAGATTTCTGTAAAACACACACACTATCACTACATTCACTTAATGCTATGTTCCAGCGTTTAGCTGTTTCAATCATATTCTTATCTACGATAACTTTTCTTTGGGAACCAATCTTTTGATTTGCGAGTAATCTATTCAAAACATCGCTTAGGTGATCAGGCACTTCCATGTAAACCTCTTCATCAAGTGTACCATTTAGGTATGCAGTTACTACATCCATTTGATGGATACTTAATCCCAACTCGGCTGATACGGCAGCTATCAGTCTTATTGATGAAGATCTCACGACAGGAGACGATGTCTCATGGAAATCCTCCTGGCCGTTGCGAACAACCCTTTGCGACGAGACGTACTTTCTTCCCTGTAGTTTTACTGCTAAATACAAATCTATTTCCGATCACTTTCCGTTGTTTTGGCCTTGTAACTATTTCCCATGTCTTATTCTTTATTTGTGCTAAGTACTCGTCTTCCAAGGCTCTTTTCCATGCATCAACATCATTACTCTTTTCTATTTCATGCCATGTAATCGGTTCCACAATAGTTATCCCAGCCATCATCTGCACATCAGTCTCTTCAACATCTGGTTCATTTTCACTTTCAGTATTATCTCTTACTAAATTGTACTCCTTTCTCGGTCTTCCTACTTCACCGGTACGTATTATACGTGGTCTTCCTCGTCCTCTTTTTGATGGTTCTATTAATCTTTCCCATGAGACTGTTGATTTTCTTTTTCTATGTAATAGTCCAGTTTCTCTACTCTCCCTTTCTTCCATAACAGGCCTTCGATTGTTTTCTCTCATTTCACCATTTGTAGCAGGATCATTCAATTCTATATTTACTTGTTCATAATCTTCTTCTTCTTCATCGAGTATTTCTTTGTACTCATCCTTGAATGCCGTTTCATTTATGAATTTTACATCACGAGTTACAACGATTTTTTCTCGTCTTAGGATCATGTATTCTATAGGCCTTCGATTGAATATCATAGCCAACAAAAACTCCTAATTGTGACCTTGAATCAAACTTGCTTTTTTAGAGTTCCTTTGTCTTTATAATATGCTTTAGATCCAAACACGTGCATGTAAATTACTGTAGGCTTTTTCCCAGTCCATTGTGTATATGGTATATTGCCATTTAACGGTGTAGTTGGGCACCTGTTTCTTACATAGTTAGCAGTATTCACTGCTTCCGCCCAAAAAGAAGGAGGGCTTCCTGCTTGCCGCATCATACAACGCGCCATCTCGACCAGAGTACGGTTTTTCCTCTCTGCAGTCCCATTTTGTTGAGGCGTATAAGGCGCTGTCAATCTCCTTCTAATTCCTTCTTTTCTCAAGTAGTCGTCGAATACATTATTGACGTATTCTCGCCCATTATCTGACTGAAGATATTTTATTTTCTTCCCTGTAAAATTTTCTGCAAAGGCCTTGTACGATTTGAACACGCTTAACACGTCGCTTTTGTTAGCTATAAAGTAGACTTCGCACCATCTAGACTTGTCGTCGATAAAAGTAACAAAGTACTTCTTACCGCCATATGACTCATGTCTCATCGGACCACACACGTCCGAATGCACTATTTCTAGTAAGTCGTTTGTGCGATCTTCGCTTCCTTTAGTAAAAGGCGTGCTTGTCTGCTTCTCACTTATACAAATCTCACACTGAGACAATTTTTCACTGTCTTTGATGTTTAGCCCATGTACTAAGTCACTTTTTGCCATGGCTTTCAAATCACGCTCATTGAGATGTCCGAGACGCTGGTGCCACATATCTATAAGTGTCTCTGGGGTCGCAGCTACATTGACAGCATTTTTCACTCATCCGAACATTGTACAAATTACCAACACGGTCAGCACGCATGTGAATTTTGTCATTTTTATCAATCACGATTGCGTCATTTTTCTAAATCGAACTTCGAATCCATAATCCGTCATTTTTCGACACTGATAATAAATTAGTACGCAGATCCGAAACATAGAACACTTTTTCTATATCTATTTGGCGTTCTTCACTACCCGTGTCCACTGAGATGCTGACTTTACCCGTACCCGTAATTTGTGTTTTTCACTATTCGTGGCTAAATTAAGCTCCGAGTCTATCTGTGTGAAATTCTTAATCACTTTCTTTTGGTTGCACATATGACTAGTGCACCCGCTGTCAATACACCAAATAGGATTTATTTGGTCGCCTAACATCACCTCTTCGGTGGTGCTTAATAACATTGTTGTCTTCCGCTCATCATTGCTATTGCGTTCCAACTGTTGTGCACTCTGTTTATACTTATTGCCGCTGATATTTTTGGACCTGCACTCTCTTGCTAAATGCCCACGTCGACCACAACGGTAACACTCAATGTAATTCTTACTATCGCGGTGGTCATGATGCTTCTTCTGAAAGCTATTTTTATTGATACGTTTGACAAACATAGCCCCTTGATCAACAAATTTAGATTGACGACCCTCAAAATCTTCGATAATTTTTATCTTCAGCGTTTCCGTGGATGGCAAATCATCACGAGATTCGATTGCCGTTCTGAACATGGCGAAAGAATCCGGCAAACTATACAACAATAGTATGGCCAAAAGCTCATCAATAACGATCAATCCGATTTCTTTTAGTTTTTTGACAACATCAAAGAAATCCGCTATGTGTTTACGTAGGTCACCTTCTTCCTGCATACGAGTCAAAACCAGTTTTTTCAACAAAGATGCCTTCCTGGCGGGTCCACTCGACTGATACATACACTGTAACTTGTCCCAGATAGCCTTAGAAGTTTCTAAGCCATCCAATGCGGCTAACTCACTTGGACTAACCGCTAATAATATATCCGATTCGGCTTTTCCGTCCATTTTAATCCATTCCGCATACTTAGGGTCCAATGATGTCGGTTTAGGTAATGATCCCGATACGTACTCCCACAAATCATTTTTCTTTAGAATAGCACGCATATGTATCTTCCAGGTATCGTAGTTATTTGCAGTTAATTGATCAATTTTAATAGATGCAGCCATTTCGAAGTTTCTTCAACTCCAAAACAATGAATTCCAATCCAACGATGTAAACAAACAATACGGAACGTAACCTCCAAGTCCGCGTCACTTTAACATGCTCACTTGCGTTAAGGCGCGTTTATTACTTTGTTTACGCAAATCAGTTATCGGTTAAAACACTGCAAATCCAACTTATTGATCACCAAATTGTTTATATTTCACTCTCTGGGCCCATAACCTGAAGGGTTATGAATAACAACAGTCCTTTTTAGCAATGTATTTATTTATAATAATCAAAAATATTGGGAGACAATCTTATGTGCTCAGAGCTCGGCTCGCGACTACGCACACACATAGAAGTTACACATACATTGACATAGGAGCTCACGACATCGCATCGTATTATTCCAACACAGTTATTTCCACTTTATAACCAAGCAAGGTCTAATTATAACAAATTTTTATTAAAAACATTAATTCACATCCAAAAGATTGAATTTAAGTTCCTTATTTATAAATATATTTATTTTTAAAATACAATACCTATTAAATCCTTCATCCTATTTTAAAAAAATACCTGGTGAGTATTACCCACTACGTCACTATGAAAACGTGTCAAACGGCGTAACCTTGTAAAAGCGTAATACAGAGTGGAAATTTTACGTTTTCTTTTTATAATTCAAATATTTTAGGTAATAAAAGACAAATCTATATCTATACTAATATTATAAAGAGGAAAGATTTGTATTTTTGTATTTTTGTATGTTTGTAATGAATAAACTCAAAAACTACTGGACCGATTGCAATATTTTCTTCACCATTAGAAAGCTGCATTATTCAGAAGTTACATAGGCTATATAATATCACGCTAGGTCCTATAATTGTGGAGCAGTAACCGAAAATGTTTCAAAAACAGGGGAAAGTATCGTTTCTGAGGCCTTCCGTGGCGTGCGCTGAGCATATAGTTAAAGTTATACAAAAATGCTCTATGGATGAATTGTTCATCTTAACATTATCTTTAAAAATGTCCGCGAGAGCATATGTCTACCTTTTATAGTTTACCCATAACAATCGTTTTAATGATTTAGATGTTTGCTCCAAAGTAATCTTCTATATTAATAATTTCGTCAAGGGGTACGGTAGACTCGATTAAAACCTTACATGAATAATAAAACATCAAAAAATAATGATTTCGAGTCGACAACATATATCCGCAAAATTCGGATTGTCGAGTATTTTGCTAAATTCAAAATGTGTTGACAGACGAATCACAGTCACCATCTTGCCGGAATTGAGTGAATATTATCAAAACTATTTTTCTTCAGTCATTGACGTTTCGCGGAAACATTGTTTTTGACACATTTTTTATGATATACTCTTTCAGGGCGATAACAGATACTGATGAAGAATAGATAATATAATTTTATAAGGACCTTTGCCAAATTCTAGGATTAGTACTCATTGCAATTTATTTTGTTGATTGATGTTCCTTAATTTTAAATGTTAAAAATTTATTGTATAAAAACGTTTGCAATTTTTATTCACTAGATTTATTAAACTCAATGAAAGAATCTATGTCCTGTTTAATCCTTTAGTATTCCTTGAAGAACCGATGACTACGGAAATATTTACCTATATTTTGCTCCTCGATGTTTATTATGAATCACATCTTACCCGAGCCAAGCCGGTTTCTTATCTAAATATATAAAAGGAGAAACTGACTGACTGACTGACTGACATATCGACGCACAGCCTAAACGGCTAAACGTAGGCACTTGAAATTTGGATTGGACGTAGCTTAGGTACCGTAGAGGTGCACTAAGAAAGGAATTCTCGAAATTCTCACGGGAACGGGAATAATCGGGAAAATCCTTTTGTATGAAAAATCTAAACCGCTGAAGTTAGATGCTGTAAATTTGGAATGCAGGTACCATAGTAAACTTAAAGCTTAGTTGGAACAGGATATTGAAAAATTCTTACGGGAACGAGAGTTAGCAGGATAAACTTTTATATGTTAAATCCTGTAGTCCACGCGAACGAAGTCGCGGGCACAGCTAGTAATTATATAATTATGTGCATTTGAAATTTTGAAATAACGTATTATTTTTAAAAGTTGTTCTTTATGATTCGCGTAAATATGTTCCTCTTAACAAGGATAAATGCAAAATATAAAATAAAAAGTGTCAAATCAGTCTTCTAAGAACGGCTCCGGTATAATTATCTAGTTATTTGTCTTTTATTACCTAAAATAATTGAATTATAAAAGAAAACGTAAAATTTCCACTCTGTATTACGCTTTTACAAGGTTACGCCGTTTGACACGTTTTCATAGTGACGTAGTGGGTAATACTCACCAGGTATTTTTAAAAATAGGATGAAGGATTTAATAAGTATTGTATTTTAAAAATAAATATATTTATAAATAAGGAACTTAAATTCAATCTTTTGGATGTGAATTAATGTTTTTAATAAAAATTTGTTATAATTAGACCTTGCTTGGTTATAAAGTGGAAATAACTGTTACTTATATACTTCGGCAATTTTACCGTTGTCCCTCACTAGTGCCTTTGAGTATAAAGCCACTGGAGATGCCATAACGTCAACGCTTCTAACAAATTTTTTCGCCATTTTTAGCGGGGGCGAGGTAAACACGTACAGCACACCACCAAAAAATTAATAACTCAACAGACACAAATTTTGCTGTAACGATAAACGCACACTACAAAAATGTTCAACACTTCAAACAATACACGCACACAAACAAAGTTTTCACGTAACTACGCAACACACATACGAAAAAAATAGTGATGACACAAATAATAAAATAAAATCAGTTTGGTGAATGAACTGAACTATCTTGTACTGATTATTGTAATTCAATAACATTTTGTGGGATCTTATTAAACAATTTTGTGCTTAAACCCAAGAACGACTTTCCAGTCTTTTGAAGCCTGAGCCTTGAAACGGCAAACTTATGTTTATTACTGGTGTTAAAATGGTGAGGATCCGATATTAAATGATTGTATGTTCTTGTAAACATATAAGATACAGTCCAAAATGTACTGAGAGGATACGGTTAAAATATCTATGTCTTTAAAAATATCTCTAAGGGAGTCACAGAATTTCTTTTCATTTTCAGACTAAATTTCAATATCGTATGACCAGAGGAAAGAAAAGTAATTTTTCTAATTCATCTTACAAGATTTAAATATAACATATGTTTAGACCTTTTATTTAATTCAAAATTAAAGTAAAACGGATTATACAACTAACTGCAGGGAGTGAATGATTCATTCAAATGTCGAGTCGCTTTTTTGACTTTGTGACATCACTAGCCCCGTACCACTGTATTCTTGTTTATTTTTTTCTGTCGTTTACGTATCGCAACGACTTTTTATTTAAATGGCAATTCTTCTTAAATACACGTTTAAAAGTTAATAAAAACACTTAGATATGATACTAAACGCGCTCTTGTTGCGAATTTGAGCTCTCGATCGCCTTTTACATGAGAATACTGCACAACTAACCATTTTTCAAGAGTAACGTCACGCGACAGGGATCAATGCAAAATGGCGG
Organism: Maruca vitrata; assembly: GCA_039566165.1. Classification (NCBI taxonomy): domain Eukaryota; kingdom Metazoa; phylum Arthropoda; class Insecta; order Lepidoptera; family Crambidae; genus Maruca; species Maruca vitrata. The sequence goes on along the minus strand of CM076936.1, from coordinate 1,241,790 downwards.
TGGTGCAGCGACAAGTAGTTTTATTAAACGTGTTTGAACAGTTGACCAATGTACTTTGCCGGAGGGGGTCGCCCGTGTAAGGCATCTCCAGTGGCTTTATACTCAAAGTCTAGTGCAGTCAGTCTGACATGTAGCAAATCGGCCAACTTAGAGCGGCTCTGGTATAACAACTATTCATGTGTGCGTCCAGAAATATTTTTTTTTTAAATGTCTCGAAACTTTAGGTAAGTGTTGTTGTTGTGTGTGTAAGTTATTTGTTTGAGTTTTTATTTCCGAAAATAATACCTCAGATTATTATAAGAGTCTTGAATCGACAACATGCATCTATATTATTCAATTATTGTCTATTTCAGAGATTTTCATTTAGCAATATAGTGACATCTAATTGTCATGTTCGTTTATTGACAAAATTCGATATCTGTTAGTGACTAAATAATAAAGAAGGTTCTTTGACCAAACTTTTTTAATCATCATGTTTTTGGTTTAGAAGAAAAGACGAGCTGATCGCACTACAATAAATACGGTTCATACCTGTATCAAACGGATAAGTAGATATTAAATCTCTACACACGAAATTTTTGCAAATATATTTTATGGGTAATTCAGCAAAAGAAGTTGATCAGCGTTTGCACAACAATTTGGTAAAGATCGATTGTCGAACAACTTCACACATTTTTCCATCGACTGACAGAATAGGGTAGTTTCCTAAGCCAAATTTTGCATGCGATTTCACAATTAATATATTAAGATATAGGTAAATTAATAACATTAGTCAAATCGAAATTAAAATTTCTTAGGATTTGAGACAAGACATTTGAAGTTGGGTGGGAAAGTCCATTTCACGTGCGAATTTAAAAATGCTATGTCATCGTATAAAATACAAAATTAGTAGTAACTTTCACTATGAAAATATATTTGTATAAGCAACGTTTGATATAGCTGCTGAACAAAGTTCTTACGATATGCATACAGTATTACACGTTGTGACGTCATAGTGTGCTGCGACATTTGTATGAAACGTTTTGAGCTCGCCCAAATGATGTGCTATTGAAACTGTAATATCTCGGAGAGTTTTTCAAATATCAAACCATTATTTTAATAATATACCTTCTTCATCCAGCAGCCAGCTAAATAGGCCTATTGTAATATTGGGTAGAAGAGTTATCAAAAATCAATATTAGGCTGTGAACTAAATTTGATTAACAAACAAACAAACTTAATCAAAAACGTTAATAAAAATTATTGTTGGCGCGGTTAAATTACCACAGATCACTAAATAAGCTATGCTAAGTTTGTATATGCGTTCTGAAGTTTAACTCATAGTTTTTGCCATTATCCTTCCTTATTTACCTTGAGAGTAGGCAAAAAACTGGCTCGAATAAATTTTGTTACGCCAAATGAAGTCATTAGAAGCAATTATTGCATTTCTGGATATGTATGAATAAAAATATGAGATGGTACAGTTCTCAGTTATGGCGAGACCAGGGAAATAAGGATTAAATTTTATATGGAGGATATTATGGATTCCAGTTCAAATTGAATATGTACCTACTTAGTTTACTCATACGGCATACCTAAGATGGGACGACTGTCAACTATAAAAAGCATATAAACGGTCGAATTGAGAGACCCCCTCCTTTTTTTGTGAAGTCGGTTAACAAAATAAAGTAGTGCATCAAAGCTACGTTAAGGCGGTACGAAGTTCGCCGGGTCAGCTAGTTAATAATATCCGGGATATTTACTATGTTGTTTTGTTGTTGCTGGCGCTTGCAAATATCGGGAGCTCATTAAAACAAAACAACACGGTAAATATCCCGGACATTTTCAATTATATATATTTTTTAACTTAACGTACATTAAGTTTTTCCTCATTCTATTTGACCAAAAAAAATGAATTTCGTTTCTTTTGTAATTGGATTAATTTTATGGTCTACATAAAAATTTGTGTCCCAAAAAAATATATATAAACCAAACCATATAAAAGCAAACAATCTATACTAATATTATAAAGCTGAAGAGTTTGTTTGTTTGTTTGTTTGAACGCGCTAATCTCAGGAACTACTGGTTCGATTTGAAAAAATCTTTTTGCGTTGTATAGACCATTTATCGAGGAAGGCTTTAGGCTATATAACATCACGCTGCGACTAATAGAAGCAAAGATACAATGGAAAATGTGTAAAAAACGGGGGAAACGCGAACGAAGTCGCTGGCACAGCTAGTGTGGTATAAAAATTATTGTTTCGTTTTTTCATCTCTTATTATATGCGACGAGGTGGCCGAGTGGTTAAGGCGTTGGACTGCTAATCCAATGTGCTCTGCACGCGTGGGTTCGAATCCCATCCTCGTCGGACGCTTTTTGGTTGAAGTAAGAGTTTGAGGGTAGTTAGTGGAAGATTTAAAGAGAAAGAAGTTTCCTCTGAAATAGAGAAAAGCTTAAGGTTGACATTTTTTTTCCGGATTAGTGCCTGTCCGTCTGTTTATTCCCGCTAATCTCCGAAACAGTAATTGTTTTATTAATTTTTTTGCAAAAACTATTGTGAATTTGAATACCATGCAATTGAACATTCTTTGATCTTTTTCATTTCGCTAGACCCAGAATAAAACTAAGTTTCCTCAGTCTAATTTTAAAAAAAGACGTGTGGCACTCGGGGACTGCCGCGGTATAGCTATTGCATAGCATCGTCCGATTTTGGAGCAGCTCGTCTCGATTCGTGCGAGTTTCGTAGAGTCGTACAATACGTCTAACCGCACGCACACAAACACCGTGCCGAAGTCTACCGAACTGAAACGACGTTAGACGATTGTGAGGTTTTATTCGCTACGGAATTTCTTGGTTCGGTCGCCGCGCTCAAAGCCCGCGATAAAATCTATGCAATAGCTTAAAAACTACCCGTTTTTAACATTTTAGAGTTGCCTGACAGTGGCGTAGCGTGGCTTGTCGGGGTCCCGTATAAAAACATTTTTGAAGGCCCATATGGGGGTAAAGATTGCTTTTTAGAATTTTGTCATTTGTAAATTAAAATAAATTAGAAAGTTTTTTTTCCTTACACACTTTGGGGGCCACCGTGCCCCGGGGGGGGGGGGGGGGATCGTATAATGGAGAATGCTACTGTGTCTAAATTTTACAATGGTACCTTATGTATTGGCATGATGAATATATTTGTAAATCGTATTTATATTTTAGAACGTGAAAGTACACAATTTTTGTTTGTACATTGTACTGCATGTTGCGGTGTGACGTCATAGCGCTACGTTGATTTTGTATGAAAAGTGCAAACTTTAATTTTTTTTTTGTTATAAAAAAATACATATTTTTCTTACTTCTTCTGCAGGAAGTTGCTGAGTGTCTTCGTGTTCCTCATGAACAGCACGTACTGACGGTGCATCCACACCCACGCCGCCGCCAGCAGACCGCACACGATACTGAAGGAAGAAATATCCTTACTAATATTATAAACGTGAAAGTTTGTGAGTAAGGATGGATGGATGTTTGTTACTCTATCACGCTCAAACGTCTGAACCGATTTTCATGAAATTTGGTGTAATGGTAGCTGGCACTCTGGAATAACATACAGGCTACTTTTTTTTCAAATTTCAACCCCCATAGGGTTCATTGGGGGGGGGGGGGGGGGAAGGCTGGGGTGAAAACGTGTTTTTCGATTTTTATAAAACGTGGTATGGAGATAGCTGGCACTCTCGGAGAGACGATTTTTTAAGAAAGTCTCTCAAGATGACCTCTCTCCACCCGATGGTAAGCAGTCGTGAAATCCACATATGAGGTCGACAGGCACAATAGACCATATTGAACCTGTCGCACTCATTCTGAAGGCCTCCTTAAATGCCGTTTCATGCCCCGCCAAGTGAAAGGGATGTCAACGATCAGTGGCTCCATCAGGCGCGGAGGGAACAGCTTCATCACAGACTCCTGGAGGCAGTACTCTGAGGACACCAGACCAGCTCCTGGAGGCAGTACCCTGAGGACACCAGGCCAGCTCCTGGAGGCAGTACCCTGAGGACACCAGGCCAGCTCCTGGAGGCAGTACCCTGAGGACACCAGGCCAGCTCCTGGAGGCAGTACCCTGAGGACACCAGGCCAGCTCCTGGAGGCAGTACCCTGAGGACACCAGGCCAGCTCCTGGAGGCAGTACCCTGAGGACACCAGGCCAGCTCCTGGAGGCAGTACCCTGAGGACACCAGGCCAGCTCCTGGAGGCAGTACCCTGAGGACACCAGGCCAGCTCCTGGAGGCAGTACCCTGAGGACACCAGGCCAGCTCCTGGAGGCAGTACCCTGAGGACACCAGGCCATCTCCTGGAGGCAGTACCCTGAGGACACCAGGCCAGCTTTCGGAGGCAGTACCCTGAGGACAGCAGACCAGAGCCTGGAGGCAGTACCCTGAGGACACCAGAGCAGTTCCTGGAGGCAGTACCCTGAGGACAGCAGACCAGCTCCTGGAGGCAGTACCCTGAGGACACCAGGCCAGCTCCTGGAGGCAGTACCCTGAGGACATCAGGCCAGCTCCTGGAGGCAGTACCCTGAGGACAGCAGACCAGCTCCTGGAGGCAGTACCCTGAGGACACCAGACCAGCTCCTGGAGGCAGTACCCTGAGGACAGCAGACCAGCTCCTGGAGGCAGTACCCTGAGGACACCAGGCCAGCTCCTGGAGGCAGTACCCTGAGGACAGCAGACCAGCTCCTGGAGGCAGTACCCTGAGGACACCAGGCCAGCTCCTGGAGGCAGTACCCTGAGGACACCAGGCCAGCTCCTGCAGGCAGTACCCTGAGGACAGCAGACCAGCTCCTGGAGGCAGTACCCTGAGGACACCAGGCCAGCTCCTGCAGGCAGTACCCTGAGGACAGCAGACCAGCTCCTGGAGGCAGTACCCTGATGACACCTGGCCAGCTACTGGAGGCAGTACCCTGAGGACAGCAGACCAGAGCCTGGAGGCAGTACCCTGAGGACACCAGAGCAGCTCCTGGAGGCAGTACCCTGAGGACAGCAGACCAGCTCCTGGAGGCAGTACCCTGAGGACACCAGACCAGCTCCTGGAGGCAGTACCCTGTGGACACCAGAGCAGCTCCTGGAGGCAGTACCCTGAGGACACCAGGCCATCTCCTGGAGGCAGTACCCTGAGGAAACCAGACCGTACCCGAGCAGCACGAACACAGCCAGCTCCTGAGGGTCGAAGGGGAAGTCCTGGGGCAGGTGCGTCGGGAACAGAGGCTTCACCGTCGGCAGGGCGCCCGACCACACCGATAGCAGGCGGAACATCTGGACGGACAGACAGATAGATTTGTATAATAGTAATATACACCGTAAAATTTTAGTGGTTGTTTTCCAGTGGCAGAACGATTTGCCTTTAGTAATACTATCGAAACGTGCAAATAATAATTCCTCGAAAAAAAATTTTTTTTTCAAATTTTTCAAATAATAATTTTCCTACTCGAAAACGAGAGAAGCTATCGTTCTTTTATAATATGTGACGTAATCAGGTACTGCTTGCCGCATGAAATCGATGCTTAAAGCTGAAGAAGCTCGACACCCTAAGTCATAAAGCGGTTCGAACGTGCTTTCGAGTTTCGGTTAAACCCTTCGTAAAACCGGCATTTATTGGTTTTTAACCGACTTCAAAAAAAAAAGGAGGAGGTTCTCAATTCGTCTGTATGTATAATATTTTTTTTTTATGTATGTTCACCGATATTTTCGTCAATTGTAGACGGATTTCAAAAATTTTTTTTTGGTTGGATAGAGTTTACTTCAGAGGTGGTCCCATTTTCACCAGTTCCGGATCTGATGATGGGATCCAGGAGAAATCGAGGGCAACCCTCAAATTTTATAGGGACATGTACCGCGTTTTGCATATTATCTGAAGTTATATTGGCATTTGCTTCTGAAAATCATAATCTTATGATGCTGAGCTGATGATGGAAGGTCAACTCCTTAATAGTTAGGAGTAAAAGGATAATTCTTTCAATACTGTATACATATTAAGACTACTAGTTATAATATCAGTAGCATTACAGGTGAGCTAAACTAATAGGTTGACCAGTCTAGGATCTAATGATGGGATCTAGGAGAAATCGAGGGAAACCCTCAAATTTTATAGTCACATGTACCGCGTTTTACATATTTTCTGAAGTTATATTGACATTGCTTTTTCCAATCATAACGTTATGATGCTGAGCTGATGATGGAAAGTCAACTCCTTAATTGTTTGGAGTAAAAGGATAATTCTTTCAATTCTGTATACATATTAAGACTACTAGTTATAATATCAGTAGTATTACAGGTGAGCTGAACTAATAGGGTCAGAAAAAAATTAACACTAAAAAGTATGAAAAAAATTTTAAACAAAAACAAATCAAAATTTTGAGGAAAACAAAGCACTCTGTGCTTGTCTGTATGAAATATAAACGGCACCGCCTTCAACAACATATATAAAATTCATACCCAGATGATTATAAATGTTCGTATTATATTATTTTGTAATTTTTAGTGAGTCGGGTTTTTGAAGGCGGTTTTTTTTTTGTTTACAATTTTTAACAAAAAAGAACTGCACAAATCTATTGTACTATGTACTAAGATAGAATAATTTTACTGCGGGAAAACAACCACTAAAATTTCACGGTGTATAGGGAGAAAAGATAGGAAGGTAAGCCTCGCGCCCTGGTTTGCCGATTCTTATACTGAATCTTGGCATAATGCCATCGTATTCGGTATGGGATTTCTTTTTGAGTGATTTGTGTTTTGCTAAAAAAGCCCATTCGGCGTTTGATATCCATATTATTGACTAAGGCCTTATCGCCCTAATTTAGGGTAGGCCCGTGCCCCAGCAGTGTGGACGTATATGGGCTGATGATGATTATTATTTCAGTTGGGACGAATGTTCTATTCCACCATTTTGTAGCAGCGGCCACCTTGGATTGATTTTTTGTAGTGATCAGAACTTTAAACACGTATAACTCTTACTATTAGTCTTTATGGGTCTAAACGCGTTATTAGGAGTAGCAAATTACATAGCTACTTACTGCCCGACGTTTCGACTGGGTTACACCAATCTTACGTATTCATATATGGGTCAAAATCAGAGAGGTCGGCATTTTGAGTTTTGAAATATCTGAGAAATGAAGTTTTCTGTATAAGAAAATTAACATGTGGAATATGTTGTGTCATTTGTCATGAACCTTTCCTGTAAAGAGGCACGCACACAAATATATATTTTAGAAATTATACCTGTTATTAATAAAAATGGCAGGGCCTTAAATCATTTCGGGAACACTTTTAAATATTTTTTAAATAATAATATAACCAACGTTTTTAATAATCACCATCATGAAATTATAATTAACCTGTCCCTCTACCAGTAAATGCTGTCATTTTGTATATTTTTATAATAAAAAGACTTATTTTTTATATTACTCTCCCTAGATTTTCATTTAGTGTGAATTTCGTTTCAAAATTTTAATTTATTGTGTACATTTGTGCAATACGTTATCAATTAATGATATCAATACAAATGTTAAAAGGTCATTTTAGGATATGTATGCAAGATCTAACTATAACCCTACTCATTAGTGAAAAATCTGCCATTTTTGCGCTGTTCCCGAACATGATGGGAGTGTTCCCAAAATGACAATTTTTAATTACAATTCATTAACTTTGCGAGTAGGCGTATCAGTATTCTTTTGGGATACCCTTTCTTCGCGTCTTCTGTTTCTCTGTACTTTTTTTTCGCAACTTATCTATAATTCTCTGCATTTTCTGTATTTTATCTTTCTAGTTTGAACAGTCCTGTAAGCTCTCTTGAGCGCGCTCTTTCTTGACAAGCGATTATCGCTTTCTGTCTCATTGTCAGAATCTGGTAGGCTATTACTTAAAATATTTACCTATACATCTTTTTTTTCTCTGTCTATACTTTTGAGATTTTTTTCTCCACGACTTTCTTTGTTTCCTCTTCAGTCTTTCAGTCATATCACTAACAGTCTTAACTTTATTTTCAGCCTTCTTCCTTTGGTAATATTCTCTATCTTTCAGTCTCTTCATCTCTTTTTGTTCAGGTGTCATTTTATCTAATAAATTGCGTTTCCTTGCATTAGCCTTTTCGCGATGTTTTTTGTAAGCTATTCTGTCCTGTTTTAATCGTTTTTTTTACTTCTTTTTTATTTTCCATGTTACTATTACTAAGTGGTTACCTAAAATAAATAAAAAATGCATTGTTATATGCATTTTAAAGTAAGAAAGCGTCATTTTGCCCGTTAATCGTCATTTCGAGAACGCCAGTCATATACAAGAACGTTCCCGAAATGATCATTCCCTGAATGACTATCCGATGAATATTTATATATCACGCTTCATGCCGCTATGTTAGATATTGGTTTTGACGTGGAGGAACACGTGAACTGTAATATTTATAAGAATTCAGCAAAAAGTATGCAAATTACCGGAAAACTAATCACCAAACAGCGTTCCCGTAGTGATAGGGAATTAAAGTACGCTGCCCACATACGAAATTAAAACGTACTTACCAATAAAATCAATTATTTTTTTCCAAAAACACGACCCGGGTCATGTCCTTTGACTAGTAAATTTCACCCTGTTGCTCGCTAACGCCACCTAGCGCGTTCTGTTTGAATTATATCGACCGATATCCATCGCGTTCACTGAATGATTTAATAAACGTCAGACAGCATTTGAATAGTCAAAATATGAAAAATATATATTTTAGCTATTTAATTTATAAGTATATTCGTAATTTAATAATTTTCGAAGCTAATATATAAAAAAATACAGTTTTAAGTCTTAATTGTAAACATTTTTGACTTGTGTCAACTATGAAACGTGGTATAAGGACGCGTTCCCGGAATGACTATTTAGGCCTTTTTAGTTTAAAATCGAATAAAATATTATTATAAAAAAATTAATATGATAAGTGCCTTGTAATTATGCGCAGAAACTTCATTTGGAAACAAGTATTTTAGCCATACCACGTTATTTTATTAAGAAAATCCTTGTCAGAAGCATGTTTCCCACCTCTCTGATTTTGACCCATATATGTTACGGTTAATGTGGATAGAGCGGTTATTATGTATAGTTACCGGTAACTATGCATAATTATCAGTGCTCGTGGTAAAGGTGATAAAAACTATCGAATTAATCACATTTACCGGTAATTATATAAAACTACCATACCCTTTGTGTAAATGTGGTAAATAATAAAATCAAACTGACTTGACTGGCTCGGTGAAACAATGGTTTTTTTAGTGGCTAACCTGGCTGGCGGTTCCAAGAGTCCTGGGTTCGATTCCCACTCGGGACAAATATTTGTGTGATGAACATCGGTGTTTGTTCCGTGTCTAGATGTGATAATTTATTTAAGTATGTATTAATATATATGTATGCCAATAATACATGCTGTGCTTAGTGTGTGGAAATGCCCCAAATATTTATTTATTTATTTAAACATCTAAATAAAATGTTTATTAGAATGAAAACAATTCTAGTCCTAATTATAATAAAATTTGTTTACAAACATCGAACAATCAAAAATATTCCTCAAATATCAAGAGATCAAACCTTCTGTTCGGTCAAGCAAAACACAAAATATATTCTCATTAAATTAACAAATTAAATATGGGGGTAAGTTTGTATGAAACTCCGTCAATTTTGAACGTTGGCACGTAAAATTTGGAAGAAACGTAGGTTATATTACCGTAAAGGTGCACTAAGAAAAGAAATCCCGAAATTCGAACGGACGACAGGAATTAGCGGGAAAATATTAAAACTGCTTAAGTTAGATGCTTGAAATTTGGCATTCTGGTACCTTACTAAACTTAAAGCTTCATTGCAACATGATATTGCAAAATTTTTACGGGAACGGGAGTTAGCTGGAATAAACTTTTGTATGAAAACATCTACACCACGTAAGATAGATGATTGAAATTTGGCATGCAGGTACCCTAATAGACGTAAAGCTCACTTGCAACGCATTATTGCAAAATTCATACGGGATCGGTAGTTACTGGGAAAAAACGTTTATATGTTAAATCCTGTAGTCCACGAGAACGAAGGCGGGCACAACTAGTTATAAAATAAACAAGTCAAGTATCTAGAAACCAATCTTCATGTATGGTTTTTTAAAAAATATAATCTTATAAAAATTAAGTTAAATAAAATTAACAAATTGGCAGGCAAATATCAGTGGAACTCTTAAAATTATTTCACGTTGATATATTTTTGCAGGAATTAGATTTGTGACATTTGGAATTGCAGAGTACTTGTGATGTTTGTCAGCAATGTTAACATTTACCTCAGTCGCGCGGGAGTTTTATATAATTACCGGTAAATTTGAATAATTCACTACATTTACCGTGTGCGTTGGTAATAATCTATAATTACCGGTGATTATAGATAATTACCGATTGCTCACATTGACCGTAACATATACATACAATCTAACTCTTATTAAGTTATGTGAAATAACTACACACAAGATTTATAAAGTTTCCTTTATCAAAAGTTATAAACTGCACTTATTAAAACTATGAATATTTTTCATTGCAAGAGTTTTTTACTTACAATAGCGCTGCAGCATGCTGCAAAGAATCCTCTCCAATAGTTTCTGACGGCGAAGTAAGTCGTCGTTACTTCTATTGAGAACAACACACCTGGAAACGAACATATTTCACATGTTTAATTGTAATGTGAAAACGTAATGTTTGGCAGTTTTTATAATGAGGGTTTTCGCGTTTAAGAACTTCACTAGATGGCAATACGTAGGCGTGAGGTCCAACTGCAGCGTGATTGGTTATTTTTGACGTGACATTGACAGACATGTCAATATTCACCAATCACGAAGCAGTTAGACCTCATATCTACGTCTTGCCATCTAGTGGATATCTTATACGCGAACACCCTCATTAAGTGAAAAAACACCTGGGGGAAGGTAAGCCACCAAGATCTTGTGTCAGTTAATAGTAAGGTCTTACCTTAAAAGAGAGAATGGAAATACAGTGGTATCAGTGGTAAAACAAGAAATGTTATGATAATGAGAAATACGAGGACAGAGAAAGATAATGAATCAGAAGGACACGAAGATTGAATTGGAAATACGAGATTTACTGGAATAGGATGATAGCTTGAAGGACTTGTGGTGAAGTAGAAAACTCTCATCGCTAAAAGGAAGAAAATACCTGTACAAGTACATATTTTACTAGGGTATATTATTAAATACTTTTTTTTTATTTTTTTTTTATAAAAGTCTAAAAAGATGACCTCATTCCACCTGATGGTAATGAGATCCACATATGTGGTCGACAGGCACAATAGACCATATTGAGCCTGTCGCACTCACCCTGAAGGCCTTCTTAAATGCCGTTTCACGCCGATCCGAGTCCCGGATCAAAGGAGAAAGGGAAGACACGTGGTAGAAAAGAGGAACTAAACCTCTTGGTCTGAGCCTCCAGCGCCTGCATTATACTATGTATATATATACTATGTGAACTGCCTCGTTGGTCTATTGGTAGCAAGTGCTGCGTTAGGACCGAGAGGTCCCCGGTTCGAGTCCGGGGTCGGGCAAAATTTGTGTGAGTTTTTCTGTAATGAAATTACTCAGCCCGGAGTTAGGAAGTTGGCGGTTGAACGCCCGTGCCTCGGAAAGCACGTTAAGCCGGTGGTCCTGCGCCCGATCTCTCATCGGTCATGTCGGATTGCCGTCTCACCGAATTATGAGAGTAAGGGAATAGAGAGTGCACTTGTGTTTGCGCGTACACTTGTGCACTATATGTCCTGCGCCCTTGGCTGATCTCAATTGAGATCGGCCGCCATGGCTGAAATCGGTCGGACGCCTTATATATATACTATGTATACCTCCAACAGGAGCGGCGAAGCAGGAAGCCACACCGACCGCACACGCTGCAGCTAGCATCTCAGTGGTTCGGGACTCGTTGGCGTAGATGCCTTGGAATGTGGTCACCAACTTTGACAGGAGTGTCGCCACCATAGACGCTATGTGCACCGAGGGTCCCTGGAAGTATTGAAGAGATCGTTAAGCCCGCCTATTGACATAGTGTTTTTTTAAGCTATTGCATAGCTTTTATCGCGGGCTTTGAGCGCAGCGACCGAACCAAGAAATTCCGTAACGAAAAAATCCTCACAATCGTCTAACGTCGTTTCAGTTCGGCAGACTTCGGCACGGTGTTTGTGTGCGTGCGATATGACGTATTGTACGACTCTACGAAACTCGCACGAATCGAAACGAGCTGCTCCGAAATCGGGCGATGCTATGCAATAGCTTTACCGCGGCAGTCTCCGAGTGCCACACGTCTTTTTTATTAATTTATTTATTTTATTTAAGGAACACCAACAACATATTATTACAGTGTTAGAAACGAGTTCGGACGATTTATTCCTGACCAATACAAATAAAAAACCGGCTAAGTGCGAGTCGGACTCGCGCATGATTGGTTCCGTATTATCATCTATACCGAGTAAAAATTGCTTAAAAATTACGTTTGTAGGGGCCCACTTTTAATTTTACTTTATCACTAGCTGTGCCAGCGACTTCGTTCGCGTTTCCCCCGTTTTTTACACATTTTCCATTGTATCTTTGCTCCTATTGGTCGCAGCGTGATGTTATATAGCCTAAAGCCTTCCTCGATAAATGGTCTATACAACGCAAAAAGATTTATTCAAATCAAACCAGTAGTTCCTGAGATTAGCGCGTTCAAACAAACAAACAAACTCTTCAGCTTTATAATATTAGTATAGATTATTAAAAAAATAGGGTAATATACAAGTAAATTTTAAGCGTCCATCTGTTACCTGTTACTGTAATTTTTAGTATTTCTTGTTATACATACCTCTTTACCCAGTGGCAGACCAGACCCCAAAGTAGCAGTCAGACCGATGACCTTCGATATTAGGGCTCGATACGTCAAGTATTCCTTTAAGTGTACACCACGCAATATGGTCTTCATCTCTGGTATACCCGACCCTGAAATGTATCAACGGACATGATTACCAATTGAACCTTAGTTGGATAGGAGGAGCATCTAGTTTTACACAGCATGATACTTTTCACGATATTTCGAACGCATCAGCGAACAGATGGCGTGCCATAGATAGATATCTGGTCCTTAAACTGGTATTGGTTTATTTTGACAACAAACTTCCAAAACCAGGAACGGTTAATCCAGACCAGACGCACACGCCAAACCGTCTGGTGATAGGTTTAATGTGTAACACTCTTATTTAGCAAGGTTTTTGCTGAGGATTGCAAGAAATGATCATCTTCAGCCTATACACCGTGAAATTTTAGTGGTTGTTTTCCCGTGGCAGAACGATTTGCCTTTAGTAATACTATCGAATCATGCAAAATATTCAGCGAAAAAAAAAATTTTTTTTTTCAAATCTTAATAATAATTTTCTCTCGAAAACGAGAGAAGCTATCGTTATTTTATAAAATGTGACGTAATCAGGTACTGCTTGCCGCATGAAATCGATGCTTAAAGCTACAGAAGCTCGACGCCCTAAGTCATAAAGCGACTCGAACGTGCTTTCCAGTTTCGGTTTAACCTTTCGTAAAACCGGCATTTATTGATTTTAACAAAAAAGAACTGCACAAATCTATTGTACTACTAAGATAGAATCATTTTACTGCGGGAAAACAACCACTAAAATTTCACGGTGTATATGAGTAAGTCCCCAGTGCTGACACAGCACGGGTCGACCCTAAACTAGAGCGATATTTCCTTAGCTGGCCAAGTGCTGGTTGGTTGACTATACCAAAGAATTTCTTCGTAGGCGTGCAGGTTTGCTCACGACGTTTTCCTTCACCGTTTAATGAATAAACATCTGGGACATTTCCACACACGGTCGATTGACCCCAAACTAAGCAGAGCCTGTACTATGGGCGTCGGAGACTGTACGAGTGGGAATCGAACCTAAGACTCTTGGAAACGCCAGTCAGTGTCACTAACCTTCCACCTAGCCAGCCAATAGTAGATTTGTTTAATTGTATAGTGATCGACTAAGGCCGTAGTTTAGGGTAGGCCCATGCCCCAGCAGTGGGAACGTATATGGGCTGATGATGATGATGATGATTATCTTACCGATGCTCTGAGCAGCGACGATATGCACGAAGCCGGCGGCGAACAGGACCAGGCAGACGGGCAGAGACACCCACGCCACGTACTGGCTGAAGGTGGAAGTGGCCAGGTCCTTGTACATCCACATGCGAGCTGGAACCACAGGTGTTGATATTGAAACAATGAATTTGGCTCATATACAATAGGGTTCGTAACTGTGTTGTTGTGCTTGCCATTTTTATGATAAGCAGTAAGATTTAAGCAAATTAATGTTATTAATTAAATCTAAACCTAAATTTTTGGCGAAATGAGACAGTAAATAACATTTAAAGTTGGGTGGGCAAGTCCATTTTAAAAGTGCGAAAATCATTTAAAATGTCTTTGTCATCTTATAAATAACCGAATACGTAACATCTTTCATTGTGAAAACATATCCATAAACGACACTTTTGATGAACCTGCCGAACAAACTTCCTAGGCGCTGCATACAAGATACTGGCGTGTGACGTCATATGCCCGCTGACGCTAGTATGGAGCGTTTTGAGCTCGCCCAAAAATAATTTCGAGAAAAAAATCATTTTATGATACAACATAACCCTCCTGGTACAGTGGCGAAATTATATTCGAGAAATGCTTTTTCTCGAATCAGTAGTGATTAACAATATAACAATTTCAACAACACGAATACACAGTGCAGGTATGTAACTTAGATTACAACAATTAACAGTTGCTACTCTACCTACTGGCTACTAGTTACCTTTCACTGGCCTTCTGCAGCTTGTAACAAAAAATAATTACTTTAAATCGCTTTTTTGCTACAAATAGTGCGTGGAATAAAGCTAGACTTTATCATGGCATGATTAACAAATAGTTTGTTGTTCCATATTGTTGTGTATGCCTTTATCCAGACAATGAGGGTTAACGCGTGTGAGAAAATCACTAGATGGCAGAACGTACGCGTGAGGTCCAACTGCTGCATGATTGGTTATTTTTGACGTGACATTGACAGACGTGTCAATATTCACCAATTATGCTGCAGAAGGACCTCTCGCCTTCGTATTGCTATCTAATTAATTTCTCATACTATTTTACCCTAACTTTTTGCCTTCATATAACTTCTTGTGTGATGTTATCAAGATCGATGACCTTTGGCGTTTCAGTCTTTAAATTGTACGAAAAGTAAAAGTGAGCGGATGACTCACACTCACAATTTGACTAAATAAAAATATGACAAACTTTTTAATTATTTTAAATTCGCCCGTGACCACGAGCGCTGTAAAGAGTCGGGTCTCTAAATAATATGTTTAGAATAACAATACGCGCGAGTTTAACTCGTAAAATTTTATTTCAATCTAGCTGTGCCCGCGACTTCGTTCGCTTGGACGTGTGTGGTTTTTCTTTCAATAACTCCCGTTCCCGTGGGAATTTTGAAATATACAAATTGTAAGTAAGTTTTACGTTCATTTGGGTACCTGCATGCCAAATTTAAATCATCTATCTTAAGCGGTTCAGAATTTTCAGTCAGTCAATCTGTTTTAATTTTATGTATTACAAATAATAGACAATACTACACTCACCATTATTGCATATCGCGATCCCCCTATCCATGGCAAAGTTGAGGATGGCCATGACGATGCCCAGCACCGCCAGGAACACCCAGTCTTCTCCAAGACGAGCAAACGTGTGCCTCCAGACATATCCTGCAAAGAACTGTACATTTTTATCAACGTAAAATAACTATGTTTCCTATAAGAGTCCAGGATTATGGCCTCTTGAAAATCAAAATTCCAATGGTATATTTCTTTTTAGGGTTTCGTAGTTAAATTGTACAAAATTTAATCCTTATCTGTTTGTCTGTACATCAAACAGCTACTTTTTAAAATTTTTAGGTGTAGTTAGTTTGCTTCCAGTTTTTCTCCCTATACAGATTTACCATAGACGAGCCCTTAGATGTCAATCACCGTAAACTTATGCTTATTCTACTGAAAATATTCCGGTAAGAAATTCGGTAGTAACACGAGAATTATGATACAAATATCAGTTAGGTCATACAGGTTTTATTTCGTCAAAAAATAAATAATTTGTATTCTAGTAAAGGTAAGGTCAGCTCGAACCAGTTCTTAAAGGTGACACTTTATTTTTGTAATTTTGATTGATCAATGAGTACTTATTCATAAAGGGTTTTTATAACTAGACGATTTAAATTTTAAGGTGTTTTCGGTGTTGTAGGTTCTTTCGGTCTACTTGTTATTTTAGTCTACTTATTTTTTTTCAGTCTACTACTTATTTTTGAGTAATATGTCTTTTCATTATCTGAGTTATTTTGGTCTACTGGGTCTTCTCGGTCTACTCACCTAGAACCTTAAAGAACTTCCCCCTCGGTCGGTGCTTGCCAGTCGCCTCTAGTTCCTTCTGCCGTAGCTTGTCGTCTTTTCGTCTCTTCTTCCGTAGTCTGCGGAGTCTTCTTGCTTCTTCTCTTGCCGCTTCACTTAGGTCGCGTTGGTAGCGACCATACATCTGTAACAAGGGTATCGATTGGTTAATAATCAGGTTTATTTAGTTCTACTGGACTCGGTCTTGAAGTATTTGTAACATAAAAAAGAGTTAAAGAGGGACCAATTGAGTCATTTGGTTAACTCGCGGTAGAATGGATATGCAGAACTAGTGGTAGTCACATTTTTTGTAAACGCAATGCTTTGAGAATTCTAATAATATCCATATCTGAATATTGCAACTAAAGAACGCAGATTCCTAATAAGACAACGCCAGTAAATGATTCCCCCAACTCAATCACAAAAGCAGTCATACAGACTGCTTTTGTGTAGATAGTGCATAACAAAACTATCACATTAAAATAAAATAAATAAATATTACACAACATCACATAGGTACATTGATCTGATCCCGTGCTAAGTATCTTTAGCACTCGTCTTACGGATATCAGAATCAACAGTGGATACACAAATAAACTTGATTACCCAATAAGTATACCGACACGGAAGACACACTGATGTTCAACACAAATATTTGTACCAGCTGGGAACAGAACCCGCGACTCTCAAACGTAGGTTATGACTCTGAGTCACAAACCACTGTTCCACCTAGCCAGTCACATCGTAGCCATATTTTAATGACCACAACTACCACGTAGCGTTATTAACTACGAACAGTTATCGGTCTATAACACACATACTCCCACACACATTGAAGGTTTTCGGTCTTTGGACATATCCTACACAAAACGAATCGTACAGATTTATCTCAAAATCGATTTTTTTTTTGTCATACTGTTTGGCTTAGATCCTGTATTAAACATACCACCACACGACTCCCTCTCTCTTCTTCACTAGCCACTTCCATATTTCTCCCTCCACTCCAATCCAAAATTACCAACTGAAGAGAAAATTGCGATCCCACATAATCCTTGGCTTCTGTTTGATGTAGCTATCAGGCTAGCGCGTGGTATAATGTTTGCTAACGATTATCTTTGGAAAATGCCTATGTAATTATTTATAGAGCTAATGTTTGTCTTAGATTCAATAGTGGCGAATATTCATTTGTTTGCAGTGCGCACGCAAGATTATTCTCAGAATAAAGACTTAGATTTTTTGTTAAAATAAGAAACCCACTTAGGTGTGGCTTGTTTATCGATAATTAATTGCGATGGCAAATTCGCTCATGCGGCATTCGAAAACATTTATTTTATTGTGCAATTAAGAATCAAAATTGGATAATTAAACCAGATCTTCTTAGAAATTGCATATGTTCTGTTTCTATTACACGTTTTATCGTCATGTAAGTGGCATTTTATGTAGCTTACATAGTATTAAGTACATAATTTTTACTTTGTTGTGTACAACGTGAATCATCTTTTTGTACTTATCAAACAGGATAAACTAATATATCGTTAGCGGATAAGGAAAGGGGCCATTGTAAGATAAGAGAGATCTAGGTTTTGTGATGGTGACTTATTTGTGTAAAATCTTAACCGTCCTTTTCGCTTCGCCGTAGTTAGGTATAAAAGTTGTTGTATTCTGCTAAATTGATGGTAATCGGTAGTGAGATACAAATATGTAGTCGACAAGCACAATACATCATATTGAGCCTGTCGCACTCACCCTGAAGGCCTGCTTAAATGCCGTTTCACGCCCGCCTGAAGAGCCCGGGATCATAGGAGGGAGGGAAAACATGAGCTGGAAGGGCATTCCATGCCTTAATGGCACGGGGCAGAAATGAAGAGCTGAACCTCTTAGTCCGAGCCACCAGCGACTGCATTGTATGTGGATTGCAGCGCTGTCCAGCACGTGTCGTTCGGGAGTGGAAAGGGGAGGGAGGGACTAGCTGAAATAGCTCTTTTATTTTATATGTTTTTTTTATTCGAGTAATACATATATAACATATACAATAACATGTGCACTAGTTAACGTTTCTAGTGAAACACAGTCGTAAAACTGAGTATGAGTTTATTTCTGTTTCCTTAATTGTCTGAAATTGATTAGACAATCAAGTCAATGGTCTATTGGATGCAATTCCGCGTGAGGACTGAGAGGTCCCGGGTTCGAGTCCCGAGTCGGGCTAATTTTGTGTTAGAAACTTCAGGCTAAGTAGGTAACTTAGCCTGGAGTTGGCGGATACACGCCAGTCTTGCCCATGCTTCGGAAAGCACGTTAAACCGGTGGTCTTGCACCATATCTCTTATCGGTCATATCGGATTGGCATCTGACCAAACAATGAATGAGGAATAAAGGAGGATGAGATGAGGTAAAAGTGAAAAACACAGAGTGCACTTGAGTTTGCGTACACATAATATGTGCACTATGATAATTTCATTATATTTGGCAGATCTTCACCTTATCATCTTCACTACATGGTAAGTATAAAGCAAAGTAGCTTCCCGCGTTTGTCTGTCCTTATGTATGCTAAAATCTTTACAACTACACAACGGATTATGATGCGGTTTTTTTTAATAGAGGAATTTAAGAGGAAGATTTTGATGTATAATACCCGAAGCGTGGCGAGGGCAGGTCACTAGTTAATTATAATTCTCAAAGTGTCTAGACTCTAGAATATCTATCTAGTAATCTTCCGCTTCTTTATCTCGCTCATAGTTCACAGTATAACGAAATTCTCGGCGCAATCAAATCAGCCGATGCACAATGCACCTCTAAATATAGCCCCGCCCACGGATCCGCAACTCTAATTGCAGATTAATTGCGTTACTAGCACACGCGAACTGCACATCACACATGCACTTTGTATGACACCGAGGTCTTGGAGATTCATTCATGTTGGCTGACCGATTTCGGTTGTAGAGGGACTATCTATATCTACTCTATCTCAGGTCCTTATGGAAAAGTCAACTGCGTCGAGTATGTTGGTGCTCATGTTTCGGCCCCGGATCTACGTCTTCTTAGAACAAACACTTGATAGTAGCGTCGGTTCTGCCTGCCGCCCGGGGCAAGTGCCCCCTAGTTTCCCCCCCTTAGATCGAGTTATTCCAGTTATACCCATTGGACATCCCCATCAATGGGGAAAAAGTGAACTTTTGTATACAAAAAGTTCGCTTTTCCCCACTGATGGGGATTTCCAATGGGGATTAGTGGAATAATCCCTTTAGATCCGGGACTACATGTTTGTACGTAAACAAAGGTGCACTTTCTATTCTTTTAATCTCATAATTTGGAGAAACTCCAATTGACATGACCAATAGAGATAGGCAGGCATGTTCAAGGAAACATATTTGTGTCAATTCAGTCACATTAAAAAATCACAGCTTTAAAATCAACTATTCTTTATAATGCTCATGTTAGATTGCATACAAAGATGGACCTTGTGATTCCCTACTTCTGTGATCCAGTAAAACATGTCTACGCCCCACAACGATTTTAGGACACCATCTTATTTTCCATTTACGCCGCCGAATGGACTTAGGAGGGCGCCTTTATAATTAAATTTCCCTCATACTTTATCTCACAAACAATCTCAGTAACAGTTAACATATGTAGAACAACGACTTTACTATCTAGGAGTACGTCAAACCGGACACAGCCGGAGTATCTTGATTTAGACCCGTCCTCCGCGGTTCTGATTAAAAGCATAAATTAGTAACATTATATAAGAGCTAGATGCCTTATCAATAGGCTCATCTGTATGTTCGCTATTAGTAAATGGATCTGGGTATTTATGAATTGACTGCTTGGTTGATCTTTTGCTTGCATGTGAAGACTCGTATGTTATATATCTCACAAAATTAAGAAAGGTTTGATTTCGAGATGAGTAAAAGTAGTAAGTAAACAGTGCATATCAATACAAACGCTGATCAGTGGGGCTACCATGAGTTTAAAACTTACGCACTCGATATCGTCTACGTAAATATGTCTATGAAAAACTTTTACATGGTGGTTACGCGAAGAACTAAAATCGGCCGTATGAAAAAAACAACTCGATAGGTTTTTAACGTAAGTAAGTTTTCGATAGCCAACTCATGGTAGGCCCTCTGATCCCGTTGTAAGTAGTTTGTTCGTGTCGGGATCGGAACGGGCCTCAGAAACAAGGTGGAATACGCAAATTGATAAGTACGGAAAAAACACTCAACACCCAATTTTTTTTACCTTATTTATTTGGCCCTGGTGGGAATCGAACTCAGCCCCCTTCTGGCGTAAGAGACGAGAGTAAAACCAGGTTATTTTGGATTTGGATTGTCGTTTCTTCGTGGTTCTACCCATGACAGAGTAGCCAGTCTATCTTGGATAGCACCACGTCCCAAAAGTGCATAAAATTTTGTGAAGATCGAGACGATATAAGTAATCATGACTTTTTTCCAGTTTGTACTTGCATATGCCATAATCAAGGCCAGGTTACCTCGTGATCACCATCAGCAAACACAGTAATCCCCACCATGAGAGTTAATCCCATGGATTGTGGATAGACTAAGCACCTTCGTCAGTTTGCTCTTTTTACGATGTTTACAAGACCCGATATCCATTGCTACGATAAGATGTTATTTGCTACATTCGTCATACTTTAAGGGAATAATGTTATTAATTTTTCATTTATTCTTTACAGTTTTGTACTGTGATGAAATCATGATGAACCCTAGAAACTAAGAATTCGCTGTCTGTCCGTATGTCTGTCACCAGGATCTATCACAAGAACCGCGATATAATAGTGCGGCAGTTGAAATTATCACGAATGAATTTCTTTTAATATGTACGATTATTCGATGATGTTTTAATGGTGAAGCAAAAATAACGAGAGGAAACCTGTACACCTATGAAGAAATTCTAAGGTTGTGTAGTCGACCAACCAGCACTTGGCCAGCATGGTTGACTAACTCCTTATCGCCCTAGTTTAGGGCATGGCAGGCCCGAGTCCTAGCAGTGGGGACGTATATGGGCTGATGATGATGATGAAGATACAAAAATACATAAATCCTAGCAATATGTTTGAACAAGTTCTCTCAACAGTTCAAATCTCTTAATCGCTTCGCAAGGACTTGTTAATAAAGATCGGATTGCAAATTACTATATTTAGATGTCATCACCACTAGGGTCGAACGAATGTCTTGAAGATGATATGCTATTATTTAAATGTTATGTTACCTATTTAATTGTATATGTATGACACAAATATTTGCCTTGGTTTGGAATCGAACATGGCACAAGAGATGGAGAGTCGTGGGTTCGATTCCCACACGGGACCAATATTAAAATTTGTGTGATGAATATAGGTTTTTTTTTAATAATAGGCTAACAAGATGACCTCACTCCACCTGATTGTAAGCGGTAGTGAAATCCAAATATGAGGTCGACAGGCACAATGGACCATATTGAAATTTAAATTTATGTGTTACGATTATTCGACGCTTTAACGGTGAAGGAAAACATTGTGAAGAAACCTGCACACCTACGAAGAAATTCTTAGGTTGTGTAGTGAACCAACCCGCACTTGGCCAGCGTATCCGTAACACAAGTTTTTAAGCAACATTAAACAGAATCTGAACAAGGTATGTGATGTTGTGAGATATTTATTTATTTACTTATCATCGCTATATTACTCTCACAGCTTTACGCAAATCATTATTAAGTAATTACATCCACTATTTGTCACTTCACACTCAGTTGTGATCGAGTCGTGAGGCGACATTATTGAGCTTACAGTAATTAACGGTAGTGCCTTGGTAATTGATAATGGCTTGTTCAATTTAACGGAAAGTAATAGGAGTCTCATTTACAAGAGCCCATTACATAATCAACTAAATATATAAAAGGAGAAACTGACTGACTGACTGACATATCAACACACAGCATAAAAGCTAAACTTAGGCACTTGAAATTCGGAAGAGACTTAGCTTGGGTACCATAGGGGTGCACTAAAAAAGAATTCCTGAAATTCCCACGACAACGGGAAGTTACAAAAAAAAAGTTACAGCCAGAAAAGTGTTAGTACTTTCGCAGCAACCTGAAATACTAATCAGTATGCGACATTTACATACCTATTGCAATTGATATTTTACTACACCAATGAAAAGTACCCATAAACCGGACATATAAAAATCAAACACGGATCAAACCCGTTCGTACTAAACTGGACTGCATTTCTTAAGTCATAAAGTTCATTTTATGTCGCATTGTGAGCACAATCGTAATTGCGAGTCAGGTTCGTCGCATGCGCATAAGACTCGGTCGTTGACCGCGAAAAGCTGTATGGCGAAAGTTTTGCGAAGTTTTGTATGGGACTTTACACCAGGCTCAATGAACTTCGGTCAGAAAATCAGAATAATAACAGTAAGGGGTTCCGTCGATTTCGGCTATAGCAGCTTTTTTTTTCTAACTGACTTACGATGATGGCTTGGAGTAGCCTCGTCATTATCACTGAACTTGCGGGGAGTGGATGGCTCTCACTCCTGGATCAGGAAACTAGAATAATAACAATAAGGGGTTCAGTCGATTTCGGCTATAGCATCCGATTTTAATCGAGGTATATGACTGACATCCGCTCCCTCCCCCGCAAGTCCGGTGATGATGACGAGGCTACTCCAAGCCATCATAGTATGTCAGCTAGGGAAAATATTTAGGTATACCAAGTAGGACATTTTTAGTGCACTTCTGTGGGCCATATACAAGTTTCTATATTCACTAACCATCAATTTAGCGAGTCGACGATCATACAAGATCTACGGCAGATCAGGCTTAGGACCACTAACTTAACGTCCTTTCCACGGCACGCACGTGCATCCGCCAACTTCTTAACTCCTGGCTGAATTTCTGAACAGAAAAACAGACACATTTTTTGCCCGGAATTGCCCCAGGCCTCGAACCGGGGAACTCTTGGTTTTTACCCCTTGGAAAGAAGTTAAAGGCGATCTGTGAGTGTGATGATCCAAAAGCTGAGTTGATTTTATTTTATCGTCTAATAGCTGTGCCAGCGACTTCGTTAGCGTTTCCCCCGTTTTTTACACATTTTCCATTGTATCTTTGCTCCTATTGGTCGCAGCGTGTGTTATATAGCCTAAAGCCTTCCTCGATAAATGGTCTATACAACGCAAAAAGATTTTTTCAAATCGAACCAGTAGTTCCTGAGATTAGCGCGTTCAAACAAACAAACAAACTCTTCAGCTTTATAATATTAGTATAGATCAATTAACTAACTATTCATCTTTGATAGAGCATCGTGTAGATGTCCAAATATTGGCTTTAATATATGTGTATCGTTATAGTTTTCTGTCTGTATGTATCTGGTTGCCTAGACATAAGTGGTTAACAAAACAAAGACATCAGACAACATGACCACTGAACACATTTGTGGGTTACACAATACGGTTTACATAAACAACCACAAATAGATCTACCGGTGACATTATGTAAGGCAAATAATGCAGTAGGTATATTATGTAGTTGTATTTATTAAAGTAGTGCAGTAGGTCAGCCTGAAATTAGTATAATATGAATTTTACATTACAGAGGGCCTAACATGAGTTGGCTATCGAAAACTTACGTACGTTAAAAACCTATCGAATTGTTTTTTTCATACGGCCGATTTTAGTTCTACGCGTAACCACCAGCGGTGCTGTACAAGTTTTTCATAGACATATTCACGTAGGCGATATCGAGTGCGTAAGTTTTAAACTCATGGTAGCGCTACAGGTTAGAAGCATCGATGGCCGAGTGGTTACGGTCGTTGCTTGCCATACGAGAGGTCGCCAGTTCAAACCCCGCCACGTACCTGTGTTATCAAATTTGAAATACTTCTATTATTCGACGCTCTAAGTGCCTGTTCACACCTAGCGATTTCACTGCGAGGCAATATCGCGGCGGCCTCGCGGCGGTATCGCTTCGCTGTGAAATCATCGCTGCGATAAAATAATCGTCGCGAACTAGCTTTGATCACGCCACGGTTGACTCAAGGCCTGATTGCCCTAGATGAAAGTAGGACTGTGTGGTATGACTCCTGTTCCATCTATATACGATTCCTTTAATCTCGTCGTCGTCGTTAAATCTTTAATATTTCCAGTTTTGAAAGTACTAAGATGTATTCTTAACCTAAAGCTAAACATTACCTCTTTATTGAATTCCCCTATAAATCAAGTCACGACATTATAATTGTTATGTAAAATGCTGCAATTAACAATAGGGCTCGCTGACGTCTGGACGGTGTGTTATTAAATAATATTCAATGCGTAACGAAAAGATGCCGATCGATGTTGAGTCTCTATCTAGACATGTTAGTGTGTCCACCAAGTCTAGAATACTACATTGATTGTATTTGTAATGGATCACTGTCTAAACATAGATGATATATGATGAAAATAAAAATAGGAGAAATTTATCAACGGAATAATATCTAAAACAATGATTTTTGGATTTGTTTTGTCTGTTTGTTTGTGCACGTTAATCTTATCCGATCTAGATGGGGGTTCCAGTAGTTTCAACTTGAAGGCAACCGATTCTAGTCATTGGCAACCCCTGTTATTAGTGCTGAATGATAATAATCTTTTGCGGAAGTCAAGTCTAACTATACAACTATATTATATTCATTCGTACAACTTAGGTTCGTAAATAACACTGAAATGTTAAGTCACACAGATTAGTGGCACGCGATATTGTTTAAGTATCGTTTTATGTTGTAAGTGGTAGGATTAACATTATCATTGTTCTATACATATATTATTTTCATTATTGCTGAATTATTTCGATGACTCTTCAAGATAAGTCGTGCAAAATTCTTACTAATATCTAATGCGAAAGTAACTTTCTGTTAGACGCGCATTTTTATATATATAATCGACTTTAAGGATAACATCACACCTGATGGTAAGCTCACGGCCTATCCACAAATGACTTGCTTCATTTCAGGTAATCCCTTCATAGCGGATGCCTACGTCATAATCTACCTGCATGCCAAATTTCAGCCCGATACGTCCAGTGGTTTGGGCTGTGCGTTGATAGATCACTATGTCAGTCAGTCACCTTTGAGTTACTTGTATGTATTTCGATTTGGTGCTCAGTCTAGATCCTGGGAAAGTCTAAGGACATAATATGCTTTAAACCGACAGAGATTTAATAAGAAGTTATGTTTTAGTGTAAACGACTCCTCGCTGGCAGAAAGCTAGTAGGTTGTAAATAAATTTATGTTGGCTGTCATTTAAAGTGGTTACATAATTAGGAGCCAATTTACCAAATCCTAATTATTGAAGACAATGGGTTTGACATAGTTTTAAGCGGTCAAGTCTAGGTCAATTTATATCTTTATTAGTTCTCTAAGATGTGCATACAAGTTAAAACAAATTTCATAGTTGCGAACACCAATAATGCTAGGTATTCGCAATTAAAATTCATAAATACGTTACTATTTGTATTATTTATGTTTTGTTACTAAAGAAACAAGTTATTCTATGAACTGATTATATATTTACATTAAAACGTTTACATAAACCTCAAGTCATGTATCTTTCATCTCAGAAATGTATATTTGCGGTATGTCTCGCTGTAAATTGTTCGCTATCTTTTTCCCATTATTGTATAGATCTTTTTTGTATGACGATTATATTCTGTATGCTTCTAGCTAATTGCTGGTTATTATATCTAAATAAGTCAGAGCTTCAGTACCATATTTCATGTAATTGTAGCAGCTGCAACTATAATGTTAATGGTTTTTTTATACGTAACGTACTTATAGTAGCTCTGAATAAAACATTAGGACTTTTATTTATTTATTTTGTGATTTTTACTCAAAAAACAGAAGTGAACCTTTCGATTCTACTTACAATCCCAGAATTTGAGATCTAGCACCGAAAATAATAACTTTCCTTTTATTGAAATTGCAACTTTGTAATTACAATCAAACTATACTAAGAGAACATAAATAAATGAGTTTTCCGAATCCCTCGATATTAATTAAGCTAATAAAAAGACAATTGCAGAAAAATACGATTCAATAAATGTTTGCGGTATCATTTTTCAAGGAAATAACAAATCATCGTTTATAATAATCACTTAAAGGATTTTGTAGATTCATAATGAGCTTTTGAGTACCCTCTAAATCATTTTAGCACAAAAAATAAAGGTTACTTTGATAACATTTATTTCAAATTGTAAACAGATAATGCAATTTTTTGTAAGTAACCAAAATTGTTTTGGCATTAATGAGTACTCAATTAACAATAGAAATCTTCTTCTAAGTTCAAACATAGGTCCTTAAGGGTAGCATACTGGGACCCATATTAATATTCCTCTATGTCAGCAGTTAATCTGATTAAAGACTGGGTACATAGTATCAAATCAATAATAGATTGCAATGTTAATTGCTTCGAGTTAAGCAATTATGTTAGCCAAGCCACCGGTAAGTTATCTTAACACATAATTACGATCAGTCGCGTTTGCAGGAAGTATTGGATTGCATACAAACGTACAATATCATTTGAGATGTCGTGTTCTTGTTTTGTAACATGCAAATAGGCAATCTGTTATGAGAAAAAAACAATCAGCAGTTGATTGAGGGCTTGAATGAATTCATAAATGTCAATATAAATCCATTAAGAGAAGAGGGTTTTGCTAACATTGATATTTCTGAATGCATTTTGGTATTTTTTGTTACACATAATACATATGTCAATCATTCCTGATCTTCTGAACCCTAAAAACAATGGTGTTCTGAGGAGTTACGCAATCAGCTGAAAATTAAGTGCTGTACAAATTGCAATACCTACTGGTACTTATTTCCGAATTATTTAAATTCTAAATTAGATGTAGGTCTATAAATTACTGTAGAAGTGTACTACTGTAACAGTAAGAGCTACTGTAGTAGCTCTTACTCTAGTGTAAAAATGATCATAGTTTATTTATTATTTATCTTTAGCTGTAACTCAGTCATCATCCTGTATGATAATTATTTTGTCATTATTAATAACGCCAGTCCACTTCAACAGATACATATCACACCTGTACTTCCGTTAATTGAAGTTTATTTTAATAAACGCAGGAAATCCCCTAAGATGCAAATACAGTTTTCTCATGCTAATAACCAAGTTAGCACATTATCTCTGAAACCATTACGTACATCTTAAAGTATAGCTTAGCTGTAACTTAAACATAGTTATCTCTGATTGGACTGCAACCACATAAAGTTAATTGCGATACGTTAGGATTAGGATTAAGATAACTATCGTGTTAATAACTGGCATTACATGTTGAGGATAGGAAATAATGTCGGCGGTGTCGATTACGCTAATCGCTTGAGTAAAGAGGTGAATTTCAAATAATGTTTTGTATGCTGATTTCTGTCTCTCTAATATTTATATTCTGTCTTCTATAATAGTTAGTTAAACTGGGATCATCAGCCTTCTTCAGCCACTTTTATGTTTCTGAGTTTATTTTCAAACTTACTATTTGTTCTAGCTATACATACACAGTTGAATACTGTATTGCTACTACGATATTGCTACTTCTACGACTGGCTCGGCGGAACAGTGGTTAGTGACTCAGGTTCATAAGCTGCGGTCCCAAGAGTCGTGGGTTCGATTCCCACTCGGGACAAATATTTGTGTGACGAACATCGGTGTTTGTTCCGTGTCTGGGTGTATTATTAAATATATTAAGTTTAATTGTGTATCCACTGTTGATCCTGATTTCCGTAACACAAGTGCTTAAGCTACTTACCACGGGATCAGATCAATGTATGTGATGTTGTGTAATATTTAATATTGCTACTGTTCAAAGGTATGAAATAAAATAATAAGAATAAGAAAATAAATGTTTATTAACCACAAATTAAAGAGGGGCAAAAACATAAAACACAAATGGTTCATTAATTTGTGGTCAACTAGGTCCCAGCCTCAGCAAATGCATTGACGACAAGAAGCCGCTGGGGCGCTGGTATTCTGGATGGGGCCTGTTTGAGCGACTTTTTTAAAATGTAATAGTTATTATATCGATAATTTTATACACAGTTTGCAACGAGGTAGCCAGTGTTTCTAATAATACCTACAAAATAGTGTAAGTAATAGAGAAATTCTTGTATTTTCTTTCAGTCGGATACGATTTCATGTATAAAAATAACCTTGAAACGATTTTTATTTTTTTATATTTCTGAAATAGTGGCGTCACTTAGGATATATTTTTTAGATATCTTATACTATAAAGATTTTAAAACAATTAATTTTAATTTTAAATTTTGGTGTCCATCTTGGGCCTGAGACACTAAGGAGAGTGGGCATTCCCCTTTCCACCAAACCCCATCTCTGTTCGTTTTAATGCGATGTCAGAGCTTATTGCTCCATTAACATTGGCTACATACACTGATTTACTGTTAAATCAGGATGTACGTATAATTCAAAGACACAAAACACCACAAGCAAAGATCAAGCAACCTAAAACCACGTGAATCATCTCAGATTCCGTAAGAACCTCGTGTTACAATTAATCAGTACCCGGGTCGGTCGCAATTGCGGGCAATTTGAAATTTACCTCATCAGACGGTATTTCCTCCTCTTCAGAGTGGGAGGTACACAATTACGTAAACGTATCAGGTGCTCGCCGGTATCTCGGTACATCCTGCTCATTACATATTAAACGAAACAAAATATGACCGAGATTCTGTGACCAGCCAATTGTGATAATGCAATGGTATGGTCTGTACCTATTGCTTGGTCTTCCAGCCAATTTACTTACTAGGAAGTTCAGTCCTTGTTTTGTGCATGAAAAGGTTCGTCCAGTTAGTTTCTGCTTTATATTTTTTTCTAAAATGTTCATTCACTCATAGCCAAAATCGTTGCCTTATTCGCATTTCGCAAATATTTGGACAATTAACGGATTTTTCACACTCACAATCTAGTCCAGTCGATATTATATGTTCATCATCATTACTTGGCTGCTACAATTTACAGCAAAATTTTAGATTTGTTTATATTAATCTGTGGGAAAATACATCGCAACTGTCGTTTCTTCTGTTGAAGACTGTTTGTTTTAAGTGGTCACATTACGTAAATAGAGTGTTGACCCGGTCCACATGTAATATGCTGTGCGGAAGTCAAAATTATGGCATCCTTACACTGGGTCGTCAGCTAAAATTTCACATGCATTTGTGAGCTCTGCATAAAATTACTGTATTAAGATGTAGGTAGAGTTAGTCAAATGGCATATCAGCTTTAGTTCTTGTGAGAACAGTTAGTGATAAGATATTTTTATTAAGTGTACCTTTTGCTTCATGATTAGTGTTTGTAATGTTGTTAATTACGGTAAAAAAAAGCAATACGCTTACCAATTAATTGAATTTTCCCTTCAACAAATACTAAAACCAAACTTAAATACTTCTTATCCTTTCAAATGACTAAGCATTTAAACTCAAAATTAGCAATGCCAAATTTTTTGAAAAAGCTTTGAAATGGCTAAGTTTCATTACTTGGGTAGTAAACAACAGCTTTAACAAGAATTTGGTGACAAATTAAAGTGGTCCTGTTCTAACCGTTCAAGTGATACATAATTATGATATAACTGATCTTGACCTTCGTTTCAAACTGGTCCAGTGGCTCACCGCGCGACCTCCAGACGCCATCGGTGCACTGTGAAGTGCACTGTAGGAGTTTGATGCACCAACTGCACAAGTACTTGATGCAACAAATAAGGTCCTTCGTACATGTTGCATTGTGTAATCGTTTATCATACTTTTCGTTGAAGAGAGCGAAAAGAGAACATACATTTTTTTTTCATTATCATCTGCCCATTCACGTCCCTACTGCTGGGGCTCGGTCCTACCTTAAACTAGGGCGATAAGGCCTAGTATCAACCACCTTGACTGGCATTTTTTAAAATAAATATCTTAAGAGATAAGACCACATAGAAACCCTTACATATTTTTATGCAAAAGTAATTATGTCTATCTGTCTGCCCTTTCTCGCTAAATCTACTAAACCGGATAAAAAGGTACAAAAAACAGAATGTTATGATTACAAAAAGAGATCTATATACTCGTACCTATGCAGTAAATCTATCAACATATAAAAAGTTAAAAACTAAAACCCAACTACGACAAAAAACGACGCTGAAAAAGTATAAAACAAGACTTTTAGAACATACAATACTATTTTGAAGTATGCAATATTTACTATGTAGAGATAAGTTTTCATGTTTGGAAAACCGCAGTCACACGTTGTCAAAGTGCTACGGTAGGTAGGTACTTGTGTATGGAACGTGTGACTACGCCTTTCCAAACATGAAAACTTATCTCTACATAGTAAATATTGCATACTTCAAAATAGTATTGTATGTTCTAAAAGTCTTGTTTTATACTTTTTCAGCGTCGTTTTTTGTCGTAGTTGGGTTTTAGTTTTTAACTTTTTATTATTTGTACTATTTTGGTGTTAGTAAGTAGTAAAGAAGCTATGAACGAAAAGATGTGAACTATATGCAATCAGTCCATGAATATACGTAAAGTCACATGCAAATGCTAGTAATATATATATATTTAAAATGTACAAGTAAAGCGCTTTCCAATGATACCAAACACGGCGTATTTATCTTAACTTTATTTTTTTACTCTGTATGTTTTGTCCGCTAGTGGGCGCCACATTAGATTTTGTGAAACCCTATATAGCCTATAACCAGCGGACAATTAAGACGCTTCTAATGATATGTCATTTGTCGAATTCTGACAAGCAATTTAGAAGTTATGTGGAAACAGATGAACATACATACATACATGCAAACATACATACATACATACATACATACATACATACATAGCCTGTCAAAATCATAACCCTCCTTTTGCTTTGCCGTAGTCGGGTAAAAATAACCAAACAAAAAACATATTTCATCATATTCAGACGTGTGATGTCCTCGTCATAGACCTAAGTTGTCTCTAGGACGTCAGCCAAGTGCTAATTTCCTTCATCACCGCCACAAATCCTAAAGCGTTTAAAATACGCAGACGCTGAAGCTAATATTTCCTCGAGATACCATCGGATTTTGTGCAGGGCTGGATTCAGGAATTTCTGGATCCTAAGGAGAATTGTGATTGTCGCCCTTTTCAGAGAAGTTATGACACAACATAAACTTGATAAACTGAGTGTGATTAATTACACGGTCAGTTCACATTACTGACTTTGGCATATTTATTTGTCTATCCTCTGATGTGCCACAGCTGGGCAAAAGCCTACATTATTATTTACAACATGTTTATCTAACTATAGCAAGAGATAGTTTAGTGGCATAATTAATCATGTATCAACATACATAATATTTTATAGTTTAAGTATTAAAAGTAACCAAACAAAAATCCAAACATTCGTGCGAAGGTCATCGTAAGTTGTCTCTAGAATGTCAGTCAAGTGCTAATTTCCTCCATAACCGCTACAAATCCTAAAGCGTTTGACATGCGCAGACGCTGATGCGTACGTTTCCTCGAGATACCATCGGATTTTATGCAGGGCTGGATTCAGATTTACTGGATCCCTAAAACTTAAGGAGGATTATGACGGAGAGAAGTCGGGATATAATATTTATGCAAACTATCGGCACTATAAATAATTATTTTAGTTTTTAATTTTTAAAGTAGGTAAAGGAAGTCCTAGTTACGGTATTGTGGGTCAAGAGTAAGGTTACTTAAATAAATTAGATAAGAGAGCATTATTCGGTGAAATAGTAAAGAAAGAAAGAAAGAAAGAAAAACTTTTATTGACCACGACTTAAGGTAACAATGACACATAGATACACACACAAGACACAAAACGCACACAAAGAAATAGAACACATATCTATGGACTTCATAAGTGGTCAACGAGGTACAGGCCTCAGCATATGCCGCATCAGCCCGAGAGCCGCTGCAGCGCTGGTATTCTGGCCGTACCCCGAGTGACTGTAGTAACTTACACATAAACGACGCAAAAAAAAATATCTTAATCTAACAACAAATCATCTAAATAATAAATAATAACTTAACTACGCATAAAAATAAATAAGTGATATAGATATAAACAAATAAAACAAATAAAAATATTTACATCACACAAATAACATGGTACAATTTACAAATACAATACAGGGAATGGAAAAACAAAAACAAAGATACAAAAAAGAATGACAGAGGTTAAAAAAGAAATACAAAGGTACAGATACGGAAAACTACAAAAAATAAAAAGGAATGGAACGTTCTCAAAAGTGCCACGTCCAGCCCAGAATCGAACAAAAAAAAAAACAAAAATAAAAAAGTAAAAAACCACGCTAGCCACGTCATTTAGCTAACTAGCCTAAAACTCGTACTAAAAAAAAAATCGCTTTTGCAATAGACCCGTATGCGTACAAATCTCGACCACCAAGCATTGTTAAAAGGGCATGGAAGCTCCGGCATAAGCCGAGAAGAATATGGAAAGGAGGGAGATGTATGAGGACCGGCCTCAAAGATGCTGGGAAGCAGTCCGCATCGCAGACCGCGAACAACCTGGAGGTACGTCGGATGACTTTTGTAAGACAAGGAGAAGCTTTTTTAATTCTCTTCTGAATTTGTATATCGTCACAAAATAAAACATACAACAGCCACAACGATCAGGCCATCGCCCTGTTCCACCCTAAAGCCGGCCCTGTCTTCAAGACCACTAACTGCATCTCGTGCAATGCACCAATTTCCTCGAGCCCGCATTACCTAGAGGTTGCGGCTCGAACGAGCCTCATTTCTGTCAATGTCACTGTCATCAAATGTGGTATTGACGGCGAGTGACCTCACAAAAATTGCGCTTGGACAATAGCTCTACACGGTAGGAAGTATCAGACTAAATTGAAATAATACTGGTAAATTTTGGTTTGAGCTGCTTTCATTACAGCCCTGAGGCTAAGACAATGTCGCAAGATCATAACCTTGGGTGGACCTATCTATGTGGTCAACGATACTACATCATCTAGTTCTTCGGCCTGTCTATGCTAGGTCATTTCGAGAAATATGTTATGTATTACGTGCGGTTACGTGCAATTTCCTAGTCCTTTCCACACGGAACGTTGTGTAAACGTACTGTAATTGTTTCGTTCACAAGAGCCACAAAGACCGTCAAGAAGTTGTAGGGATTTGTTTCACTATGGTCTAACGAAACGACGAACATACGATTACCGCGTGGCGTGCTTATGGCAAAATACTGAAAATATTGTTAAATATTTGGCAGTTAAGTTGAGAGCGTCAAAATCCAAAATTTTTAATTCAGCGCTCAACTATAATATAAGACGTCCGACCGATTTCGGCCATAACGAACCAATTTAAACTGAAATCAGTCAAGTGCCCAGGATCTTTTATACTGCACAAGTGTGCGCGCAATCACAAGTGCACTCTCTGTTCTCTTACTCTCATAGTTTGGAGACAGCAATCCCACATGATCGATGAGAGATAGGGCGCAGGTTCACCGGCTTAACGCGCTTTGCGAGGCACGGACCGCAACCGCCAACTTCCTTACTCCGGGCTGAGTAATTTCATTATAGAAAAACTCGCACAAATCTTGCCCGACCCCGGACTCAAACCGGGGACCTCTCAGCGCTTGCTACCGACCAACGAGGCAGTTAAACGAGGCGCTCAACTAACTAACAACTATTTTTACCCGACTACGGCAAAGCAAAAGGAGGGTTATGATTTTGACAGGCTATGTATGTATGTATGTATGTATGTTTGTATGTATGTATGTATGTTCATCTGTTTCCACATAACTTCTAAATTGCTTGTCAGAATTCGACAAATGACATATCATTAGAAGCGTCTTAATTGTCCGCTGGTTATAGGCTATATAGGGTTTCACAAAATCTAATGTGGCGCCCACTAGCGGACAAAACATACAGAGTAAAAAAATAAAGTTAAGATAAATACGCCGTGTTTGGTATCATTGGAAAGCGCTTTACTTGTACATTTTAAATATATATATATTACTAGCATTTGCATGTGACTTTACGTATATTCATGGACTGATTGCATATAGTTCACATCTTTTCGTTCATAGCTTCTTTACTACGTCCCCTTAAAATATAAAACATGTTGGTTCATCAATTTAACTTTTGATAATATTATGCGCCACAAATACACTTTAACACCAAAATAGTACAAATAATAAAAAGTTAAAAACTAAAACCCAACTACGACAAAAAACGACGCTGAAAAAG
The DNA here is from genome assembly GCA_039566165.1 of Maruca vitrata. Lineage (NCBI taxonomy): Eukaryota > Metazoa > Arthropoda > Insecta > Lepidoptera > Crambidae > Maruca > Maruca vitrata. The sequence goes on along the minus strand of CM076936.1, from coordinate 1,207,082 downwards.
TATAAAACAAGACTTTTAGAACACTGAACTGAACAAAGTTGCTTATGTAGTTCCAAGTAAATGGACACAGTAGACTCTACCAAAATGCTTATGTTGAAAATTGACAATAATGTCATACAATACTATTTTGAAGTATGCAATATTTCCTATGTAGAGATAAGTTTTCATGTTTGGAAAGGCGTAGTCACACGTTCCATACACAAGTACCTACCTACCGTAGCACTTTGACAACGTGTGACTGCGGTTTTCCAAACATGAAAACCTATCTCTACATAGTAAATATTGCATACTTCAAAATAGTATTGTATGACATTATTGTCAAATTTCAACATAAGCATTTTGGTAGAGTCTACTGTGTCCATTTACTTGGAACTACATAAGCAACTTTGTTCAGTTCAGTGTTCTAAAAGTCTTGTTTTATACTTTTTCAGCGTCGTTTTTTACTATTCGACATTAGGGGAGAGAGCCATCGCTCCCCCGCAAGTCCGGTGATGATGACGAGGCCACTCCAAGCCATCATCGTAAGTCAGTTAGGAAAAAAAAATAAAAGACGTGTGGCACTCGGGGACTGCCACGGTATAGCTATTGCATAGCATCGTCCGATTTCGGAGCAGCTCGTCTCGATTCGTGCGACTTTCGTAGAGTCGTACAATACGTCTAACCGCACGCACACAAACACCGTGCCAAAGTCTACCGAACTGAAACGACGTTAGACGATTGTGAGGTTTTTTTTCGTTACGGAATTTCTTGGTTCGGTCGCCGCGCTCAAAGCCCGCGATAAAAGCTGTGCAATAGCTTAAAAACTATTCGACCTACATCACATTACTACAGTTAGGTTAATACATCAAATTACTACAGTCACCTTCCCCCACATTAGGCTGTGCATTCCTAATCGGACAGGCATGACTAATGCGCCGGGAAACCTAGCAGATCACGCGCGAACCCTGTTAGATGGCATCGGTGCATACGTGCCAAGTGCACTTGCGATTCGCTTGCATTGCGATTTGCATCGAGGAAACTATTAGTGCTAAAGTTGTGTTGGGTTAGAACAATAGGTTCTAGGAACACCCAACCCAACACCTGGCTAGCTCAGTCGTTATAACGGCAGACGCGATATCATTAACGCTACCATGAGTTTAAAAGTTACGGACTCGATATCGCCTACGTAAATATGTCTATGAAAAACTTATACGCCCCGGTGGTTACGCTAAGAACTAAAATCGGTCGTAAGAAAAAAAACAACTAGATAGGTTTTTAACGTACGTAAGTTTTCGATAGCCAACTCATGGTACCGCTAATGAAGACCGGTGGATCAATTCCCTGAATGCGAATTTTTTTCGAAGATGTTGTCTGTAGTTTGGTTAAGTTCTTTGAATTCAACTATCACATAAACAAAGGAGATAAAAATGATATATATTTAAATATAATTTCTATATCACACACGACTGACGATTTCATTTCGAGGTAAGTTGTTGAAGCAAGTGTGTTACGAATATCAGAATCAATAGATGAATGCACACTCAGACACTTCATCATCAGCCCATATGCGTCCCCACTGCTGGGGCACGGGCTTACCCTAAGCTAGGGTGATCAGGCCTTAGTCTGGCCAAGTGCGGATTGACGACTTTATACAACATCAGACCTAATTTGCAAGTGTGCAGGTTTCCTCACTCTCTACCCAGACACTTAACAAATTGTCATGCTAATCACATAATATTCATCGATTAGGTAGGGATCGAACTTACGACTCTTAGCGCTACCAAATGAGCCACTAAGCCAGTCAACAACCATGGAAAAAAGTAATATTTACAAATGTTGAATTCCTTTACATTTATAGACTTAGATCAAGTTACCAACAGCCATCTCACGCTTTCCCGCATGTGAGTAAGAGATAGCACCACAGCACAACAGGTCACAGTATTCTAGGTCTTGCACACGACCTAGGCACGCTATGCCGCGAACTATTTCTAGGTTATGTAACGAGCGGGAATTGAACTCGTTATGACCACTCGATGGTTCTTTGCTGGACACATGGCTTAGTATAGGCTAGGCTTTTATTTTGCAGTCTGCGTTCTTTGCTAACTTCTGTCTACTACTTTGCAGTACATATATTTTTATACAACGTAGTTATGTTTTATACTTCCTTATAAGTGAAATCGGTTTAAAAGTATCTTAAAGTCTTTTCTTAGGCTCTAGAATACATGTGTACTTACCATCCTTACTAATATTATAAATCCGAAAGTAACTCTGTCTGTATGTCTGTCTGTCTGTCACACTTCACGCACAGAGCACTGAACCGAATGAAATTTGGTACAGATATAATCCTGAGCCTGGAAAAGGATATAGGCTACTTTTTACCCGACTGAACTGCGCTATAAAGAAGTATTTTTTTACTCGTTAAACGTCTACGCGGACGAAGTCGCGGGCGGAAAGCTAAAACTGATTTAACATATTTAGTTAAAAGTAAATCAACTGATTTACTTTTATGTATTTATGTAGTTAGTTTTGTCATGAAATCAGTTTTGCAAACAGAGCTACATTTGCATTTAAAATGTCATAGTAAGATGTATGTTACGTGTGCCATTGAATCAATAAGAAAAGACGTATCAGTCAAAATATTCAATTTCTCCACAAAGTCATTGGTGTTATTTTGTTATTTTGCTTTAAGGTTAGTAAACATTAATATATCATTCAATTATATATGTAACACTTATAAATATGTACGAATTACGTGACTGATCATAAAAACGTTGTTTACATCGTAAGAAACATATGCGAACCCAATTGTTGTGAAGACATTATCCTGTATAGTTAAAATATAACAATTGCTACGATAAAGTTAATAGTTTCTAATTACCTAGTGCAGATTTATCCTCAATAATAATAAAAAATCATGTAACTTAATAACATTGTATTAATTGTATGTAGTATGAACCTTACATAACGAGAGGTGCATGAAGAAAAAATCTCGATCCAAAGATGGACTAGACAATAATGGTTTGAACTGGCGACTTCTCGCATGGCAAGCAACGACCTTAACCACTCGGCCACTGCTCTACGCTACGCCACTGTACCTTAGTTAATAGCCAGATTTATTCAAAGGTAATTTTTGTAAACAATCACAAGTGACGTTGGATAAAAGATGACCATTATCATCACACTTGAGCCACTCTGGTTCTGGCGGCCTCAATAGCACACCGCTAACTTCCTAACTCCAAGCCGAGTGTTATCTTCAAAGAAAAACAATATTAAGTCGTACGGCAAAATACAATTAGTATTATAAATCAAGTTCGTCAACTCGCAAATACAATCCACTCTAATAGTCAGCGCTAATCATCCCACAAATCACGTGTTCTCAGAACACGACGGCTTTAACGACAACTAAGCGTTTGTCGTTAACGACATATTTAGATAAACGACTGGCACTCGGGAAAATGGCGCTTCTTCCATCAATAGAGACGGTATAGTGCACATTACGAGCAGTTACTTGGGTTTATCGTTTATTTATTGATGCGAATCGCGGCTACTTTGCCTTATAGCAGGTTAGGCATTAGGAGTAACTATCATGAGTTTAAACATATCCCATTAGAATTGTATAATGTCTTACCGACATATTATATTCATGAATAATTCCTTTAAGTATAGGGAATAGTCCAATTTTATAGCTCGGTGAGTTACATAGCTTATACTTAATTATGTACTCGACAATATTCAATGTACATATATGACTCCCATTTGTAGACTCCTATTTGAGGCTTCTGTTCTTCCGGAAGTACGGTGATGATGGCAAAGATCCATCAAGTCAAATTAGAAAAAAAAACTACTTTACTTAATATTCTGGTTTACATTTTAATAATAGCTAAATAAATCTCAAATAAGTTTATTTCGGAACGTAAAACTAGATATCTAAAAAAAAATCAGTTGAAAATCTTTAAAATAATCGCTGACGTCTTTTAACATAAGCTACTGTTTAAAGTTACATTGTAACTTAAAGACCTCGTATTTAGATCAAGTTCAAGCCAAGGCGTTCCATACATCGCTTTATCAGTAGAAATCGTTGAATACTTCGGATTTGATATTGGAGATGTAAATCTTATAGACTATCAAATCTTGTATTCAATTTACTGTGGTTAAGTGGCTTGATATTTGAATTTGAGTATGTCACGACTCACGAAGACTGTGTCTACTCAGCATCTCTCACGCAATCCATGCATGTTGTCTTCGGCCTTATTCACTAGCTTTCCGCTCGCGACTTCGTCCGCGTGGAAATCCTATTCCCGCGGGAACTCCGGGATAAAAAGTAGCTTATGTGTTATTCTGGATCTTCAGCTACCTGCATACCAAATTTCATCGTTATCAATTCATGAGTATTTGCTTGAAAGAGTAACAAACATCCATCCACACATACAAACTTTCACGTTTATAATATTAGTAGGATTAGAGTTCCGACTTCACATGTTAATATTAAGTATTTCAGTTATTTCAGTCATTATGTATTCGTACGTACACAGTCTATAGGTTTTGTAAGTGATAATACATTATTATTGATTACGCTTAGAATTTAACTTAGTTTGTACCATTTTTAACCGTTGAAGAAATAAATAATTCAATTAAAACAAATCTATGAAGGAATGCAAGTTTTAAACAAGGAGTGATACGGGTGAGATCCTTCTACACGAATTCAAATAGACTATGTTTTAAACCATGCTTTCACGTAATGAGGAAAAGATGTTAAGAAAAGTGATATTTGTAGAATCCTATTTGAGGCTTCTGTTGTATTATTTCGAAAATGAATTCACAATATAAATTACCTTGATAATTTTTAATGATCCCAGGAAAAATGGGACATGGCGTAGCTAGTCAGACTAAATAATAAACTGACATTTGAGGATACGAAATCTGTTTGAAAACTTTGCAGAAGAATAGAAGACACAAAAACACATTAATATGTGGTAAAATTGAAGATTGTGCTATATTAATGAGTACCTACGTCAGATATGACGTAAAAGTATAGCGTCAGAGTTTGCATAATTTCTTCTAGCAAGGTCCAAACTAGATTATAGAAGAATTTAGGAACATGAAAGCGTCGATGGCCGAGTGGTTAAGGTCGTTGCTTGCCAAACGAGAGGTCGCCAGTTCAATGTGTTTTTCAAATTTGAAATTCATATGTACCATCATTCGACGCTTTAACGGTAAAGGAGAACATCGTGAGGAAACCTGCACACCTAAGAAGAAATTCTAAGGTTGTGGTGTAGTCGACCAACCCGCACTTGGCCAGCGTGGTCGACTAAGGCCTTATCGCCCTAGTTTAGGGTAGGCCCGTGCCCCAGCACGGGCCTACCTGCTGGGGCAGTGGGGACGTTTATGGGCTGATGATGATGAGGAACATGATTGGGAAATACTTGATAGGTAACGAAGATACATATTTCTTTTAAATAGTCTAACAGGATGATATCACTTTACCTGATGGTAAGCGGTAGTGAAATCTACATATGAGGTCGACAGGCACAATAGACCATATTGAGCCTGTCGCACTCACCCTAAAGGCCTGCTTAAATGCCGTTTCAAGCCTCGCCTGAAGACCCTGAGATCATAGAAGGGAGGGAAAACATGAGCTGGAAGGGCGTTCCTTGCCTTAATGGCTCAGGGCAGAAAAGAGGAACTAAACCTCCTTGAACATTTTCGATTGAAATGTAAGTTAGGTATTGCATAAGCATATTTTTTCACTATGTAACTACTACTTACCGAGAGATAACTAAATTACCTACTCTCGATATCGGTAGGTAAGGAGTTGATTAATGCATAAACGATAATGTGACGACTATTTTGTGTTTATGTTTTGTGTAGTTTTGTATAATTTATCTATGTAAATAAGTTTATCACTGCCGTTGCATGACATCCGTAACATCCGACTCAGTTATTATGTATATTGCTCGGTGGACTGGCTCGGTGGAACAGTGGTTAGTGAACCTGGCTGGTCGTGGGATCGATTCCCACTCGGCACAAATATTTGTGTGATGAACATCGGTGTTTGTTAAGCTTCTGGGTGTGTATTATTTAAGTTTATTTGTGTAACTGTTACCGGCCAAACCCGATTTCAGGACAAACTAGTTTAGCCTAGGCCAAACTAGTTTGTCCTAAGCCTGTCAGGATAAACCGGTATAGCCTAGTCCAAACTAGTTTGTCCTAAGCCCGTTAGGATAAACCAGTTTAGACTAGGCCAAACTAGTTGATCTTGATATAGATACGCATTATCTAGGATATACTGGCATGGCCTTTTCCATACATTGTAATATGTCAAGAAAGTCAAAATAAATAGATTATCCAAATAAAATCCTCCGCAATAGGAAAAATAATAAATTATACTATAATCTTATTTCTTGTTTCTTATAAAGATAGGATAAACCGGTATGGCCTTCTGTTTACAAAAATTAAATTTAAAAATTGTGATAGCATGAAAATGAAAGGAGTTATAGTCAAAAACATATTTTATTTTTCTCTACTCCGTAACTGAAAATTTCGGCATGTGATTATTTGGAGCAATGTGAGAGTACGCAGTATAATACAGAGACCCAAAACTATTGTATTGTGTATAATTAATATACATAACTATCTGTGCCCGCGACTTCGTTCGCGTGGACTATGAGATTTTACATCCAAAAGTTTTTGCCCAATAACTCCCGTTCCCGTGCGAATTTTGCAATATCGCGTTGCAAGTAAACTTAAAAAAAAAGTCAGGATTTCAAGGGTTGAAAGGGGGTTAAAAGTTGAAAATTATTATAGAAAATTAAAAATATTACTTACTCTATATTTACACACTAATGTATTTCTTTGTGGTTTTTCAATTTAGGGGTTGTTTGCAAGGGTTGTAAGATTTTCAAGGGTTGAAATTATTTTAATATGAGGTCATTGTGTTAGAAAACACTTCACGACTTCATCACTCACTATTAGACATGTTTTTTATCGATGAAAGTTTTTCGATTAAGGTTTTGTTTACACCCTTTAAAAATAATAGGCGCAGTTCAGATCATTTTCACTTTTGAAGTTATGGGGTACATAATACTCATATGATTATTTCTTTATATTATTATTTGTTAAAGTATGATTGTTTGTATTATCATTTATTATCCACTAGCGGCCGCCCGCGACTTTGTCCGCGTATTAATGGGTTTAAGTAGCAATGATGTATTAAAATAGCCAGCTACCTCCATATCACGTTTTATAAAAATCTATAAACATAAAAGTTTTCCCATACTAATTTTCACCCAAAATGAACTCCATGGGGATTGAATTAAAAAAAAATAGCGCTGGTGTCTCTCCGGAGTGCCAGCTACCTCTATACCAAGTTTTATAAAAATAGATAAACACTTAAAAATTCTCCCATACATTTTTAACCCCCCCCTCCCCCCAATGAACCACATGGGGATTGAATTTAAAAAAAAGTAGCCTATATGTTATACCAGAGTGCCAGCCACCAGCATACCAAATTTCATGACAATCGGTTCAAAAGTTTGAGCATGAAAGAGTAACATACATCCATACATCCACACATCCATACATCCATACTTACAAACTTTCCCGTTTATAATATTAGTAAGGATAATTTTTAACGACATAATAATTGTAATAATTAAGACATTATTGCTTACATAAAAAAAAAACATTTATTTCTTGCCAAATATAGTATGATTGCACAAATGAAAACTTAACGACGAATCATTATAAGAAGTAAGAAATAAGATTATAGTATAATAAAAATTAGAATTTTTCCAATTACGAAGGATATTATTTGGATAATCTATTTATTTTGACTTTCTTGACATATTACAATGTCTGGAAAAGGCCATACCAGTTTATCCTAGAAAATGCGTATCTATATCAAGATCACCTAGTTTGGCCTAGTCTAAACTGGTTTATCCTAACGGGCTTAGGACAAACTAGTTTGGACTAGGCTATACCGGTTTATCCTAACGGGCTTAGGACAAACTAGTTTGGCCTAGGCTAAACTAGTTTGTCCTGAAATCGGGTTTGGCCGGTAACATAACCACTAACACAAGTGCTTAAGCTACTTACCACGGGATCAAATATTTTTTATTTATTGCACATATAAAAGGACATAAAATAAACTTGTATTGCATTAATGTTAATGTAGATAGATGTGCTTATTAATGGGAAATTTAAAGACTGACAGACCTAATTATCTTCCGGCTCGAAAGTGTTATGACTAGTCTAATATTCATTATCACCTTGTCTTAATGAAGTGGAGATTGTGAACTAATCACTATTTCGTACTTGAGCAAACATATGACCGTTGATAAAAGTCACATGACTTACTTTTTGGATATTGATTAGCAAATTGTAGTGTATTAATGATAAGAACAAATCAACTGAGATTATTGCCGGTATTATAGTTGGAGTTTTTTTTTTCTGACATACGGTGATGGCTTGGAGTAGCCTCGTCATCGTCGCCGGACTTGCGGTGGAGCGGATGGCTCTCACACCTAAACCCTACCTTGGAGTATAAATTAGGCTAAGTACGTAAGACATAACGATCATCATCATCATCATCATCAGCCCATATAAGTTCCCACTGCACTGGGGCATGGGCCTACCTTAAACTATCAGTCAACCACGCTGGCAAAATGCGGATTGGTCGACTTCACACAACCTCAGGATTTAATCCTAGGTTCCCTCACAATGCTTTCCCTTCACCGTAAGAGTATCGAATAAACGTACATGTGAATTTTAAATTTGAAAACACATTGGTACTTGGCGGGGTTTCAACTGGCTACCCCTCGCATGCAAAGCAACGGCCATTTAAAACCACTCGGCCATCGACATAATGATAATGCTGGTTAAATTGATAAATCTCAATGAAGATAAGTCGTAATAAATAAAAAACAGAGATTAGTAGGTATGCTCTTAGCAGACAATGAACAGGCTGAAAAAGATTAGATTTCAGATTTTTGTTTGGAAGCCGATTTTTAGCAACAATTCTTGATAAATATTTCACAACATCACTTACATCGATCTGATCCCGTGGTAAGTAGCTCAAGCACTTGTGACAGTGACATAATGACAGTGGATACACAAATATAGTTAAATTTATTTAACAACACACCCAGACACGGAACAAACACCGATGTTCGTCACACAAATATTTGTCCCGTGGTCGAACCCACGACTCTTGGAACCGTAGGTAGTGAACCATATTAGCAATTTTAAAGTTTTATAGATATTAGCACTATTAGGTATTTCGTCAGCTGCCGTAAGTTAAGCTTGCCGTAATTAGCGTATTCGGTTGTCAATAGTCGGTCAGTCCTAGTCGTAGATCGGGGGTTTCTTCTTATGATTTAAAGGTTTTTAGAGACATCAATCAGTCACATTCGACTTGCAACATAGATCAGGAGAAAACGTGATTGTCTACGAAAGTAAAGTAAGTACGCCATATACATTTGTAGGGGATTTACTAAAAGTCAGTGACGATAAGCACGTTATGGTTACAATAATTCTTATAGGATACCTACATGTTTTTTCATTCTCTTAACTATTTGTGTATCAATTTTGAAATCTTTTTTTTATTTTTATCCAACATACCTAGAAAGAGGAGGTAGGAGAGTCATAAAACTGAATAATTCCGGGACATTTACCACTGGGTTCGGGATATTTAGTTTTGATGTGTGTAGCCAAGACAATTTAAGGTTATATAAGGAGAGTATGATGATAAGATGAGGACAAAGAAACACCACTTTTTTAAGTATAAATTGGCCTCGCCTGCGATGACAGAATCGCCCCCTGACAACTCGCAATAAAGTAAAGAATCGACCTCCAGTCAAGATTAAACATTTGTCTTGTGGGCAGGAAGGTAAGGCCAAATTATATTATATAATTTACCAAAACCTTCGTCGGATGCACCCTTGATCCACTGAGGATTAAGCATTGCATTTTATTGTTTGGTTTATGCGAATCTTCGGAACCGGAAAGTATGATAAAGCCATTTCGAGCAAGGTACGGAATGTACCTTGCAAGTTTTATTTTCTGAACACCTAAAATAATTTGATTGGAAAACTGTAACTGTCCGGGATATTTACCGTGTTGTTTTGTTTTAATGAGCTCCCGATATTTTGGCACTGTTGCAAGCGCCATGATCACGGGTGAACTCGTCAGTTCACCCGCTACAGTTTTCTAATGTGTGTAACAATGACAGTTTAAAATTATATAATTTTATTGGATCCAATTCCGTGGATTTACTTAAATGATAGTATGTAGTTACTTTTGATTTTTTGAAAGAGTACGTTACGTAGTTTTATACTAGAGTAGTAGATTTTATTTCCATTTTGCATGTGAAGATTTTGACTTGTACTTCTAGGTCAGGATGTTTATTTATGCAATCTTAAATGATAGAGGACGAAGAGGGTATAAGGATAAAGCACAGCGACAAAACCTTTTTGAATCGGTTGAATATATACGAATATGTACGTGCGTATTTCATGTTAAATTTACTGTACCTTAAAGGTATATTTTAGGGCCTACAAGTCGTGACATTGCGAGGTTACAATGTACAGTCAGACATGAAAATTTATATCAGTTTTCGGCGTGTCATTGCGAATATCTTACTGCACATAAACATTTTTTACGCATCAATGTTTTGATTCCAAGATAAGTAGATTAAGCACGTCTTGCGTGTGCGTCTTTCTTTTCTACCTTATACGATGATGTCTTGGAGTAGCCTCGTCATCATCACCGGATTTGCGGGGGACCGGATCGGATGGCTCTCACCCCTCGGATAACAGAGACAAACTACAGACTGAATACACCAATATACTTAAAGACAATGAACTAACACACATTTATTATATCTTTTTTTTTACCGCTCAGTTCTCGAAAGAGCGGTATCTCCAAACACAGGCAATACTCACTTAAATGGAGATACTGTACAATATTGTTCATTAGACTAAGCTATGAAAGAAAATAAAGATTTTTGTTTTATTTATTTGTCCCAGTTAGGAATCGAACCCACAAGACGAGGCCCAAGTAGGTGTACTTCCTTTTTATTCTAACTGACATACATGATGTCTTGGAGTAGCCTCGTCATCATCACCGGACTTGCGGGGGAGCGGATGGCTCTCAAAGGGGTACAAATGCGTCATCAAGCCAGTCAAAAACAATGTTTGGTCCGAACCTCTTCATGTTTCTTACATCGGTCCATTAATATGTGGATTCGATTCCGAGCTTACTAACCATTAAACCAATAAATCAATTACTACAGTTCAAACACAACTACATCACATGACTAGCACCCACTAAAGGTCAATAATTAAAAATTAGTAGTGATTCACGTGAAATTAGCGTAATACTTGCCTATCATGTGAGCGGTGAACAGGGCCTGTTAGCACATTATCATCAATTTGGCAAAGTCGGCCAAATGCGAGAGCAAACATTCGCGAATTTGGTCAATTCTTATAGTTGAGGGGCACTTGACAGTAACTTTGATGTGTTAAATATTAGTATTGTCTATCATTTGGGAAAATAACGTCATCATCATCATCAGCCCATTCCTGTCCACTGCTGGACATAGGCCTCTTCAAATGCACGCCACTTCTCTCTATCCTCGGCCACTCGCATCCAGCTCCTACCAGCCGTCCCGCGCAGATCGTCACACCACCTGACCTGCGGGCGTCCTACACTACGTTTGCCGAGACGCGGTCTCCACTCCAGAACTCGTCTACCCCAGCGGTTGTCGGTTCTACGGCTGATAACCCTTACAAATCAAGATTGAAAATAACGTATTTAATATTAATTGCTCACTTGGCAATATAAGTTAGATTATACGTACAATAGGCTATTCTACTATTTTTTCAAATATTTTTTAAAATGTTCATTTACATGCGATAGTCAGGTTGTAATTTTTATTTTTGCAAAATATTTATCCTATATCCTAAATAAAGGCGCCAAAATGTCGACCGCCATATTGTGACGTCAATTGTACTAAAATAAAGAAATGTCAAACGCCGCGTGAGTGATAGAGCAGATACGCCTAATCAAACAAGTTCGTGTTTTTAAAAAAGATTACCTACTACGATTACCTTATTTTATACTCTATTCCAATAATGAAGTCCTTTTTGACAGATATCAATAGTTCAGTACTAGGGAAGTACCCTTAAAAAACGATATTCAGCGGCAACGATTCTCGATTTGTAACAAATTTAAATCGAACTAACTTTCAAAAACTAAGGTTAATAAAAATTATCGAAAGAACAATTTTAGACATGCAAAACTTCCAAACTTGTTTTTTGTCGAAAAAGGAAATACACGATTGGATGTTTAGTATAATAATAATGAATAATGATAGTTAAGTTATTTAAAATTTACACTGAGTTTAAAGGATCATAACAGTTATAGGCTCGTGTCAAAGACTCGTTAATTAATGGCACCGAATGTTTGACACTGTTTGCTGCCAGGAGTGTTTGCACAAAGTATAGTTGCAACACTAAATTAATTATACGAATTGTATCGCGTAATGGAGTAACTCAACAGTTACTATGAGCATCAGATTAAAATAAAAACAAACAATTCATTTAAGTTTTAATATTTAATTTTATAGTTATTAATAAACACTGCTTGATTTATATTTATTTTGTTATTTAATCAGTTTACATATTACCTGCAAAGGACTGCTCTTTTTATTACGTTTTATTGTAAAATGCATTAAAGTTATAAGCAGTCCCATTGCCGCTAGATTCATTTTCATTCGCGAATCATCGGTTTAACTAACCGAATACTTGAGGCACGTCACTACGTTTAAAAGTAAAACATATAAACCATAGTACGTAACTGCATTCGCGCAAAAAAATATTATTTTATTTTGAAGTTCAGATATAGAAACAATAATCAGATCAAAAACAATAAGTTAATTTTGCTTGTTAATTAATTGTAGGGTGTTTTTGCATAATTGTATATTTTTTAAATAACGATTTCCTACTAAACACAAAAAGTGATATTAAATTGGATTTATTTGAAACGTTCTTCGAAATGAAATTGAAAATTGAAATTCGAATAGAGTATAGTACTGTTGACGTCATACCGATGAAAATCATGGCGGTCGGTGTTTTCGGTCACGTGATATGTAGATAATAAAACTTCAATTTTAAATTAGAAATATTAAATTTATCGTACGTTTTTATGAAAAAATAATATAATTTTTGCATTCCTCAACACAAAAACTATATAAATAAAATTATTTCACATTTTTATGTTATAGCATGAAAAGTGCCTATTACTTGCCTTGAAATAAAAGAAACATTTTGCACATAAAGGAATCTTTTATAACTAAATCTAACTAAACGACTGAAGATTTCACTAAATATTTGTCTTTATGGGTCTACACGCGTTATTAGGAGTAGCAAATACATAGCTACTTACTACTAAAGATTTCATAGATTTTAAAAAATGTTAACTTAACTTTAAATTAACTCTTTTTTAGGGCGCAATCGGATAAAGAAACTATTAGAGCTTTTAGAATTCATCATCATCATCATCAGCCCATATACGTCCCCACTGCTGGGGCACGGGCGCCTACCCTAAACTAGGGCGATAAGGCCTTAGTCGACCACGCTGGCTAAGTGCGGGTTGGTCGACTACACAACTAGAATTGCTTCGTAGGTGTGCAGGTTTCCTCACGGTGTTTTTCCTTCACCGTTAAAGCGTCGAATAATGGTACATATGAATTTCAAATATTAATGATTTACACTATATAGAATTAACTAATGATTTACACTAACATCAAACCATCGCGAGTCACAAAAAACATCAGGCGAGAAAAATGTAAACAAACTCCTCGCAAAAACCAGTTCCCAAAGTGAAATGACCTCTACCGTAATTGTGACAAAAAAACCATAACACTTTATAATATTATTCAACAAAAACTTAACATAATAACGGTTTGAGTTTTTACATGCAGATAACTTGATTTGTAAGGGTAATCGTATTATATGACAGTCATTTGGGAACCGCAATTTAAGTACCTTTGGGTCCCAGGTTCCATTCAAAAGATTTTGGTGTAAATAAAGGATTTGAAAAGTTTTTGTGAATGTTTTGACAATGTACCTACACAAGACAGCAGCATTTTAGGTATGTTCATTTCTGTTATTTTTATTTTTACTTTTGATTTTATTAGCGTTGAATACCTAAGCTAATTTAATTCCATTACGCACTAGCTGTGCCAGCGAATTCGTCCGCGTTTTCCCTTGTTTTTTATACATTTTCCATTGTTACTTTGCTCTTATTGGTCGCAGCAGCGTGATGTTATATAGCCTAAAGCCCTCTTCGATAAACGATCTATACAACACAAAAATAATTTGTCAATTCGAACTAGTAGTTCTTGATTAATATCAAGAAAAGCGCTAATGCGCTTTCTAACAAACACATTTTATAGATTAGACATGTTTCGGTGAATATGACAAATAATATTTGTATCATTTTAACACATTTACTACAATCCAATGCTGCAAACAAAGTACATTATAATTTTGGCAATTAATTAACCCAGATCCGTTCCTAAGTTCAAATTAAAGGTATAGTGTAGTAACTGTATCAAATCGGTTCAGCAGTTCCACGTTTAAGACTGACCCTTACTAACAGTAAAAAAGACTTAAAATTACTAATATTATTCGCACGGGGGGACTCAATCATTAAAACGATTGTTATGGGTACACTATAAAAGGTAGACATATGCTCTCGCGGACTTTTTTAAAGATAATGTTAAGATGAACAATTCATCCATAGAGCATTTTTGTGTAACTTTAACTATATGCTCAGCGCACGCCACGGAAGGCCTCAGAAACGATACTTTTCCCCTGTTTTTGAAACATTTTCGGTTACTGCTCCACAACTATAGAACCTAGCGTGATATTATATAGCTTATGTTACTTCTAAATAATGCAGCTTTCTAATGGTGAAAAATAATTGCAATCGGTCCAGTAGTTTTTGAGTTTATTCATTACAAACATACAAAAATACAAATCATTCCTCTTTATTATATTAGTGTAGATTCACATCCGATGAAATACTCTTAGGATGACCTCACTCCACCTGATGGTAAACAGTCGTGAGGTCCAAATATGAGGTCGACAGACACAATGGACCCTATTGAACCTGTCTGTTTAGTTGTACATGTATGGGATCCCTTTAAATAACCACTCACAAAATAACTAAGTACTTACCGATGCCAGATACCGATTTCACTTACGTATGCAAAGGAAAGACAATTCGTTTGTATGGAAAATACGACCCGCATCATATAGCCTAAACAACGATTGTCGGAAAATACGATGAGAAAATTTTAAAGGGAATAACTCATTGAAATGGCCATTGGTTTTCCGTGTTACAAGGTTTTACAAAATAGCAAGCCAAAAACGCGTACGAAGGGTTCCGTAACATTATATTTAAAAAAAAACACATGTTACACGGGAGCTAGCCTTGAATACTTTATTTAAGGGTATAACCATATTTAAATTATTTGTTTTAATACCGGCAATAAAAAAAATACGTTCTGGTGAAATGACAACGCTCTACATTCAATGATTCTTAGGTACGCCACCCTTATAACTACTAGGTATACAGTAAAATACTAAATGTTAGTCTTTTACTGTAGGGCCACCATGAGTTTAAAACTTACGCACTCGATATCGCCTACGTAAATATGTCTATGAAAAACTTGTACAGCGCCGCTGGTGGTTACGCGAAGAACTAAAATCGGCCGTATGAAAAAAACAACTCTAAAGGTTTTTAACATACGTAAGTTTTCGATGCCAACTCATGGTAGTTCCTCTGTACACAGAAGTTAAATGTTAAAAACTGCACTAAAATTTTGGAAGCGCGTAGCTACGTATGCATTATCGCTATATAGTATAAAGCAAAGTCGCTTCCTGCGTCTGTCTGTATGTTTGTATGCTTACATCATTAAAACTACGCAACGGATTTTAATGGTGTTTTTTAATCGATAGAGGAATTCAAGCGGAAGGTTTTTATGTATAACTAGTGGTCCCGGCGAATTTCATACCGCCAATACTATAAACCTTCCCTGGACTATCACGAACAGTTTAAAACCAAAATTACCTAAATCGGTGCGGGCGTTCTCGAGTTTTAGTCAGACTAACGAACAGCAATTCATTTTTATTTATAAGAAGAAGAAGACTAGTGGTCCCGGCGAATTTCATACCGCCAATACTGATTCTTTTTCTATATTTTCTCATTGAAACCTTCCCTGGACTACGACGAACATTTTAAACCAAAATTACCTAAATCGGTCCGGGCGTTCTCGAGTTTTAGTCAGACTAACGAACAGCAATTCATTTTTATTTATAAGAAGATAATATACCCCGAGCGAAGCGAGGGCAGGTCACTAGTCATTTAATAAAGCAACGGCATCAAAATCCGTATTTTTCAATATTTAAGCATACTCGTACAAAGGGAGGGACAGACGTACGAAGTCACGCAACACTAACTATAATAATGAAGAAATCGCAGTAAGAACCTTAGGCTTGGCACGATTTGTCTAGATTTCATTACTTTTTAGAGATGAGCAAGCAGCTCCATCGAGACTTGGCTAGTTTTTTACTAGCATGTTTTTGGTGGGATATATAATTCCCATTCTTATTTTTAAAGATATTGATATTTCTTTTCTTTCTATAAATGTCTTTGTCAGACTTACCAGCGTCCCCAAGTAGCTATGGCCGATCTCATCCTCAGAAGTGTCCCCTGACACGAGGGTCTGCCGTTTGAACTTCATCCCGCTTCAATTCCCACCACTTCGCTTCGATTCACCCCACTTCGCTTCAATTCGCCCCACTTCCCTTCACTATCTTTCACTTCACTTTCATTCGATGCGCGTGCGCACTTTTCGTTGTCGGTGTTTGTGCATTTGAATTATCGGTAACGATATGTCACTGCACTTTGGTGAACTATAAAGATCAGTTATGTTTGCAAACTTTTACCATGCAATTGATTATAATAAAACTCAATCTTTCAAATATGAAGAAGCCAACTCGCAAGCTTATTATCCATGATTATGAAGTATTCATTTATTTTATTAATCCCTATTTCGCAATTTAAGGAAGAAGATAGTTTTATGCCGCTGTTGTAGTAATAAAAAGTACGACAAAAGAAATATCGCGCTATTAAAAATTACAATAGCCTTTGTTAGAAAAATTTACTCCAAAAAAACTCTATCTTAAGTTGGATAGATAAATTCTAAATATTTCCCGAGTAAGTCTGTAACTGTGAATATTTTTTTAATTTGCATTGAAGTGCAACTATTTAAAATTTTCTGGTAATTTCTTTTTTTATGAAGTCTTTGTATATTCCATTAAACGTAAACTTTCTAACTTTACGTAGGCTGCGGCACAAAATTCCTTTTCCACAATTTTTTTTTTTAAAGCCTTTCAGAAATTTCTAAAAAACCGACCGTTCAAACCCCAACCAACGCAAGTACTGGTCGGAATTTAAAAAGAATAATTCTTTTTTTTTTCCTGCTCCGTCGGGGAGCGCTGGCCGGCGGCTCGGGCGGACTGCGCCCGCGCACCTGAACAGCTGAAAGCTGCCGCGGCGCGGGGGCGAAGCGCTAATTAAACGATTCGATGATAACATCTAACTAAGAACGTAAAAAAAAATTCTTTCATGGATACATTTCACTTTCAAAACTAACACCTCAAGCAAAAAAAATATTCACCCCGTTTGCTTTTAAAATATTTCAATAACTAATCCTACCAACGCAAGTACTGGTCGGAATTTAAAAAGAATAATTCTTTTTTTTTTCCTGCTCCGTCGGGGAGCGCTGGCCGGCGGCTCGGGCGGACTGCGCCCGCGCACCTGAACAGCTGAAAGCTGCCGCGGCGCGGGGGCGAAGCGCTAATTAAACGATTCGATGATAACATCTAACTACTAGCATAAAAAAATCTTTCATGGATACATTTCACTTTCAAAACTAACACCTCAAGCAAAAAAAATATTCACCCCGTTTGCTTTTAAAATATTTCAATAACTAATCCTACCAACGCAAGTACTGGTCGGAATTTAAAAAGAATAATTCTTTTTTTTTTCCTGCTCCGTCGGGGAGCGCTGGCCGGCGGCTCGGGCGGACTGCGCCCGCGCACCTGAACGGCTGAAAGCTGCCGCGGCGCGGGGGCGAAGCGCTAATTAAACGATAACATCTAACTACCAATGCCTGGTTTCTTTCATGGATCTTTTTCACTTGCAAAACTACCACAAAATATCTATAGCATAAAAAAAAATCTGATCCTACCAACGCAAGTTCTGGTCGGAATATAATTAAAAAAAAACAAAAAAATGTTAACTAATTAAACGATTTGATGATAACATCTAACTACCAATGCCTGGTTTCTTTCATTGATATTTTTCACTTGCAAAACTAACACAAATCATCTATACCAAAAAATTTTTTTCTTTAACTGATTCTACCAACTGGTCGGAGTATATAAGAACTTTAATTTCTTTTTTTTTCCCGCTCCGTCGGAGAGCACTGGCCGGCAGCTCAGGCGGACTGCGCCCGCGCACCTGAAGATTCAAATCTTCAGGCGACGCGGTGCGGGGCTGCTAATTGCCTTCCGCACGCGACTTGCGATTCGCGAGCAATGCTGAAATAGGCCACTTGAAGAAATCTTCGGGTATGCCCCTTGAAGGGTACGTAAGTCTTCGATACTCTTTATTGAACCCCATTTGCCTTATTCAGACTCCAGTCTCTCACAATAAAATTATGTTTGTGTTAAAATCACTAAAAAGTATAAAGTAAAGTAGCTCCCCGCGTCTGTCTGTCCCTATGTATGATTAAATCTTTAAAACTACACAACGGATTTTGATGCGTTTTTTTTTAATAGATAGAGGGTTAAGAGGAAGGTTTTTATGTATAATAAACCCGAAGCAAAGCGAAATCATTGCATTAATATAAAACAAAGTAGTTCCCGCTGTCTGTCTGTGTCCCTATGATAGCATCTTAAAACTTCGCTACGGATTTTGATGCGGGTTCTTAACGTAATATAGCCTAGAGGACGGTTCATGTATAATATGCCAAAGTTTAGCGAGTGTCGCACTCACTGTCTCAGATTAATTTTATGTATTACAGTAAAAACAAAACATCAAATTTTTCCTCTATATATTTTTTTGTCCGAGACATTGTACTGCCGATATGTCGAATGACACGTCATGATTCGAATTTAGTCAACTCATCAGGACACGGCCAGTGCACTGAACTGTGCTTAAATTAATGAATCAACTCATTCACCTAATCAAAAATCAGTTACCTATCTTTAGTTCCTTAATCCATGCATGCATACATACATCAAATCACGCTTTTTTCCCAAAGGGGTAGGCAGAGATCACTTCCTGCCAGTGCAACGATCCTGGCACTTTACTTTCGCTTCTTTCACATCCATCAATCTCTTCAGGCATGCTCGTCGGTTACGGGTACTTTTGATTTGACCCTTCTTCAGAAGAAGGTTCATGCATACTATCACCAATGATTTAGATTCAGTGTTAAACTCTTAACAAGCGAAATCGAAAAATCCTAATCGAATATCCTGTAATAACTACGCAGATCCTAGAAAGATATTACCAATTTACCAAACATTGCTACAATCTTTATACATTTTAGAGTAATTCAAGCATCCACCTCAAGGCCCATCCGATGAGTATCGTCCACCGCCTAATGCCGTGCGCACGCGCACAATTATCGCCCACTTAGTGCTTGGGGAGGACGCACTAACCAACTGGGCAAACTCGGCAACAGATGACGGGTACAATGTATAAACCACATCGCGTCACTATCATACATTGAATAATGTAGTACCAATTCAATTGTTTGGACTGGCCCGTTGGACTGTTAGTTCGCAAGTGCTGCATGAAGACTGGAGAGGGCCCGAGTTCAAGTCCCGGGAAGAGTCAAATTTGTGTGAGGTATTCTGTTTAGAGGTTACTGAGTCCGGAACTCAAAAAGTTTTGGGATGCTCGTCCATGCAAAGGAAAGCACGTTAAGCAGGTGGTCCTGCTGTTAATCTCTCATTGGATTGTTTGGATTGTCGGATTCCGTCTTACTAAATTATAAGAGTGAGGGAATAGAGAGTACACTTTTTGCACGCACACATTATTTTGTCCTGCACAATTGGCTGATTCCCAGATATTTTGCACCACAGCCGAAATCAGTCAGACACTTCAAAGGTATGTTCGACAGAACTTAATCATTATTTTCATCATATAATAACAAAATTTTAGGGTCTACTTACTGCCCGACGTTTCGACTGGGTCACCACACCAATTATGATCGCACGCGACCAGCAAGTAGCTATGTATTTGCTACTCCGAATCATTTCGTACCACCACCACCTAATCTTTGTTTACTAAGTCAGCCAGCGAGGCTACAAACCAATTGTGCTTCATTATGTAGCATCGATTTTTTATTGGAGGAACTGGATGAAACCGGGCGGCTCAAGCGATAAGACCCGTATCTTCTTCTGTGTTCAGTTTTTAGGGAACAAAGAAACAAGTCATCAACTTGCTATCAAGCTGAATCAATATATTTGAGCAAAATTTGACAAAAATCGTGCCCAGTACTATTCCGGTTTAAGATAACGGTAAAAGTGTTTCTCGCAAATCGTTGTTATTGCATCAATAATACAACTAATTTTAACTCCTGCAAAAATCCTGGTTTACTAGTCAGGAACTGAAAATGTCCGTGATATTTACCATATTGTTTTGTTTTAACGGGCTCCCGATATTTTGGGACTGTTTACTACATATTTGTTTACAATTTATTGTTACTTTACCAGTTAGTCAGCCATTGGTTAATTAAAAAGTCTGAATTTTCCCTATTTTACCAACCCATTCAGATAATCGTACCAACTATGGGTCAAGTCAGTCGGAGCCAGGGGGGACCATTGTTGGGGCAAGCGCCGGACCAGTGGAGTCTTAGCGGCGGTATTGTGCGGGCGGAGCGGGTCAGCCCGCCGGCCAGGGAGACCCGTAGAAACGATGGTACGGGGGCCCTTCCGTCCGGCGGACTGGCCAACTCCGACCCGCACAGCCCAATACCAATGCGATACTCCACGCCTTGTCTCGTTGTTGCCGCAGCAGTGGTCTCCTCTTTTCGGGTGAGTGCGACAGGCTCAATATGGTCTATTGTGCCTGTTGACCTCATATTTGGATCTCACTAACGCTTACCATCAGGTGAAGTGAGGTCATCTTGTTAGCCTCTTATAAAAAAAGTGAGGTTTCTTTGTGAATAAGTTGGCTGAATTTCTTGTCAAGAAGTCTTCAACCAACATAAAGGTAGCGTTTAAGCTATCGTCCCTCTTTCAGCTCCTATATTTGTCCCAACCTGGGATTTATAAGGTACCCAGGATGTGACCCGCTCTTTCTTCGCTTCGGGTATATTATACATAAAAAAATCCTCTTAAATCCCTCTATCTATTAAAAAAACGCATCAAAATCCGTTGTGTAGTTTTAAAGATTTAAGCATACATAGACCCTAACGCGGGAAGCGACTTTGCTTCATACTATGTAGTGATAAGGGACAGTGCTATAAGTGAGTAATGTTCGAATGGCTACTACACAAATATATTAAAATAAATTCCATTAACCCATCTGGTCACCAACTGACCATCGCTTGGGATTAGAGGGCTGAGGCGGAAGCCGCCGGCCGGCCGTGAGCAATCGCCAGGGGACTGACTCCGTTGTCGCACGACACGGGAATTGCCACAACTGTGTGAGGCAACTCATCAACAAAGCGTGAGGTAACTCGCTACTTCCGCGATTGGGAGACACACGCAATGTTTCCTGAAGAATTTCCATTTGTGAAGAATAACGTCACCTACGTTGTACTTGCACGCTTCAAGGAGGTTCTTGAAAAGAGTCTATTTTCAGACAGTGAATGAATAGATAAACTGATCAGATATTGTTTATGGCAAAGGCGGATTTGGGGAGGAACTGAAATCTATGGACCACAGGTTATGCTTTCTGGACATTTAGGAGGTGATGTTAGTTGCACGTTTCCAAGACTTCATTGGAATAGAGTCATCTTTCAGACGGTGAATGGAGATTTGGTAGATTTGAGAAACGAACCCTAGTACCAACTGTGTGAGTAAAGTAACCACTTCCGTCATTAGGAGAGACACGCTATGTTTCCTGTGGTTAGATTTGTGTGACGATGTTAGTCAAGAAGTTTTTTTAAGGGAGTAGGTAATTTTACAGGGAAGATAAGATATTGTTTATCCTTACTAATATTATAAATGCGAAAGTAACTCTGTCTGTCTGTCTGTCTGTCTGTTACTCTTTCACGCCTAAACGGCTGAACGGATTTTGATGAAATTTGGTATGGTGATAGATGATAACCTAGAAATGGTTATAGGCTATAAATAATCACGCCATCGTTCTTAGGGGTAGGCAGTAGGCAGATAACTAAATAAAGTTGGTGATTTTTAGTCGTTTTTGTTAATACTTTTGCTCTTTGACGTGTAAACGGCTAGACGGAATTTGATGAAATTTGGAATGGTGATAGTTGATTTCCTAGAAATGGTTAGAGGCTATAAATAATCACGCCATCGTTCTTAGGGGTAGGCTGTAGGCAGATAACTAAATTGAGTCGGAGATTTTTAGTCGTTTTTGTTAGGACTTTTGCTCTTTGACGTCTAAACGGCTGAACGGATTTTGATGAAATTTGGTATGGTGATAGATTATAACCTATAAATGGTTAAAGGCTATAAATAATCACGCCATCGTTCTTAGGGGTAGGTAGTAGGCAGATAACTAAATTGAGTTAGTGATTTTTTAGTCGTTTTTGCTAGGACTTTTACTCTTTCACGCCTAAACGGCTGAACGGATTTTGATGAAACTTGGTATGGTGATAGATTATAACCTAGAAATGGTTATAGGCTATAAATAATCACGGCATCGTTCTTAGGGGGTAGGCAGTAGGCAGATAACTAAATTTAGTTAGTGGTTTTTAGTCGTTTTTGTTAAAACTTTTGCTCTTTGACGTCTAAACGGCTGAACGGATTTTGATGAAATTTGGTATGGTGATAGATGATAACCTAGAAATGGTTAAAGGCTATAAATAATCACGCCATCGTTCTTAGGGGGTAGGAAGTAGGCAGAAAACTGAATTGAATTTGTGATTTTTTAATGGTTTTTGCTGGAAGTTTTGCTCTATCATGCTTAAACGGCTGAACGGATTTTGATTAAGTTTTGTTAGGAGATAGATCGTAACCTAGAAAAGGATAAAGACTATTAATATTCATGCTATCGTACTTAAGGCGTAGGCAGTAGGCAGAAAACTAATGAAGTGAGTGATTTTTAATCATTTGTTTTAATAGTTTACCTCATTCACGCCTTAACGTCTGAACGGATTTTTATAAGACTCGGTTAATTTAATAATAAAAAGTTAAAAACTAAAACCCAACTACGACAAAAAACGACGCTGAAAAAGTATAAAACAAGACTTTTAGAACATACAATACTATTTTGAAGTATGCAATATTTACTATGTAGAGATAAGTTTTCATGTTTGGAAAACCGCAGTCACACGTTGTCAAAGTGCGGTAGGTAGGTACTTGTGTATGGAACGTGTGACTACGCCTTTCCAAACATGAAAACTTATCTCTACATAGTAAATATTGCATACTTCAAAATAGTATTGTATGTTCTAAAAGTCTTGTTTTATACTTTTTCAGCGTCGTTTTTTGCCTTTGTTCCCAACGAGTAACACTGTAACCGGTAACACTGTGACTCGTTGGGAGAACTTTTTAAAATTAGTCCCAACCAGTAACACTGTGACACGTTGGGAGACCTTTCTTAAATCATTCCCAACCAGTCACACTATTACATAATATTTTGTCTTGCCGCTGTCATAAATCATATTGTTTTGTTAAAAAGAACAGGTGTTTTATTGCTCTCAACTTATTTACGCAAAATGTTTGTTTGGAGTCTCCAAAAAAGTAGCCGAAAGGGTATGATAGTTCGCGCTTCTTTGTCTGGTAATACGATAGAATACTTTTGCAGGTGGGCTCGTTCTGTACGAACGTAAGTATGAATCATCCATGAACCAATTTCAAGAACCTTAAATTAAATACCAAACAAAAATTATCGTAAGCTGATGATAGTTAGCAATAATAGGCAAAAATATTATTTTCCTGTTACCTATTCATTAACTAGCGTAGCTGATTATTTAGTCAAATTAGGGCTAAGACGTAACAGTAATCATACCCCCAGATCATACAAAAAATACACCTAAGTAAGATTAGGTTGGCCTAATAACTCAGTGTGACTGGTTGGGAATGATTTAAGAAAGGTCTCCCAACGTGTCACAGTGTTACTGGTTGGGACTAATTTTAAAAAGTTCTCCCAACGAGTCACAGTGTTACCGGTTACAGTGTTACTCGTTGGGAACAAAGGGTTTTTCCTTTGTCGTAGTTGGGTTTTAGTTTTTAACTTTTTATTATTTGTACTATTTTGGTGTTAGTAAGTAGTAAAGAAGCTATGAACGAAAAGATGTGAACTATATGCAATCAGTCCATGAATATACGTAAAGTCACATGCAAATGCTAGTAATATATATATATTTAAAATGTACAAGTAAAGCGCTTTCCAATGATACCAAACACGGCGTATTTATCTTAACTTTATTTTTTTACTCTGTATGTTTTGTCCGCTAGTGGGCGCCACATTAGATTTTGTGAAACCCTATATAGCCTATAACCAGCGGACAATTAAGACGCTTCTAATGATATGTCATTTGTCGAATTCTGACAAGCAATTTAGAAGTTATGTGGAAACAGATGAACATACATACATACATACATACATACATACATACATACATACATAGCCTGTCAAAATCATAACCCTCCTTTTGCTTTGCCGTAGTCGGGTAAAAATAGGATTCTAGACACGGACACAGGTTACTTTTTACGGCGGGAAAATTCCTCATTTCTGTGGAAATCAAGCGTGATCGTGTCAAGAAGCGTAGGCGCCATAATTTAGGGAATTCATGATAAAGTTTTAATGCAACTGTCTTTATTTGTCAGTTTTAGTCGGATCGAAACCTAGCGACATTCCATCACCCTACTTAACTTATATGGTGTCAGGTAGCTGATGTTAAGGAGTAACTAAAACTACTTTTAAGTTAAAAAAAATCAAAATCCTGTAGTCCATGCGAACGAAGTCGCGGGCACAGCTATATATTATATAGAGATAGAGGTATACCCGAAGCGAAGCGAGGGCGGGTCGCTAGTGACAATATATTTACGATCGTAAAGAGAAGCTAAAACCTAGTACTTAAATTAGTTTTAAATAGTTGCATTTCGTCTATAAGGTATCCTTAAAAGCTTAATAACTTGTTTCTTAGTAGATGTAGCGATTCAAGCATTTATAAATATTTTTTTTTTGATCACAGAAAAAACTATTTGATTTGATATAATTAGTATTGTAAAGATTACTGGTTATTAAAACGACGTATTTTAGGTATTAGTTAATTAAAATATAGGGAGATCGCAGGAACATTCGCCTCTTCAATGAAATATCTTATTTAACACTCATCACTGTCGCTCATCGTTCCAACAAAACACTAGTCAATACTCTAACAACCCAACCACCTACATCATTCATTACAAACTCAATTTGCATGATCATACAAAACCGTGCCGTACCTGACAATGGAGTCGTATCCTCGTTCCCCTTACGTTAGACAATTGCCCATTATGCTTGCTCCTTCGCGTGTTCACGCGCAGGCACGGAGTGACGTATGAAGGCAGGTTTAGTGGACTCGAGATCCTTGCCAGTGGTATAGACTAGCTGTGCCAGAGACTCCGTTTTGCCCCGTTTTTTTGCACATTTTCCTTGTTTTTTTTTTTGTCCTTTTGGTCGCAGCGTGTTGTCTTATAGCCTTGCTCAATCGATAAATGGTCTATCCAACATAATCTCTTTTTCAATTCGAACCAGTAGTTCCAGAGATTTCGATGAAACGTATTTCTTTTATGTAAAGAACTAAAATTACCAACTGACATACGATGATGACTTGGAGTAGCCTCGTCATCATCACCGGACTTACGGGGGAGCGGATGGCTCTCACCCCTATTTCACCCCTATTTATTTCTGTGAATCATCAAACACTTACAGGAATCTTTATTGTTTTTAAATATCAGTTACCTGAATATTCCGTAGAGTTCCACTTTTTTCCATTGAGACTACAAAAATAGATTTTAGGATGGCACTATTACGTATTTTTAGAGACACAAGGTCTGTGATCGATCAAGCAAGATAAACCAGTGTGCTGATGTAGGTTACAAATGATTTATGTATTGTTGTGGAATAATTTGTTAGGTAGAAGTGTCCCAAGAAAATAATATTAATTGCACACATTCGCGTCGATAGCCTAGTGGTTGAGGTCGTTGCACGCCATAGAAGAGGTCGCCAGTTCGGACCCCGACAAGTACAACGGTGCTCTTAAAATTTGAACTTTATATGTACGATCATTCGACGCTTTAACGGTGAAGGAAAACATCGTGAGGAAACCTGCACACCTAAGAAGAAATTGCGCGCATGCATTGGCCAGCGTGGTTGATTAAGGCCTGATCGCCCTAGTTTGGGGTAGGCCCGTGCCCCAGCAGTGGGGAAGTATGTGGGCTGAAGATGAATCGAATATAGCGCGTGCAGTAGTGTGCCATTTATTAACCCACATCAAGACGAAGATTATTTATATAAAACTTCGTTAAAGATTTAATGTTTAAGGTTCATACGGAACTAAAAATCTAATCTTAGACCTTAATGAAACGATTCCAACTTCCTGACTACTTGCATTCGACAACTGATATATTCGAAATGCACCCGATAATGCATTATCAATGCCTTTCCCTTTCCTTAGCGTAACAGTATAAAAGATAATTAATCCGTAAAAAGGCTGCTTGAACGGAAATTAGTTTATTTCCGTTACAAGTTAAATTGTACATGTAATTATGATCTATCGTAGTAATATTCAGTTAGTATTGTCTGAAACCTGGGTGAATCCAGCTAGGTGAACAGAATGGAATTTTTGGTGTCCTTTCATCACCTTGGAAAATTCCAAAATGAAAAAACACCCAGGTGAACATAGTGGAACATATTAGTGCCTTTTGCTCACCTTGGAAAATTACCCAGGTGAACAAAGTCGACTTTTTCAAATTATTATTGTGGACTTTATTCACCTGCTTACAAAATCAAAACAAAAGCTAATTTTAATTTAAGGATGAGAGCCCTTCATGAATATTTGCTTCATTCCATTTTTAATATTTTTTGTTATAGCGGCAATAAAAAGTACATCATCTGTCTAGTAGACGGACGGACTGCAAAGTCTTAGAAATAGGGTCTCGTTTTACCCTTTGGGAAACTTTGGATACGGAACCCTGATTAAAAATTTTGAGGACTAGATAACTATCACTAATAATGAAGAAATCGCAGTAAGGAACCTCAGACTTGGCACGATTTTGTCTAGATTTAATTACTTTTTAAGATGAGCAAGCAGCTCCATCGAGACATGACTAGTTTTTTTTAAGAATGTTTTTGGTGGGATATGTAATTCAATAAATTACATGTATACTCTTATCAAATTTCAAATGGACCTAAGTAAATATTATTATTTCTGTTAACCAATAATCAAGTAAATCGTCTATGCACTTGATTTTAATGTAATATAATATTGTTTACTAAATGAATAATAAAACCTGTAAGTTTTGCAAGATATAACTTGACTCCTATTACGCTCTCTTCGCATATCGCTCCACTTCGTTATGGGAAACTAAGGTAATCGTTAAAGATTCATATATCTACTCGTATTTCTAATATTTTACCTACTTTTTGAAAGTCATCATCAGCCCATTACAGTCCACTGCTGGACATAGGCCTCCCCAAATGCACGCCACTTCTCTCTATCCTCGGCCACTCGCATCCAGCTCCTACCAGCCGTCCCGCGCAGATCGTCACACCACCTGGCCTGCGGGCGTCCTACACTACGTTTTACCTACTTTACTTTTTGAAAGTGTCTTTTTGAAAAAAAATACTGGAAACTCGCTCTTTCTGCACACGGGCGCATACTTGTACTTACATATTTTAAAACTTTAAAACCCTCATCAAATAGTTTTAATGATTTAAGCGTACATAGAGACAGACTGCGGGAAGCGAGCGACTTTGTTTTATAATTTTTATAAGTCGAACATTCTAACAGCCCGCAAGAGATTCTAGCTGAAGAAAGATTTGCAAACATAACCATATTTTAAAAATGTTTGTATTTTTGTTCACTATTTAGGTTTTTTTTTTTCAAATAGCTCACACACACTCACGCACTATGATGGCTCTATTTATCTTGTTCCTTTGCAGATATATTTTCACAATGACCAAATTTTGTAAATAAGATTGATAAAACATTAAACTTTTATAAATTAAAAAAAAATATTTCTACATTATTCAAAATTAACACACAAAGAGTCACACTCTATAAACCTACTGCGAATATTTTCGTTTTTTTTTTTAAACTTTTTTTTATTTATTTCGTCCCGAGCACCGAACTTATAACCAACTCACATATACAAGGGTGCGTCAAGCTCCTCCACCGATATACTAACACTAATTGCTGTCTTCGCGGCGTGTTGAGGCTGTGCATATTTACAATATAGATTATGTGATATACCTGTGCATACTAGCCTGTATGTGCTACCGTTTAACTGTGACGTTTATGTCGTAGGAAGTTTTCAGTTAGTATTTTCGCGAAACGGCCGATAGGCTCTATAATCCCGGGCAATGATGGCGGGGCGGCATCTAAGCAGGCCTTTAGGGTGAGCGCGACAGGCTCTATGAGGTCTATTGTGCTTATCGCACTCACCCTGTTGACCTCATATGTGGACCTCACGGCCGCTTAACATCAGGTGGAGTGAAATCCTGAAAGTCTTTCCATAAAAAAAATTGCATCTGGCATGTGACGAGGTCAACCTACATTTTTTACAACGTAAAATGCAAATGGACGTAGTAAGTCATACCTAAACGATATCCATGTAATTATCGTATAATTAGCGGAATTCTGATGTATATGTAATTCAATTTAGGTTTTAAAATTTTGTCGTGTTGACTAGGTACTTATTATAATAACGCGGTACCATATCCAATCAAAAAATCTTAAAAAATAGATAAAACCATAATATATTTTTTTAAGATTAATTAAATACTAACACTATGGATTCTGGTCCGAAATAAACTTTATGTTTTAATTTATAAGTTATTATTAATTATTATTAGTGGAAAAGCAGCTCAAAAAAGATCAATCGACAATTCCAGACATTTTCACAATAACACTTCATTCAACCTTTTACCGCAACATAAGATAAATCGAAAGTTCAATATTTAGCATCGCCGTGTACCGCCAAATTTGTCTTCGTGACGTCAGATCAGCCGCGCCAGTATGTACTGTGACGTCACAGCACTTACACGAATCCACTGCATACAGTTACGGTCGAACATTGAAACGATAATTAGGTATTTAAGCCCCGATTTGCTGATTAAGTTGGTTAAAAAAAGCCGTAGAAATTTTGAAACGGTTTAGAAGAATAAGTATAAGAATTTATTTATTTCTCACTTGAACATTTTACATAATATAGCACAAATGATAAAAAAAAGAAAAAATACAAGTAATGTGCTAATGGAAGTGGCTCAGTTTGTGCTGACATAGGCGTTCATACACAGGTTTGGATTGGCGAAATGCGTAAGACATATACTTGGATAAGTGATTAATTAGAAGGGCCCCAGTTCGTTTTAGCCTAGGGCCCCAAAATGTGACAGTCCGCCCCTGTGTCAAGCGCAAGTAGTACTTATTTACTCTCGCACGAATTTTTCTACACCTTCTACAATATAAGATTTTGGTATTCTTTTCTTTTTTTTCATACTTTCTAAAAGTTCGTTTGTATGTAGGGTTCTTGACTTACTATGTACTGTAACGTCAAAATCAAGAATCAAAATCAAAATGTATTTATGTATATAGGCAATTTACATGCACTTATAAATCGTCACATTACTAAAATAAGATTCTACCACCGGTTCGGAACGCCGATTCTACCGAGAAGACTCCGGCAAGAAACTCGATAGTTGCTCTTTTTAACTTTTGTCACACAATGTTATGCCCAATCAATGATTGCGCCACCGTACTATCGCTCTTATCGATAACCATAAGCGAGGGGTTAAGTTCAATGATACGTAAATGTTAGAACATTACTCGTAGTATATTTGACTAATCATTCAGAAATGTACCTATATAAAATCTTCAAGTGTGTGTGTTAGGTAACGAAGGGCTCTGTTGATTTTCGTGGCAATTTGAAATGATGGATGAACTACTTGAAATAAAACTAAATCTTCTTCTTCTTATGAATAAAATGAATTGCCGTTCGTTAGTCTGACTAAAACTCGAGAACGCCCGGACCGATTTAGGTAATTTTGGTTTTAAAATGTTCGTCGTAGTCCAGGGAAGGTTTCAATGAGAAAATATAGAAAAAGAATCAGTATTGGCGGTATGAAATTCGCCGGGACCACTAGTTTGAGATAAATAACAGAGCTCGACACGTCGGGCGTCTGAATAATCTCATTTTAAACATGACAATACACGGAAGTTTAATCCGTTAAATTAGTTTTATAAACAGTTAACTCTGTGCTTAAGCTACTTACCACGGTATCAGATCGATGTATGTGATGGTGTTGTTAAAAAAAAATTAACTCCTAAAGTAAGTTAAATAAAACCCTTATGTTCTAAATTATTAACGACTACAGTACATCCGTCGCTTTATTCATGAATTTTAAAAAATTAAAAAAAAATGGTTGCCTGTAAAGTCGGTTTTACGGGCAAAGATTTTACGTGACAACGTCTAATTCTCTATTGCTGCGCGCGCGGCAGACCGATCATAGTTGAGTGGGAGAGAGACGCAAGGCATTCGGCGGGCCTCTCTCTCGTTCGGTGACTCATCGTAACGTTACCGAGCGTTATACTTTTTCATAAGTGACTCCCAGCCGCAACCTAATTTAAGACGTTGTCACGTCAAAATTGTATGAGTCACTATTGCAAAACGTCTTCACAAGAAAAGTACATTGAATAATAAAATTCTATATTACTCTGGCTGTCAAAATATATTTTTATTTCATAAATCATAGTATAGATACAGATGATATTTTTTTCTACAATGGCCTTCAGACTAAAACCCATAATGTAAGCAACATGAAGCGATCCATCATCACTCAAAACAATTTAAACATATATTTAGCTGTTTTTCATATTCGTTTATGTGGTCACCCAACTGTGATACCTGTTATGAAAAGGTTTCGCGCTGTCTGTCCGTACATCACACATGTAAGGTGTTAATATATATGTCCTAGCGTTTATCATATACTGCATACAGTCAATTAGCCGACACCCGAAACTTGATAAGAATTGTTTGTTGAACAAAGATAACCATGTTTTATGTGTAATAGGATAGCAAATTTTGTTTTCAGTATTTGCAAGAATTCACATTTATACGATTTTTGTTTAGACCTTAATTACTTATTGGTTCAAAAAATCCAAAATATATTAAAATTATAAATGCAAAAGTAACCCTGTCTGTCTGTCGCCTTACACGGCGTAACTACTGATGCAAATTAAGTCAAATTTGGTACACAGATAGTTTAAAGATTGAGAAAGGACATACGCTACTTTTTTTTCCTAACCGACATACGATGGTGGCTTGGAGTAGCCTCGTCATCATCACCGGACTTGTGGAGGAACAGATGGCTCTCACCTCTAAACATACGCTACTTCTTTATAAGGGAGTAATGTTTTGCGCGACGAAAGACTTTACTAAAACGGAGTCGCAGTCAGAAAGCTACTTAGACACTCAATCAAATCTTATACTATATCTTATATCTTGACTGGCTCGGTAGAACAGTGGATAGTGACCCAGAGCCACTATCTACGGTTCCAAGAGTCGTGGGTTCCATTCCCACCCGGTGTTTGTTTCGTGTTTGTAAAATATATTATTATGTGTACATTTGTGTATCTGTCGTGGCCACATCGTAGAATTGGCCATTTCATGAAATGATTGGCCATTTCATGAAATGGTTGCATTTCATGAAATGGCCAATCACACATTGGCCATATCATGATGTGGCCAGGTCAGATCAATGATAAGAAATCGTTTGACGATTGGGCCAACTAGATGCACTGCCATTTCATGAAACGATCAATCTCAATCGATCATATCGTGGAATTGTTTCGTTGACTTTACCGGTAGAGTGCCAGAGTTGCCATACCACTTACGCAGTTTGTGCAAATATGCTAAATTTGCACAATGTGCTAAATTTTCTTCCTGTTTAGCATATTATTTTATCTTTTATTTTAGAATAGCATATTTTTAGCAAAACATTTTTTTTATAAAATTAATGTTATTTTTAAAGTAGGTACATTTAATTTTAATTTGGACAAAATTGTCGGAAGTTTGCCTATTTTAGGCAGTAAATACACTTATTTGGCAACACTGGTTGTTTTTGTGCAGTTTGTGTAAAAATGGCGGCCCTTGTAAACAAAGACGAATTTTCTCTCAGAAAAAATGCGAATAATTCTTTATTAAACACGGAAGAAAGTTAAATTATTCGTTAAATAATTCGATGAAAACGTATTAGAGTATGCAAGTCATGCAAGGTTCCGAGCAAAATGTGAAATAACCGTGGAGTTTGGAATGTATTTCTAAGGTTAGTAATATTTTACTTACTTCATATTATAATTTTATGCACCTAACTAAATAACGTGTTTTATCAAAATATTTTTTTATTTATCTGTTATTATATTGATTGTCAAAAGACTGATAGCTAATTCAATTTCTTTTTCAGGTTATACAGCAAATAAAGGAGAGTAGGGTGACACGAAAAAGAAATCCATGGACTACTACTGGTTATCGAAATATGATATTATGGAAACTGTCGAAGAGGGAGGAATATCTTATATTCAAGGAAAAAGCGCCGACTATCCTATGATTTTTGTTGTTCATGTGACTTTGTGCGCGGTGCCGTGTTTTAATCGCCTTAATGCACCTTACCTATTATTAATAAATTTGTCTTGCGCAAGTGATTGTTACCTTGTTTAATTTTTTTATTGTTTACGTGACTTTTATACTGCTTGTACTAAAATACTTGCAAATTTCACTAAATGTTAATTTTTTATAACAATAACAAAATCATTAAATGCATTTAATGATTTTTTTTATTGTCATAAAATTTTAAACCTTTTTATTTTGAAAGTATGTAACAACTAAAAATAAACAAATACGTCCTGGTTTTCATTAAATATTTTATAGTCGCCCTCTTTTTACGATATGGTCAAACGTGGGTGGCCAAATCGTTAAACGTTTATCGTTTAATGATTTGGTCACCATTGATTGGCCACTTCATGAAACGTGAACACTTCATGAAATGGCCAACCATTTCATGAAATGATCAATTCATCGATTTGGCCACGACATATCCTCTGTTGATT
Organism: Maruca vitrata; assembly: GCA_039566165.1. NCBI lineage: Eukaryota > Metazoa > Arthropoda > Insecta > Lepidoptera > Crambidae > Maruca > Maruca vitrata. Next base: position 1,173,511 of record CM076936.1, on the reverse strand, counting down.
CTGATATCCGTAACATAAATGCTTAAGCTACTTACCACGAGTTCAGATCAATGTGTGTGATGTTGTGTAATATCATCCGCATTACTTTCGCAATATCTTTCAGTTGCATTGTTGGTTAAAATCATGCATCGATGACAAATTATGACCCACTTAACCTACCTGTGTAAGAAGCTACGTGACTTAATATTGAATGATAATATTGATAGCATAAAACTTCCATACGAGATGACCAATGAATGCTACCTATAGGTTACATTTGGGTAAATAAATAAATATTACTGAACATCACATACTTTGATTTGAATTCACCTGCTCAGCTGGTTAAGCATACATTTACAAATAAACTTGAGCATAAAAAATCTTAAAGAGAGGTCAAATCAAAAGTACCCGTAATCGACGAGCATGCATGAAGAGGTTGATGGATGTGGATGAAGCGAAAGTGGTGTGCCAGGAGCGTAGCACATGGCAGGAAGTGATCTCTGCCTACCCCTCTGGGAAAAAGGCGTGATTTTATGTATGTGTGTATGTATAAAAACAATATTTGTATCGAGTGGGAATCGAACCTACAACTAGTCGCAAGAGACAGAGGCAAAGAAAAGGAGTTAACAGACTCTTAATAACATAGAGATGGAACTACTTTTTCTCTAAACAGCGTATGCGTAGAAACTAGCACGATTCTCTGATAAGAGTCGTTTTATGTTGTTTTACGACTTTTGATACCGAATCTCAGTTCTCAATCCAACGCGTGGTTTTATCAACAACACGTATTGCTACAAGTATGATTAGCTTCACACAATTTGCTTAGATAATTAGAACGATAGGATGGGAAATGGACATAGCGATAAGTAGAGGATGCTGGCTGGAATGTATGCCTAGGGAAGCAAAATGCATCACTGTCTATTGAACCAGGCGTCCGACCGATTTCGGCCATGGCGGCCGATCTAATAGGGAATATGCATAGACCGGCAATCTTGATTTTTTTTCAACAACTTATGCAAATAGACTTCAAAATATAATACAATGTGAATTTGAAGTGGAAATTGGTTAAAAAACGAAGGATTTATAATGAATTAAAGTTAATTTTCCATCTCTTTCTTACAAAACAGAGTTTTGTATGGATTGCGTATGGCCGTAGTGTAATTTGACGTCACCTGACATATCGGATCTCTCTGTCTACTCAGGAACTTTAAACAGGTATATCTCTGCTGTCGTTAAAGTAAATTGAAAAATAAAATTATATTTATATTTCTTCAATATTAAAGATTTATTTAGGATAATAAAAAAAATGTGTGCATATTCCCCATTGAGATCAGCCAAGTGCGCAGGACATATTATTGGGCACAAGTGCGTGCGCAAACATAAATGCACTCTCTGTTCCCTTACTCTCATAGTTCGGTGGGACGGCAATCCAACATGGCCGATGAGAGATCGGGCGCAGGACCACCGGTTTAACGTGCTTTCCGAGACACGGGCGTGAAATCGTCAACTTCCTAACTGCGGGCTGAGTATTTTCTTTACAGAGAAACTCACACAAATTTTGCCCGACTCCGGGCTCGAACCGGGGATCTCTCGGTCTTTACGCAGCGCTTGCTACCAATAGATCTACAGTTAACCATATACATACATAGTCACATAGTCATAGTATTCAATCCCCACCCGGAACAAATATTTGTGCGATGAATATTTATTTATTTATTTATTTAATAAAGCTTACCAACTAAATACATATTAGAAATACACTGTTACAAAAAATCAAAAATAAGGGCAGTTACATATGCATCTAAATTATAGGTATGCACAACATTTAAATAAAAGAAAAAACATTATTAAACTAAGACCTATATCATCTAAACTATGGCTAAAGCTAAGGCCTGAAAACTAAAAACTAAAAATTTTCTTTACAAATAATTGGAATACACTTTTTGAAAAAGGAAATGTTATATCAAAAAATATCTAACTTGCTACTTTGAAATACCGTATTGTAATGTTTTAAGATTTAGCGAATAGGGGAAGGACTTCCGTAATTGTTTACCTTCAGCGGTATTGAGAATTCTTTATAATTATGTGGACGTGCTGCTACTCTGGGAACTAATATATTGACCTGTGAAAGGAGAGACGGACTATCCACCTTGTGATTGAGAAGTTTATACAAGAACATCAAAGAAAGCTGCTCCTTACGTTGCCTTAGTGTGAGCATGTTAAAGTGGTCTAAGTGTTCAAAATAACCTCTACCTTTGTAGTAGCTACCATCAATATAAGATAGTCTTTTTATGAATTTTTTCTGGATCTTTTCAATTCGTTGAATATTGTTCTGGTAAAATGGGTACCAAATGTAGCCACAATAGTCCACACGGCTACGAACTAAGGCAAAGTACAATACTTTCATTGCCAAGACAGATTTAAATTCTTTCGTGTTTCTGAGGATAAACGCCAACAGCCTTAAGCTTTTGCTAATGGTATTATTTATATGGTTAATAAATCTCAATTCTGGATCCAGAACAATCCCCAAATCAGTAACCTGATCTACTCGGTTTAAGACCGTTCCACCAATATGGTAATTACTGGGTAACTTAATACGTTTACGAGAAAACCGCATGTGACTACATTTACTTGCATTCAAGAACATTCCATTTACTCGGCACCATTCAGAAACCCTGTTTATATCATCTTGGAGTTTTATAATATCATTATTGTTTCGCACCTCTTTGAACATTTTTAAATCATCCGCGTAGAGTACGAATATCGTTGTTTGTCCCGTGTCTGGGAGTGTTATTACATATATTTAAGCATATTTGTGTATTCTACTGATATGATATCCGTTACCCAAATGCTTAAGCAACAAATTTCGGAATCAGATATATATGAAGTTTTTAATATTTATTTATGTAGGTACGTAAATCCAACCCAGATAAATCCCCTATCTTTTTTACCTAACTGTTGAGTATTCAGAGAGATCTTAATTATTTTTATTTTAAACTAGTGTTCCCGGCGAATTTCATACCGCCAATACTGATTCTTTTTCTATATTTTCTCATTGAACCTTCCCTGGACTACGACGAACATTGTAAAACCAAAATTACCTAAATCGGTCCGGGCGTTCTCGAGTTTTAGTCAGACTAACGAACAGCAATTCATTTTTATTTATAAGAAGAAGAAGAAGAATAAGATTTTTACACCAATATAGGTAACTTGTGTTAAATCATTGACTTATAAGTTGATGACAGTGCACACATCAGGAAGCGAAATGTACCCTTTGTACCAAACATAGAAAATAAGATAATCATCCCACGATTACCTATCTTTACTATGCAAAATGTTCCACAAATAATAAATCATGTTATTAAGTAACCCGATATCGCTCACATGACTGTCCACTATCGTCGGGTATTTCGATAGCGAATTAGATAAGATTGCACATTTTGAATGATATCGACTATCAAGTGTCAATGTCATTAGAACTCACTTACGTAGCAATACCTACACTTCCTTGTTTTTGAACCTAGACTACAATAACATCTTAAATCAATATGACGATCGATCTTGATGGGGATAAGCCAATAGGCGAGACGACAAAAAAAATATAATTAGTCCGTTATTTAGATTATTTAAAAATATTGTACTCGTATTTTTTATTTTGTATCATAAACAAGAAATTATGAAGATATAGTGCTTAGAAGTTTCGTATGACGTCACAATTACGTACAATTTTTACCTAGCCTTGACGTCACAAGTAGGGTTGCCAACTTATTTTAAAAGAAATAAAGTATATTCTGATCGGTGAAGAATAATAAACAGTATCTTAGTAAAATAAACAGTATTTTAATTCTGTCCTTAGTACATATTTTTAGAGGTTCTCGATTGCGCTGCTCTGAGCAGTGAGTACCGTCTGACGGAATAAAAATAAATTTGTGTGAGCGTCCTATGTGTTTCCATTTCGATCGGAAAACAGTATTTTGTATACTTTTATTTATTCAACAGTAAAAAGTATAATTGAGGGAAAAACAGTATAATACTGTTGAAAACAGTACTTATAGTTGGCAACCCTAGTCACAAGCCCCCACTCCAGAAGTTTGATAAGCTATAATTTTGTCATTTTTCAATCAATTGAAAAACAAAAAAATATGTGCTCCATATTTTTGTATAAACTAACTTACGGACTAAATAGAATAATCAGATTTTGACCCAGTCGTCACGCCTATTGCAAAGGCGATCTACAGTACAGTGGAAATCGTAAACTATAAAAATAAAAGGCGTCCGACCGATTTCAGCCATGGCGGCCGATCTCAATTGAGATCAGCCAAGTGCGCAGGACATATTATAGAGCACAAGTGTACGCGCAAACACAAGTGCACTCTCTATTCCCTTACTCTCATAATTCGGTGAGACGGCAATCCGACATGACCGATGAGAGATCGGGCGCAGGACCACCGGCTTAACGTGCTTTCCGAGGCACGGGCGTTCAACCGCCAACTTCCTAACTCCAGGCTGAGTAATTTCATTACAGAAAAACTCACACAAATTTTGCCCGACCCCGGACCCGAACCGGGGACCTCTCGGTCCTAACGCAGCACTTGCTACCAATAGACCAACGAGGCAGTTAAACTATAAAAGATACATAGATACATACAAACGTAAGATCACGCCTTTTTCCCAGAGGAGTACGCAGAGATCACTTCCTGCCATGTGCTACGGTCCTGGAACACCACTTTCGCTTCTTCCACCTCTTCATGCACGCTAGTCGATTATGGGTACTTTTGATTTGAGCTTTCTTCAAGATGTGACCTATTTGGTCTATAGAAATAGTTTATATTAAAAAAAATAAGTAAAATAAAGACATAAGGCACTGTCTACATAATATTGTAAGTCCCATAGTACCGGTTCATCATCATCATCAGCCTATATACGTCCCCACTGCTGGGGCACGGGCCTACCCTAAACTAGGGCGGTAGTACCGGTTAGCAACCTCCAATTCCTAATAGAAGACAGAAACAAAGTAGAAGATTTCCAAGAACTGCTCCAGATATTTTAGAGAACACATACACCATTCATAAACAACTAGCTTTCCTCCCGCGACTCCGTCCGCGTAGAGATGTTTAACGGGTAAAACATTACTTCTTTATAGCGCAGTCGGTTAAAAAGTAGCCTATATCCTTTTCTAGGCTCTGGATCTGTACCAAATTTCGTTTAAATCGGTTCAGTACTCTATGCGTGAAAGCGTAACAGACAGACAGACAGACAGAGTTACTTTCGCATTTATATTTATAAGATTTTTTTAAGCTAGCTACACTGTTAGGCCCGATGGCGTATTTTATAGTTCTTTACGCCAAGAGTCATGGATTCGATTCTTACTTGGGACAAATATTTGTGTGACAAACATCAGAACTAGTTCCGTGTCTGGCTGTGTTATTTATATGTTTAAGCATATTTGTGTAAACTTTTTTTTTATACTAGGACCAACAAGACGACCTCACTCCACCTGATGGTAAGCGGTAGGCACAATAGATCATATTGAGCCTGTCGCACTCACCCTGAAGGCCTGCTACTGTATTTATTTAAGAATATTTATGTATACCACTTGCTTCTGATAACCGTAACACAAGTGCTTAAGCAACTTACTTCGGAATCGGATATATACGATGAGAGTATGCGCAAACACAGGTGCGCTGTCCGTTTCTTCATTACAATTTAATTAGATTACAAAATAAATTTCGAAAGAGAAGCATTATCGGTTTAGTTCACTTTTTTAGAAGTGAATTGAACAAATTCTAGCTTGCACACCTGATCCTAACTAATATTACAATGTGTAAATAACTCTGTCTGCCCGTCGCGCTTTAACGCCAAAACTACTGCACCATAAGCCCCCAGAGGGCCTACCATGAGTTGGCTATCGTAAACTTACGTACGTTAAAAACCTATCGAGTTGTTTTTTTCATATGGCCGATTGTAGTTCTTCGCGTAACCACCAGGCGGCGCTGTACATGTTTTTCATAGACATATTTACGTAGGCGATATCGAGCGCGTAAGTTTTAAACTCATGGTAGCCCCACAGGACGGCTGGTAGGAGCTGGATACGAGTGGCCGAGGATAGAGAAAAGTGGCGTGCGTTTGGAGGGGCTTATATCCAGCACAGAAATGGGCTGATGATGATGATAAAGGTTTCGAGACACCAAAGCTAGTATTAATGTAGAGGTCTGATAGAAACACTTAGTTCGGTTTCGGAAATCGTTAGATTTACTAAAGAATGAACAAGGCGTTCCGAACCGGTGCCGCAGTTGTAGAATCTTATTAAATTACTAATAAATAATCAAAGGAATATAAATTGCCTACATATTTTTTATTTATTTTGATTTAAATCTTGGAGTACCTAATCTATACCTCGCAGACAAGAAAAAAATATTTAGGTTTGTATAACGATACGATACGATAACCAAGAATTTCAACAGAAGACAAAGATAAATACCTATAGTACAGGATCCGTGGTGTATTTTTCACTTGATTACTATCAAGCTAATTTTCCGTGAGTAGCTTCATTTTGATAAGACGCCCAAAAATTCCTGTGCGAAAATTTTTGATTGTGGTAGCTAACAGAGGTAGCAATGATTAAATATTTAGGACCGTAGGACCGGGACAAAGTACCACGGAATTTGTAGGACAATATGACCGTTACATTATATAAATATTAACTAAGTAAAATAATAAAAATCAGCTGGTTAGTAATCATTTTTTGTGTTCTCGTTAACGATACAAGTTGGAGGAGGAGATCACCAAAAATGATTACTAACCAGCTGATTTTTATTATTTTACTTAGTTAATATTTATATAATGTAACGGTCATATTGTCCTACAAATTCCGTGGTACTTTGTCCCGGTCCTACGGTCCTAAATATTTAATCATTGCTACCTCTGTTAGCTACCACAATCAAAAATTTTCGCACAGGAATTTTTTGGGCGTCTTATCAAAATGAAGCTACTCACGGAAAATTAGCTAGATGGCAATCAAGTGAAAAAATACACCAAGGATCCTGTACTACTAGACACAAATAATTTCAGAACAATTAGCAACATACCTTAATCTATACTAATATTATAAAGCTGAAGAGTTTGTTTGTTTGTTTGAACGCGCTAATCTCAGGAACTACTGGTTCGATTTGAAAAAAATTTGCGTTGTAGACCATTTATCGAGGAAGGCTCTAGGCTATATAACATCACGCTGCTACCAATAGGAGCAAAGATACAATGGAAAATGTGTAAAAAACGGGGGAAACGCGAACGAAGTCGCTGGCACAGCTAGTGAGGTATATTTTGCGCTAAATTACACAAATCAACAATTTTTGCAATTGTAAACTTTAACGGCATGATATTAGAATTGATAATGGATTGAGAACCCGGTTACGATTTTAATCAATTTCATAATTAATCATAATATTTGACGGAATTAGGGCTTCACTGTGGAAAGTACCGAATTTTAATCCCATATATTGAGTTCTTAGGTGTTATCTTAATATTAATCACTAGCGGTTTTTATTATTTCATTAGGCAACTTTTAATGCTGTTCTCTTTTAATTGGTTCAAAGCAAATCAAAAATACTTTAACATACGCATTTTACTTGCACCTATACATTACATTATACAGGCCTTTACATCTATAATAGATGATTTATGTAGCATCTCGCGGTCTATCATAGCAGCTGCTCGTGGCTGTACAAGCACCTGTAAATCGACAATATTAGTAGTATAAATGTACCACGTGCCGGAGAAAACTCCAGCAGGAAACTCGATATACCTACTCTAAATTAAAAAACACGATATACTCTTTTAACCCTTTAACTGGTGATGGCAACCATATTGCCACCATAATTTAAACTTTATTCCCTCAAAATAAGGTCCAAGAGCAATGAAAATTGTCAAAATAGTGTAATGGTTAAAGGGTTAATCCGAATTTGGCTGGTTGTATTGTTGTATCGAGCGTACATGGGACGTCCCAGTGGTTGGCGGCCAGTTGGACGTTCCAGATGCCACTGGGACGACGAAGGAGAGGTCGCCAGTTCAAATCCCGCCACGTACCACTGTGTTTTATAAATTTGAAATTCATATGTACGATTATTCGACGCTTTTACGGTGAAGGAAAACATCGTGAGGAAACCTGAGGGCCTACCATGAGTTGGCTATCGAAAACTTACGTACGTTAAAAACCTATCGAGTTGTTTTTTTATACGGCCGATTTTAGTTCTTCGCGTAACCACCAGCGGCGCTGTACAAGTTTTTCATAGACATATTTACGTAGGCGATATCGAGTGCGTAAGTTTTAAACTCATGGTAGCGCTACCCAACAACTACGAAGAAATTCTTAGGTTGTGGTGTGACTAACCCACACTTGGACAGCGTGGTTGACTAAGGCCTTATCGCCCTAATTTAGGATAGGCCCGTGACCCAGCTGTGGAGACTGGAGACGTATATGGGTTGATGATGATATAAACTTCTTGAACCTCTCTTTTTTGGGAGAAGGACAGCAGTGTATGTATATCTATACTATCTATACTAATATTATAAAGAGGAAAGATTTGTATTTTTGTATGTTTGTTATGAATAAACTCAAAAACTACTGGACCGATTGCAATAATTTTTTCACTATTAGAAAGCTGCATTATTCAGAAGTAACATAGGCTATATTATATTTTTTTAAAAATTAGGGATCCTTACTAAAACTCCAATAATGTAACCCAAGGTGTAAAAAATAGACCTGAAAAATTCCTTACGTCGCTTGCGCTGCGAAAACTATTGAAGATAGAACAAAACCATTTACTAAGACTTGCAGAACTCGTCATTATCTACAAAAGTGTCGCGACAGCATATGTCTAAATATTATAGTTATGTCACAGCAAGCGGTTTTTTATTATAAAAATTTAATTTATATGCCGCCGCTTGAAAGGGCTCTTTATTTGTACCTTGGTATTAATCCTTAAAAAAATAAGTTACTTTATATTCAAGACGGCTTCAATACCTTTTTATAACTTTTTGAATTATTCAATTCAGACATTTAATTCGGAAGATATCACGAGTTTAAAAATGCAAGTATTAGAAAAAAGTCGCGTGGTTGCCGCCACCGCGCTCAGCTAGCCAGCATGCGATGTAGGCTCCATGTAAGCGTCACTGGGGTACGGGGAAGTCAATGTAATATAATAATATTATAAAGAGGAAAGGTTTGATTTTGTGTTTGTTTCGAATAGGCTCCGAAACTACTGCACCGATTTGAAAAAATCTTTAACTGGTGGAAAGTTACACTATCCCTGAGTGTCATAGGCTTTTTTTAGATAAAAAAAAAATAGATTTCTCTTACGGGGTTAAAATAATATATTACATAGAGATAGAGATATCCCCGAAGCGAAGCGAGGGCGGGTCGCTAGTGCGACAATATGCGTGTAAGTGTCTGACTGCAATATTTCAGATGAGTCAAAACAACATTCTGTTGTTCAAATAAAAAAACTGGCGAATTGTTCTTTAAACACTAGAATCTCTAAGTAGCAACAACTTAAGTAACTAAAGCAAAAAAAATGTTTGGGTCTACGTAGTCCACAGTTAATCCTTACTGCATTTACTCTGAATCTATTTGACTCATATTTTACAGGTTCCTTTCCCATGCTAGAATCGAATCCGCGACTCCTTACGACCCATTTACGAGTACGAGTACTTAAGTGCTCTTACCCACGGCCATTGAGAACAATCGCTCAAGAGTCTTAGCAGTTAAATAAATAAAGCACTTGACCCATTTGATTGATTGTCCATAATTTTATGCGTCGTTGTTTCTATGTAGCCAGGTTATGTAAAAACATCGCGAAGGAATCATGCATATAGAATTGTAGCCGTGATCCTATTCCTACTAATCACACTAAATACCTATTATACTTATTGTAATACCGAAAGTATGTGAGTATATGTTTGTTACGCTTTCACGAACAAACCGTTGACCGGATTTTCATGAAACTTCGCAATAATAATATTTTTATTTGCTGTTTTCTCTGATAAGTCAGGGGATACCACTCACAACTATTTGTCCGGTGGTTGGTGAACGGTATACGGGTAAGCGACCCCGGCTTCTCGAGCTACTATCGACTCAGTCCAAATCATCCGAGGCGATAGTATCCTTCCTCCCCTTTTCCTTCCCCCGTCATATATCCTTGCTACTCGTGGGAAGGCAATGACCTTGTTGAAACAATGCACAAGGCAGAATGGCGGCGACGTGGTCCACAACCCGTCACGTCACGTTTCCCAGAGGTGAAAAGTGGATCGCTGGAAGTGATCTCTGCCTACCCCTCTGGGAAAAAGACGTGATTCTATGTATGTATTTGCTGTTTTTAATGCTTAATGTAAATTTGAAAAATACCCGTGGCTTACGGGTAAAATGTGATGGGAAAATTCGCATTGGTGACTAATCGCTTGGATAGCTCAGAGGTTAGAGCAACCGACGCGATATCGGGAGGTCCGGTGGTTCAAGTCCCCGTCCAGGCGGGGTCATGAATGCGATTGTTTTCAAATTTTAAATTCACAATAATATACATAGCTTATGTACTAGAATAACACATAGGCACAACAAATCACGAAGATAATAATCTATAATATGACGATAGCAAAGTCCACGTGTACAGAGTCGCGGGCGTCCTCTAGTTCAAATTATGTTCGAAGTCCTAAATTAAGATGCAAGGCAGGCATAGGGCAATAAGATAAAGGAGCTTTGAGAGCTCTGACTATCTCTAAGGTAAATTTCGTCTAAATCGGTGTTGCAGTTTAAACACAAAAAGGTACATATTTATGATGAATGGTATGTAACGCGAAATTGCGTAGGTACATAAATTGAATTACGATTAAATCGTCTTCTAGTTTTTATTTAAAAAATTCTGCAGTAATGATACTTCCTTATTATGGGGAAAACACAGACAATGCTGATGTTGAAAGTACTTGAAAGGAAATGTTTCAAAGGCACTTAGATTTTTATACATTTTTTGTCATGTCAGTAAGGAAAAAAAATCTAAATATCGATTTTTTTTTCCTTATTGACATATGAATGGTGATGGCTTGGAGTAGCCTCGTCATCATCACCGGACTTGCAGGGGTGCGGATGGCTGTCACCCTTAAGGTAAGAACTGATCATAATACATAGTATGTATGTACTACCTACAAGTTCAAATTTCTGATATTGCAACATAATAAATTTATATCACACCATATAACTCTTGTGTGTATCTTGCTTATAGTTTAGAGGCATTTATTCTGTAGTAATTAGTAGATAAATAAATGTATTTAAGAGTTAAAGGAGTCATGATGACTAAAATGTTGTCAACTTCTGAATGTCTTTTATTATTCATGATTCCTGACAGCCGGATATTTGTTCATTATCATTAAAAAGAGGTATGTATTTACAAGAATAAAGACTCCAATATACTCAATGAATAAAAATCTTATAAAAATAAACTTTCTTTGAATTGGAACCTGTGTTGCAAACCAATAAAAAGTGATAGTATTTAGCTGTGATAAATATAATAATAAATAAATTTGACTGGCTCGGTGGAACAGTGGTTAGTGACTCAGGCTTACTACCTACGGTTTTAAGAGTTGTGGGTTTGATTCCAAGTTTATTTGTGTATCCACTGTTGATTCTGATATCTGTAACTCTAGTGTTTAAGCTACTTACCACGGAATCAGATCAATGTAAGTGATGTTGTGAAATATTTATTTATTTTAAATAATTAAAATGTATAGGTCAATATGATAATCTAGATGATTGATTATTTATGATTTAACATAAAGATAATTAATCATCATTGAAATTGCTACCACAGGATGTGTTTACAACTTGTGGATTTCAATATCACATCACTATATCAAACTCATCGGTAAGTACTTAGTTAGAATTTTTTATCTAAACCCATTACCCGCCAGCGTGCCAGGTTGACCAAATTTGCATTACACTTTGATTTTATGTGTGGTGTTTTGTATGTGTCTGCCAATTTGTTTGTATACTCCAAACCAGTTATTTGCCTGAACTAAAAAAATCAAACAATTTTTTTTTATTGGTTGTACGAACTCTATGTGTAAAAAATTATTTAATCTGTAGACAAAACAAGTCATTAGATTAGTACTTAGGCAGAATGACCTAACTATTGTGTACCTACATGACATAACACACATAACATTATACTTTACTTTCATTCCAAAATATCTAAGAATACTAATTTATTTAACAAAGTCACAAAAGTAATATAGCTGTTCATCTGGTAGCAAAAACTACAAAGATAGCTGTTCATAACTACCCATTTAGTTGAGAGCTAACAAAAAATAAACTTCATGTGCTTATTACACACTACAAATTAACAATAATTTAGCTGTATCAAAATTGTATAAAGATTGTGCTTACAATTGGCATGGCCTGCATTTATTTATAAACAAAATAATAATGACTTAGCTTAATTACTTATTCAAGTGACTTTCAACCTTATCTCTTTAGCTTTAGGGAGAAAACAATTTGAAATGATAATTCAAAGAGTCATAGCCACTTATGACTTTTTTTAATTAGTAGCTAGCTTCAGTTGGTAATCTTTGTTTGGATAAACTAATTTTTATTGAGAACAATTAAAAATAATTGAGTGTGAAGTAAGCAAACAGAATTATAGGATGAACTGTACTACTTAGTGATAGCAAAGAAACATAATGACCATTGAATCCTGGATAACTGTGTTTTTGAGAATAACTTATAGCTTAGAGCATTTATGTCGGAGACTCATCATAATGGTACCAGTGGAGTTCACTAAACTCTATTCAAAGTTTATGATATTATCTTGCCTACTCAAATACTTAAAGTGCCTACCTAATATTTATTGTGATGCATAATCTACGAAAACATTAAATATTAATGAGCACCACGTACGACGAACGATCTAGACTTAAACTAGGAACCAACAGACGCTCTACGTGAGGAATGTAAAACTTTTCTAGAAAATAGAAAGTTACGCACTAGTCTTTATGTACTCACCAATGTGTTCTGGTATCCCAGCCCCGACTCATCGTCCGAAGTCTCCTCTTTCCCGTTCAGAGCCTTCATTTCCAGCGCAAAACCTCTCTCGATTCACACAGAAAACAAAACAATTTTATCAAAACAATCGGTGCGGTTCGCCCGCCGCGAGTTCGCAAACTTTTTTTTAAAACTAAATCGTTGTCTGTGATCACTGTGTCCGGCCGTGGTCTCGCATCCCCGCACTCCAGACCGTCCCGGCTGTAATATGATAATGTTGTAATTGAATAAACGAACGCGATTTCACGCAAATTGCTCGCTCGCGGGCCGGCGGATGCGGCACGTTCAAATCGTACGTCATCCAGTGACCGACTGACATTTATGACAACTGTCTTGACAGAGCGGCGACGGCGACGCACTCTCCGCGAAACGGAACGTGACCATGAACTTGAACTTATTCAATCTATTGCAAAAAGCGTGTAATTGATTGTTACACTGTTTTGACTATCTCTGCGATGAAAATATGCAGAGTGAATTGTTCTGCAAAGAAATACTAAAACAAATAGCTGATAAATTAACAAGATAACAGAACGCAACTAAAGTGGCAACGTTCCGTTCCGCGCGTGAATGATGAATGGATTATTTACATTACAAGATAAAAAAGTTTTATCTCTATTACACGCAATATAAATCTTATTCGTTCGTATCAACAATTTGATCTAGACACGCGGTAGCGTGTCAAGCCAAGGTTCAAGAAACAGAACTGGCGAGCCGCACCGTGTGTAATATTACACGAACCATTTGGAACCACTTTTGAACCCCTCATAAATCAAAAACTATTTCACATAAACGTATCAAATTTGGCTCATATATTGTGACTTGCGAGATAAATATGTGTTCTAAATTTCATAAGCTTATCTCTAACAGTTATTTAGATATTAATGTCCAAAAATCCTCATTTTTATCATTGACTGACTGACAGATCAAAATTCTAACCCAGTTCCAAATGACCTAGAGAGTTAAAATTTGGTATGCAGATAGGTAATTACATGAATACAAAGGAATAAATAAAAAACTGGCAATTTTTTAATAATTAGGTTAGGTTCTAGTATGAACGCTTAACATAAATACCTAATTAGTGCCTAATCACGCCTATACCGGGGAAGGCAGAGTACTAAGTATATATTTAGGTATACTTACTTATTTACAATTAAGAGTAGGTACTTATAGTCGGTTTTCATATTTATTACTTAGGGTAGGTACCTACTTTATTAACTGGGATTAATTATTATTTTTATATTTAGCGCCCATCAATAGTATAAAATTATTACCTACTCATAATATTTCAAAGGTACAAGAAAATATAGAAAATAACACTCAGAAGAAAATTATACCCCGTAAACGTAGGAAAATACAGTAACTGATTCAATTGTTTTATATTTATAAAGTCTAGTTTTTGTTTTGAATTTGCACTTTTCAAAGGACCCACGGCGTTACGATGATATATACTTTTCTACAAAAAGTAATGATATCCAATCAAAAACATAAATGTGAAATGAGAGCCAAGTTCAATATTATGATAATTGCCTTGGTCAACAGACTTCAACGACAAAAGAAGTGAGATCTAAATGGGTGCCAAGTTCAATGGTCAACCCTGAAATTTATTTATAAGTAACACTATAACATACCTTATCTTCTTATAACATAAGATAATGTATGGTGGTAGCCTATGAAGGTCTGTCTTGGCTAGTTTCTATAAACCTACCAACGTATTATTATGTTCGCTCGCTAGTTTCTACCAACAATCCAAATTTTCGGAATTATAAAATAAAAACCGACAAATACTTGTAGGCTTAGAACTTGCGACGGCTATAATTCATATATGAAAACTAGCCAAGACAGACCTTCATAAGCTCCAACCATACAATATCTCATGATATAAGAAGATAAGGTATGTTATAGTGTTACTTATTAATAAATTTCAGGGTTGACCATTGAACTTGGCACCCATTTAGATCTCACTTCTTTTGTCGTTGAAGTGTCGTTGTGTGAAACCAAGGCAATTATCATAATATTGAACTTGGCTCTCATTTCACATTTATGTTTTTGATTGGATTTGATTTGGTTGCTCAGTTAGTTTTCAGAGACCGTATTTATATTAAAAGTAAGTAAAAAGATTCATGTTTTATATCAAGTACCTGACTACTTTCTTAAAAACAAGTTTTGGAAAATTGTACCTTGCTTGATGTACTTTAGGTAGTTTTTTTTTCATTCAGCTGACTTAAATTACTGATTCGAGTATAATAAACCTTATTGCTATGTTGATGTATACTTAAGTATCTAGACTGAGTCAATCTCTGTACCTAATGAACTTTCTACTGAGAAAGTAAGGATAGTAAAAATAAATTATCCATTGCTCGTCGTACATTTATGTAGGTACATATCATGAACTACGTATAATTAAAACATTAGTCAGACTTTAGCTAATAATTAGCTTCTTATTATTTTATTTATTTAGTTATCTGAATCTACTCAGAATTTGGCTTGCTATCTAGTGTTATAAAAGAAAGGTTGTGGTCTGAACCAAATAATTAATTAAATAGCTTTCCTTCTACTGAGCGAAGACAGACCCATTTGATATGTAATATGATTTGTGTAAATTTGTTTTAGTTTTTAATTTATGTTGTAATTGATCTCATTATTTTGTACTTTCATATGTTATAGATACCAAATAAATATCTTTTCTATTTTCTCCTTTCTTTCTAAGCGAAATTTCAATCACCTCGGGAATTCTCAAAGTAGATAGAGCAGACGTGTAGGTATGCTTTGAAACTACAATGTTTATTGTTTACAAAATTACGAAAGTAGAGAGCGCAAGCAAACAAATCCCTCTCATCTCTTACAGTGATGTAAGTTGAGAGCGAATATTGAAAGTAATTTGAACCGGAACCTCGACTATTTTTAAGGTTTAATGGTATTAAACAAATACATTTTTCTTGTAGAAATCAATATACCGCAGACTGCGCCTGTATGTCAGCAGCCAAGAGCATCTTAAATATGACCTACCTAACCCTCGAAGTATCCGATGTATTAGTATTCTCTATGACTCGAAGCCATCGTCGTAGTCAGTTTTGAAAAAAAGTAATAAAAAGTCAATATTGCAATAATATTCTTTGCCCTTGAGCTTGACCGCTGAAAGCCGGTTCACGCTTGACCAAGCAGTTGATCTTGTAAAAAACCCATTCATCACCGTACATACCGCATTGTGCGTAGATTGCCAAAGTAAAAATAGACTTTGCGGTTTGTAAGTTCACAAAGATCTGTTTCTTTACTTATAAATCCTACAATTGGTATGATCTGTAACAGCAGAACAGCATCTAAAAAACGACCAAGTACGAGTCATACACGCTCACGATAGGTTCCGTATCAATATTGTAAAAAAAAAACACGTTTATGCGAACTCCCCTAAAATATTTATTTTATTTTGTTTTTGGGACATTCAAAAGAAGTTCATTATTTGATCAAATTTAATATTCTCTAGCTAACAAGGCTCTTAAATAAAATAATAATAAATAAATAAATGGTATTTCACATAATCACATAAATACATCGATCTGATTCCGTGGTAAGTACCTTAAGCACTTGTGTTACGGAGATCAGAAACGACAGTGGATACACAAATATACTTAAATATAAGTTTTTTATAACACACCCAGACACGGAACAAACACCGATGTTCGTCACACAAATATTTGTCCCGAGTGGGAATCGAACCCACGACTCATGGAACCGTAGGTAGTGAACCTAGGTCACAACCACTGTTCCACCGAGCCAGTCGAAGTCTTAAGATACAGCGAAGTCTTACTTAGTAATAGGGGACCGGTTGCACCAGTGTCGTAACTACAGGGTAGCAAGTCGGCAAAATGCCACGGGCCCCCACCCGGTAGGGGGCCCCAGCCGAAAGGGGCCCCCGGTCATAGCAGAATCTCAACTGCCAACACACATACACATTAAGATAAAAAAAAGAACGTGGTGTGCACGGGGCCCCATCCGATGAATTTTGCCACGGACTTCAACAGGTATAGTTACGCCACTGGGTTTTACCCTAGGGTACAGAAACCTAAAAATGAAACACCATCAGAAACAAATAAATTAGCAGTTTATTAACTTTACATAAAACAATAATTTTCTACTACTTTACAATTGAATAAAATTTTGAGTGATAAGATAAACTTATAGATAAGTGACATTTTGAATCCAGTTAATAGACATATTTGAAGTTGCAAAAATTCACATAGAGCTCAAAATTAGAAAAAGAGAGGGCCTTTAAATACACCATTACATACACTCATCCGACTTGTGCAAAATAAAAAAAATCAAGGTCAAATTTAATGTTAAAATATTGGTTTTGCGAAAAACCAATTCTTTTGTCGTAAACAACAATTGTTATCGCAAAAATAGAAAATTGTAGTCATGCAATTATCAACAAAAAATGTTTCTAAGTATACTTTATTTTTACAATTGATCACTAATTCAGAATTAAATTTAAACTTGATTTTTGGGCACATTTTTAGGGATCGGCACTATATACAAAAATAGAAAAAAAACCATTGTTTTTGTGACAATCGGATTGGTGAAGACTTTTAAATTTGTTTATAATAGTGTATTTAAGACCCATACCAATTTTAATTCTTTGTGAATTTTTGAAATTTTAAAAATTGTTTGCTTTTATTTTGACTGGACTATTTGATGAGTATCCAAATGACAAAAACATGACAAAAGTAGTTACGTTATTAGGTTTTATTAAGTTTACCGTGTTTGTATAGGTATTAAATTATTTTTTATTTTATGAGATATTTAAGCATAGCTTTAGGTACAAAGTAATATTTTTTTGAGCATCTGATTTCTATAGATAAATTAGTAGGACAGGGAAGGGACATGACATCACTACTTTGTGATTGAATATGTCTTCAGTAATTGAAATAAATCAAAGTATAATAAATTTTAAACCTACGATTTTGTACATATCTTTTTACACAGTGCCTACTTACTATAGCTACCTATTTATTGTAGTATAACCTAATCTAAACACAGTTAAACTATCATAGACATGTAAATTATATTTTCCTTTTACTTGACTAGTTGATGCAAACTATTAAACCAAATAAATTTAATAATAATGAAAAAAATGGTAGGCCGTAGATTTTCCAACAAAGAGGATAATTTATATTTATTTCATTTAATTTTAAGGTTTAATGTATTACTTAGGTACTTCATAAATTATTATTTTATTTATGACTTGGCGAAATAGTAATATAATAAATTGTTTTGTTTTTAGTACTTGAGCAACATAAACGTAAATTAAAATTTAGACATACATGTCCAATAATTGAATTAGAAATTACCAAAAATATAATTAAATAATTAATTCTATAACTACTTATGTGCATAGTTTTATTTTTCTATATAGAAATATTTCGACATTCAGGTACAATGGTAAACCCTCCCCCTTATTTTTTCCGTTCCGTGTATTGGTTACTATTTTTTTTTAGAAAGTTGTCGGAGTGACCACCCTGTCTTGTTAAGACATTGGTCCTCCTCCTGGTCTTTTAGCAAAACTTTAGCAGCTTTCAAACATAAATGTAGAGTTAAAAGCTATCAGAATACTTATGCTTTTACTTGTAAAAATAAATAAAATAATTTATAAGTATTTTTCATATAGGACAACGCATTGATACAGTCTGTCTGGCTGTTCCATATTTTTACTTCGCTTTGGAAACTTCGCAGTGCAGATATCTACTTTTTGCGAACCATATAACTTAGTTATTGTAGTAAATAGCTAGCAACTTGGATTCGACAATACTGTAAAATGTTTATGTTTTGATAAAAAAGGATAAAATGACCACCAGACAAAAATTCAAATATCATTGTCTTCCCCTTAATGCAATGGACACATTTAAATTTTCTACTATTAATGCTCCACGTATTTTGCTAGTTCTTTGCATTCCTTAAGGCATTTTACCTTAGAACCAGATTTCTTAAAAATAAGGTTCAAAATGGAATTAACAAGAAGTGAAAATCTCCGACTGCTTAATATTAAGAGAGAGAAAAAAAACAATATTTATTGTGATAACAAATGAATAGTCAGGCAAATAACACCCTCAATGAATCTTAGGAACTTCAACATTACCGAAGTGGAACTACTCAGGCTAGAAGATCAGATGTACTGGGCGAACTGGATCCAGTAGGTGGCGTTGAGGACTGAGAAGAGTAGAGGGAAGAAGACACGGGAGAAGCGGTCTATGTTCACCGCTCGGGTCTTGGCTTTGGCTGCTTCTGCTGCGTCCTGGAAGGGAGAGGTTATCAGGTATGAGTGTTGAGGAGTAAATAGGTAAATTAGGTAATATGTGTGTTGACCATGGAGCTAAGTAAATAAGTCCACGCAAAATAGGCGCTTTGACGTCGAGTTGCGGATATCAGCCCGTTGCACCATTACCAAGGTGTTATGTCATGGCGGCCGATCTCAATGGAGATCAGCCAATAGTGCAGGATATACGAAAGAGCACAATTCCTTACTCTCATAATTCGGTGAGACGGCAATCCAACATGTCTGATGACAAATCGGGCACCGGCTTAACGTGCTTTCCGAAGCACGGGCATGCAACAGCCAACTTCCTGACTCCGGGCAGAGTAATTACTTTACAGAAAAACCCACACAATTTTTGCACGGATTTGAACCGGGATCCTCTCGGTCCTTTTACTGCGCTTGCTACCAATAGACCAACGAAGCAGTTAAATAATTTCTAGGATTGGTGTTGGACAGGTAAAAGACACGCCTTAAAATATACCATCATCATAAACTCCCCCTGACTTTCCCCACCAGAAAGAAGACGATGCAAACCATCACCTTCTGATGAAGAGAGTCAAAGATAAAGTCTTATTTCTTCCTACCACAGCAACGAAAATTTGTTATTAAGCAGCTCTTCAAAAGCTGTTCAAGTGATGACGTTGCAGTTAATTTAGAGGTGGACAAGCGGCCGATGGCAACATCAGATACTAATTATCCTGACGCTTTTGTGGTGATTAACATCAAAGTTTACTTGGCGCCCAACTTGGGGTTATAAACATTCATTCAATTTCTCGAGAATTTTCAATAGTTGCTAGATGTAAGCATATCTGGTATTTCTTATAAATGAAATGGCTTCTCACCTTAGGTTTCCCAGCGCCATCACCGAGGACTATGTTCACCAGACAATACTCCATCAACGCCATAAACACGAATCTGCAATCAAAGTTAATAAAATTAAACCTAACGTGGAGTAAAATTTATTGAGGAAGAACCTTTTATTCCTTTCGTTTCAGAACAACCTAGTATCCTTAACCATAGTGTGTCGCCACTTCCACCCCATTTGACTTAGCTTTCCGACCCACATCCAATAATCGGTAACCGATTTTTGTAGGAGTAAAATGGAACGTACCTACTGCTTGCAATGGAGCAACGCACACGTCCACACGTCTTGTCCGATTTAAATGATTATTTTCTGTATGCGTTTGAGTGGTGGCCTGGACGGTTTAGATTTACAAATCAGCCCGGCAGATGGCGCTGATTGCTTGAAAAAGCATGTGATCTCGGAAACATCCATAAACAGCTATATGAAATTTGATATGTGGGGGTGTCCGGGGACGAGAAATCGAGCTAGCTCAGTCTTATGTCTGGGGGATATACCCGAAGCGAAGCGAGGTCGGGTCACTTGTCTAGTTTGATTTCTCATGGGCACAATTTTGAAAGCTCGCAGCGGGCGCTTCAAATGCTTGATACGACATAGGTTCACTAGCTGTGCCCGCGACTTCGTTCGCGTAGACTACAGGATTTTACATACAAAAGTTTTTTCCCAATAACTCCCGTTTCCGTTGGAATTTTGCAATATCCTGTTGCAACTAAGCTTCAAGTTAACTGAGGTGTAGGTATCTGTGCCAAATTTCAACCGTCTAACTTAAGCGGTTTAAATTTTTCATACAAATTGATTTTCCCACTAATTTCCGTTCCCGTAGGAATTTCGGGAATTCCTTTATTAATACACCTCTACGGATGTATGACGGGGGAAGGAAAAGGGGAGGAAAGATACTATAGCCTCGGATGATTTGGACTGAGTCGATAGTAGCTCGAGGAGCCGGGGTCGCTTACCCGTATACCGTTCACCAACCACCGGACAGATAGTTGTGACTGGTATCCCCTGACTAGTTTAGACTGTGCGCTGATATATCAGTCAGTCAGTCAGTGTCTCCTTTTATATATTTAGATATAGTACGAGTGGCAACCCTACTCTCACCCCTTAAAAATCGACTTGACTATCAATCCTTCAAACAGTCGAACATGGCGGGTAGTCTCAGGTTCATACTCACACGGTGCACACAGACATGAACGCGTCCACAGCCTTGAGATAGGACACGGGAGGCAGCTGCGCTTGCGACTTCGCGTGTTGTGTGGAAAGCGTGAGAAGTGACGTCACGCCTAAAGTCACCCGCGCCGGCGCCGCGTCCGGTTTGATCCAGAATGATACCCACTGGAAGAAGAAAAAGCTCTATTTAGACTAGGTCTATGTTCATCATCATCATCATCATCAGCCCATTACAGTCCACTGCTGGACATAGGCCTCCAAAAATGCACGCCACTTCTCTCCCTCCGGTCTAAGGTCTATGTTAATTGTCTATTATTATACTTAGAGCTAAATAAACTAAATCTAAGTAGTTGTCGACTTGCTATTTATTAACCCACGAGGATACCTGGATAATAAGTAATAATATTACTTAAATGAAAGTGTAAGGACTAACAAGTATTTATTGAATGTCGGGGGTTTTTTAATTTTTATTTCACTCTTTTTAGACTAGTTGGTCCATCCACTCACCGATCCCTTTTCATCAAGCCTAAACAAGATATATCTTCTGTTAGTTGTCGAGGAGTTGTGATCTGCAGCCTATCCTGGCTGCAGCATCAGGTCAAGGTCTAAATCAAACGAACACAGACTCACACACATAGTACACATACACACATAATCATACGTTACATAACGTTCGATATGATACCAAATAATGAATAATCTTTATTTCTAAATAAATAAACTTACAGACATGATAACGATGAGGCAAGTCGGTATGTAGGTGTTGAACAGGTGATATCCGAGTCGTCTCTTCAACTTGAAGATCACTTCCAAGCACGTGAAGTTACCTGGAAAATAAGCATACAAGAACTATTTAGGATTCAGTACCTAAAAGGTAAAAACGGGACCCTATTACTAAGCCTCTGCCGTTCGTCCGTCCGTCTGTCTGTCTCCAAGCTGTACCTCATAAACCGTGATAGCTAGAAAGCTGAAATTTCACAAATGATGTACTTCCGTTGCCGCTATAAAAAATTGAAAAAACCCACAACAAGAAACGTGTTTCTAAGCTATTGCATGGCTTTTATCGCGGGCTTTGAGCGCGGCGACCGGACCAAGAAATTCCGTAACGAAAAAACCTTACAATCGTCTAACGTCGTTTCAGTTCGGTAGACTTCGGCACGGTGTTTGTGTGCGTGCGATATGACGTATTGTACGACTCTACGAAACTCGCACGAATCGAAACGAGCTGCTCCGAAATCGGACGATGCTATGCAATAGCTTTACCGCGGCAGTCTCCGAGTGCCACACGTCTTTTTATTATATAATTGGTACGGAACCCTTCACGCACGAGTCCAACTGGCACTTGGCCAATTTTTTTTATTATACTACGTCCAAGTTTACCTCACTCTACCTGAGGGCCTACCATGAGTTGGCTATCGAAAACTTACGTACGTTAAAAACCTATCGAGTTGTTTTTTTCATACGGCCGATTTTAGTTCTTCGCGTAACCACCAGCGGCACTGTACAAGTTTTTTTAGACATATTTACGTAGGCGATATCGAGTGCGTAAGTTTTAAACTCATGGTAGCCCTGATCCTGATGGTAAGCGGCCGTAAAGTTCATATTCAAAGATTGACAAGCACAATAGACCCACACTAAATGTCGTCCTCACCCTGACGATCTGCATAGATCCTTTTTCACGCCCTGCCTAAAATCCCGGGGTTTTAGAAGCGATGAGCTTAGTTTGGGACAAGGACAGGAGAACGACGAATGATGTTGATGAGCTGTAAGGGCATTCCATGACATAATCTTCTCTTCTTCTTTTCGTATGGTTGATGAACAAACAACCTGGTGTCAGAGTTTTTAAACCGCCCGTAGGCCTGAAAAACACATTGGTACCTGGTGGGGTTTGAACTGGCGACCTCTCGCATGGCAAGCAACGACCTTAACCACTTGGCCATCGACGCTTTTTGATGACATAATGACACAGGCACAGAATTAAGAATGCAAGGGGCTGAAATGAGGAACTAAACGCCTCGATCCGGGTATTAAAGTCTGCAATATCGGTATTTTACTCGTACCCACGATAATTCTTTGGAAAAATAAGTTTGTGAAAGTTGTCAGAGGCTTATTATGACTGGACGACCATCATGACACATAATTTTAGTATGGTAAATGCGGAACTACGCGGAATTCCCAATCCTTACTAATATCATAAACGTGAAAGTTTGTATGTATGGATGTATGGATGTTTATTACTCTTTCACGCTCAAACTTCTGAACCGATTTTCATGAAATTTGGTATGATGGTAGCTGCCTATTTTAATACATCATTGCTACTAATAAAACCCATTTATACGCGGACAAAGTCGCGGGCGGCCGCTAGCTTTCATATAAATTTTACCAACACATTGAATGTATGACCGTACAATGTTGACTTTTTATTGTAAATACCATATACTTTACACGGCCTGGTTTGCAATCATGAGTCCGAGATTAAAAATTAAGGCTCGCTAAACCCAAGATTAACGGTCAAACAAAGAATGTATGCTGTGACTATGACGTCAAAGGAAAGATAGTAATTTACTACATCCATAGCTTCAGCCGGGGTAAAAAATAAAAACTCGTCGTTGTTAGTCCCGTGTCTTTAAGGATTTTATGTCCACTGTGTACCATTTTTGTTTCTAACACAACACAAAATTATAAAAATGTATAAAATTTGAATCGGATGTTTATTGGAAAACGACGTTTGGAAAATAATAAAAAAGACGTGTGGCACTCGGGGACTGCCGCGGTATAGCTATTGCATAGCATCGTCCGATTTCGGAGCAGCTCGTCTCGATTCGTGCGAGTTTCGTAGAGTCGTACAATACGTCTAACCGCACGCACACAAACACCGTGCCGTCTACCGAACTGAAACGACGTTAGACGATTGTGAGGTTTTTTTCGTTACGGAATTTCTTGGTTCGGTCGCCGCGCTCAAAGCCCGCGATAAAAGCTATGCAATAGCTTAATAATAATAACCATACAAATGACGTTGAATGTGAAACTGCGGACTCTTAATAATTATCTATGTGTAATACAGGCAGTCTCATCATACTTACTAAGAGTAGAGACAAAACTTGCATTTATTATAATGTTGTACACAAATTTTCTTCACTGTTTTAATTTTAAGTAACTATTTTGTACTTCCGCTCAGATAATTAAGTAGACTTTGATGTTTTATTTTTTCGTCCCGATTTATTATCTTACTGACTACGAATATGGCTTGGAGTACCTAGCCTTGTCATCATCACCGGACTTGCGGGGGAGCGGATGGCTCTACCCCTAAATTGCAGGGAAGTACATTATGTACACTGCCAGTGTATATTTCCCTATCCTGGCGCTAAGAAAGGGAGGCGAAGCGGGGATTTTTGAATTGACTCGAGCGTGCCAGATGACGAAAATGCTTACACGCTCTCCCCCCACTAAAATATGAAACTTGTAATAAACTTTTATTCATTTTGAGTCATAAACTAGGTATTGAACCCAATTGGTCCCTAAGACGCTCTTTAGCATCCTGGCCTCCCCTACTATAATTAAATCTGATAACGAGTATGATAGACCGCAAGATGCTACATAAATCATCTATTATACATGTAAAGGCCTGTATATAACGAATCCACTAATTTCCTTCAAGATCCTCACCAGTGGAGTACACCTGGGTGCAGTCAGCGGTCCTGTTCTGCACCAGCTCGAGTTGGGGCAGTTCTATGTTCTCGTCCACCACCAGCGGCACGTCCGGGTCCCACTGGAAGATCAGGTCGTCTGTTGTGTGGGACACTGGAATGATGAAGGGAACATAGTCAGCATTGTGAACAAGCTTATGGTACGCATAACTGCCGTCGGTCTATTGGTAGCAAGCGCTGCGTAAGGACCGAGAGGTCCCTTATTCGAGTCTGTGGTCGGGCAAAATTTGTGTGAGTTTTTCTGTTAAGAAATTACTCAGCCCGGAGTAGAAGTTGGCGGTTGCACGCCCGTGCCTCGGAAAGCACGTTAAGCCGGTGGACTTGCGCCCGATCTTTCATCGGTTTGTCGGATTGCCGTCTCACCGAACTATGAAAGTAAGGGAACAGACAGATAGTGCACTGTTGTGTGCGCATATACTTGTGCACTATTATATTATGTCCTGCGCATTTGGCTGATCTCCCTAATTGTTACTATGGTACGATTAGTAAGTAGAGACGTATGGACTTTACGTAATCTTCAAATAGTTGTAACTGACAAAACAGATTTCTTCCTCATAAAATTGCGATTGATTATTAATTTCTCTAAAATATTTTAGTAAACTAGTAAATTTATCAAAAAATCTTACAAAGTAGTGTAATTGGTCAATCTTTTACACTATCAATGAAAAAAGTATCTAATTACTATTAATGCCCATCGTTTGTAGTGGACCACTAGTAACTCTCCGATGTATAAAACTCCGATGCTTCCCTCCGTCGATTAAAGGATTTCGCTTTACTCTGCCAGTGATTTTATAATTCCGTGTACATTTTTACCCTATTTAAATCCTGCTAACAACTCTGCCAATTGAATGCTGATGATAAAACGGCAGCCCTCTAATTAGAGACAGTTTAGCATCGCAATTAATTCACTTGCAAAGGCATCCATTGGCATCATGCAGGCTGAATGCTAACGAGTGGCACGTTTGACGAGACGAGCTTTGAAGGGAGCTTTTTAATGCCATGTCGATTTAGACGGAGAAAAAAAGCTTTATTTATCGGCGATGATTGTCGAGGATTATAGTGGCCGAGAGAGAATGGATTTAAGATGTAATCACGGAGTTTGTTTCACAGAACATCTACTTACTTTCATCAGAATTGTTTCATTAGATTTGCATAGAAACCATGCGTGCATTCTCACTCATGGTATTTTACATTTAACTTTATGTTGGCACATCCATAGCTGCCCGTGTAGCTGGTAGGTGAATGGTAAACAAGCCGCCAAGCTATCTTGGGGTCATGGGTTCGTGACTTCGCGCATGCAAGTTAAAATCTGTATCTACCTAATTTATATAATTTATTAACCAAAAAACTTCACTTACTTATCATCACGCCAATGGAGTATATGTTGTTTCATTGTCAAAAAAAATATAAATAGAAAATATGACGATTATGTAATTGTACTTTTTAAAGCGTGCTATCAAAGGGCTACTGTCAAATCGATACATTAACATGTCCATATAACGTTTACGAGCGATATCGATGTTATCAACTAGCCCCATCTCGAAACCTTATTGCACGAACCAACCATAAACAAAACCACAAACTTGGCAAAGTAACTAGCTGACTACAAATAATCGGCCCCACGATTGGCGAAGCACTCACTCGATACAGGAGCCTCAAGCTCCAAATGTGGGGCAAGAGCCCTCAACGTCAGCGCGATTTTATCGCTCGAGGGCCTAATGTCACCGTATAAATAGAAGAGGAAAGAGGAAGATCAAACGTGACGGACGGATCGGAAGTCAAAGGTAATGAGGTCTTGCTGAAGATTTGATGAGAGACAAAAAGGAAAGTGTTTTTGCAGATGACCTGTGGGCCCTGTGGCAATGAGAAACATTGATTGACCACACTAATGGAATGGAAGCACAAAATTTAAACAACGTGCTGCCATTAGTACAATAACTATACGCAATATTAATAAATAATAAATAAATAAATATTACACAACATCACATACATTGATCTGATCCCGTGGTAAGTAGCTTAAGCACTTGTGTTACGGAAAATCAGGATCAACAGTGGATACACAAATAAACTTAAATATATTTAATAATACACCCAGACACGGAACAAACACCGATGTTCATCACACAAATATTTGTCCCAAGTGGGAATTGAACCCACGACTCTTGAAACCGTAGGTTTTGATCCTGAGTCACTAACCGCAAATATTGCACCGTTTAAAACTGTATTCCTAGTTTTAAGTTTCTATGTAACTCGTTAATAATAAATAATAAAAATTTTAGAGGTGGATAAAAGCTACATGGTAATTTTCACTTGAGCTTTGGTACAATAATACCCAATATCCTTACAAAATAATATAATCCCACTGCATCAGATAATTTTCTTTTTTTTAAATATATCTGACAATATCTGTGCCAAAAAACGCTTATTCTTTTATATTTATTTATTTAAGGAGGACCTAAATTTATATTTTTAACAAAGGGTAATAATAACAATTTAGCAAGCAATTATGCTTAGTGCAGAGTCGCTAGATATAAGAAAACCATGTATTACTATTGCCCAAATAAAGATTTATTAATTTAAGAAATCACTTTTAGGTCCTATCCCATTATTTCAAATTGTATTATGGACAAATTATTGCCATTTTATAAAAACAACATTGGAGGTTTTAACTTTGCTTTGAAACTAATATCGATTTATGGGAAAATGATACTACATCTATTCTTACTCCTTCGGGTATCGGTCAAACTACAAACAACAGTTATTCTAACATCCAAAATATGCCCCAATCACCCACCAGGCAGTAACACTCGAAAATCACTCAGTAAAAAGTGGTGGGACACAAAAATATCCTGTCAAGGGCTCTCTAAGGCTCGTTACTCATTCATTGTCTCCGGAGTGGTCCTAGAGTCGCGCCGACGCCGCTCGAGCCCTTGCCGCAGGGCTGGCAAAGATACTACGCCATCTTGGAAAGCCCTAGCGATTTCGATAACTCCCGGATTTTCTAGGACTGGAAAGGTGGCGTAGGTCCCAAAATTCGTTTGGACCTGTTAAGCTCGCTACGATTTACAGTCATCTATCAGCTTTTTGTTATATCTCATTGCAAGGAATAGGCCTCTTCAGTAGATTGCAATTCACTTTAGGTCCTACACTAGCCTCATCTAGAGACTAAGGTTTTACACCCCCAAATACACAATTTTGTTCAATAAATGAGTTTAAAGATCATAACCCTCCTTTGTCACCGTAGTCAGTTAAAAAACAAAACAATTGTTTACCCATCCAAGAATTTGCGGTAACTTCTTGTCAATATTTGACCACGTAATTGCTCTCGTTAACGAACGAGAGTTTGTGAAGGGGCTTAATAAAATCTATCCACGTGTGGACCATAAATACCTTTGAACTTCAATAGTGATGTGACGTAAATACTGCAACAGACTTGACCTATGACTGAGGCGTCCCGATATTGTCCACTTTTAAAGCCTAGTCCAACAGGCAAGGCTGGGCAAAGTTCAGTCTACTAGGCTAAGTGGGCCGATTGTCAGCTATTTTCAACGAACTTGACGATGCCCGCGCCGATGGCATCCTTAGATAGTATCTAATTATAAAGGGAGGGTTGTGCGGAGGCTGTTTGGCCTACATCGCTGATTGAAGGGCCGGATCGGCGTCGAGAGGCCACGTGGCCCCTACAAGATGCTGCCCATAATACCTATGTTACGGTTAATGTGGATAGAGCGGTTATTATGTATAATTACCGGTAACTATGCATAATTATCAGTGCTCGTGGTAAAGGTGGTAAAAACTATCGAATTAATCACATTTACCGGTAATTATATAAAATTACCATACCCTTTTTGTAAATGTGGTAAATAATAAAATCAAACTGACTTGACTGGCTTGGTAAAACAATGGTTTTGTTAGTGACCCTGGCTGGCGGTTCCAAGAGTCTGGGTTCGATTCCCACTCGGGGCAAATAAATATTTGTGATGTACATCGGTGTTTGTTTCGTGTCTAGATGTGATTATGTGTTTAAGTATGTATTTATAAATATATATGTATGTTTATCAGTCTCTGCCGCCAAAAGTAGGTACAAGCTGTGCTAAGTTTGTGGAAATGTCCCAAATATTTATTTATTTATGTAAACATCTGCCTCAAATGTTTATTAGGATATAAACATTTCTAGTCCTAATTATAATAAAATTTGTTTATAAACATCGGATAAACAAAAATATTCCTCGAATATCAAGAGACCAAACCCTCTGTTCGGTTAAGCAAAACATAAAATATATTCTTCGCAACAGGAAATTGCAAAATTTCCACGGGAACGGGAATTAGCGGGAAAAAACTTTTGTATGAAACATCTAAACCGCGTAAGATAGATGATGGAAATTTGGCATACAGGTACCCTAATAGACGTAAAGCTTACTTGCAACGCGATATTGCAAAATTCTTACGGGATCGGGAATTACTGGGAAAAAACTTTTGTTTGTAAAATCCTGTAGTCCACGCGAACGAAGTCGCGGGCAAAGCTAGTCATAAAATAAACAAGACATATCTAGAAACCAAACTTCAATAAAAATAAAGTTATATAAAATTAACAAATTAGCAGGCAATTATCAGTGGAACTCTTAAAATTCTTTCTCGTTAATATAATTTTTGAAGGTTTGAGTTTTGTGACATTTGGAATTGCAGAGTACTTGTGATTTTTGTCAGCAATGTCAACATTTACCTCAGTCGCGCGGGAGTTTTATATAATTACCGGTAAATTTGAATAATTCACTACATTTACCATGTGCGTCGGTATTTATCTATAATTACCGGTGATTATAGATAATTACCGATTGCTCACATTGACCGTAATACCTATACCATATACCTACTGACATATCTAAAAGTAGTAAACATCTAGCTATGTGTAACACGATGATTTGCTTAAGAGTAACTATCGAGTTTCTTGCCGGAGTCTTCTCGGTAGAATCGGCTTTCCGTACTGGTGGTAGAATCTTATTATTACTAATGTGACGCAGTGCATGTAAATTGCCTATATAAATAAAGACATTTTTGATCTTTTTCATCTACGATAGTGCTAGTAGTATATTCTAGACGTAATATAGAGTTGTGATTGGTGACGCATTCATTTGATATCCACCGATCTTATCTTATCATCAATTACGTTACGAGTCACAGATTTCTATCAAATCCAAGTTAAGCGTTATAATACTGACATATAAGTAAAATTTTTGCCCCTTGTATAATTTCGTGACCTAAATAGATTTTATGACAAATCTATCAAACATTTGTAGCCAAAAACAAATGATCCTTGTTTGGTTTTATCGTTTAACAAAACTATTACTAAACGGACAAAGAAAAAAACTACAACTACAACGCCCCGGTGCGATGAAGTAAGTTTTACTGTAGTTATTCACAATCAAAATGAAACGGAGAATACACTTGACTGGAAAATAAAAAAATATTTGCAATTCATACAGATAACTTCTACTAACCATAATAAATACATATTTGAGCAAATATTATAATTAGCAGAAAATGTGTACACATTAGCATGGTGTGGCAACCTATCATTAAAACGAGCTCTAAACCAAAATTTTTAGCATTTGTTAAGCAGTTGTCCAAACAAAATAAGCCAGATAAAAAATATACAGAAAAAAAAACAAAGCAGCATACTCACAGCTCTCCATCTGCAGCTTACACTCCTGAGTGTCATGAGGGTAGATGAGGAAGTTCATCGCACAGGACAACTTCAAGGTCAACTTCACCATGTACAAGATGGTCTTGTCTTTGTACAACCACACGTAGTGGTTGGGGATTGTCATGGTCTGGAAGGTGACGGACTTGGCGTTCTTGAAAAAGGAGTCCGGTCTCCACATGTGTTTCAGCCAATCGACCTCCAGGAGTCTGTGGAAGATGGAAGATGAGTGTCGATTGTGAAAGGAAACTAGAGTATGGCCTTGCATCGAATCCACGACTCTTGGACTCTCGCTAGGGGTGAAGCATTGTCGGGCAATATCCTACCGTTACAATCACGATTCCCCAAAGAATACCACAGACAGATATAGTTATATTTAAAACTAGTGACCCGCCCTCGCTTCCCTTCGGGTATATTATAAATTAAAACCGTCCCCTTTAATTCCTCTATCTATTGGAAAAAACATCAAAATCCGTTGCGCTGTTTTAAAGATTTAAGCATACATAAGTACAGACAGCCGCGGCAAGCTACTTTGCTGTATACTATGTAGGTACTTAGTGTTTTTTTGGTCAGTCTGAAACTAAAACTACCTACACACGTATCCAATGCCTTTCCTCAAATTCAACACTAGGAGTACGGCAATAGCTTTAATGTAGTGACAACTACGACAGACGTATCATTTACTGTACCTAATTACTACATGGTCCCCTTGTGAAATGCTATGGAAAATAAGTACGCAAAATCTATTATGAATGGCTTAATGCATTACTTGGTACTAGGAATTTGAACCCAAAACCTATTGGCTCATTGTTTAGTAGTGCTGTTATCAATATAGGTATTTCAGCAACATTAGGTAGATATCGATTGCTCAGATTGAAAATTTCAATCCTTTACTCTTATCTATCAAAGACATCAATAAAAAACCCAGTAGCAAAAGTGGGTTAAACAAAATCACTGACCGACAAGATACGAATCTTTTAAGCTAAAAAAAACAACTCATTTTCAACCCAGACACATCAGTCTAGATAAGATAGAGCACTAGATCCAGGTACTTTCAGATAGCCTATCGTCGTGACCTGGATGCTACTTAAGGCATAGCTACTGAATCTGCGATTTCTGACGAAAGTGGTAATAAAGATTTGACCTATAATTTTTTATGGGTTCCGTACCAAAGAAAACAACGGAAGGGAACAACGAACTCTATTTTTAAGACTTCGCTGTCGATTTGTCCATCATAATCATAAGAACTGCGATTACTATAGACAGACTAACATAGGAGAATGGTTGCCTCGTCATCATCACTGGACTTGCGAGTGAGCGGATTGCTCTCACCCCTAAACTATCATCTATAGGACTCTATTCATCTAAGTAGTTAGATAGTTCTTAGTCAAATATATTTATTATCGTATCATTAATCTTCACATGAGTTTTATGTACTTGAAACACATATTAAACCACAAGCTTAATTACTAGCACTCTATCAAATAACTCTATCAAATAGTAGGTAGTCTAGTTTTATATCTGACGGCGCATCGATAGAGTTACCTAGAATTAGTGACCTTTTTGGTTGATCTTATTATGTCATTTTCGAAAGAAGCAGAGCTGTCGCTCTGACGTGACGCCGGGCTCTGGAAGGGCGGCCATTTTGTTGAGTTTGGTGATCTAGACACGGGGTAGCGCGTCAAGCCAAGTGCAAGAGACAGACCTGGCGAGGCGCACCGTGTGTAATATTACACGAACCATTTGGAACCACTTTTGAACCCCTCATAAATCAAAAACTATTTCACATAAACGTATCAAATTTGGCTCATATATTGTGACTTGCAAGATAAATATGTGTTCTAAATTTCATAAGCTTATCTCAAACAGTTATTAAGATATTAATGTCCAAAAATCCTCATTTTTATCATTGACTGACTGACAGATAAAAAATTCTAACCCAGTTCCAAATGACCTAGAGAGTTAAAATTTGGTATGCAGATAGATAATTACATGAATACAAAGGAAAAAATAAAAAACTGGCAATTTTTTGATAATTAGGTTGTTTTTTTTTTTTTAATTTTTTTTTTTATTTTTATAAGAGGCTAACAAGATGACCTCACTCCACCTGATGGTAAGCGGTAGTGAGATCCACATATGAGGTCGACAGGCACAATAGACCATGTTGAGCCTGTCGCACTCACCCTGAAAGCCGTGAAAAAGGAGACCACTGCTGCGGTTAGGTTCTATTATGAACGCTTAACATAAATACCTAATTAGTGCCTAATCACGCCTATATACCGGGGAAGGCAGAGCACTAAGTATATATTTAGGTATACATACTTACTTATTTACAATTAAGAGTAGGTACTTTTAGTCGGTTTTCATATTTATTACTTAGGGTTATACCCCGTAAACGTAGGAAAATACAGTAACTGATTCAATTGTTTTATATTTATAAAGTCTAGTTTTAGTTTTGAATTTGTCCTTTTCAAAGGACCTACGGCGTTACAATGATATATACTTTTCTACAAAAAGTAATGATATCCAATCAAAAACATAAATGTGAAATGAGAGCCAAGTTCAATATTATGATAATTGCCTTGGTTGTTGACTTCAACGACAAAAGAAGTGAGATCTAAATGGGTGCCAAGTTCAATGGTCAACCCTGAAATTTATTTATAAGTAACACTATAACATACCTATCATATCTTCTTATAACATAAGATAATGTATGGTGGTAGCCTATGAAGGTCTGTCTTGGCTAGTTTCTATAAACCTACCAACGAATTATTATGTTCGCTCGCTAGTTTCTACCAACAATCCAAATTTTCTGAATTATAAAATAAATACCGACAAATACCAAACTAACCAAGACAACTAACTAGACTACTAACTAACTAACTAAAGAAAACTAGCCAAGACAGACCTTCATAGGCTACCACCATACATTATCTTATGTTATTAGAAGATATGATAGGTATGTTATAGTGTTACTTATAAATAAATTTCAGGGTTGACCATTGAACTTGGCACCCATTTAGATCTCACTTCTTTTGTCGTTGAAGTCAACAACCAAGGCAATTATCATAATATTGAACTTGGCTCTCATTTCACATTTATGTTTTTGATTGGATATCATTCTATTGGTGACTGGTGGTGAAGGCGCACGCATCCACGTGCCCGGCGGACGTCATAGTTTCAATCAGAAATTACCCTGTCAATCTTTTATAATTTTGTCAATGTAATTAAGTGAAAGTCATCATTATAATGAAGTAACTGTATGGTGGTCATATTTTATTGGAAAATACCCTCCTCGCCCGATAATCCACGCCCAATTGCACAAGCGATTAATTGTTTAGAAAAATGGAAAACCTCTCTGATAAGGCCCAAGTTCCCATATCAGAAGTGGGATTCGAAGGGCCAAATAGACATGAGGAGGTTAGAAGTGAAATTGTGCGAAATATGACCTTCTGGCTGCTACGAAAATACGCCAGTGCAACAAAACCCCACGCAGCAGCGTGATGAAATTCGATCCGGCCGCCACGGAAGCAGATGTTGAAGGAAAACAAAATCACGTAAATTATAATGACTAACCGAAAACTATCTGACTCGGACCCTGCTTTTTAGCTCTAATCCATTCGCCAATGTTGAACGCATACCAAGAGTCGACATGCCTGAAGACGTGATCGCGGGATTTGTCGGTCCTTTGTCAACGAAATACTATAATCAGGAGATAATTGAATGCCGACACAATCATAACTCGAGCGCATTTTTGTCGCATTCAAAACGGAATTTCCATCAAGAAGCGTCACGATGACAGCGACGGGGTTGAGGTTCCCACATAGAAGAGCCGTGTTGTATCTGTAGATGCACTGTTCACCGGGTCTTGTCACTACTGTGGCAATAGAGATCATAAGATAGAAAACTGCCGTAAGTGACTTGACAACCTTAACAAGTTTAAACCTGCGGATCGGGAGAAGACCATCACATCCTTCGCCTGCGAAAACTCGGACATGTGAGCTCCAACTGCCTCGAAAAGAAGACCGGAAATGATCTATTGGTTAAGAAGAAGGTTAACGTGTATGAACGCAGGTTAACGGGAGGTTCATTATCGACTGTTTCTGGTGAGACCATTCCATTTTTATTTGGCAGCGGATAGGCGTGCTCACTAATTAAAAGTAGCTTGACCGAACAAGTTCCTGGCACTGTGCGCAATGATTCAATATACTTGACAGGTATTGGTGGGGAAAATATCCAGTGCTCAACCCAAATTTGTAATTCTGTCGAAATACAGGGTATTACAATTCCATTTCTTCTTCATGTAGTCGCAGATAATGTCACGTAGAATCCATTACCATAGGTAGAGACATATTGAGCCAGGGCACTCACGTTGAAATTGACTGTGAAATGATGAAGTTCTCGACGCGTAAAAGTATTAACACGTGTGAAACTAATAAAACTTTTGATTTTAGCCAAATTGACACTGATCTAATTGGCACCGACAAAGTGGCGTTGTTAGCTATGCTGCGTAAGTACACTGACTTCTTCATTGATGGGATCCCAACGCGACGAGTGACCACGGGTGAGTTGAACATTGACATTATTGACCCCATGAAACCGTGCTGCGATGCCCATATAGGCTCTCACCTGCAGAGAAGGTAATTGTTCGAGATAAAGTCCAATCACTGCTAGACTCTGACGTCATAAGAGAGAGTTGTTCCCCGTTCGCGAGCCCAATCCTCCTTGTAAAGAAGAAAGATGACACAGATAGGATGTGTAGCGACTTTAGAGTGCTTAACTCAAATACACGACCCGAACATTACCCTCTTCCCAGGATAGACGAACAGGTAGATCGCCTCAAAGGGGCTTTGAAGATCTAGTAGATATAGCCTCTTGGCTGCCTCGTTGGTCTATTGGTGGCGAGCGCTGCGTGGGGACCGAGGGGTTCCCGGTTCGAGTCCGGGGTCGGGCAGAGTTTGTGTGAGTTTTTCTGTAATGAAATTGCTCGGCCCAGGGTTGTTATCAGTTGTTGGCAGTTGGCGGTTGAGCGCCCGTGCCTCGGAGGGTACGTTCTCATCGGTCGTGTCGGATTGCCGTCTCACCGAATTGTGAGAGTGGGGGAATAGAGAGTGCACTAGTGTTTGCGCGCGCACTTGTGCACTGTAATGTGTCCTGCGCACTTAGCTGATCTCAGTTGGGATCGGCCGCCATAGCTGGAATCGATCGGACACCTTAGTTTAGATAAAGCCTCAATGTTAGTAAATGATGTCGAGGAAAGCGAGGCCGAGACGGCGGTTGATGAAAATGAAATTGGTCAAGTAGATTTATCAAATAGTGAGGCGGTATCAATCTCTAGTGAACACACGCTGACCGCTATCTGTGACATCTCTTCAGCTTCCGATAATGACGTTCATGTGGTTCACTTACGAAGTTGAAATACACAGAAGTAAGTGCAATTTGTAGTTCAAGTAATATTGATCTACTTACGTAAACAAGCCAGCACCGCCTGTAACGTGACACAAGCAGCTCTACGCATCGTAGAAAAATGTTGCCGCACCAACATTCTAACGGTAAACCCAGCTAAAACCGACTCTGTCATGTTCACCAACAAAAGGGTTTTAGGTAACTACCACCTTCCAAAGCTCTTTGGCAGTGAACTAAAACTCTCCAATGAGGTAAAGTACCTAGGTGTACACCTAGACAGCAAGCTGAATTGGAACTCGCACATCGAGAAAAAGCTCGAAAAAGCTACACTTACCATGTGGCATTGTCGCAGAATGATTGGTAAGAAATAGGGACTCTCCCCCAAAATCACACTATGGCTATACCAAGCAGTAATTCGACCGATGGTAAGTTATGGCTGCCTTGTGTGGTGGCATAGAACTAACATCATTAGAATTAGTGACAATCTGCAGAAACTTCAGAGGCTAGCGTGCGTATCCGCCTCAGACTGCATGCGAACAACCCCCACCGCGGCATTAGAGGTCCTTCTGGGACTGCCGCCGCTGCATCTGTTCATTAAACAAGAAACTGCGTGTGATGCGGTCAGGTTAGACTCTCTGGACCTGTGGAGGAACAGGGGAGTACATATCACCATCCTAGAGCAGGTAATGCCTATTTGATACTTGCCAGCCCGATGGACATTATCCACCGAAGACTAGTCTTCGACAAGAAGTATAAGATTCAACTGCATAAGAACCCTAGTGACAACAAGGTGATTCATAGAGAAGTTCGTATCTTCACGGATGGCTCCAAGACCAAAAGAAGAACTGATGCGGGAGTCTTCTCTGAGGACCTCAACATCCACATCTCGGCACCCTTGGGCCAGCATAACACTGTCTTTTAAGCGGAATGTGTAGGTATCCTAATGGCCGCCCCAGCTGTTACGGCCAGACAGGTGAAAGAACACAACGTTCGCATACTATCAGACAGCAAGGCAGTATAGTGACCCTAACTGGTCACGGTCCTTATAATAAACATCTCTATGCTCTCGGACTTACAGACAGCGCGCTCTGCAGGGGATGTCTGGAGAAAGAAGAAACAGACGCTCATGTCATTCTCGAATCTCATGGGGTCG
Source organism: Maruca vitrata (assembly GCA_039566165.1). Classification (NCBI taxonomy): domain Eukaryota; kingdom Metazoa; phylum Arthropoda; class Insecta; order Lepidoptera; family Crambidae; genus Maruca; species Maruca vitrata. The sequence goes on along the minus strand of CM076936.1, from coordinate 1,136,139 downwards.
CCGTCTACCGGGCCAAACACCTTAGATCTCCAAGATCGCTCAGCGAGGCCGCCCGCAGCGTGAAGAAGCTGCTGGCCTTCCTCAACGAGCTGGGATGGTTCAAGTGATTCGATCGAGTTGCGGATACCAGCCCGTTGCACCAATACCAATACCATAGTATAGATCTCTATCTAGACACATGTCTAATAGCTGCCTGCTTTACCTTTATTGCCATGTAGCTGGACAGGTGGGCCTAGTACGCCCCACCTTGCTACATTCTAACTCGAACTGGTTGAAAGGGCCTAGTATGTCCGGGCCACACTTTGGTTATTGCTGGAGGAAAGGGCCCCGTATGCCCACTCTACGCAACAGTTTTGACTCGGGTGGTTGCTGGAAGAAGGGGCCTTGTATGCCCGATCCAAGCTTAGTGTTTAAGTGCTGGAAGAGGGGGCCTCGTATGCCCGATCCAAGCTTAGTGTTTAAGTGTGGGATGAAGGGGCCTCGTATGCCCGATCCAAGCTTAGTGTTTAAGTGTGGGATGAAGGGGCCTCGTATGCCCGATCCAAGCTTAGTGTTTAAGTGATGGATGAAGGGGCCACGTATGCCCGATCCAAGTTTAGTGTTTAAGAGCTGGGCGAAGGGGCCGCGTATGCCCGACCCAAACTGTGCATTAATAGTGCTGGGTGGACGAAAAGGCGCCGTGTGCCCGGTCCTCCTCCCATTTATCCAAAGGCATAAACTGCCTCTCATTCTACATGTCAGGAAGACTGGCCGAACGGTTTTTTAAAATTTCTGATATGCTTCCAGGTCCCGATGAATGAGGTGCCAGTTACTACACTACAACGCACGAGGACGTGCGTCTGTCAGGAGTTGGCCGGGACGGCGCATCGATAGAGTTACCTAGAATTAGTGACCTTTTTGGTTGATCTTATTATGTCATTTTCGAAAGAAGCAGAGCTGTCGCTCTGACGTGACGCCGGGCTCTGGAAGGGCGGCCATTTTGTTGAGTTTGGTGATCATTCTATTGGTGACTGGTGGTGAAGGCGCACGCATCCACGTGCCCGGCGGACGTCATAGTTTCAATCAGAAATTACCCTGTCAATCTTTTATAATTTTGTCAATGTAATTAAGTGAAAGTCATCATTATAATGAAGTAACTGTATGGTGGTCATATTTTATTGGAAAATACCCTACTCGCCCGATGATCCACGCCCAATTGCACAAGCGATTAATTGTTTAGAAAAATGGAAAACCACTCTGATAAGGCCCAAGTTCCCATATATCTATCGATCGACTCAGGTGGGGTGAATTTGTCATCATTCCGCATAAACATTGTGATAAAAATCTACAATTTGTATCCATAATAATAATTATGTTTTTCACAGTTTAAAGCCCATCCTACTAATATTATAAACGTGAAAGTTTGTATGTAACGATGAAGTTTGATATGCAGGTAGCTGAATAGCTGAAGACCCAGAATAACTTTTTATCCCGGAGTTCCCGCGGAAATAGGGTTTCCACGCGGACGTTGTCGCGGGTGGAAAGCTAGTTTCTCGACATTGTTTTACAATTTATTTTAGACTAGAGGCCGCCCGCGACTTCGTCCGCGTGGAAACTCTATGATCAATAGTAGGAATCAATCCGCGAGAGTTGCGGGATAAAAAGCCTAATGTTATTATGGGACTTCAGCTACCTACATACCAATTTTGACCGTAATCGGTTCAGTAGTATTAACGTGAAGAGTAACAAACATCCATACATGCTCACAAACTTTCGCATTTATAATAATAGTATTAGCATCTACAAGGTACTTTTATGAAATAAAGTGTCTGTATCACAAAAATCAAAGTGGCCCCAACTTAGTCAATTTGGGGGGCCCAAATAGAGCGCATAGCATTTTACAAAATTTTGTTCACACACTTTATGGGCCCCTTTGGTCTAGGGGCCCCGTATAATTGATACGTACCGACCTTTTGGTGTGGGGGACTCCCGGCTGCCGGTGTTGAGATGGAAAAACCGGCAGCTGCTCCTAGGCTAAGGTGCAATGCCCAGGGGTGTACCCACTAAACTCCGCGGCGTACCTCATCGCCTATTGGTGGTGTCGTGGTACCTGGCAGAGCCTCACAGCACCAACTTAATGCCTACCTGTATTCAGAGGTCATGTTCTCTGGCAACCGCAGTCTGAAGTCCTTCCATGTTTGCGCGAAGAAAATGTCCGCTGCGTACGTCTGTGACAAAAAATATTATCTGAAACACGCCTTCACCTTTTTCTTCTATAATATTTTGGTATTTTAAATATTTTAGTTTTACTTCAAGGTGTAAACAATAGTTCGGCTTACCCTACATACTTAGATATATGTCTCTGGAGCTATCATTAATTATGTATGTATAGTTTACCAAATATTAGACTGAACCAACTTTTTGAAAACATTCTATGGAAAGTGACTCATGTTGCACATTTACTTGGCGCCCAACGTGTGGTTGTATTTTTCATGGCTCTAAAGCTTGTTCACATTAGCGATTTTTTACCCGACTACGACAAAGCAAAAGTAGGTTTATGATTTTTACAGGCTATGTATGTGTGTATGCATGTATGGTCATCTGATGCCACATACCTTCTAAATTGATTGTCAGAATTCGACAAATGACATATCATTAGAAGCGTCTTAATTGTCCGCTGGTTATAGGCTATATAGGGTTTCACAAAATCTAATGTGGCGCCCACTAGCGGACAAAACATACAGAGTAAAAAAATAAAGTTAAGATAAATACGCCGTGTTTGGTATCATTGGAAAGCGCTTTACTTGTACATTTTAAATATATATATATAACTAGCATTTGCATGTGACTTTACGTATATTCATGGACTGATTGCATATAGTTCACATCTTTTCGTTCATAGCTTCTTTACTACGTCCCCTTAAAATATAAAACATGTTGGTTCATCAATTTAACTTTTGATAATATTATGCGCCACAAATACACTTTAACACCAAAATAGTACAAATAATAAAAAGTTAAAAACTAAAACCCAACTACGACAAAAAACGACGCTGAAAAAGTATAAAACAAGACTTTTAGAACACTGAACTGAACAAAGTTGCTTATGTAGTTCCAAGTAAATGGTAAAGTTTTCATGTTTGGAAAGGCGTAGTCACACGTTCCATACACAAGTACCTACCTACCGTAGCACTTTGACAACGTGTGACTGCGGTTTTCCAAACATGAAAACTTATCTCTACATAGTTGGAACTACATAAGCAACTTTGTTCAGTTCAGTGTTCTAAAAGTCTTGTTTTATACTTTTTCAGCGTCGTTTTTTGTCGTAGTTGGGTTTTAGTTTTTAACTTTTATTATTGGGCGATATCACAGCGAGGCGATATCGCTGCGATAAAATAAACGTCGCTCATCGTGCTCATTTTGAATTAAAATCTAAAATTTGTGTAGAATGCGACTTTGGAATCCACTGTATTCTTACCATAGAGTTCTCATCGATGGAGTCCAGTCCCATGACGGTGACATGGAAGTTCACTATGGTGGGCTGGTCGTTGACCTTCGGGGGCCTCATCTTGTCGTACATACGAGGGTCGTCCGGCAGCAGGTCTTGAAACGTGAGGAGAGTTGACCTGGAAACAAATTGTTATAGTGATCCTCAGCCTCATGTACTGGAGGTCCTGGTAAAATTAGGGTTCTATTGACCAAATATGGCAAATTTTGATGAAGGGTCAAATCAAAAGTACCTCAAAATCGAAGAGCATACATGAAGAGTTTTATGATGTGAAAGAAGCGTAAGTGGTGTGCCAGGATTGTAGTACATGTCAGGAAGTGATCTCTACCTACCCCTCTGGGTAAAAGGCGTGATTCTATGTACGTATTACTATTGCCTATGATTGTCAATATCATTTACACTAATTATATTACACTATTGTTAGAATTCCATTACACTATTGTTAAAATAGACAAAGAAAATAATCATCATCGTCATCAGTTCATATACGTCTCCACTGCTGGGGCACGGGCCTACCTTACACTACGGCTATTAGGCCAAATTATAGATCCTGAAACGGACCAAATAAAAAGAATACAACCACATCGTAAGTAGTAATTTGCTCAGAATAAATGTCAATAAGGCTCCAACAATGCCGATGGAATGACCTCCCTTTTTGAGAAGCTGTGGAGTACCTCGTCAATATTTGCCCGAGTTCAAACAGCATAAGTACATTGTCCACCGGTTTTAAAGAACAAAAGATTTCTCTTTGAGAGTAAAAGCGGGTACACGAGCTTTTTTAGTTGGCATGTTATGAGGATTGAGTATCAGCCCCCTATTATTAAATTTATTTGTGCGTTTCTGATATCTGTAACACAAGACCTTAAGCTTATTACCACAGGATCAGATCCATGTAGGTGATATTGATGAATATTTATTTATTTACTTACACTAGTTTAATTTAAAAAATAATAGAACAGTTTGGGCATCCTCTAAAATCCAAAACGAAAAACGAAACACAGCATTTCTTTTTATTTATATAGATAGAATACGTTTAATATTGTAATCAACATACAAGTTTCAAACAGATTTATTTCTAGACTGAGCAACGTCAAACAATTGAGCGATTTGTTTTCAACGTGTGACTAACGAAAATCTAACTGAAACATATCGCGAAATGATGGGGTCGTGTGTAGTAAGAGGGGCTGCAATATGGATGTGCCCATTTCAATAGCTACATTTTTTAATTATTCCCGAAATAAGCCATTAGTTTGCGAAAGTTTATGAACATTTGCAAAATTTAGCATGTCAAATCATGATTAATGCTTTAGAGAGAATGTCCGGGATAACTATGTCCGGATTATTTACCATGTTGTTTTGTTTTAATGAGCTCTCGATATTTCGGCACTGTTGCAAGCGCCATGATTACGGGTGAATTCATCCATCCATCTATCGGGCGCCATGATCACTTCACCCGTCATCATGGCGCTTGCAACAGTGCTCAAATATCGGGAGCTTATAGGTAAAACAAAACTACATGGTAAACATCCCAGACATTTTTATTTTCCTAATATGTGTAACCATGGCAGTTAAAAATTATATGATTAACTAGCTGACCCGACAGACGTCGTCCTGTCAAAAAATGTGAAAGGGAAAACCTTAAAAACAGCCCTTGTTTTTAGGGGTTTCCCGGCAATTATTCGATTTTTTCTTTTTTTTTTTTTTGCCGTAAGAACCATCCTTGGACTTCAACGAACATTTTAAAAAAAGAATTGTCCAAATTGGTTCAGTCGTTGTTGAGTTATGCGCTTACCAACACATTTTGCGATTCATTTTTATATTATAGATGCTGTGTCAGAGGATTATAGGCAACGGATGTCGTCGTTATGATCGACTTTCTATCTAAATTGGTATCAACAATCGTTAAAAATTGCTTCCTCTACAATTAGTTAACGTAATCGTACTGAATTGACATTGTAACGAAGCAATGGCACCTTGAAATGCTTTTACCCATATAAACCCTCAGTCCTCATACAAGGACATAAGCTGAATTATAATTAGCTATATGATAAAACTAGTGACCCCCCCTCGCTTCCCTACGGGTATATTATACTTACATAAAAAACCTTCCTCTTGCATCCCTCTAACAATGTCTCTACCTATTAAAAAAACCAAAGTAGTTTCAAAGATTTCAGCATACCTACATACAGACAGACTCAGGAAGCGACTTTATTCTACTACGTAGTGATGCGCTAGCTTTTACAACATTCATCATCACATCGGGTACACAACCTTAGAATTTCTTCGTAGGTGTGCAGGTTTCCTCACGATGTTATCTTTCACCGTTAACCAGCCAAGGCCAAGCCAAGTTATCTAACAACAGTTTGATTATTGTTATTCAGTCCCAGTGTATTAAGAGAAATACCTAAGGTGAAAACAAACTGAGGGAATACCCTATGCATTCGGCCTTTGTAGTCAATCAACACAAGCCACATGTTAGGGACATCAAATTTTGAAACAATTGGCCCCTTGAATTGTTTATCTGGAAAGGTTTATTTTTGGAGGTAAAGTTTATTTTTGGGCATTTGTTCGCGTATGCTAAAAATACCCTTTCTCGTGAGTGAATGGCTGAATGAGACGGAAGGGACGTGGATTCGATTATCGTTAACATTCACAAGCTCGTTCGCGAAATATATTATTTACTAGCTGTGCCAGCGACATTGTCCGCGTTATCCCCCGTTTTTTACACATTTACTCTTGTTTCTTTGCTCCTATTGGTCGCAGCATGATGTTTTATAGCCTAAAGCCTTCCTCGATAAATGGTCCATCCAACTTAAAACTATTTTTTCGATTTGAACCAGTAGTTCCTGAGATTAGCGCGTACAAACAAACAAACTCTTCAGCTTTAAAATATTAGTATAGATTTATCAAATGTATGGTTCAATCAAGTCTTTTTTTGATTTCATAATTTCAGGCCGAAGCCTTGTCGGAAAAAAGAAAAGAACTCCCAATCTTCCTCTTCTTCTTAACGTATGGTTGATGAACAACCTGGTGTCAGAGTTTTTAAACCGCCCGTAGGCCTCTGACATGGCTTCCCAATTAACCACAGATTATATAATGTTATGTTACTCTTTCCCTTTTGAATAGCATTTATTTTACAATGCTTTTACCCTTATGATTATGTTCATATGAACCTCCTATGGAAAATCACATAGCAAATCCACGAATTGTGAAAACGTTCGATCATAAGATTAATGTACGTGATTAATATCTAGTAAATAAAGAACTTCTACTAACTTAGTTCTTAATTTTTCTACTTACATATTATTGAAATATGTTCTCTACTCGAGTTAAGGTTTAAAAAAATATCAATATAATCCTTGAAGTGAGGACCTAACAACATCACCAAATCGATTTTTGCTGTCTGTTGAGTAAACATTTTTTTATAACATGTTGCTGTCTGATGAATATAGGAGCAAAATAACATGTTGGCTGTTGAAGTTGGTATGTTATTTTTGTTGACAGTATCTTTAAGGTACGATCAACATATCAGGCTACCTATTTTCAAAGTAGGTGACAGTTTACATTACAAATAACATAGGCAGGTACTACAACAACACTTAAATTCTTGATCAAAGTTTTTTAAATTATTTAAGTAATGAGTTTATATGTAAATGGTATATGTAGGTAGTACTATGCCTTGACCTCTAGAGTCTAGACTATTATACTAACAAATTTAAAGGGTAAATTGACTACTTATTGACTTTTTAATACATCTACACCAGGGCCTACCATGAGTTGGCTATCGAAAACTTACGTACGTTAAAAACCCATCGAGTTGTTTTTTTCATACGGCTGAATTTAGTTCTTCGCGTAACCACCAGCGGCGCTGTACAAGTTTTTCATAGACATATTTACGTAGGCGATATCGAGTGCGTAAGTTTTAAACTCATGGTAGCCCTAAAGATGGCAAAATGTGATGGGTAACATTTTTAACAGTTCACTGTTTTAACTTACTTGGCTTACTTTGAATATAAAAGACAAAAAATGTCTTTCTGTTAGTCCGTCAGACAGATTATTCCAAAAAAAAACGTGTACAATACACGTATCTTTTATTTTATTTCACAAATAAAATTGATTGATTATTTTGAATTAAGCTACCTATATTAATAGGTCTCGAATTGTATACCTAAGTAAAATTAAAAAGCGTCGATGGCCGAGTGGCTAAGGTCGTTGCTTGCCTTGCGAGAGGGTGTCAGTTCAAACCCCGTCAGGTACCTACCTATGTCTTTTACAAACTTGAAATTCATATGTACGATTATTCGATGCTTTAACGGTGAAGGTGTCGTCACTGGTTAAACAGTCATCTGGTTAAATCAGCGATTTGATTGGATCACTAGCGCGTTCATTGAATGACGACGTTTAATTGAATGACTAAATGACAACTCGTGAAGTTGTTGAATATAACGTTCAACATCTTGACTGAACGTCATTTAGCTTAGTCGTTGAATGGGATATAGCTGACTTTGTAATGTTTGATTAGGGTGACCATAAGGTAGTTTTTGATTTTAATTTTTTTACACCTTAAAAACCAACCAGTTTGCCAGATTTTTTTCTATTAAAGTAGCCGGCGACAGCGTATTAATCGGTACATCCATGCTCTCTCAATTTTTTACGAATAAGTCACTTTTAATCTCAATTTCACTCAAAAAAATATCAACACAGTGCTATTTGATTAGATCTGTACCAGCTGTTTGACGCCATCTTTGTTTGTTTTGATGAGCGCTAACGCCGCAGTAGAAAAAATTTGATGAGCGCTAATGCCGCAGTGGAAAAAAATGAACTAAATTACAATCACCTGACTGATTTTACGTCCGCTATGTTCAAAGGGCTATGTTTCAATCCGCTAACTTGTTGGACGTTGAGTGAGAATTGTTCATTCAACGTTCGACCTAGTCATTCAATTGAACGTCGTCATTTAATGAACGCGCTAGTGCTACAATCAAATCGCTGACTCAACCAGATGACTGCGACAAAGGCATCTTGAGGGAACCTGCACACTAACTCTCTATAGTCTCAACGAAAAAAATAGAAGGTTGTGTAGTCGACCAACCCGCATTTGGCCAGTGTGGTCGACTAAGGCCTTGTCACCCTAGTTTAGGGTCGGCCCGTGCTCCAGCAGTGGGGACGTATGTGGGCTGATGATGAAGTAAAATTAGCTTAGCTAAGTCCTCAAATGCGGTGCCCTAAAACGGCATCACATGCAAACCTAATATTATGATGACCATCTGTAATAGTTTTGTATGACACATAATAAATGAAATGACTTGAATTTCTTGAATGATGAAGATTTTTAAATTTTAGAAGTTTCGGATGACGTCACTATTTGATATAGTTTTTGCTCAGGCTAGAAGTGACGTCACGCGTCCCCACTCTAGAAGATTGATGATCAATAACCATGACAATTTTTAATCGTTTGAGAAATAAATACATTGAGCGATACGTGTCTTATATTGTTTTAATAGCCAACTTAGGGAATATTCTATTTGTGACCCAAGCGTCATTAAAGGGCACGACAATGATGTCTTCCTACCTACAACGGTGGCACCCCTGTTAAAATAAGTAATAACTAGGTTCTATCATCATTATCTATTTTTTTTTATGAAATACTATGTAGATAGAGATAGATACTTACTGTGCATAACACAAGTCCGTAGCTCCTAGCCATAGTCGCAGGAGCACTGTAGTCAGCCATAACAATCTTTGGGCAGCCATCTTGTTTTCGATTTTGCTATTAAATCATAGCTTTTTTATTTTAGACATAGCTTTTAGGTCTCAAATCGAAAGCTATTAAACATAATAAAAGGTAATTTTCAGACATAAGAGAAATAAATACGATTATTTGTATAGAAGTTTACTTTTTTAAAGTTATGTTTGCTAGGGTAGTTATCACGTAAAAAAAACTTTTAGAATGTTGAAAAAAAAATGAAAGTCGCGCGACGAAAAACGCGCCAACAGTTGACAGCGGCCGTCGAAGCGCGGGAAACGGAATGACGGACAACACAAGTGTCACACTTGACCGTTGCGTTCCGTTGTACGGACATGCGCATTAAAAATATATGAGTCAATCTCAGATTTCGGGGTCTGGATATTATTATATTTGGGGTCCGCATATCAAATAAGCGCCGAAAAAACCCGTTTTTTTTTACCTTATCAAGACCTTACCTTTTTACGTACTTCGGTAAGTACGTAAATAAGGTAATTTTTTCATTTCTTAACTTCAGTCTCGGTGATTTAATTAAGCTTCAAAATCTTGTGTGTACCTATATTGACTAAGATATTCTAAGGGAGAAAGGAAGTCAAAAATATTATGGGGTTCGAAAAATAAAAAATATCGTTTAAAAACGTTTTATTAGTTTGTTAGTTAGTTACTACACACAAAGTTACGCGGGTGGATTCGATCCCAAAGACGCATGTCTCTTTGTCAGAATGACAATATTTTGGAGAACACGTCACTTCTTTTTATTTGTGTCACACATAGAGTAAACCTAGTGATCCTTTGAAGGTCTCGCTTGGTCTCGCTATAGTGACCATTTACATTACGACAAGCACTACCGAAAGCACTCTTTTTTACTTTTTCAGGTTATTTTTTCATTGTACCTACGCAGGGCCGTCTTTTAAAATTTTGAGGCCCTGCGCACATTAAGTTCATGGGGCCCCTATGACCTTGAGAAAACACTATTTAGTTATAATTATCATCAGATTTTTAAAAATTAATGTTTTTCGTTAATACCTAAATATCGGTAAGTAAAATTGGGTATTGGGCCTGGGCACGTGCCCATAGTGCCCAGTGGGAAAGAAGGGCCTGTGGGGCTACCATGAGTTTAAAACTTACGCGCTCGATATCGCCTACGTAAATATGTCTATGAAAAACTTGTACAGCGCCGCCTGGTGGTTACGCGAAGAACTACAATCGGCCATATGAAAAAACAACTCGATAGGTTTTTAACGTACGGAAGTTTACGATAGCCAACTCAAGGTAGGCCCTCTGATGGTACGAGTTGTACTATGTACCTGTTGTGTTATACTATGTACCTAGTTACAAGTCAATGCGGTTGTCAAGTGAAACCGCTAAGTATAGACGTCCTAACTGAGGGCGCAGTCCTAGCGCTGCGACGCGTTTGACCCCGCCACTTGAGCACGCCGCGGTCCCACCGATGATTTATATAGAGTTGCTAATTTGAAAAAAAAATAGAAGGCCTCAATGACTTTTTATAAGACTTCAAATATAATTTTATCATCAGCACCTGATTGGCCTAATAAACTCGGGCCAATGAGGATAGGAAGGAGGAATAAAATAAACTATCTACACAAAACTCGAGTTACCACGTAATTTTCATTACGCATTAAGGATTATTCAGAAACGTTTTAGCTTTTCACATTTTTACCTCTCAGATTAGAGCTAAAGTACGAGTATAATAATGTTTGGTTCCACTTTATCTGCTATTATCCGGCCGGTCAAAAAGCTTGTGTGCAAAGAAATAGAGGCAGGGCAATTCCCTACGAAAATGTACGTTTGGGTTTTCTCTGTGGTAAATAAAAAAAATTGCATTCTATTCTACCTAAACATAGCATTTAAACAATAATAGTGCAATGTAGTGACAAAGATTCATCCGCATCCGCAAGTCCGATCCACAACTGCGAGCGTGTCAGTTACGAAGAAAAAAGATAATGCATTTTATCGATGCGCATGTTACGCAGATGACTTGGTTGCATAATCCGCGCCTGACTTAGACTTTAACTTTAAGACTGGCCCGGTGGAACAGTGGTTAGTGACCCAGGTTCACGACCCACGGTTCCAAGAGTCGTGGGTTCGATTAACATTCGGGACAAATATTTGTGTGACGGACATCAGTGTTTGTTCCATGTCTGGGTGTGTATTAAGTATATTTAAGTATATTTGTGTATGTTGCTAAAGCTACTTACCACGGGATCAGATCAATGTATGTGATGTTGTGTAATATTTATTTATTTATTTTATTTATTTATTTATTTAACGCTTAAAATGAACAATGAAAGGCGGTAGTAACAACTCTATATCCATAAGTCCAATCGTGCTCAAGTGGGTGCCGCGGCCCGATCGGCAATATTAGCGTTCGAGCGCGGGCGCGGGCTAAAAGTGCAGTGGGGCAGTTAGTCACCCACTGGAGTATCTGCATTACCTACCTACCTACTGTTGGTACGCTAGATTATACGTAGGTAGGTATAGCTACCATATTTGCCTTGCTAGCATATTTTTGGCAAGTACCGAATGACCGTTTTATACAAGACATGATAAGTGACCCGCCTTCTTAACGCTTAATTCCTCTACCTACAAATTAAAAAAAAAACATTAAAATCAGTTGCGTAGTTAGTTTTAAAGATAAAAGGATGCATACATACAGACAGACGCGGGAAGCAACTTTGCTTTATACTATGGAGTGATTATTCGTTTGTAGTATCCTGCCAGATTATTTCAATCATTTGTTTGTCTAGTATTAAGGCTAAGCTAAGCTAAGGTTTTCAGGTGGGAGACATTTTGTCGACCGGGTGCGTTTACCACCATACAGTTGTGTAAAACCCGCCAAGTGACTCTGACCTCTCTCGGTCAAGTCGCGTTCCGGGATCAGCACTGTACGAACCGGAGCCAGGGGGGACCATTGTTGCGGCAAGCGCCGGACCAGTGGAGTCTTAGCGGCGGTATTGTGCGGGCGGAGCGGGTCAGCCCGCCGGCCAGGGAGACCTGTAGAAACGGGGGCCCTTCCGTCCGGCGGACTGGCCAACTCCGACCCGCACAGCTCAATACCAATGCGAGACTCCACGCCTTGTCTCGTTGTTGCCGCAGCTGTGGTCTCCTTTTTCACGGCTTTCAGGGTGGGTGCGACAGGCTCAATATGGTCTATTGTGCCTGTCGACCTCATATTTGGATCTCACTACCGCTTACCATCAGGTGGAGTGAGGTCATCTTGTTAGCCACTTTATAAAAAAAAAAGGCCATTGGTTATGTTGTCCCATAACCCGTCCTATATTGTCAGTCATATTGAACTAAAGTTGCATTTATCCTACATAGATCCCCAGTAGTTCGAAGGACTAAAGGGTTACGTCAGACTTCCACTGACTAAACATGGGGTGTTTGTCCTCGTCGAGTTGTTCTGGAAACATGAACGTCGCCTACCAACGAACCCAAAAAGAATATTATAATCACTACGTTTTACGAACCCTTTACTCAAAGTTTGTTTTCGATAAGTCGATTTTAACTTTTTCACGATAACTTAGACGCCGGAACACAAAGGGAGGTAATGAACCTGGACTACAAAAGATATGGATCACCGGTCCATTGCCCGCTGGAGTGCAACTTTTAAAAACTGTGCCTTTAGATTTCCTGTGAGAAGGGTACTGGGTTAGTTCCCTTATTTTTAACAATCAATAGAACGAAAATTATTTAGAATATCTTATGATTGCTAATATTTTGTGTATATAAAGTGATAAAATATTCATCCAAATTTAATTTTCAATAGTTAGTATGAATGTTAATTCCTCTGCTAAATTAAATTGGTTACTAAAAAGAATAAACTGTCATTGTCATTTTGACAATGTCTGTTCTGAAGCTACAAAGCGGATTTTTACGAAACTATAGATCGAACACTTCTTATATAAAATTAGCGTAATTTTTTTAGCGCTCATGAAGTTTCATGCCGGTGTGTCAATATTAATATATTTAAACTATATAAAAGGTTAATTCATAATTGTATGTAATTATTATATAAAGATTTTAGAAGAATGTTAACAAGTGCAAAGTGCCACTATCTTAGTTTTGGAACGTACTAAATCAATTTGTTTACATTTTTCCTAAAACAAAGTCTACCTACCGTTTAGGTATTAATATTATTGAGACAAGAAACGGGGAAGTCCATTGGTGTACAATATGTTAGTCAGTTGCTAGACTCAGTGCCGTCTTATTTTTAACATTATGAGTGAAATTCAACGAGAAAAGTTAGACATGCTCACTCTGCACAAGATTCTGATCTCCATTTTTGGTTTGATGTTAATTTACGACTATTACAACACCACTACGCCCGTGATAGTTCGCATTCCTGATCCGAAGTTTACTTTACTCGGTCCCAATAATATTACGGAACTCTTACCTGTGAATGATACTTACGATCAGTTGATTAACATCAAGAATTTCACTTTTAAAGTAAATCCTCAGCCATGTTTGGACTATCCGGCTGGGTTGCTGTTAGTTGTGATAATATCGTCGAGACCAACAAACTTTCAGAATAGAATGTTAATCCGCAACACTTGGGGAAGGTCTGTGGACTCAACTAAAGTGGTTTTCATGATTGGAGAAACGAAAAACATCACTGTTGCTCAGAAGATTCAGAATGAGAGTTCTGTTTACGGTGATATAGTGCAAGGGAGCTTTGACGATGCATACCGTAATATGACTTATAAGCATGTGATGGCGTTAAAGTGGGTTACTTATCATTGTCCAATGGCGAAGTATGTTTTGAAGACTGATGATGATATGGTGGTGAACTCGCATGCATTGAGAACGTTTTTAGCAAAGGAATTGTCTCCTTGGGGCGCCAAAGGGCTCATAGCTTGCCAGGTGTTGGAGCATGCATATATCCAACGGTCCAGTAAATCAAAATGGAAGGTGACACCCACTGAGTTTTCTGGAGAGTTCTATCCAACTTATTGTGCAGGTAATACTTAGTTTTTAAGTAACCTAGTATTGTCTACTATTTGTGTGAACACTACATATTTAAAATAAAACTAATTTTATGGATTAAACCCAATGTTTCGAGCTCTTTACAGTGCTCAATGTCATGGGCAAGATGTTTGGTCTCTAAATAATATGTTTAGAATAGCAAAACATGAACATATATAACATACATAAACTATTCAATTTACCTTCAAACCCTAGTCTTGTATGGCAATGAATGTTTCTGGCTCTTTTAAGTAGTTCAAGCATTCAATATTTAAGAATACACATCAGATTCAAGTCAATGAAAAAGACAAATGAAGACACTGCTATACAAAATAAGTCAGTAATTCCTCCTAATTTTCCAGGTTGGGCCATCCTCTACTCCCAAGACGTGGTACCCCGTCTCCTCACCGCTGCACAGAACCTGCCCTACTTCTGGATAGACGACGTCCACATCACCGGAGTGTGTGCCCAGCAGATCGGAGTCCCACGGACACCACTATCCTCGTTGATCCTCAACCGTCACCGAGCTAACTTGCTAACATTGTTGGGTCCGGAGTCTGTTGGTCCGTTCCTGTTTGGTCCTCCAGATATTAGTCTTGAGAAGATAAGTAAGATTTGGAAAGCCATTCCAGAATAGTACTGTGATTTTTTTTTGTACAGATCTGATTCAATCTGTTTAATCATGTTTTGTTTAGGTATCTTTAAGAGGCGTCTCATAGAAATTTGAAAGTATTTTTTGCACTGATATGTAAAAGTATTAAGTCACTTTTCAAAAGCCATTTATTGTATTACCATGTTATGTATTTATATGTGTTTAACCAAAGAATTAAAAGATAAGTTTAAGTATTAATCCAAAGTATTTAAGTTTAGGTTTGTCACAAGTGGTTTCATATTTTTTTAATGTGCATTTAGGCAAAAAATTTACTCTATATGTAGGGTGTTATTTTATTATGTAGAAATTAAGTGCCTTTTGATGTGATGTGCCTAAAATGCTTACTTATATAATATACATAGTTTGAGAGGCATCTGATTTGACCTGCACTTAATGCTTTGGCTGGCGGGAAATATATTATTATTAATATATTAGGTGGGCAGTTGAATTTTTTCCGTTTTTCTAAATATTAAATATATTCCCACCAAATTCTGGACCTTATTCACTTTACATAAGGTCAAAATCTAATCATAGTTCAACAAGTTATTATATGTTAATGGGTTAAAAGATGTCTTGGGGGTTTTTAATGACTTAATATACTAAGAATCTCAGATTTATATGTTTTTTTGAAAGTGTTTAAAAGCTTCTTGATGATAATTTTGTGATCTTTTCAAGTATTTATTTATAATTAAGGGCTAAGTAATTAACGCTTATGTGGTGAGGTTTAGAATCTCGGCAGTTGCTTGTTCTCCAAAGAAAATTGTATTAAACAGAAGAAAACATTGTTGTAAAATCAGAACATGACATTTTCAAAAAACGAATATAATGTTCTATAGCCAAGTACAATTTATTTATATATATTGTGAACCTACTCAATAAAAAATCAAATAAATATTGGCCTTTTCATAATTTTATTTTTTATAAAATTATGAAAAGAAGAACTTCTCTATCGACGACTAAACGGACGGACGCGTTTCTGCGCGCTCCGTAAACTTTATGTGATTAAGACGGTAAAAAGTGACGTTTTTGGATAAAATAATATATCATTAGATCCGCGAGAATCATATCTAACTACTAGTGAAACTAATTTCTTCTAATTTATACGCGTTATTAAGATCCAAGTGCTCGCTCAACAACAACACAACCGCGCATGCGCGCCGCTCAGTCTTCGCGAGTTACGCCGTGCTTCGTTCAAACGCTCCAGTGGACTTGCTCGCCGGGGCCCGTTTAAGAGGGTTAGAAAATTATTGTCTGATCTCAGAGTGCTTTAAAAGTGAGTATCAATTGTGAAGATGAGTTGTGCAGGCTGTCTTCAAATAATTGCTGAAGAAGATGTTATATACTGCTCTTCTAGAAAATGTTCTAAAATGTTTCATTTGCCATGCGCAAATGCCAAAAAACTCACTAGAGAACAAGCAAGGAGATGGGTATGTCCCGACTGCATAACAAGCGCAAAAAAAGGTGGAGATAACTCACTTACCCCAATCCAATCTGCTGAAAATGAGAATGTCACTCTTCGAAAACGGACTATTAGTCCATCAGTCTCTGAAGTCGACCCCCCTCACAGAGGCTCACTAGATAGCGCAAATTCACTAGCTCTTTTAGCAGAAATTAAATATCTGCGTCAAGACATGGCCAAGATGCAGTCCGAATTTGTCGCCAGATTTGACGAGCTCACAGATAAGATTAAATATTATGACCTTAAGATCAAGCTTATGGAGGACAAAGAAAAAGAAAATGTTCTGCTTAAATCCCAGGTCACCCAACTACAAGATCAACTGAACAGGCAGTCCCACGAAGCTCTCCGATCAGATTTGGAAATACTGGGTCTTACCGAAACACCAAATGAGAATCCTTACCATTTAGTGTTAACAACGGCAAATAAGATTGGCCTCAGTCTGGATGAGCATGATCTGGACTACGTGACCCGTACTGGCCCACGCACTAAACCGGACATGAACCAAAAAGACCACCTTCCTCGTGCGCTCGTCGTGACCTTCACTCGTAGAACAAAGCGCGAAGAGTTCCTCAGACAGGCAAAGTCACGCCGTATGCTGGACAGTCGAGATGTGGTTGGTAGTGGGCCAGAGAGAAAAATTTTTGTAAACGAGAGATTAACAGCAGACACAAGACGGTTTTTTCGCGCAGTCAGAGGATGGTCCAAGGAAAATTCATATAAATACTGCTGGGTGCGAAACGGACAAGTATTTATTAGAAAACGAGATGGAGGTCCTCCAATCCAGATCCGTGCGTATGAAGATCTTCAGAAACTGCTGGTTGTACCTGTCGCTTCTCCGTAAGTCTCCAAAAGCGTAT
Organism: Maruca vitrata; assembly: GCA_039566165.1. NCBI lineage: Eukaryota > Metazoa > Arthropoda > Insecta > Lepidoptera > Crambidae > Maruca > Maruca vitrata. The sequence continues at coordinate 1,118,952 of CM076936.1, read as the reverse complement.
AACCCATCTTTTTATAATTCATTTCTCAGTCTTTGCAAACGTAATATTAATGTCCTTCATTATTGTATTTTCCTTTAATTATTTTTTGATTTATATATGATTTCATTCGAAACTTACATCCAAATGTGCCTAAGACTGTGCTCATCCCACTAATAGCATTAAATCAAACAATGCGATAAAACTGTGAGTGTCCTTATCATTTTAAACATTCTAAATATCAAACAGTGCCGTTAAAATTCAAAGTGCCGGATTAGTGACCTTGAGAAACAATAGAACTCTTGACACAATTGGCTTCATACACGCAAACAACAAAGAAAGTATGAGCATATAACTATTTTCGACCGTTACTACTAATAGCGCGTCGGCCGAATGGTTTTTGCATCTGTTCACGCCGTGCGGAATCCGAGCAGCCTGGGTTCAAATCCAAGCAGTGACACAAAAATATTTTGAGTGATTGCTAGTTCCTGCTGATTTGGAAAAGCAATATCTTCTTCGCACAGCAAATTAATAGTAGGCGCATCTAAAATCCTGCAATATGGCACCTAAATGTACGAAATGCAAGAAAACAATTACAAATAAGCAATTTTTCGAATGCTCAATATGCAAGAAGCTGATGCATCTAGATTGCACCAGTGTGTCGTTCCAACGTTTTCGAAATATGACATCTGCTAATAAAAAATCTTACAGATGCTCTGACTGTGTATCTAAGTTGCAAAACAAAAATTTGAGCAACAGTACTCCAGTGGCGACACCAACAAATCGCTCAACCATGGACAGTGTCCCAGAACTTGAGCATTCCGCAGTGAGCTCAGATACGTCACTACTGACACCGGTAAAAAGCCAGCTTAATTTCGAAGAAGAAAGTCACGTCACTCATCGAACGAAACGCAATAAATATATTATACCGAAGGAAAACTCCTTTGAAGTGCCGTCCTGTGAAGATGAAGCTTCATCCTCTCTTTCATCTACCACCACGACGAAAAATGCGAATAGAAGCTATCCGGAACTGCAACAAACTGCCACCTATTTGATAGAGGAGCTAAAGGAAAAAATATGTTTGCTAGAGGAAAAATTAATGAGCGCAGAAAATGAAATTGAAAACCTCTCGTCTGAAAATTATAGTTTAAAGAAAAAACTGAATCAATATGAATTAAAAGTAAACAAATTATCCCACATATGTAAATCAACATCAAAAGTCGAATCGAACAGAACGCAGTGCAATAGTACGACAAAACATAGGATGCATCTTTCAAATATGGAAACATTATACTATAACCACAATAACACCCATACTGGAACAGAAGCTACTTCACAAAAGGCAAAACCTTTGTCTGGGTGTAATGCTACAATAAACGATGCCAATAGTTCTCAATTTCCTGGTGATGCCCTGAAGACTCCCCTGAAAAACAAGGATATGCCTAGTAAGCAATATCTCCCAACACAAGACGTCGAATCTACTAAGAAGCCGGTTCAGCGAGCAAGAACTATGCCATTACCGCACACCAGGTGGCGGCTTGAACGAGTTATTAAGTGGACTGCAACTAAAGCTTCATCACTACACCATGAATGACTACTGTATTATAATATTAGGTGAATCTGACTTTACCATGTCAAAGAATTACCGAATTTTAGTTCAAAATCTAAGGCAACAACTTTCTTGTTTAAACCATACTAATATATTAATATGCCTGCCTACTTTTAAATTTAGTGATCGAGCTACTATTTTCAATAAAAAGAGTTGAAATATTTAACAAATTATTTTACCAAGATAATATATCCCACGAGTATTGTTATATAATTGATACAAATAAAAATATTCCGTACTCCTTTGACATGTTTTCAAAATACAATGGGAAAATTAACAACCGTGCAATGAATATTGTAATTGACGACATTTTTGACCAAATACTAGCAGTTGAAAACTACTACAAAAAGATAACTGTAAAATTGCCAAAAATCAAGACGAATGTACAAATAATTCAAAAAATCACTGCTTTCGTGTCTCAGACAGTTAACATAATGTGTCAAAACATTCAATGTTTGACAAACAAAATAGACGAATTGAATATTTTCCTACTTGACTATAATTTTGATATAATTATGATGAATGAACACTGGCTATTACCTAGCAACTACCGCAGTTACGTATTGGAGGGCTACGACTTATGCGCTATATACCTGCGACTAGGGCATCGAAAACCCGTTCAATTTTCAAAACCCGGGTTTTCGGGTTCCAATGTAACTGAAACCGGGTAACCCGGGTTTTCGAGCTTTTTTCGAGCTTCTTGTTTTTGGTTAATTTTATTCTTTCTATTACGAAATATGCTAAAAGCTGGAGGTAAACCCGTAGTGAGGGAGTTTCAAAGGCTTTTTAACGCTGTCCTGTTCGAAGGGAGAACTCTGGAAGCGTGGAGTAGGAAGGGTGACAAAACCCTTTTGAAGAACTATCTACCCATTTCCGTGTTAAACCACGTCTGCAAGCTATTTTCAAGAGTAAAATACTTGCTTGATGCCCTCGATAGGTTGCAGTGACGTGTTATCCGTATTGTCGGTCCATCCTTTAATGCGCCTGGTGTGAGGTGCGAGGTGCAAAAATGCGCCCTTGAGAGCTTATTTTGGTCTATTGTGCCTGTCGACCTCATATGTGGATCTCACTATCACTTACCATCAGGAAAAGTGAGGAAGCGCAGCGCCTGCATCGTATGTGGGTGGCATCACTGTCCAGCACGTGTCGTTCGGGAGTGGAAGGAGAGAAAGGACTAGCTGAAATAGCTCTTCAAATTATTACCCATTATAGAGACGGTAGAGAACACTTAGAACGGCAATGTCTCCAAGTGATTGTAGAGGCTCCAGGGTTTCGGATACCTCCAGATCACCGACAACACGGATAGCTGCAACCTATTGAGAACATCGAGCAAGTATTTTGCGGAGCCATACCAGAGGTGAGAGAAATATTCCACACATGGGCGAACTTGTGCCTTATACAAAAGGCAGAGTTGCACCGGTGTGAATAATCGCTGCACTCTGTTCAGGATCCCCAGTTTGCGGGAGGCTGTTCTAATGACGCTCTCATTGTAATCCCGCTGGTTCAGGTCGCAACGAACATCGATGCCCAGGATGCTAAGGCTATCCTGTATTGTCCTGTAAGGGCTCTGAAGAGTAGAATGGGAAAGGAAAGGAGACACTTTACCACAAAAATACACACCTGTGTCTTCTTGACATTGAAATAGACAAGATTGCATGCACCCCCTTCGGAAATGCGTTTCAAGACGCCGTCAAGGTCGGCGAGAAGAAGGTTCCTCTTTTCCTTGGTTTCGGTCTGCTTTACCCCAGGTCTTCCGAAATAACGTGGGTGGACACTGCTGTCATCTGCATAGCAATGGATATTGCCTAATGACAACATGTCATTGATATGCAGCAGAATCAAAGTCAGCGACAGGACGGAACCTTCTGCACGTATCGGCCTACGGATGAACTTGGACAAAACCAAGGTCACGTTCACGGCACCGTCCTCGAAGGTGTTCAAAAATATGTGTACCTTAGGCAGACTCTGCAATTGGGTCGAAACATCTTTGAGGACGAGTTGAATAGATGAATTGAGCTGGGCATTTGGGAAACTACGCAGTCTTCTCATCGTCAATCCCACAAAACCTAAAGACGGTCAGTGCGTCCTACCCGTCATGTATGGAGCCGAAACGTGGACACTGAAGGTACGGCTAGTCCACAAGTTCAAAGTCGCTCAGCGGGTTATGGAAAGAGCTATGCTCGGTGTTTCTCTGCGGGATCAAATCAAATCGGGAAGTTAGGCGATCCAGCAGAGAACCAAAGTCGACATAGCTCATGGCATCAGCAAAGCTGAGGTGGCAGTGCGCTGCCATCAGCCATAAAACCGACAACTGCTGGGGTAAATGGGTTCTAGAGTGTAGACCGCGTCTCAGCAAACGAAGCGTAGGACGCTCTCAGGCCAGGTGGAGTGATGATATGCGCAGGACGGCTGAGCTGGATGAGAGTAGCCGAAAACGAGAAGTGGCGTGCATTTGGGAGGCCTATGTCCAGCAGTGGACGAAAATGGGCTGATAATGATGATGATGGGTGGTCGACGAACAGACGGATCACCTGATGGTGATGGCATCACCAACATTTACAGAATAGTTCGTGTTTTTGAAGAATTTAAAAACCCGAAAAACCCGGGTTTTGGTTTTTCAAACCCGGGTTTTTGTGACTCTTAAAACGCGGAAAAACCCGGGTTTTTAGGACCGGGTAAACCGGGCTCGATGCCCTACCTACGACAGCGCCGCATTCATGGCGGGGTGGCTATATTCATTCGCAAAGGTATAAAAGCTAAGGAAAGGCTAGATATCCAATCCTATTCTGTAGAGTTTGTTATAGAACTTTGTGCCGTCGAAATATTGGAATGCAATTTGCTTTTAATTTCTGTGTATCGATCTGATAGGGAAATAGAAATCTTTAATGGCAAGCTTTTCTTAGCCACATTGCAAAACATTCAATCAATAAAAAGATTGTTATAGCAGGGGACCTTAACTTGGATGTCACAAAAGACACAAAAGACTCACGTAGATTTGTTGACTTATTGGAGTCCTTCGGTTTCCACTGTAAAATCAGCGTCCCAACCCGTGAAACTAAGGATAGCTCATCTTGCATCGATCAAATAATTGTTAGTAGAAATGTAAATATAGAAACTGATGTCCAGAAATACCAACTATCCGACCATCATACACTTATAGGAAAAGTAATGCAACCAAATAATCTATTTGAAAATGAAGCTATCTGCTCAGTCAAAAAAAGATTATTCACCCTTAAAAACATGTCCCAATTAAAGAATAACTTACAAAAAATAGCATGGCAAGATATTTTGCATTCTGATGGAGACATAAATAGGAACTATAATGCATTTGAAACTGAACTAAAAATACTGTTAGAAACGCACATTCCAGAAAGACAAATTTACATAAAAAATAGACGAAATATTAAATGGATTAGTAAAGGGATAAGAAAAAGCTGTAGACACAAACGTGTATTGCGGTACCTAACAACTAAATTTGACAGTGTAAACTTAAAACTGTACACCAAGCTTTATAGCAGAACTTTAAAAAAAGTTATAGCGTCAAAAAAACGAAGACATAATATTGAAAGACTTTAAATCGACAAATAAATACAAGACAATGTGGGCTATGATCAAAGAGCAAACTAAACCAGTTGACCATACCAAATATGAAAACATTACTCTTAAATCACTCGATAGTAATAATGTAACTTGCCCTAACAAAATAGCCAACATATTTAATGATTACTATACACAAATTATTTCGCATAAAAATACGACCGACCCACCCTTATTAACCAATAGCAATCCGAATTCCTTCTACATGGACAATGTCACAGAAAATGATGTTCGTAAAGCTATCTTGAGTCTGAAAAGGAATTGCACTTGTGGGCATGATGGTATACCCTCAATCCTCTTAGTACATTGTTTAGATGAGCTTGTACCTCCATTGACATTTCTTATAAACTTATCGTACAATACTGGCCAATTCCCGGACAGCCTAAAGCTGGCGGTTATAAAACCTATTTTTAAAAAGGGTGATAAACAGGATGTATCCAATTACCGCCCAATTGCACTATTACCTGTCTTATCTAAGATTTTTGAAAAGATCTTATGTCAAAGAATCTACACATTTTTTGAAAAATACAAAATTTTTACAAAAATCAACATGGTTTTCGCAAAAGACCACTCGACTACTACAGCAGTTTTTGATTTCATTTTTGACGTAATACATGGACTTAATAATAACAAATGTGTAGTCGGGATATTCATGGACATGTCCAAGGCCTACGATCGAGTTTTGCACAACACATTGCTCAGTATTCTAGATTCGCAAGGAATACGCGGACCAGCAAACAGATGGTTAACATCTTATCTTTCAAATAGAAAACAGTATGTTCAAGTTACGCACACCAATAGCAATAATAATAAAATTGAGACCTTTAATTCATCCATTAAAACAACAATGGGATCTATTCCACAGGGAAGTGCATTAGGCTGTCTTTTGTTTTTGTCATATATAAATAACCTCCCTTGTGTGGTATCCCAAAAAATGTTACTCTTTGCAGATGATGCAACTCTTTTAATTTCATGCAACTACGATGAGGTAAACCAATTGCAATATATCATTGAAGAATCTCTCAAAAAAGTAACCTCCTATCTAGCTGCTATAGGTCTTGTGCTAAACTTAGAAAAAACAAAAATCATGCAGTTTCGGCCGTACCAACGACCAGGTGCGTCCATGACCATAACTCATGAAGGCCAAAAAATTGGTGAGGCGACTAGCTTTACTCTCTTAGGAATTTCAGTAGACTCAACTTTATCGTGGAAGCAACATATACAAAATACAGTATCTAAGCTTAGTCAATTTACTTACGCGCTCCGTGAACTAAGAAAAAAGCACGAATCAAGAATGTGCTCTTACTGCGTACCATTGCCATGCCGCTGCTTGGATCAGGTATGGAGTTGTTCTCTGGGGCCATGCGACTGACGTACAGGACGTATTTATCCTACAGAAACGTTGCCTCAGGACTATAACGTTATCGACCCAAAGGACATCCTGTAGACCCTTGTTTATAAAGCTTAGAATTATGACACTCACCTGCATTTACATTTTCGAATTGTGTCGACTCGTAAGAAAGCATAAGCACTATTTCCTGAGAGTAGGTGATAAACCAAGGCTACATGCTTCACGCCGTGAGAATAACATGGTTTTGCCCTCCCGCGTCTACATCTATTTAAAGTTAGCGGCTACTATATGGCAATAAAAACATATAACCACCTGCCAAATTCCTTAAAAGCCCTCCAAGATCGTGAATTTGAGTCGAAACTAAAAAGAGAACTTATTGACAGATGTTATTATAATATCCAAGAGTTCTTCGAAGACAAGAATTGGAAATGAATGTATGATATAAATTTGACTATAATATACCTAATTTTAAGATAGAATTATTTATTATTATTATTTATAATTTTAAAATTTTTGACATTTCCAATTTAATAAAATGCATATTTCTAATGTTATTAAATCTTTTTTAATGTTGTATACTATAAATATTTAAGCTTAAATTCCATATATGTATTTTATAAAAATGTGCATAAGCCAATGTATTTAATACACAAATGCCTTGAAAAGGTAATTTCTGACATGGCCAATAACATCTGCCTATACAAACCCATTTGTACATGTGTATCTACTGTAATGTTATGAAATTATGTGAATAAATGAATATGAATATGAATATATAATAACTAAACGTCAACGAAATTGTATACATTCGCAATCTAACACCCAAGACATCACTTTTCATAATAATGATAATCATCACATCACCTTCTACCACCAATCAGGTATTAATCACTCTTCATTATCTTGTATAAATATGGCATTCAAAATTAATTTTTCCTTTATGCAATCACATGTATTATTTCAAATAAATGTCCATTGATTTACTTTCTGAAATAGATAAATCAATGAATGTAGAATGCCATACAATCTCAAACCCTGAAGAGTGTAGTCCTGTATTAAATAAGTATGCGATTAAAATATTACATGTTAACATCCGAAGTATGCAACGGAATTTCGATAATTTTCTAGTAACTATTACTAGACTAGATATATCTTTTGATATAATTATCCTCAGTGAGTGCTGGATAAATTCTTCGTCTGTTATTAGGCAAATGGAAGGCTACCGCTCATATAACACAAAAAAGATCATAAACAGGTCTGGAGGTGTCATAGCATACGTCAAAGACAAATGGTCCCCAAACGTCTCTGAACCGGAAATGGAGGAATGTAACAGTATACTCATTGAAATTCCAAATGTTTCCACTGTACTGGGAATTTACAGATCCCCATCTTTCAGAGACAGTTTACCCTTCATATCTGGTTTAGACCGCAATCTTAGAAATTTAACTCATACTCCATGCCTAACTGTTGTAGGTGACCTAAATATAAATATTTCAGAATTATCTATGGGCGACGAAAACACTGCGACATACCTTAATTTGCTATCGGAATTTGGATTGGTATCTGCAATAAATGTGCCAACACATGGTGAAAATTGTATAGATCATATATTTGTACCAGTCAGTACTACAGCTGAGTCAGTGGTGTGTCCTACTGACCTAACGGACCATAGCATAGTCATGGTAGGCATATCACATAACACAAAGAACAGCTTTCAAAGAACTAAAACCAAAATAGATTTTACTGGACTTAAGGCGGATATTGAAAATATATACTGGGATAATATTATTAAAGATCGTTCACTTGATATTAACGCCCTCGATTTCACTAATACAGTCTCAAACCTCGTCTCTAAGCATACTAATACATATAGAATCAGTCACTCAAAATTTATCATCAAACCTTGGGTAACCCCCGGGATTTTAAGATGTTCTAAACAAAGAGACAAACTACACGCTGAAACAAAAAAGTTTCCAGAAGACGAAACAAGAAAGCTGATTTATAAAAGGTACCGCAACTTCTACATCTCTCTCCTTCGTAAGCTTAAGGCTGACTACGAAAGCAAAGAACTAAATCAGAATAAAAATAACCCTAGGAAGCTCTGGAACTCAATAAACAAAATATCACACAGGTCTCCTCTAAACACCCATACAGATGCGCAAGAACTTCTTTATTCTGGTAAAAGATCTCCTTCTGAATCCCTGGACGCTTGTAATAAGTATTTCTCGTCGGTAGGAGAAATGTTAGCGTCCAAAATCCTCACAAACCTTAATACAACACAAAATCTCCTAGCAGCAAATGTTACTTCTGGTAGCAAACCCTCTAATTCATTTTTTATTGCTCCCACAAATCAACAAGAAATCTTAGACTTCATACATAATCTAGATCCCAACAGCTCCCCAGGTTTAGACAAAATCAGTAACAAGGTCCTTAAGGTAATTAGTGAACATGTAGTGGATCCCCTGACACTTATATTTAACCAAAGTATCGAAACCGGACATTTTCCAAAAGTGTGGAAAACTGCAGTCATTATCCCTATCTACAAAAGTGGACCTAAGACTGATCCCAATAATTATCGGCCCATTTCGCTTCTAGGATGCTTCTCAAAGCTACTAGAACGCATTATAAATAAAAGAATTGTATCTTATTTGGAGTCTAACCATCTCATCACTAATTGTCAGTTCGGTTTCCGAAAAGGCAAATCCACGGAAGATGCTGTGACCCTGCTGACAGATACTATCTCAACTCACCTCGACAACGGACAAAACTGTATTGGAGTATTTTTGGACCTAGCCAAAGCCTTTGACTCCGTTTCAATACCTATACTCTTGAAAAAGCTAGAAGGTTTTGGCATACGGGGAATAGCTTTGAACTGGTTCACTAGTTATCTTTCCGATAGAGAACAGCGTGTTAAAATCGGTGAACACATTAGCAGCCTGCGGCCTATTAACTTTGGGGTGCCTCAGGGCAGCATTCTTGGCCCAACACTATTTATCATGTATATTAATGATATCTGTGCAATACCTACTCAAAATACGCTCATCATTTGTTATGCTGATGATACTGCTCTGGTCTTTCATGACACTACCTGGAAAGCAGTCCACCAAAGAGCTGAGGACGGTCTGAAAATTATATCAAACTGGCTACATAACAACATTCTCACCCTTAATTTAGACAAAACCAAGTTTCTATGCTTTCATAAAACTTCGGCATCAGCTCCCGCATTAAGCTTTGATAAAATTGAATTTCGCAATAGACAACCCAATAATATCAACGATCTATGTAACAGCAAATTTATAAGCAGGACATCAAATCAGAGATATTTAGGGATTATTTTAGATGAAAAACTTACTTTTAAGAATCATATTGCAGTCATGTCAGGTCGAGTTAGGAAATTAATTTACGTTATGAAGAACCTTCGAGAGGCAACAGATGGAAAAACCCTCAAAACCGTATATCTCGCCTTATGCCAATCAATAATAAATTATTGTATACTTGCCTGGGGAGGAACTGCCAAATCATTTCTAATAACTTTAGAAAGAGCACAAAGAGGGGTTTTGAAAGTAGCTCTCTTCAAACCAATTTTCTATAGTACTACAGCTCTCTATAGCGACGCAGCAGTTCTAAGCGTGAGGAAGCTGTTTCTCCTCAGAGCTACACTCTCTATGCACAAATCTGTAATTGCTTCCGCTGAATATGAGAGCCTCCTAGAAAAAAGACTATTTAAGGTCCAAACTCCAGCAACCAAAACTACTTTTTCGCACCGATTTAGCCGCTTCCTTTCTCCTTTTATCTACAACAAACTTGTCAATTCCTTGAAATTCCAACACATACCTGTTTACGAAACAAAATCAATTATTTTCACATATCTTCTTGATTTAACATATAATCAAACTGAAGGTCTTCTGAGACTTGTCTAATCTTCACTCACATCACACAACTCACTCTAGCCACTATTATACCTTTTTATTGTCTTTGTAAAATGATTAAGAATTGTGTATACAGATTTAAAAAAAAAATAATAATAATAATTATGTTATTCCTTTTAGTGTATAAGTTATTTCATACAGTATATTTGTCAAATTGTCGTCAATCTCACCTGTGTTATCCAACTTTATCCCCACGGGACAGGCTCAGCCTAGTGTGGGGATCAGATGTTTAAAAAACGATGTAAAATGTTTTTCTGGTAATAAATTATTTGTATTTGTATTTTGTATTTTTTATAGATTTAAGGTAAACATCAAATTTATTATTCTTTAGTAGACAACTTCCAACCGATTAGGTAAGAAAGCTTGGTTAAACGCTTTGAAAAGTAGGACTGTCACAATGTGAAAGATAAAATAAAATTATATTCAAATAAGTTTTATTTGATTTAAATATTTACAAAAACAATAATGTAAAAGTATTTCTAAAAAGGTTGCTTATTATTAATTTATGTCACTTATAATACCTAATTAATTACAAAACGTCTTTCTTATTAATTACAAACTGCAGCATAAGGTTTATCTTAAAATTAGTGGACCAGTAGGTTTTTATGAGATGTTGTTGTCTTGGACATAAAACACCTCTATTCAATCAAAATGTAAGCAAGACTAAAAAATAACTAGAATTTAACCGTTTTATAAAAAGGAGGTAATTCTCAAATCGGTTCTATGTGGTTTTTATCGTTTGCACACTTGACTTTTACAAATAACTTTCTATCACAGACATCTTTATTTTAATTGTACTAATTAGTTTCATTTCATTATTACAATATCCTCTTTGCTAATCAGCGTCATTTGTACATCTCTTTCTTCAACTCTGCTTCTTCCTTTGAAGCTATCTTCTATTTCCTGCAACGTTCTATCTTTCGTTTCTGGTAACAGTGCGTACATTATCGATAGGAACACTACTAACGTAGCAGAATATACTAAGAACGCACCCTGGACACCTACAGAAGAATACAAATGAGGAGCAGTCTTCATCGAAATGACGAAAGAAGGAGTCAAGAATAATGTCGATATCGTAGACCCCAAACTTCTGTATGCCAACGGGAACACTTCTCCACATATCACCCAGTTAAGGGGAACTAAACCTAAACAGAAGACTAAGGTGTAAAATACCATCAGACTCATTGGGACTATATCGAGCACCCATGGTGCAGTGAAAACCCCAGCATTTCTCATGTAGATGAAGATAGAGATGAATGACATAGAGAGAACAGTCAAAACTCCACTCGTGAACAGAATTGTCCGTCGTTTGAAATATTTGAGAAGAAAGATGGCTGCGAAGGCACATACAGTCCTTAGCAAGTCTACTAATGTGAACTGCCAAGCTACATCTTTGGGATCGTCCTTATTGAGGACTGCTTGGAGAATTATGTTGCCGTATGCTGCAAACATGTGGGCTCCACCAAACTCAAAGACCACAAGCATACTGATAGCAATGACAGCTGGTTTATAAAACTCTTTCCTCTTGAAGATCCTCATAGCATCTTTGATAGCGTCCACAGCGGCTTTAAACATGCCGTTGCAAGTGAACTTCTTGATATCTTTACGCTGTTTCTCCACTTTCTGTTCTTCTTTCTGCGCCGTGATCATCGCTTCCAATTCTTCGTCTTGTGTTGGTCCTTCGCCTCTCACCCATCGGAAAGCTTTCTTTGCTTCCTCGAATTTGCCTTTCGATACTAACCAGCTGGCTGATTCTGGTGACAGGCTGATGATGGCCATGGAAACCAGCGGGAACAGAGCGCAAACAGCTGCTGTGGTTCTCCACGTTAGATGTGCTCCCCAAAGATGCGATAAAAAGATTCCTAATCCTAATGAAATAGCGAAGGTTCCCAAGAACGCTCCTCGGTATTTAGGGTCTGTATATTCGGCTACTAATATGGCTGCCAGAGGAGTTCTGAGGCCTAATGCTAGACCGTGGAGGAGTCTGGCTAGTAGGAAGAGTGGGACAGAGTTTCCTAGGAAGAAGATGATCCATCCGAGGAGGGCAGGGATGGTGGTGATGAGATGCGCCCTCTGGCGGCCGAATCGCGTCATCAGAACTGGTGATATGAAGTTTCCGACGATACCCATTGCTCCGACTGCGGACGCTGGAAAAAGAAAAAAAACTTTATGAGTCGTCGTAGAAGTGTAAGATGACTAAAGTGCTTACGTAATTTTTTTTGTTTCAATCTAGATGGTTTATATGGCTTAAAGTTAAACGTACGTACATAAGACAAGAGGTTTCAGTGTCAACAATACAGTATCAGATATTAGTATCATATTATGTCGGTTATTCTACCACAATACACGTATTTTAAGATGGAAATAGTATCGTAGGTAATAATTAATCCTTACTAATATTATAAATGCGAAAGTAACTCTGTCTGTCTGTCTGTCTGTCTGTCTGTCTGTTACGCTTTCACGCATAAAGTACTGAACCGATTTAAACGAAATTTGGTACAGATATAGTCCAGAGCCTAGAAACGGTTATAGGCTACTTTTTAACCGACTGCGCTATAAAGAAGTAATGTTTTAGCCGTTAAACATCTCTACGCGGACGAAGTCGTCACAGCCACTGGACGGATCGAGATGAAATTTAGCATGCAGGTAGATGTTATGACGTAGGCATCCGTCAGGACAGGATTTCCCGAAATTCCCACGGGAACGGGAAATAACGGGAAAATCCTTTTGTATGAAAAATACTAACCGCATAAGTTAGACGCTTGAAATTTGACATGCAGGTTAACCTTAATAAATTAAAAGCTTAGTTGCAACAGGATATTGTAAAATTCCCACGGGAACGAGAGTAATACTGAAAAAAGTTTTGTATGAAAAAATCTAAACCGGGATATAGATAGACGATTGAGATTTGGCATGCAGGTACCCTAATGAACGTAAAGCTTATTTCCAACGCGATATTGTTACAAAATTCCCATGGGAACGGGAGTTATTGGTAAATAACTTCTGTATGTAAAATCCCTTACGGGGTTGAAATATATTATATAGAGATAGAGATATACCCGAAGCGAAGCGAGGGCGGGTCGCTAGTAATAAATATTTCACATCACATACATTGATCTGATCCCGTGGTAAGTAGCTTTTACTTGTGTTGCAGATATCAGAATCAACAGTGGATACACAAATAGGCACTTAAATATATTTTTAACACATCCAGGCACGGAATAAACCCCGATGTTCGTCACATAAATATACAGGGTGTAACAGGGGGGGTGGATCATCGTAAGCCAATCGATGGGGGACTTCAATACCTATCGATATAACCCCCATGTATGTTCAGCGATTTTCAATAGTTCCAAAGTTATTGAGATTTTTGTGAAATTTTTATAAGAAGCCGGAATTCAGTATAAGTCTTCACTGTAGCTTAACTACTGGACCTGCTTGCATGATTTTTTTTCTAAAAGTAGTTCAATAGTAGGTCTTTATAATTACGATACCGATTTGAGTCATAACCTTATCATATTGGAGTAAAAAAATTATTCTTCACAAAAGTTTTACGAATCAAATTGTGTCTACCAACTTTCAAAGCCTCCAGTGAAAAAAAAGTGCCTGTGTTTTTTTTCTAGAACTTATTTTAAAAACTACCTACATTCATGGATAGTATACCCTGAAAATTTCATACCGCTACTGCCAGAGCATCAAAACGAAAAATGAACGCGAATGGCACAGGTGCCATAAATCAGTGTTTTATTTTTCATGAAAAACTTTAATTTAAAAAATAAATCGATATGTTTCAGCAAATTTATGCTATGTTAGTAACATTAGTAGCAGTAATTTTACAGAATTGCAAATTAAAGGGGTGAAAATCAAACAAAGAAAATTTACATAATTTTTGTTAATTATTTTTTTACAGTAAGTGTTCATAATGGGCTCCATTATTGGCTATGCATAAACGAGTACGACACCTTTTTACAAAGGTTTTTCAGTTGTTGCAAAATGCTAGTACTACATTTTGCCTTGTCACAATTTGGGCCCCTGAAAATTTTTACAAAAAAGAAGCATTCCACAACCCCCAAAAAAGCTTTTTAAGAAGGTCTAAGCTATTCATAGCCAATAATAATGCCCATTATGAACACTTACTATAAAAAAAATTATTAACAAAAAACAATTAAATTTTCTTTGTTTGATTTTCACCCCTATAACTTGCAATGCTGTAATAGTAGTGCTACTAATGTTACTAACATAGCATAAATTTGTTGAAACATATCGATTTATTTTTTAAATTTCAGTTTTACATGAAAATAAAACACTGATTTATGGCACCTGTGCCATTCGCGTTCAATTTTCGTTTTGATGCTCTGGCAGTAGCGGTATGAAATTTTCAGGGTGTACTATCCATGAATGTAAGTAGTTTTTAAAATAAGTTTTAGAAAAAAAACACAAGTACTTTTTATCACTGGAGGCTTTGAAAGTTGGTAGACACAATTCGATTCGTAAAACTTTTGTGAAGAATATTTTTTTTACTACAATATGATAGGGTTATGACTCAAATCGGTATCGTAATTATAGAGACCCACTATTGAACTATTTCTAGAAAAAAAATCATGCATGCAGGTCTAGTAGTTAAGCTACAGTGAAGACTTTTATACTGAATTCCGGCTTCTTACAAAAATTTCACAAAAATCTCAATAACTTGGGAACCATTGGAAATCGCTGAACATACATGGGGGTTATATCGATAGGTATTGAAGTCCCCCATCGATTGACTAACGATGATCCACCCCTTGTTACACCCTGTATACACCGTGAAATTTTAGTGGTTGTTTTCCCGCAGTAAAATGATTCTATCTTAGTAGTACAATAGATGTGTGCAGTTCTTTTTTGGTAAAATCAATAAATGCCGGTTTTACGAAAAGTTTAACCGTAACTCGAAAGCACGTTCGAACCGCTTTATGACTTAGGGTGTAGAGCTTCTTTAGCTTTAAGCATCGATTTCATGCGGCAAGCAGTACCTGAATACGTCATATCTTCAAAAACAAAGATAGGTTCTCTCGTTTTCGAGTTGGAAAATTATTATTCTGAAAAATAGAAAAAAAAAATTTTTTTTTTTCGAGGAATAATTTGCATGATTCGATAGTATTACTAAAAGCAAATCGTTCTGCCACGGGAAAACAACCACTAAAATTTCACGGTGTATATGTTATGGACCAAGTGATAAATGCGAGCATTATTGATAATGCCCGGGCATTATTTATAATGTCCTATCGGGCCAAGTGATTAATTATTATTTAAACTTCATTATTTATCACAATGCGCGGGCATTATTATAAGGCTATGTGATAATTGGGCAATATGATAATTGTGCGTAATTTGAGGTGGTGCGGGGAAAGAAGAACGCGTGTCACGCTTAGACCAATCACATACAGCCGCTCAGCGCGCGGCTTGTGCGACGTACTTTAAATGTTCGCTATAAGTATGTGGGAAATGATTGGCATTTATTTGAACCTTTGTGAGAGATGCGAAAAAAAACGAAGCGTCCCAAAAAAGGATTAGTTGTGAAACCAATTCTTAGCGGTGAACTAAATGCAAGATGTCATGTAGACCTAATTGCAAATTGCAAGGAGATAATGAGTATAAATTTATACTTGTGTACCAAGATCATCTCACAAAATTTGTTCAACTTCGTCCACTTAAGACCAAAACTGCTGAAGAAGTAGCATATATCTCACTTGACATTCTTACAATATTCGGTGCACCAAGCATTCTTCAAAGCGATAATGGCAGAGAATTTGCGAATAAATTTGTACGACGGAAGCTTAAAAATGGAGTAACTTCTCCCGTTCCCCCAACAATTCCCTTTCTCTACTCTGCTCCTATTGAATGTGGCGTGATCAAAAGTATTCTTTAATCCTTCTTTAATTCTTCATACCTGCCCAGGAGTATGAAAATTGTACCGAGTTTCGTTAAAATCCGTCGAGTAGTTTTTGTTTCTATAAGGAAAATACAGACAGACATACAAAAAAATTACTGATTGCATTTTTGGCATCAGTATCGATCACTTATTACCCCCTGATAGTTATTTTGAAAATGGATTTCCCGTACAGAACTGAATATAAGATTTATTATAAGTATAGATGATAATAATGATTAAAGTTTTTTCTACATAATATGTTTATATTACTCTGCCCAAAAGGTGATAAACATTATGTATAATGCCCGGTCAAAGTGATTATTTGAATAATTACTATTAAATTGCACTCTTATATCGGGCATTTTTCATAAGGACCGGGCAGTATGTATAATGCCCAATTTATCATTTGGTCCATAACATATATGTGTCCCAGGCGAGAATTGAACCCACGACTCTCGGAACCGTTGGTTCTGGGTCACTAACTACTGTTCCATCGAGCCAATCCGAGGTCCTTAGTTGTTAATAAAACGTATAATACTTAATGTTGTATGTAGATTATACTTCTTATTAACGGGAGGATAAGTTTCTGAAAACCTCGTTTTGTTATTTATATTCAATAATAATAACAACGTGTGTTAAAGTAAACGATCCCGGAAAACAATAATAAATACTTAACCTTGAATAAAATACTACATCTATAAACTATGCACTAATGAAAACTGTTAATTTATCGTTACATAATTACTCTAGTACCTACATAGGTACCTACTAGTCGTAGTATTAGTATCGTAAAGCTGCGTACATATGAAGGATATGTTTTTTTTTAATTGGGATATGTTTTTATATCCTATTAGCTTCCCGCCCGCGACTCCGTCCGCGTAGAGACGTTTTCGGGTAGAACATTACTTCTTTTTAGCGCAGTCGGTTAAAAACTAGCCTATATCCTTTCCTAGGCTCTGGACTATATCTGTGCCAAATTTCATTTAAATCGGTTTAGTATTCTATGCGTGAAAGCGTAACAGACAGACAGACAGAGTAACTTTTGCATTTATAATATTAGTAAGGATTCAATGATAATAGCAATCATAATGGGTAAGATAGCGTGATCCGCCAAATAAGTGGATTCTTCTAAAATCGAGTTACGATTTAGTGAGTAGGTACCCACATGGATTGACATGATAGGTAGTTTTTTTTCCTAACTGACATACGATGATGGCTTGGAGTAGCCTCGTCATCATCACCGGACTTGCGGGGGAGCGGATGGCTCTCACCCATCCGATGATGGCTTGGAGTAGCCTCGTCATCATCACCGGACTTGCGGAGGAGCGGATGGCTCTCACCCATCCGATGATGGCTTGGAGTAGCCTCGTCATCATCACCGGACTTGCGGGGGAGCGGATGGCTCTCACCCATCCGATGATGGCTTGGAGTAGCCTCGTCATCATCACCGGACTTGCGGAGGAGCGGATGGCTCTCACCCATCCGATGATGGCTTGGAGTAGCCTCGTCATCATCACCGGACTTGCGGAGGAGCGGATGGCTCTCACCCATCCGATGATGGCTTGGAGTAGCCTCGTCATCATCACCGGACTTGCGGGGGAGTGGATGGCTCTCACCCATCCGATGATGGCTTGGAGTAGCCTCGTCATCATCACCGGACTTGCGGGGGAGCGGATGGCTCTCACCCATCCGATGATGGCTTGGAGTAGCCTCGTCATCATCACCGGACTTGCGGGGGAGTGGATGGCTCTCACCCATCCGATGATG
The DNA here is from genome assembly GCA_039566165.1 of Maruca vitrata. Taxonomy (NCBI): domain Eukaryota; kingdom Metazoa; phylum Arthropoda; class Insecta; order Lepidoptera; family Crambidae; genus Maruca; species Maruca vitrata. The sequence continues at coordinate 1,100,815 of CM076936.1, read as the reverse complement.
GCTTGGAGTAGCCTCGTCATCATCACCGGACTTGCGGGGGAGCGGATGGCTAGGTAAGGTAGCTAGAGTTAAATTTGGTAGTGCTCAGTGCAGTGGTGCCAAAGGTCGTTGGTTCAATCCGAAACTAGGAGAAACTATTAATATTATCTAATAAAGTTTATTCAGGTATTACAGGTATCAGGTATAACCAGCACGTGAATAACTATAGGTCACGTACATTTTGTGAAATATTTATTTATTTATAGGTCAGTATTTCAATACCTACTTCAAAGATGACCGTCGTGTAAACACACTAACCGGTTTTAAAAGATCTGATATAAATAAATATCTATCCGACAAATCTAGACCCTATGTGAGCGTAGCCTAAACCTGTATTTTTACAGGCAACCTATTCATCAAAATGTAAAGCCTATTCTAATGAGTAACGGTTTTTAAAAATAAACTTATGTATTCAGCCTTCCATCATGGCATGCCTATAGAATAAATCTTAATTAAAATACATATTAAAGTTGTCTATCGTCTCAGAATGGTTATTATTTCATGAAGATATAGGCAACGAAGATAAGGTTTTAGACTTTCGCGTTCCATTACACTAAAATTAGTCTCTATGGCCCTATGGGTCTACACGCTCAGATCGACGGAGTGGCAATGGGCAGCCCTTTGGCACCGGTTATTGCCAATATCTGGATGGAACATTTTTACCAGTTCGCTCGCGACCACGATTGGTGTAACCCAGTCGAAACGTCGGGCAGTAAGTAGCTATGTAATTTGCTACTCCTAATATCGCGTGTAGACCCATAGAGACTAATTTTAACGAAGATAAGGCGTTATCCCAATAAAGGGCTTAATGCTTATTTAGGCTGTTAAGTAAGTAACCATACCACAGCTGATTTTTGTGTTTAGGTAAGTTAGGTATCGTCAATAAAATTCGGCCAAGTGCGAGAAGGACTTGCGTACAAAGGGTTCCGTACCAATATTGTAACAAAAAATTGCGTTTTTTACGTAAGCTAGGCTGCCCTATAATGTTTATAATTTTTTTTTGCTGCAAAAGAAATAGATCGTTTGTGTGAATTTCAACTGTCTAAGTATCACTATTTTTGAGGTAGAGCCTGGTGACAGACCAGACAGAGATCAGACAGATGGACAGCGAAATCTTTGTAATAGTAACCCGTTTTACCATTCGGGTACGAAACATTCAAAAGCTTAAGGCTAAAGCTGAGACAGAGTTGGTCACACTTAGGTAGTTCTTTACCTAATTACCTACATTATTACCATTATTTTTATTTATTTTCATATTTTTGCCTTATTCGTGTCATTCTATCATCAATATTTGACCGACAGACAGACCACTCATCCAAACATCACGATATCTTAAATTTTTAAGTTATTGCATAGCTTTTATCGCGGGCTTTGAGCGCGGCGACCGAACCAAGAAATTCCGTAACGAAAAAAACCTCACAATCGTCTAACGTCGTTTCAGTTCGGTAGACTTCGGCACGGTGTTTGTGTGCGTGCGGTTAGACGTATTGTACGACTCTACGAAACTCGCACGAATCGAGACGAGCTGCTCCGAAATCGGACGATGCTATGCAATAGCTATACCGCGGCAGTCCCCGAGTGCCACACGTCTTTTTTTATATCATCAAGGCTTTAGGGGTGAGAGCCATCCGCTCCCCCGCAAGTCCGGTGATGATGACAAGGTTACTCCAAGCCATCATCGTTAGTCAGTTAGGAAAAAAAAATGAAAAGCTAATAATTCAGTGATCTCCGAAATTGTAGTACCTACTTTTTCATGAACGCTGTGAACTAAGAAAACAATCGTGCAATTATTTATACAAATAGCGTACATAAATAACTATAATTATTTAGGTGAAGGATTGCATGAAGTAAAATGTCGTTAATTGTAACCGCTAAACTCCATAAATCCATTTTAGATCGACTAGTGTTTAAATCATAGTAAATTAGGACATTTATATCATTTATGCAGTAAAAGGTTGTTGACTGACAAGCAAACAGACGGACAACATATGTAGGTACATACTTACTAGACTGGATAAACTACCGGAACTCTAATATTAAAAAGTCTTTAGTAAAATGTTCATCCTACTTAGTGTAGGTATTATCTAATGGAATGCATGATTGCGTGCAATGGTTATGCGAAAGAAAAAAAACTCCGTACAAAAAACTATTATCAACACCGACATATTTTATTATTAGGTAGGTACTCGATTTCATGAAATTTCATGTTAAATATTGCAAGTATTTAGACCCACATCACTACATAGTACAAAGCAAAGTTGCTTCCGCGTCTGTCTGTATGTATGCTAATATCAGTGAAATTACACAACGGATTTTGATGTTTTTTTTATAGATAGTCGGATTCAAGAGGATGGTTTTAATGTAGGTATTAGTATAATACCCGAAGCGAAGGCGGGTTACTACACTCACAGGCACAATTAACCGCCCACCTTTAAAATTCGCCTCCCTGATAGTTTTGGTTCGCTATGGCTTATCAAGTGTTTTGTTTTTTGTTAAGTGGTTAGTCTTGCAATAAATTAAACACCTATACCCTCATTTGGTTTCGTTAATTTGTGACAATGACGGGTTTTGGAACTTAGTCGTTGTTTGATATTATTGCAGTTGTGTTACTGTGTGTTCATTTCCTGTTCTTTTCTGCCGTAGTGTGTGATTATGTTTAATTCGGGTTTGTAGTGATAGCTTGTTGTTTGTGACTGCAAAAAATGCCACCCGATGCAACTGGTATAGCCAGGGTAGTTGCCTTTGCTGACGCTGAGTACAGCCAACGTCGCATCTCTCGTGCACTCGGTGTACCACGAACTGCCATACGGGATGCCATCAGACAATTTCGGGAGACGGGTTCATACACCCTCAGGCCAGTTCAAGGTCGACAGTGATGCACTTCGGCTCGAGAAGACCGCTTCGCTGTCGACAACGTGTTAAGAAATCGCTTTTCCACCGCCTCTGAAGCCCGAATTCGTCTTTTTGAAGTACGAAACCTCAGTGTTAGTGAACGTACGATAAAAAGAAGACTGGCAGAAGGATATCTGAGGGCGTTTCGTCCAGCTCGCGCCCCAGAACTGCTCCCACAACACCGTAGAGCTAAACTTGCTTTTGCGCGAGAATATGCTAAGTGGACTGTACAAGTATGGAAGGTCATACTGTTCTCAGATAAGAGCAAAATAGCCTTAAAAAGTCCAGATGGATGCCAGCCTGTCTACAGACGCCCAAATGAAAGGTTTGCTCCTTGCGCTATATCGGAACAGTGGGTTTCAAGGAAGGGTCTATTATGGTTTGGGGAGGCATTACTTACGAGGCTCGTACCGACCTTGTATTGTTTGACAGAGGCAGTGTAAATGCTTAAAGATACGTGGAAGAAGTTCTCCAAGGACATGTCATACCGTTCGCACCATTTATTGGTGACATCTTTAGATTAATGCATGACATGCACGTTGCCATACCGCAAAATTGGTTACTGAGTACCTTAATGAGACCGGAATTCAAGTTTTGCCATGGCCTGCACGCGGTTCCGACCTCAACCCAATTGAACACATATAGGACAACTTCAAAAGACGTATTTGAGCAAGATTACCAGCCCCAACGTCTATTGGAGAGCTCAAAGCGGCTGCGGTAGAGCAGTGGCACATTATTCCCCAATCAGATATCCAAGATGTCATGGATGGACTATCATACCACCTCCTAGAAGTCATAAGGGCTAGGGGTAGCAACGCCAATTATTAAATTTTAATATTGTTTTACTTTGACCTTCTTTTTTCTCAAAATTCGAAAATTGCATTTTTCGTCGATACTTCGAAAATATCGATTTTTGTAATAATGCCATATTAAACCACTTTTTTAAATCAAACCTTCGTTTTATTTTTTGCCTAAATAAAGTTTATAACGGATCATTCATAAAATGTGGTCTATGTTTGGACATTTCCGAAAATTTAAGCAAATACAAGGTGGGCGGTTAATTGTGCCTGTGAGTGTAGTTTCTTATTTTTTTTTTACCTTTTCATCTCAGACAAATATAATCAACAATTACAAATCCATCACATAAAAATATCATAAAAACATAGAATATAAAAGCAGTAAATTAGTCAAGATTTATAAATTACTTACAAACATTCCAACAACAAAATTTGCAAATTAAACGATTTACTTCATTTGGAAAATAAAGATGTATTATGTTTAATGTTTCTACGTAACTTCAAATCGAATAAATCAGTTATTACGTAAGTCATTTAGCCTTTCTGACGTAAACTTTGAGATTTGTAGTTCAATAGCATGGGCCTTGACCGCGAATGACTAACTTAACTACGAAATTAATTGAATAGAACGAAGCTATTACCTATCGTAGGTAGTTCTTGAAACCTTTAGAAATCCTCTTAATTGAAATAAACAATTCTAAATAATACCAATTTCCATTGCAATTCCAGGAACCTTATTCGTTTTCAGTTTAAAAGCGTGGACTGGCAAAAGAGGATATATAATTATTATTAGGTCAATGCCCACGCGTAGTTTCAACTGAAGATTTAAATTCAACTTTTTCATTTACGTAACATTATGTAAAGATATTGATTATGTAGGAATACTAGGTCATAGCCTAATTTAAATTTATATTTTATCATAATATTACACCGTAGTAACTACAACGTGATCAAATTTAAATTTCTTTGAATTTAATTAGTTTTTTTATATAATTATAAAGTAGAAGATTATTTTAATGATAAAAATGCATGGACAAATTGTGTTAAATAAAATCTTACATCTGTAATAAAAAAATTCTATTCATTCATTCACCTGCCCTTGTCCTACACTAAAATTTTCTTTTATATAAATTATTTTAATTATAAAAATGCAAGTGAGGAAACCTGCACACCTAAGAAGAAATTCTAAGGTTGTGTAGTCGACCAACCCGCACTTGGCCAGCGTGGTCGACTAAGGCCTTATCGCCCTAGTTTAGGGTAGGCCCGTGCTCCAGCAGTGGGGACGTATATGGGCTGATGATGATGATGATGATGATGATAAAAATGCATATTTTATGAACTTTTCTTCTTATTAATGTATTTTAATTTATTGTTGTTATATAGTATTAAGATTCTACCCTATGTAAGCTTTGTCATGCAGTTCCAACATTGTTATACTTATTTCATTAATTTGTGTTCTTTCTTTATGATTATAAGATTATAGTCCGGAAAGCTCGAATGGTCATTACATACATACATAGATAAAATCACGCCTTTTTCCCAGAAGGGTAGGCAGAGATCACTTCCTGCCATGTGCTGCGGTCCTGGCACACCACTTTCGCTTCGTCCACATTCATCAACCTCTTCATGCACATGTCGATTACGGGTACTTTTGATTAGACCTTTCTTTAAAATTAACTTAATTTAATTCTGAACAGGTGCTACCCTTGGGTTCTGGACTGATCCAGCTTACCTTATTTTTATTAACAGTAAATGTAGTATAATTTTTTTTTCTTTTTTCTACTCTGACATACTCAAACAACATGGCATTTTTTAACAAGGTTATGTTATTATCGGTTAAAAGAGTAACTATCGAGTTACTTGCCGCCGGTGTCTTCTCGGTAGAATCAGCATTCCGAACCGGTGGTAGAATCACTTAGGTATCTTTTACTTATTTATTTACTGTAATGACGCGTGTCAATGCCTATATAAATAAAGTAATTTTGACTTTGACTTTGAATACTAGTGACTTGCTCTTGCTTTGCTTCGGGATAAATCTTTAATCCCTCTATCTATTAAAAAAGCCGCATCAAAATCCGTTGCGTAGTTTTAAAGGTTTAAGAATAGGTACATACATACGGATAGAGAAAGCGATTTTGTTTTATACTGTGTAGTGCTGTCTTACATGATCTGCACTAAATCAACATTCTTGATTAACTTAATAGTGCACATAATAGTATTGTTAATTATTTGCGAGAACACTACACTTTTGAAATAAAACTAATTTTACGTATTAAACTCGCGTGTATTGTTATTCTAAACATATACACCGTGAAATTTGAGTGGTTGTTTTCCCGTGGCAGAACGATTTACCTTTAGTAATATCGAATTATGCAAATCATTCCTTGAAAAAGAAAATATTTTGTTTTCAAATTTTCAAAATAATAATTTTCCAACTCGAAAACGAGAGAAGCTATCGTTGTTTTTAAGATGTCGTAATCAGGTACTGCTTGCCGCATGGAATCGATGCTTAAAGCTAAAAAAGCTCTACGCCCTAAGTAATAAAGTGGTTCGAACTTCGAACGAACTTTCGAGTTTCGGTTAAACCTTTCGTAAAACCGGCATTTATTGATTTTAATAAAAAAGAACTGCTCAAATCGCACACCTACATCTATACTAAGACAACTCAAAATTTGTCAATTTTGAGTTATACTTGTATTCGAATGTTAGGTAATCGTAGGCAACTATCCATGAAGACAGGTTCAATAAATAGTTCGAAAATAAATATCTAGGTGCCGCTAACTTACTTTTGTTGAGTCAAAGTTGATCACTTCTCTTCCACCTAAACAAGTATATTATTAGTTGGCCTTGACTAGTCATGAAGAATGCGTTTATTATTCAAACGAAAACGCAGATATTTCGAATTATTACAGTTTTGGTGGAAAAAATGTTATTTATTTATTGAGTTAATTAGAGTTGTAACGGTGTTGCTTACCTAACGGTGTTGTTCTGCCATACGTTTTAAAGGATATTTAGACTTGTTCCAGTTTTGTTGAATAATCAATCAATCAAAATCAATAAAGATATAAAAACTTATCAGCAACTACTGTAGGAAACTCAACCACAACTGCTAATGTAGAAGTACAAAAAAGTTAAGAAAATATTCTCATGAATACTTCTTATGTGACGACTGAGCCAGGCCATAGCGGGCCAAATGAAGATGATTTTCAATGTTATCAAGAAGAGAGAAAGAAGAAAGATGAGGTTACGAAGAGCATCGGCATGGAAAGCTAATGTTTGTAAAACCTACAGACCTCATAGCAAAACATGCTTCCCACAGATTTATGTCGATACTTATTTTAGGAACGTTTTGTCGTGCCTTTAAGAACTTGTAAACTTTATATTTAATTCAAAGTCAATATTCCTTTATTTATATAGGCATTTACACGCACTTAAAAATCGTCTGTATATCAAATAAATAAGTAATAGATGAGAGTGCCAATTCCTTGATAGCTGGACCAAATCGTCTATCTCTTTTTGGGCCTACCTCTTCGGCGAAAACCGTCTTCCGGTACCCTTTGTGTAACGATTTTGGCCCATCTGTCGTCTTTCATCCTGCACTCATGGCCTGCCCACTGCTACTTAAACTTCGCAGTCTTAACCCCAACTTCAGCGATACCAGTCTGGGAGCGGATGGTGGTATTTCTTATTTTGTGTACTAACTTAATACCTAAAATACTCCGCTCCATAGCCCTTTGGCAAACCTTGAGTTTGGACTTCTGACAAGCCCAGGCCTTGAATAGAGAGCTGTGGACAAGTTTGGAGGAGACCTTTGCCCAGCAGTGGGATGACACGGGTTATTAAAAAAAGGGGGAGTGATTCTACCACCGTTTCGGAACGCCGATTCAACCGAGATGACACCGGCACGAAACTCTTTTTAAATGATTATCACATAACATTGCCGGAAATTAACCATGTCATACAGTTTGAGTATGTCACAGTAGAAAAGAGAAACTGGAAATACTAATACTTAATTTACTATTAATAAAAAAGGCAAGCTTGAAAAGTCCAGGGCCCAGTAGCACCTTTTAAGAATATGTAATGATTATTCGAGCTAATTTATCCTTATAGAAATTAGAAAAGTGATAATTTGATCAAAGAATTTGATTGTTAAAGCGCAAATTTATATTTATATAGTGGTTAAGTAACAAATAGCTTGTTCTGAACTTATCGGGAAATTGTGAGACATAGCTAGTTTTTGTTCAACTTTAAAAGGCCTTTTTTATGAGAGAAAAATAATATCTCAACTTTTTGATTCTATATAATTTTGGAGCTTACTTTTTTAGTCGTTTGTGTCTTATTTTATTAATGTATCATTAATAATTATTGTGGTATACTCTTTTTAGCGCACTTTTTGTTGGAATATTTTTTTATAATTCTTGAACTTATATAAGAAACAACTCAAAATGATTCAATAAAACTGTGTCAAGTCAAAATGGTGTATTATTTTTATGTGTAACCTCCGCCCAATAGCATAACAACTCAAAAAATGGCAATTATTGGTAAAAAGAATTAATTTTTAGGCTCAGTATATACACAGTGATGTTTTACCAGCCATTTATTATCTAAAATAAAAATAATATGTTTTCCTTCCGTAACAAAAAAAAAAGAAAGACATTTTTTTCTTTTCCTGTAAAATTATTATTTTTTTGTTGTCTTAATTTTGTTCTAGCTGTGCGAAATCTATTGTGCTACTAAGGTAGAATCATTTTGCTGCGGGAAAATTAGGTACCACTAAAATTTCACTGTGTATTTTTTAGAGATCCGACGTTTCGACTCGTGGTCAAGGACTTTAGTTTTATTTGGTGGTAATAGTGGTTTGGAGCGACGGGTGAGCCACAAGTGACAGGCATCGGTTGCCATGGAGACGGAGTCGCGGTTACTGACCTATCCAGGAGGTGTCGTGGTCAGTGAGCACGACTTCTCGGCTGATGCTGAGCTGCGCGAACAAGACTGCGGGGAAGCCATGCGCGCAGCCGTGGCCGGCGATGTTCAGCGCTGCCCCGCTCACGACGAACGCCTGGAAGGAAGCGGGGAAGGGTTCAAAGATGGCGCCACATTTAATAAGTGCATGTAAATAAAAGCCTATATAAATTAAGACGTTTTTGATTTTGATTGATTTTGATTTAATATATATGGTATGGTCATGGTTACACACATTAGAAAACTGAAACTGTCCAGGATATTTACTATGTTGTTTTGTTTTAATGAGCTCCCGATATTTCGGCACTGTTGCACGGATTCACCCGTGATCATGGCGCTTGCAACAATGCCGGAATATCGGGAGCTCATTAAAACAAAACAACATGGTAAATATCCCGGACAGTTTCAGTTTACTAATGATTTTGATTTGTCGGAAGTTCTGGCACGGATCTTCCGTCTCGGAATGGCAATACAAAAGGCGTCCGAACGATTTCGGCCATGGCGGCCGATCTCAATTGAGATGTGCACACTGCACAAGTGTTGTCACATACACCGTGTAATTAGTGGTTGTTTTCCCTTGGCAGAATGATTTGCCTTTAGCAATACTATCGAATCATGCAAATAATTCCTCGAAATTAATTTTGTTTTTTCAAATTTTCAAAATAATAATTTTCCAACTCGAAAACGAGAGAAGCTATCGTTCTTTTATAAGATGTGACGTAATCAGGTACTGCTTGCCGCATGAAATCGATGCTTAAAGCTGAAGAAGCTCGACACCCTAAGTCATAAAGCGGTTCGAACGTGCTTTCGAGTTTCGGTTAAACCTTTCGTAAAACCGGCATTTATTGATTTTAACAAAAAAAGAACTGCACAAATCTATTGTACTACTAAGATAGAATCATTTTACTGCGGGAAAACAACCACTAAAATTTCACGGTGTATAGTCGCGATATGTTGGAAATCGGTGTTCGGCTCGTGTACCTTCTCCTCCTTACTCTACTCCTGCGTACCATTGTTGTTTCTTATATTTGTAACACAAGAGCTTTAAGCAACTTTCGTTGGGGCCTTGTTAAGGAATCGGAACGAATCAAATAAATTGTTTGATACTACGTAACTACTATATATTTATTTATATAATAACCACAAATCGCTTATTTACTTGCTTGCCTGCCTTCCGCTATCACGTACCGATCACTCCAAGATACGGGAAGTGACAAAACTGTCTGTTATCAAGTCAAATTGTTCCTCTTAACATCTTTGGCCGTGCGTGACTGCCGTGATCGTTGGACCATTGTAAATCTGTTTTATTGGCAAGTTATGTAAGTAATGAGAACCTCATTTTTTGATATCTGTTAAAAAAGCTTATCTGACTATGTTAAGGATGATTTTGACAGCTAGATAAGTGTTAAACTGGAATATTCCTTTGTCATAAAATAATAATTTGTGCTTCATGGTTTATAAATTACGAGAGGATAACAGATCTTTGTAGTGCAACCTGACTTGAGCTTAGTTAAGTTATATTTAAGTTTATATTTCAGTTCATTATGATATGTTTTAAGTTAGTAAGCCAACTAAGTACCATAATTAATACAATTTGATTTTTGGTATCTTTCAAATTTGATTTCCTAATCAGAACGCAATCGCTGTCCGTTTCCTTTAGGTACCAAGGTACAAGGATATAGTCAAAGTCCTGAGACATCATAGATACATTTTACGCAACTTCAGCAAATGATAGAGTTTTAACGAAACGACAGAGATAACGGGTCGGGAAAAAATTGTGTCGTTTATTGTGAAATTACTCAGCCCGGAGTTAAGAAGTTGGCGGTTGAACGACCGTGCCTTGGAAAGCACGTTAAGCCGGTCGTCCTGGGCCCGATTTCTCATCGGTCATGTCTGATTGCCGTTCCACCGAATTATGAGAGTAAGAGAATAGAGAGTGCATTTGTGTTTTCACACTATAATGTGTCCTGCGCAATTGGCTGATCTCAATTGAGATCGACCGCCTTGGCTGAAATCGGTCGGACGCCTTATATCGAGTGTTTTAAAACTTTATTTTATACCACACAGATAGAAACATTAAAAGCTGTCATGAAAACGATTCCGAAGGCCACCGGTTTAATCGTGATCGATTCCGATAGCTGACTTATCCGACAACGCAAAAAAGGAAATATACGAAAGAAATCCTAGCAACCGTTTAAATGGCAAAACATTTCGGCAACAACAAAAGTTTCTAGTTAGTCAGAGCTTTTTACTTCAGCTTTTTGCTTTATCAAACACAAAAGCTCACGTGGGTAAAAAATAAATATTCCGTGCAATGAATTTCAGGCTCATTGTGACTGGTAGCTAATTATTACTTATTTATTTTTTGTTGGAATACTATTCTTTGTTAATAGAAATCTTAATTTAACTGTCGTAATGTATGTCAAACCTTTTTTAATCGATCTATTTCCTAAAACGATTGTCAGTCACATTAACGACAACATTAATTAACCGACTTCAAAAAAGGAAAAGGTTCTCAATTCGTCTGTATGTAGATATAATATTTTTAAGCTATTGCATAGCTTTTATCGCGGGCTTTGAGCGCGGCGACCGGACCAAGAAATTCCGTAACGAAAAAAACCTCACAATCGTCTAACGTCGTTTCAGTTCGGTAGACTTCGGCACGGTGTTTGTGTGCGTGCGGTTAGACGTATTGTACGACTCTACGAAACTCGCACGAATCGAGACGAGCTGCTCCGAAATCGGACGATGCTATACAATAGCTATACCGCGGCAGTCCCCGAGTGCCACAAATCTTTTTATGCATTTTTACTGATGTGTTTGTCTAGTCGTTTCTAGTTCAAATCTTTAATCGGTATCTTGTAACTATGTAATTCTGTAGTTGCTATGTAGAAGGAGTTAGGTTAACTACAATTTTTGCATTCTATTGTTAAAGCAACATAATAAATAATTTAATAATGTATTCAGGTTCGTGAGTTTAAACAGATTACTAAACACGACTTAGTGTAGGCAACCGTATTATCCGTGGATGTGGAAATAAAAATAATGATATTTGAAGCATAAATCAAGGTACAATTACAATTGATTAGAGGTTAACAAGATAGATCTTTTTGATAACATAAATTAACCATGGAATTACAAATATGTACAAGTTTATACTACTAGTTCCCCACCGCGACTCAGTCCGCGTGAAGTGCTTTATCGCGTAAAACTTTAATTTACCTTTTAAAATATTAAACCTCATAAAGTAGCCTATTTATGTTATTTCCCAGTCCATAAGCTAAATGTGTACCAAATTTCATTCAAATCGGTTCAGGAGTTTTAGCGTGAAAGCATGACTAAGAGTCATATACTACTGTAAACTGTACTTATTATTTATTGCACAAATAAATGAATATATATCTAAACCCGGACTCTTCAGGCGGGGCGTGAAACGGCATTTAAGCAGGCCTTCAGGGTGAGTGCGCCAGGCTCAATAAGGACTATTGTGCCTGACGACCTCATATGGTCTACTGCTTACCATCAGGTGGAGTGAGGTCATACTGATAGTGCTCCTTACAAAGAGAAATTGTATCGATAATAATAAACAGAGATCAGTGTTTTTAGTGTCTTCTACGTTATAATTAAACTTACGTACTAACGATACGAGTCTACGTTATGTGGTCACATTTTGCTCCCCCTACGTAATACATTACAATAGAACAATAGTTTATTTGTTACAAATTGCTAAAATTATGGTAACTATCATCTTAATTGCGTCGTAATATGTTCCCTACGTAATAGGGTCACGTTTTGGCAACACTAATTTATGTAATAACTTGTTTATCATCTGTTACCATAGTTTAAGTTACCTTTACTTTCGTCATACACTTTGTCAAGTGTCACAGGTTATATCTGTGACACGTGTCAATAACCTAGCTTAAACTCCATTGTCTTCCAATAATTTAGAAATACACACGTAGGGACTACGTTCCAATTTCAGTTTATTACTAACTTTTTTCGTAGTTCTATTTATTTATTTATTTAAGGCACATCAACAATGTACACAAACATCCTTAAATTAAACATGCATTATAATTATTCTAGTGCTTGCATCTATTACAGATATGCACAAAATGGTTAAAGTTAACATTTTAGTTAGGTATTCTAAAAATTAAAAGCAATCGAAAACAAAGTAGGTAAACAGATTTCCAATTCAACAAAAAATAAAAAGTAAAATGTAATTTATGCAAAAGTTTTTTCTTAAAAGCCTTGGGTGGTCGTGAAAATTTAAAGTACAAGCAGTTTAAGCTATTCATTATAAGTGGAAGTTAAGGAACAAACATGGATGTTCGTCACACCAATATTTGTCACAGGTAGGAATCGAACCTACGACTCTTGGAACCGTGTGTAATGAACCTGTAATTAACCACTGTCCCACCGAGCCAGAAATTAGACTGACCAGATACCTATTAAGGTATGGTACCTATATGATTTCATTATATTTATTTAAGATGGTTTGGTTGCAAATAAAATATGAAGTTGCTTACCTGTTTTATAAAAGGCTGCATAGTGTATGCCTGCAAATGGTGATCTGAAACAAAACATGGGATATAAACATAGTTGAATAAAAATATTCTAAAATTTAATTAAGATCCGCACTCAGCTTGATTTTTATGTCGAAGATCTTAGATTATATTAGAAAACTGAAAATGTCCGGGATATTTACCATGTTGTTTTGGTTTAATATCCCGGACATTTTCAGTTTTTCTAATGTGTGTAACCATGACAGTTTAAAATTATCTTAGATTATAATCCCTCCTCCTTGTTTTCCCTCCCTCCTATGTTCCCGGGCTCTTCAGGCGGGGCGGGAAACGGCATTCAAAGCCTTCAGGGTGAGTGTGGCAGGCTCTATATGGACTATTGTGCCTGTCGACCTTATATGTGGATCTGACTACCGCTTACCATCAGGCGTTGTGAGGTCATCTTGTTATCATTTTATAAAACTAAAAAAAGATGCACTTTTTCCTAGCCTGCCTTAGATAGTTATGTACTTAAAGCTAAGGCTAGGAATCTAGATACTAATATTATAAAGCTGAAGAGTTTGTTTGTTTGTTTGAACGCGCTAATCTCAGGAACTACTGGTTCTGATTTGAAAAAATCTTTTGCGTTGTATAGACCATTTATCGAGGAAGGCTTTAGGCTATATAACATCACGCTGCGACCAATAGGAGCAAAGATACAATGGAAAATGTGTAAAAAACGGGGAAACGCGAACGAAGTCGCTGGCACAGCTAGTCATAAATAATTTTCAAATCATCATGGATCAGGTAAATATACCCCTACATGTCGGTAGAACCGTAATTCTGTGGATTGTGACACGCAATAAAAAAACTTCGATTTGATATGAAGGTGCAAGTCGACGCATGAAACGGCAGGGGTCACTGGCTCGCTAACGCCGTCTTTGCCAACTATCGCAACGCGATTTCCTGAAGTTTCTAACACAATAAATAGTTAACAATCATAACCCGTGTGTGTCGCGTCATTCGGTGCACGAACACAATGGATGGGGCAACGTTTGTGCAATTGTCTTAAGCGAATCAATAAGTGGGTATTAAACAGCAGGTTTTTCATAGTCTTGCAAGTGATATGTCTTGGCAAATTCCGTTCGTAATGAATAGGGGAACGGACAAAATTTGTACATTTTTGTCCATCAACTCATCAGCCCATATACCCCCACTGCTGGGGCACGGGTCTACCCTAAATTAGGGCGATAAGGCCTTAGTCAACCACGCTGGTCAAGTGCGTGTTAGCCGACTACATAACCTTAGAATTTATTTGTAGGAGTGCAGGTTTATGTTTTACTTCACCGTTAATCTATATACAACTAAATATAATTTAGTTCCGGAAGTTTTTCTGTTAGTCTGTTTGTAAAATTAAAATAACCACTTTATACTAAATGGGTATGAATCTATATTGGATATATAAGAAAAATACAATTTAATGGGACTTTCACTAATAATTAGCAAATTTTACAATGTATATTATAGGCTATCGGCTAGTAAATAAATAAGTAAAGTAAATCTATGTAAATCCCCATTAAGTTAGAAATAAGTAACTCATCCATGAACAAGTAATTAAAGCTAACGTCTAAGTAGTGCTTTTCACGCGCCTATAATTATGATCAGGTTTTAAAACAATGGCGCTTGTTTACACTCGCTTCCTTATAGAAACATCCAGCATTTAATTGCTGCCTGGCTCAATGACACTTTGGATAGTGGCCCTGTATCTTGCGCCAGGCATCGTGGGTTCTATTCCTACTTGGACCAAATATTTGTGTGGTGAACATCGGTGTTTGTTCCGTGTCTGGGTGTGTATTTTAATTTTTACGTTTATTTCTGTATAACGCCTTTCATAACCGAATAGGTCAAATCAACAGTACCCCGTAATAGGCGAGCATGCATGAAGAAGTTGATGGATGTGGATGAAGCGAAAGTGGTGTGCCAGGACCGTAGCACATGGCAGGAAGTGATCTCTGCCTAGGCCTACATCTCTGGGAAAAAGGCGTGATTTTATGTATGTATGTAGGTAACATTGACTGCCTCGTTGGGCTATAGCGCTGCGTTAGGACCGAGAGGTCCCCGGTTCGAGTCCGGGGTCGGGAAAAATTTGTGTGAGTTTTTCTGATAGGAAATAACTCAGCACGGAGTCAGGAAGTTGGCGGATGCACGCCCGTGCCTCGGAAAGCACGTTAAGCCGGTGACCTGCGCCCGATTCCTTATCGGTCAGGTCGGATTGCCGCCGTTAATATGCACCAAATATAGATACCATAATTTCATCTAACATTCATAAAAAAAACTGCAAAGAACTGCAATAACAATTACAAAACGAATGCACTTACTGACGAGATAAGAAAACTCATAGGCTCTTATACAATAACAAGTTATATAAGGCTCTTGCATTACCTATATTTTATAATATTTAAATGCACTAAATGCATGCATAAATTACATTTAATACGTACGACTTCTGCCTGGTTTGTCAATGTAAATATAAAAAAAAACCGGCCAAGTGCGAGTCGGGCTCGCGCACAAAGGGTTCCGTAGCAGCAAATATAATAAAAATCAACCTATCTCAAAAACTATAAGAGATACTTTGTTCAAACCAAAAATCGTTGAAAGAGTTAATTAGCATGCATCACCTCTATTTTTTTTAGAATTTTATACCCCGTAGTTATAAAAATACAGGGGGGGGGGACATACTTTTTACGACTTTGAGAGCTGATATCTCAAAAACCGTTCACTTTAAGAAAAATATTTTTTAGAAAACTTTATATCATTTTAAAAGACCTTTCCATTGATACCCCACACGGGTATGTACATCGAAAAAAAATTTCATCCCTCAGTTACATGTATGGGGGGCCCCACCCCAATTCTTTTTACTATTTAGTGTCATATTTTTGTAGCGGTTCATACAACACATATTCCCATCAAATTTCATCACTGTAGTACTTATAGTTTCCGAGTAAATCGGCTGTGACAGACGGACAGACGGACAGACGGACAGACGGACAGACGGACATGACGAAACTATAAGGGTTCCGTTTTTGCCATTTTGGCTACGGAACCCTAAAAAAAGACGTGTGGCACTCGGGGACTGCCGCGGTATAGCTATTGCATAGCATCGTCCGATTTCGGAGCAGCTCGTCTCGATTCGTGCGAGTTTCGTAGAGTCGTACAATACGTCTAACCGCACGCACACAAACACCGTGCCGAAGTCTACCGAACTGAAACGACGTTAGACGATTATGAGTTTTTTTCGTTACGGAATTTCTTGGTTCGGCGATAAAAGCTATGCAATAGCTTAACATGTTAAAAACACAAGAAAGGGAGGACAATCTAGATTGTTAAGTTAATTTTGTTTACAATATCTACCTACTAATGGTTGTATTCTGTGTGTGTTTTTGTAAATAAAAATAAAATAAAATAAACGGTGATAATTAAATTGGAAAGGGACCCGGCAAAGTACGTATACATGCCGGCTATTTTAATAATTAGGTGAATACCTAATGCTATCACAATTTAGGGGTGACAGCCATCCGCTCCCTTGGAAGTCCGGTCCATCATCGTCAGTAAGGAAAAAAGCTACCACAATTTTCCAAATATTCTTTCATCTGATGAAATTACAACTGAAAACAGACTGCACGGCAACAAAAGATTGGCCTTTTTTTCCTATCTGACACACGACGATGTCTTGGAGAAGCCTCGTCATCATCACCGACTTGCGGGGGAGCGGATGTCTCTCACCCTAGCAAAATAATTAGCCAAATTGGAAAAAAAATCAATGGAGATAATTATGCTTTTTATTCAAAGTCAAAATTTGAGAACTAAGTTTATGTAACAGGTCTTATCTTAGGAATTATAAAATTGAATATGCATATGATAGTTACCATATTGCTTAATTTTAATGAGCTCCCGATATTGCAGCACTGTTGCCAAGCGCCATGTAATCATGGCGCACGGATAAATAATATTCCCTAGCGCTACCATGAGTATAAAAGTGACAGACTAGATATCGCCTATGTAAGTATGTCTATGAAAAACTTGTACAGCGCCGCCTGGTGGTTACGCGAAGAACTACAATCGGCCATATGAAAAAAACAACTCGATAGGTTTTTAACGTACGTAAGTTTACGATAGCCAACTCATGGTAGGTCCTCAGAAGCGCTGTAAAGAGCTCGAGCCGTCGGGTCTCTAAATAATATGTTTAGAATAACAATACACGCGAGTTTAATCCGTAAAATGTGTTTTATCTTATATGTATATTCAGATTTCTAATGTGTAACTGAAAGTAAGTAACTGAAATAAAACTAATTTTACGGAATAAACTCGCGTGTATTGTTGATCCACTTTTCACCTCTGTGGGAAACGTGACGTGACGTGAGAGGTGAAAAGTGGATCGCTGGATGTGATCTCTGCCTACCCCTCTGGGAAAAAGGCGTGATTTTATGTATGTATGTATGTAACTCGCGTGTATTGTTGAGCCGACGCGGCGACGTTTCGAGTCTTTACAGCGCTCGTGGTTACCGTAGTCCCCGATTCGAGTCCGGGGTCGGACAAAATTTGTGTAAGTTTTTCTGTAAACAAATAACTCAGCCTGTGGTCAGGAAGTTGGGGTTGCACGCCCGTACCTCGGAAAGCACGTTAAGCCGTTGGTCCTGCGTTCGATCTCTCATCGGTCTTGTCGGATTGCCGTCTCACCGAACTATAAGGGCCTGTTTCACCGGTTACAGATAAAGCTTCAGATAGTTATCTGATAGATATCGTTATCTGCCAGATATAAAGGAAACTGAGAGTTCACTTGTGTTTGCGCGCATACTTGTGCCCTATAATATGTCTTGCACACTTGGTTGATCTTAATTAAGATTAAGAAATCGGTCGGACGCCTTATTTTTATTTAAGTCAGTTTGAAGCAATAACAGGTCTTAGATACGTTTAAAACATGATATTAAATATTTAGTTGTTCACCCTTTTCGTGTAACACTGCAATATGAGTGCCAGAACTAAATATAACAATTTTAAAGCTTTTAATTTTCTTGCTTCCTGCCTGTGACTCTGTTCGCGTCAAGTGGTTATTCATATTAATAAAATTATTTTAACTTCTTAGAAAAAGTTTTTCGAAATAATATTTTACGTGTGTTTCATGACACGCGCTATTGCCAAGTCAATATATTTATTTAAAACGTCAAATAAATGGAACTGGATAAATTAATAACCGATTTGGTATTGGGTGGATGGATGGATGTATGATGGACATGGATCTCACAACTTTTTACGGTAGAACACCAAGTTGCGAGACTTGGTTTTTTGACAAGTAGTTATTGTTTTTATGGGATCTTATTTCTTTTTGTAGATAGTCCTATTTTATTTCTTTCGGGTAACTTCTACTTCCCGTATATACCAATAACGAATTTTCTTAAAGTCCTGCTGATTTAATTAACTGCAAATGTACCTTTGTATGTGGAGCCATACGTATGAGTTTACAAAGTTACTTATGCAGTTAATGTATCTAGAAAACTAGACCGAATTAAAAAGTATATTTTAGTTTTTTTTTTCCTTGATTCATACACCAAATACTACTTATATTCCCAATTTGAAACTAAGTCTGCTAGAAGTGCCTTAGAATTTTATTGATTGGTGAGTCAGTCAGTGAGTGACAAAATAAAGAAATTTGTCCCGTTGTAATTCTTAAACTACTGGTACAAATTGAATTAAATTTGAAATATAACGTGTCTTACAATTGCATGGTTACTGAACATTCAGTCTTCTAGTTTTATCCACAACGAAGTTACAGGGTGTCGAAAATTGCCTGAATTGCTTCAAGAAAAGGATGGTACGGCCGTGCCGCTTTTTTGCTTGACTTGGCGGTTGCACTGCCGTGCCCAGAGAAAACGGAAAAGTTTTATACTAACTTTGCACCCCGTTTTTCTCCCTGATATATCAAATCAAATAAAAGTAATCATAATTCAACATCACATGGGTACATTGATCTGATTCCTGGCTAAGCTACAAATTAAGTATTTGTGGTACGGATATCAGAAACAAACAACAGTGGATCATACAAATTTACTTAAATATATATGAATATATATAAGTTTAAAAAAAACAAAATTAAAGTAAAAAATAACACACACTGACTCATAATCACATCACACAAGTAAATAAAATGCGTAAATCTCATATTTACGCTATATAGTAAAAATCACAATAAAATGCATGTTTATATCAGTCAATAACTTAATAATTATTCTTCCATGCTTAGGAACAAGCTATATTTTTTATAATACACATTTATACACAAATTCAGAATCATTTATTTGCATAAATAATGTGGTACAAAATATTACCTCCTAATTTTATGCGAATAAAATATTTGATTTGATTTAAAATGAATCAAATATTCCGGTTCTATTTATTAGGAAATAAAATACACTTGCCTAATTATCCGATCACTGACTCCATAAATTAAAAAAATAAACGAACACTTCACTTTTTCCCGGTAAAACCAGTCAGAGTCACTAAACTTACTAAATACTGTCTTAAAATGAAATAAAAAGTATTATATATTTCTGTTCATCCAGGACCACAGATCGATTAAGAATAAACCACTTAAGTTTCGCGATCTCAGTTTTAACCTAACTTCCTTTTTACTTTGGTAACCTTGACATTGGTGATAGGATAATAACCAAACCACTTTGGTCTTCAATTTGTATATGCCGTCCAAACTAAGCTAGTTCAAGTTATATTTGCTTTAAAACCAGTTTTCCAAGACCCGTTCGTAGCAACAAATGTTTGGATGTAGAGTTCAAGTTTTTTTGGACTATTCAACGACCATTATTGGAAAACCTCTCGATCAATACTAAATGTCGCTTGGAAGGAGTCAGAATAAATTTGATTGAAATCTACTTCCATTTATAAAGAACTACGTTTTGTATTACTCGTGTAAGGCAACAAAGGTCTCATCAAATTAGACGATTTTAACTAGAATACATTCCTTCACGTATTGATAAGTTTGGGTATAGAAAAATTAACTATAGTTTGTATTGTAATTTGTAAGGAAGCTTGATAGTTAATAGTTTTGCCCAAATGCACGCCCTAATGAGGAAGGGACTGCAAGTTACCGGGTACGATACCCGGTTGTGTCATTGAAGGAAATTGATTTTAAAATAACTGTAGGTACTGGGTGATGTGAGAATATAAATTAAGTTATTATGTTCGACATGATACTATAGTTCAGAAAAGCATAAAGCCAATTGCAACACCATACCTTTTATAATTTACTTTTAAAAAATTACAATTCTGTCTATTCAATAGAAACAACCAATCGTATCTTATCTGTTCGCGCAAATAATAGATAATAATAGTTTGATAATATCAATACATAGTAAAACGCATCGATGGCTGAGTGAATAAGGTCGTTGCTTGCCATGCGAGAGGTCGCCAGTTCAAACCCCGCCACGTACTTCTGTTTTACATAGGTATGATTATTCGACAGTTTGTCGGTGAAACCTGCACACTTACGAATTCTTAGGTTGTGTTGTCTGTCAACCAACCCGCACTTGGTCAGCGTGGTTGACGAACGCCTGATCGCCCTAGATTCAATCAATCAATCGATGTCTCTCTTTTATTCTTCTATTGATTTATCTTTCTAAACCACAAACAAACGCACGTGTACATTAAAAAATTTAGGTAAACAATTCAAATAATTATGTTACAGCTACATCCACTTAACAAACTGGTTTAATGTTTAAGCAACGGTCGTAAGCATTACTTAAGCTAATATTTGGGTGATGAGTTATTGATGAATTTTGAATTAGTTAAATACTGTACAGTTAATAGCAAAAACCCGTTTTTGTAAAATTATGCGTATAATGTCACTTTTTTACTGTTGGATTTCATTAGGTGGATTTTATTACCGCTCGCGTCTGCCTTTGTGTAGAGTTCCTTATCGTTTAAAACATTAAACGTCTACTTTAATGTCTACGGCTGTCAGTGTGTATCACTGATAGTAGATGGCGCCACTTGTGGCTTAACAGGTCATATACGGGAAAAATTCGAGGGCTTCAATACATAGCTGTTGGTCTGGTGTGATGGTAATGCACGCCTGGGCGCGATTCCTGGAAGGACGGGTGTTCGAGTCCCCGGGCCGCAGTGAGGCAGTTAAATTTTTTCCATTTTTCTAAATATTAGAAAAGCTAGTGCAAGCCTTCACTTAAAAAAATTTAATTTACATAAAAACATTAAAGTCTTAAAGTGCTGTCGGTTAAAAAGAAATCCCATCAAAAACATAAATGTGAAATGAGAGCCAAGTTCAATATTGCCTTGGTTGTTGACTTCAGCGACAAAAGAAGTGAGATCTAAATGGGTGCCAAGTTCAATGGTCAACCCAGAAATTTATTTATAAGTAACACTATAACATACCTATCATATCTTCTTATAACATAAGATAATGTATGGTGGTAGCCTATGAAGGTCTGTCTTGGCTAGTTTCTATAAACCTACCAACGTATTATTATGTTCGCTTGCTAGTTTCTACCAACAATCCAAATTTTTAGAATTATAAAATGAAAACCGACAAATACTTGTAGGCTTAGAACTTGCGACGGCTATAATTCATATATGAAAACTAGCCAAGACAGACCTTCATAGGCTACCACCATACATTATCTTATGTTATAAGAAGATATGATAGGTATGTTATAGTGTTACTTATAAATAAATTTCCATTCCATCATTCATTCATTTCCAGGCGGACCAGTACCTTATTGGCCGGGGGCTGCCCAGCTAAGGCAGGCGGTAACTGATCAGTTAGTCGCGATGAACTATCCTACCGTCGGAAATCACCCCTGGCGCCCACGCACACGCCTATAAGCGCTAGGCTTATCACCGGTGACTGTGACTTCCCGTGTTGTGATCCGCACCTTTTCAGGTACGGGTGGAGTATCCTCTCCACAGGCGCTGCATGCCTGGGACGCAGTTAAGAAATCACGAACTTGCCCGTCATTCGTGACCCTCTCTCGACCTCCTCAGCTGGATCCTCAGGAACGACGAGTCGCTACGTGAGGAGCTGACTTGGTTGCAGGGGATGCCGACTTGTTCAGGTTGCACCTTAATGTCGCCTACGGTACCCCAGATCCGTTGCCTCTTCCGCCGACGTATACCGTACCGAAGTCCATCTTCTCCGCTATAGCCACCGTTGAGGTCTTCACCCGTAACCCAGGGCTGGGGGCCATGTTATACCCCGTGGAACTGGGTCCCTAACCGAACTCGGCTACCCACTCGCTCCGGCCTACTGAAACGAGGGGTACCCATCCCCGCGACGTGGACGCGCCGGCTAGGAATTATCCCAGTGAGGAACAGGGAAGGGGACCCTGTCCCCCCTGGAACCGAGGACATCCCATCCCCATCTCCCATCTTGCGCTTCTATAGGTGTGTGGAGCAGCAGGCATGTCACAATGTCTGAAACAAGATGGGTTACTAATGCACCTAGCAATAAAAGAAGAAGTAATAATAATAATAATAAAAATAAGTCGTATAAAAATACCGTACCTGTCACAAAATTTGCTACTTGGAACGTGAGAACCATGCTACCTGGAATCGATGTGACGCCTTCCACCGCAATCGTCGATGGTATACCAGAGATTCGAAAGACCACCATCATAGACAGAGAGCTCCTCCGACTTCGTATTGACGTAGCCGCTCTACAGGAAACTCGTCTTCTTGACGAAGGCAGTATTCGCGAACAGAATTACACCTTTTTCTGGAAAGGAAAAAAAGACGGCGAAAGAAGAGAACATGGTGTCGGCTTCGCCGTTCGCAACTGCTTCCTCGGAGCCATGGAAACACCACAATGCGTGTCCGAACGCATTATGGCTTTAAGACTTATGACGTCGTCAGGCCCGATCACCCTAATTTCAGCATATGCACCAACTCTCAAAGCTCCGGCTGATATCAAGGATAGCTTCTATGAAGATTTACGCAAGTGCCTTGAAGATATACGTACATCTGACAAACTTCTCCTGCTCGGTGACTTTAATGCCAGAATAGGAACCAAATCCGACGACTGGTCAGAGTGCCTTGGACGCCATGGTATCGGTAACATCAACGAAAACGGACAGCGATTACTGGAACTCTGTGCATCTTTTTCTCTCTGCGTAACGAACACCTACTTCAAGTGCAAGCCTATCCACAAAGTCTCATGGAAACATCCCCGTTCAGGTCACTGGCACCAGATCGATCTCATTATCACTAGGAGAAGAAACCTGCGTGACATTCTTAACACTCGCACTTATCATAGTGCTGACTGCAACACCGACCATTCTCTGGTCATGGCTAAAACTCGCCTCAGTCCTAAGAAAATTCACTCAACCACGAAAGCTCCTAGGAAAGTCGCACTAAACACCGCAGCTATGCTTGAGAAAAACCTCTGTAAACATCTAGAGCAACATGTTAAGGAGAAACTGAGCAGTGAAATCTTAGGAAAGTCAGTCTGCGCCGAAGATATGTGGCAGCTGATAAAGAAAGAATTAGCGGGAGCGGCCGAAATGATATTTGGGAAAAAGCCAAAAAACAAAGAAGATTGGTTCACTGAGTATGAACACATTCTACTACCACTAATACAGCAAAAAGAACAGCCCACATAAATCTATTGAACAGCCAAAGAGATCCGGCCAAATTACAAATATACAAGGCAGCTAAAGCAGCAGTACAACATGCTAGTCGTAGTTGCGCCAATGATTACTGGTCTAATTTGTGTTACGCAATACAGAAGTGTCGGGACAGGGGTGATTTCAGGGGAATGTACCAGGGGATAAAATCTGCAACCGGTCCCACCAAACGGAAACGTGCCCCTATTAAAGACCTTAATGGAAATCCGATCGCAGACAAGAAAGAAGAACTTGATAGATGGGCACAACACTATACAAACCTGTACTCACAAGAAGTCGCTCTGCATCCTGACGCACTCACTACCTTCACTCCGCGATCTGTGCTAACTGAACTTGACGAGCCTCCGACGTCCGACGAATTCCTTGCTGCTCTCCGAAGCCTTAATCTACGGAAAAGTACAGGACTTGACAACCTACCTGCCGAGCTAATAAGACTTGGGTGCGTAACCTCTCCTCTGTACGCTCTGCTGCTGCGCTGTTGGGATGAGGAAACTATACCGCAAGACATGAAGGATGCCGACATAATCACTCTATACAAAGGCAAAGGAGATAGAGGTGATTGTAATAACTACAGAGGCATATCTCTTTTGAGCATTGCAGGAAAGGCATTCGCCAAAGTTGTATTACGAAGGCTGGACACTTTGGCCGCTCAGATCTACCCTGAATCCCAATGTGGATTCAGAGCTGGCCGGTCAACCAACGACATGATTTTTACCCTTCGGCAACTACAAGAGAAATGCCGCGAACACCGCACACCTCTTTACATGGCCTTTGTGGACCTCAACAAGGCATTTGACACCGTGAGTAGGAATGGATTATATGAAGTTCTGAGCAGAATTGGGTGTCCTCCAAAACTTTTGCGCATCATCAGGTCCTTCCACGACAGTATGAAAGGCACTGTTATTTTTGACGGTGAAAGATCTGCGCCGTTTGGCGTTAACCGAGGTGTCAGGCAAGGCTGCGTGCTGGCTCCAACCCTTTTTGGGATTTTCCTATCTGCGCTTCTGCTGACTGCTTTTGAGGACTGCGATATCGGAGTCCATCTGCATACACGAGAAGATGGAAGACTATTCAACATCAACCTACTGAAGTCAAAGAACAAGCGTCTGGATTTGATCGCCAGAGAACTCCTGTATGCAGATGATGCTGCACTTGTTGCGGACTCAGAAGGTAAACTTCAGGAGCTGGTGACGAGATTTGGTAACGCCTGCAAGCTATTTTCCATGAGCGTAAATACCAAGAAAACCGTCATCATGGTGCAGGGCGTTAGCCGGCCCCCTGAAATCTTTCTCGATGGTGTCGCTCTCGACGTCGTGGAACACTTCTGCTACCTTGGCTCAACCACAACATCCTCCCTCTCAGGTGATAGAGAGATAGATACTCGAATTGGCAGAGCATCGACTGCCTTTGGAAAGCTATTCCATAGAGTTTGGAGGAATAACAAACTTACCATCCTCACCAAAGTCCTCGTATACCAGACTTGCGTCCTGAGTATTTTATTGTACGCATCGGAAACATGGACTACTTACGCAAAACAAGAGCGCAAACTGAATGCTTTCCATATGCGCTGCCTGAGAACTATTTAATAATATACCAAAAGATCTTAAATGTTTGCCGAAAAAATTTGTTCAAAATTAAATTTCACAAGTGGCTCAGTGAAAAAAACTTTTATTCATTAGAAGAATACTTTAAATGTAATAATAATAGACTGGATCTCTGAAAATTGTTTTGTTAGTATGTTAGTTTCTAAGTTAGTTTATGTTCTGTAACAACTGATTTATGAGGATTTCATTCTCATTTATTGTTAATATATTTTGCATGCCTATGTTGGTGAAATATGCTGATCTGTATACTATAAATTTGTAACAACTTGTATGTAACCATATTTCTTGCAAATAAAATTATTTCATTTCATTTCATTTCACTTGGAAGGACAGAATGAGTAATGAGACGGTTCTCTCAAAAACGTGCTGCTGCAGCATCACAGCCATGCTCAAGCAAAGAAGATTGCGTTGGCTCGGGCATGTACATCGGATGCCTCCAGAGAGACTTCCTCGGCGAGTAATGTTGGGTCAGGTAGCGGATGCCAAGAGGCCTGTTGGACGTCCGTCACTGCGGTTTAAAGACTCCTGCAAACGTGACATGATAAGTTTTGGGATCCCAACGGATACCTGGGAAAACCTTGCGGATATGAGACCTGAATGGCGCCACCATATTAAAATAGGAGTATCTAAGCATGACGAAGACTGGCTAGATAATATTAAGCAGAAAAAGCTTCGGCGTGCTTCTTCCCCTTCTATGGACTCACGTTTTGAATGCGAGAACTGTGGCAGGATATGCCGAGCCGCGATAGGCCTCTACAGCCACAAGCGGCGTTGCACAGTTCCCTTACCATCTATGCCAAACCACTAGCGCTGCAACTATCATCTTCAACAGATGCTGTGGCCAGTATATTTATAAATAAATTTCTGAGATGACCATTGAACTAGGCACCCATTTAGATCTCACTTCTTTTGTCGCTGAAGTCAACAACCAAGGCAATATTGAACTTGGCTCTCATTTCACATTTATGTTTTTGACTGGATATCATTACTTTTTGTAGAAAAGTATATATCATCGTAACGCCGTGGGTCCTTTGAAACGGACAAATTCAAAACTAAAACTAGACTTTATGTAGGTACCTACCCTAAGTAATAAATATGAAAACCGACTATAAGTACCTACTCTTAATTGTAAATAAGTAAGTATACCTAAATATATACTTAGTGCTCTGCCTTCCCCGGTATATAGGCGTTATTAGGCACTAATTAGGTATTTATGTTAAGCGTTCATAATAGAACCTAACCTAATTATTAAAAAATTGCCAGTTTTTTTATTTTTTTCCTTTGTATTCATGTAATTACCTATCTGCATACCAAATTTTAACTCTCTAGGTCATTTGGAACTGGGTTAGAATTTTGATCTGTCAGTCAGTCAATGATAAAAATGAGGATTTTTGGACATTAATATCTAAATAACTGTTTGAGATAAGCTTATGAAATTTAGAACACATATTTATCTCGCAAGTCACAATATATGAGCCAAATTTGATACGTTTATGTGAAATAGTTTTTGATTTATGAGGGGTGCAAAAGTGGTTCCAAATGGTTCGTGTAATATTACACACGGTGCGGCTCGCCAGTTCTGTTTCTTGAACCTTGGCTTGACACGCTACCGCGTGTCTAGAACTATGTTCTTTGTCAGGCTTTATAATAATAACTGTGTACCATATTTTATTATTATTTTTAATTCAAGAAAAGGCTTAAAGTATTCTTATTGGACTAGCAAAAGTCAATGACCACCCAAGCGAATGTTCTGTGCTCTTAACATGCTCTTGAAATTTTTATTTTTGTTATTTCTCATATATTTTATTTGTATTTTATTAATTCACAAGTCTATGCTCTTTGTGCTCAATAAATATAAATGTGCGATATTATTCACTTAAGTAGGTACAACAAAAATATGTATAAATATATGTATCCGTTTGACGAGCATGCATGAAAGCAGGTTGATGGATGTGGAATAAGCAAAAGTGGTGTGCCAAGACCGTAGCACATGGCAGGAACTGATCTCTGCTTACCCTTCTGGGAAAAAGGCGTGATTCTAGGTTATGATACTAATACATTGTACTTTTTGTAGGACGTGTGTGCGTTGCTTAATTGCAATCAGTTCGTTCCTTTTTCCCCCGACAAAAAGTCGGCACCGATATCGGACGTGAGCAGCCGTATACAAAATTTGTAAAACGAAGTTAGTAATATAGACAGTGGAGGCTGTAGTGTTCGTTAAATAACTGTATTTCTTAAATTTACTTTATTATCGGCTTCTTGCCTGGACTGGAACGCCACGTGTCCACTTTCCCGCTTCTTTACGTCCGTCTCGTCAAAACGTAGTGATTATATTCTCTTTGGTCTCGTCTGACAGACCCTGTTAACTTCCTTCTTGTCTGTTGACCTAGGCCAGGGTAGGCGAACCAATGGCACGCGTGCCACAGATGGCACGCGACATAATATTTTGGGCACGTCGCCGATCCTAAAACATATGTAAAATATGTGTTAAGTAGGTATTTTGTGACGATCGAACGTTGCTGTTATCTATATTTTCCAAATAATCAGAAAGTCCAAATTATTTGATGGCACTTCAATGACACGATTCAAACATTTTCAGAAGAAAATACACGTTGATACATAAAGGTTCGCCAACCCTGACCTAGGCTAAGGAGACGACAGCATACAGCCAGACAGCCTGCTAACATCCACATACACTACAGAGTCTCAGTAATAGGGTCCCGTTTTACTCTTTAGGTGCGGAATCCTAAAAATACTGTAATACATTTAGATCAAATGTCACTTGAGACGTCGTGACATGTGACGTCATGTTGGTACCTATATTGTACGCAAACTAATGACGTAGTGGATATCCCCTTGTTTCCAATTTCATTGTGCTGTCAACTATCTCACTATTTATTGTTCACATTTCCCAGCAAAAATAATGTGTCAAACTAATGTGATTTTTTTCATTCTCTGATAGAATACAATATAATTTTTTCAAATAAATATTTGGAACATTTCCACACACGGTCATCTGACCCCAAACTAAGCAGAGCTTGTATTATGGGTATAAGTAACCGATATACATACATAGATATAATATATTACATTATCACACCCAGACACTGAACTAACACCGATTTGGTTTTTTTTTTATAATAAGCTAACAAGATGACCTCACTCCACCTGATGGAAAGCGGTAGTGAGATCCAAATATGAGGTCGACAGGCACAATATGAAAAAGAATAATGAAAAAGGTTCCAAGTGGGAAACGAACCGACTACTCTTGGAACCGTAACCAGGGTCACCAACAATTGTTTCACCGAGCTAGTCCAATTCAAATTTGTTTATTCAGATAGTACCATATTTTCTAGATAGATTTAGCTATCAAATCGTACGTCATTAATTGTAGCCTCTAATTAAGTTGCAGCAAGCAATTTCGCTAATTATCCTTTTTGCATACAATTTGTTTATTACCTTGTCCTCAACTTTGATGGCTTCTGTTGGTCTATTGTCTATTCCTGTATAATTTGAACAATTAATAACCTTAATTTAATAATTAATTATGCCAACGACGATGATCTGATGACAAAATAGCTTCAAGAAGACCTAAATGCCACCAACTTAGTTTGAACGCGCTAATCTCAGGAACTACTGGTTCGAATTGAAAAAGTATTTTCGTGTTAGATAGACCATTTATCGAGGAATATGAGGCTTTAACATCACGCTGCCACCAATAGGAGCAAAGAATTGGCGCACAACTGTCTGTTACGCTTTCACGCATAGAGTACTGAAACAATTTAAATAAAATTTGGTACAGATATAGTCCAGAGCCTGAGAAAGGACATAGGCTACTTTTTAACCGACTGCGCTATAAAGAAGTAATTTTTTACCCGTTAAACATATCTACGCGGACGAAGTCGCGGGCGGAATAATACATAAATAAACATGATGCCATGATATTTTATTATTATATTGTTTTCTCTACTGCAATTTATAAATAACTAGCTTTCCGCCCGCGACTTTGTCCGCGTAGAGACGTTTAACGGGTAAAACATTACTTCCTTATAGCGCAGCCGGTTAAAAAGTAGCCTATAACCTTTTCTAGGCTCTGGATTATATCTGTACCAAATTTCATTTAAATCGGTCCAGTACTCTATGCGTGAAAGCGTAACAGACAGACACACAGACAGAGTTACTTTCGGATTTATAATATTAGTAAGGATAATATAGTAAGGATTATTACGGTCAATTGTTGTAAACGCGGCAGTCTACATATACATACACATATAATAGATAAGTATGCAAAATCAATTAAGGCATAGTAAAACAGTAATTTCAAACCGCTTAGCATTGTTTTAGTTGTCGATAATAACATTACGATCAGCCATTAGCATTAAGCAGTATATGCAAAACAAGACCAGTGAATCAAGCATAAAGCTACTTTATCTTGAAACTATGTTTTTTGTTTTATTAACCTCGTGAAGGTATAAAAAAATATACTACAGACCTAGTACCTAGTTACATAGCGCATATAAAAACAAAAATGCCACACACGTATAGGTACTTGTGCGTGCCTGTTTGGCGTTATTTTTTTTTTGACACCAGCTTTTCTGTCAATGGTTTGATATGTTTTATCAAAATCGGTTCATCAGTTTCAAAGCTACCGGTTAGTTTGTCATTCGCGGTAGGTTTCATAGAAGCATAGTCCGTCGGGGATTTTTAATTATTTTTTTATTACAGTATAGGTATTAGGTCTTTACCGTTAGAGATAGACAACTATTTCAGTACCACCTACATATACGGCTAATGTTATCCTAAGAAAATTACTACAGCCTAGCTAATCTATTACTAAATCCATAGGTAACATATGCGCTAACCAGCTAATTTTGTGGCAATTCATCATTAAAGTACGTTTAAATCATACCTAAACGTTTGTGTGCTTCAAGCTAGAATCCTCAGCGTTGAAAATTTTGACAACAGGCGCTAAAACAGTCCAGAAATAGTCGTACAAAATTAGACAACATTAAGGGGCGGAGTGCAAAAATTTGTCTAAATTCCTTTCCATTAAGCTTTCAATGGTGATGATTCCAGCTTGAGGCACACGCGACGATTCTTTTTTTTTATTATACTTATGGGTGTAGGTACAGTCAGCCAAGAAAGTGGTCTACCACTTTTGTCAAAAGTTACTGCGAGATGTAACGATCACTAAGTTTGTCTTTTCACTGGCACAATCATATTGCCTGGGAAAATTGACCTTGTTGTTTCATGACGTTCAAACGATTCTCAACCGTAGGGTGGTAAACCACATTTTCGGCTGACTGTACATCGCCCTTCCTCTGTAAATCAACGAAGGGTGACACATGATGACAATAGGTCATGGTTACCACGGATGCCATTGGTAACAGGTTTCAGCTCACCTTGATCTCTTGATGACTGCTTTAATGACCATAAAAAAAATATTTTCATCCTCTTACATCTTTATTAAAAAGTTACAATTATTGATGATAATATGTGGAAGAACTTCAATAAACATCTGGTTAAAAGGAAAGCCAGACTCGGAAATCAGATAAAAATATATTTTCACTTTGTATATTAAAAGACAAAATATACGAAATGGTTACGTGGTACCTTAGATAAAAAAAAGACGTGTGGCACTCGGGGACTGCCGCGGTATAGCTATTGCATAGTATCGTCCGATTTCGGAGCAGCTCGTCTCGATTCGTGCGAGTTTCGTAGAGTCGTACAATACGTCTAACCGCACGCACACAAACACCGTGCCGAAGTCTACCGAACTGAAACGACGTTAGACGATTGTGAGGTTTTTTCGTTACGGAATTTCTAGATTCGGTCCGCGCGCTCAAGGCCCGCGATAAAAGCTATGTAATAGTTTAAAAATTAACCCGACAAATAAATAACTACCATTCATCCTTAAAATACGAACGAATCAAAACTTTTCTTGAGTCTAGGCCGAGCATATTAGGTATATTTTATTTATTTTTGTGATATCTCACAATTTTTCGACTCAGGAATCGAACCTATCACCTCGGCGCGTGCCATCTATAAACCAAAGAGTCAAGTAATTTTCACAAACAAAAACGTTGCTATTTCATAATTTGCACGTGATTAAATATTGATTTATACGCGAGAACTCATTAAATGTTGATTGTTATTGAATCGATCCTGTACCCTTCAATGGGTCATCTTAATTAATGAACTATGCAGCCTTTGCTCGCTAACGAAGATCAAAATATTTTTTTTTTTATTTTTCAGTTAGAAAAAGCTACAACTATAAAAAAACTCAGACTTTTCATCATCATCATCATCATCAGCTCATTTGCCACTGCTGGGGCACGAGCCTACACTAAACTAGGGCGATAAGGCCTTAGTCGACCACGCTGGCAAAGTGCGGGTTGGTCGAAAGACTTTTCATTAAAGTTCAAAATTTTTATAAATGTAAACCTTAACAAGCTACGGTAGGTACTACTAACTAGATTAAATCAATCTCTCAAATATCGGTATGCCGAATAATATTTAATAATATTTTTATTCTTTTTAAATCAATATAATATTACACAACATCACATACATTGACCTGATACCGTGGTACTTGTGTTACGGATATCAGAATCAACAGTGGATGGATACACAACCGGAACAAACACCGATGTTCGTCACACAAATTTTTGTCCCTGGTGGGAAACGAACCCATGACTCTTGGAACCGTTAGGCAGTGACCCTGGGTCACTAACCACTGTTCCACCGAGCCAGTCAGCCAGCCAGTTTATTACAAAAACATAATATTTCCTATTCTCTATCCATTCAAACATTCACGTTTACTTTAAAACCTTAGGTATTTTTTCAATACCACCGACCTACATAGCTCAGTGGTTAAGAGCGCAGTGAGCACGCAAGGGTCGCGGGGTCGACTCGTGTAGACACCACTACTGCAAATGTCTGACGAAAATCGCGACGAGTCTGGGTGTTATTTGTTCTTTTAATAATGGATACTAATTATAACAAAGCCAGGCTGTACAATGTAATGTTGTTTACCGGTTTATAATAATAGCAATAAACTAATAGACTTACTTATTATTGTACTATGTTTAACAAAAGCCACAAATAAGTAGATATACCCACTTATACCTACTTATGTTGACGTTATTCTTATTTTCAGTTAGGTACTCAAACCTCATTGTTCTTTCCTTAATTTTTAATGTTATTTAAATAGACAAATACATATTCAGAGAATGGGACATAGTTAAGTACTTTATCTAGTAAATAATATTTTAGTTGGTAAATAAATGTAACGGACCGAGTTATGTACTTACTTTAACCAAGATTTTCACTTTCACATGTTTAAAAAAAATAAGTTACAGATCCAACAATCAATTAGCACTTTTAAAACACAAACGAGGTTTTAGTTTTTACACACTGGCCATTAATAGTTTCGCGATTTAAAAAGGTAATAACGCGGAAGTTCGTTTTTAAATTGCACCATAAAGTTTTTAGTTTTAGTTTTTTTTTTTCAACCGCTCGCTAGTGCGGGGAAAGTCTGTGTCGAGTCTGCCGTTTTCACTCGCTCTCTGTATTGACTGTAGGCTGATGCATAGGTAGGCGAGTCGTTACGACATCTTTAGTGTTGCTGTTACGTGATTCAACGAGCTTGTTTAATGTCGCTATAGTCATATGCAGCTATTTATTGGTGTCGAACACATTTATAATATTATTCGGAAAGGCCAAGCAGGGTGCAATGCGAAATTGGGTTAGTGTGTCATAGTTTTCTTGTATAATTTTTACTTTGTTTGTGTTCAAATTAGTAGATAAAAGACAATTAGTCATAAATATTGAACGTGATTACTCAATTCTGTCGTGTATTTATTTAATGATTTTAACTCGAATTCGGTTTAGTAAATGAATAAACTTTAATTAATTATGGAAACAGTATCCATTTATTTAATAAATGTTGAATAATTAATAAACGGAATATTTATACTAATAGGTATCTGCAATTCTGCAAATGCTGGCAAGTCATTGAGTATTCTCTATCGGCTTTCGTGCCAATGTTCCTACACTGTTAAGAAGATAGTGCTTTAGTAGTACCATGGTGCTGCCCAGGACGTCACGAGAATTAAAAAATATTTCAAAGATAACTACTTGAACATCTATAATCTATAGACATCTATACCTTATTGCGCGTCCCCCTAAAATTAGGTATATTTTATTTCTTCTAAATCGAATAAAAAGCTAAATCTATCGATATCGATAGGTCTCTCTTCGCATCCCTAGAGGCGGACCGTTCGTCGCATACGCATCGGTTCACAGTCGTTGTGCAAACTCCGCGTCGCAAGTCATAATTATTTGCACAATTGTGACATAAGAAGGGCTCATAAGAAGTCAGGTCGCCTGATCCGCGGTCCGGTTGCATCTAAAGCCACTTCTGAGGTCCGTTGCCTAAGGTCCTTTTACTTTTTTTTTCGTAAGCTTTCGTGTTACGCACGGGGTACTGGCTGAATGTGTAACTGCATTATGCAGCCTACTTGCAATTTTAGTTTTACTTTTTTTATATTTTTAGAAACGATGGCAACAGCATAACTTTTAGTTATTAACCCATATATTTTACGTCTTTTAAACTAGCTTATTTGACCCGACTATTCCAGAAGAATAAACATGTAGGTATGGATATCTACTTTACTTAAAAACTGATAATTTTGAGTTGCAACAAAATTCTTTCGAACCTGCAACCCAAGCGGTATTTTTAAAACTCTTCATAATTAAATTCAAACAGACTCAATCAAGTACCTACTTAATATGAACAGGAACAGGAATAGAGTACTTCTTTTTAAAAAAAAATTTGGTTAACAATTCGTTAAGTAGCTTAACAACTTTATTGAAATGAAATAAAATTAATTTCAATTTACCTAGTAGGTATCCTGGTCTAAAATGATTACCACAAATTGTAGGTAGTTCAAAACCACTCATGCCTGTGTAGGAACTGTTGAGTGATTACAAGGTCAGGACAATAAAAAGTTAAAATAATAAAAATAATAACGTTTTTTACGTTCACGCCACGAAACAATAGTGTAATCTGCCATTTTAGCAATGTCTAACTGAACCCTCATTGTCTTAAACATACATTACAAATTTAATGCAAACTTGCTTAATTTTTTTATGCGCCGATATTCAGGATGACCATTGACCAGGCCATACTGAATATAATTTAATGTGGCCGTGAAATTAGGTGGATAACCTCTCTTGATAGAGCCTACTTATTTATTGGACTTGTCGCCAAAACCTAAATACATTCAGCGATCTTCAAAATTAAGAATATGTGCACATTATTATTAATATACCTATGTTTACAAAATATATCCGCTCACACAGTAAAGGGAATAAAAAAATCAAAAGGTTCTTCGTAATTTCTTCCTTTTTAATGATATGATATTTTTTTAATGATATAATTAATCAAATTTGTAAAGTTTAAACTCTGAATGCTTAAGAATCAAAAAAAAATTCGACATTCACGCACATCTACATTGAAATATTTTTTTATAAATAATGTATTGTTACGACCACGAGAGACCGTGCAAGCGGAATTAGTCTTATTGTCGTATGGATAAGGTCTATATTCGCTTGCACGATATTACGTCACACACTCTGGTCGGTCGGAGCAAGCTCCAGCGAGTTCTAGAGATTTCGATCTCGCGAGAATATTCTCGACGCCACGCGAAGAGCTGCGTCTCTGGGTATAAAAGCGGGATGTACGACGCGACGGGACAGTTCCGATTTGGAAAGCGAAGCGAATCAGTCTCCTGCGAACTAGAAGTGATCGAGTGCATTACCTGCGAATAGTTTCAGTGAAATTCAGTGTTTTAGTGTGATTCAGTGCTTTAGTGTAATTTAGTGTTCCGTGTTTAGTGTTGTAATTAAGTGTTTTTAATTGTGTTTTTTAAGTGTTTAATTGTGTAATTGTTAGTCGATAAATAAATTAATTGTCTTTTGGTGACTTTTGGCGTATCTTGAATTAAACGTACCCCGTTCCCGCAACAATTGGTGTCAGAAGTGGGATTCAAGATGCCTCTTACACCACGAGAAGACAGTGAGGGTCGAGTAACAAGGAGTCAAACCGCGGCCCTGCAAGAGGGTGAAGGCACTTCAACGGAGGGATCAATTCAAACATCAATTGGGCCTGTGGAGCTTGCAGACTTATTTAAAATGCTGCAGACACAAGCCCGTCGCCAGGAGGAGCAAGCCCGTCGCCAGGAGGAGCAAGCCCGTCGCCAGGAGGAGCAATTCGCTAAACTGAGGGAAGAACAAGCCCTTCGCCAGGAAAAGCAAGACCTTCGCCAGGAAGAGCTAAGCAAGAGTTTGTTGGGGGCTATTGAGGAAGAAGCACGAAGTATTAGAAAAGCAGATTGATGCTCTCAAAGATGATGTGCTAAGCGTCAAGACCCAACACGAAGATCGACTCACCCAACACGAAGATCGACTCATCCAACATGAAGATCGATTCACCCAACATGAAGATCGATTCATCCAACATGAAGACCGATTCACCCAACACGAGGATCGTCTGAGTCAGGTGGATGCTGAGATGCGACAACTGCACACCAAGATGGCAAGAGTGGGGACCCGGGGTGCTACGGTAGTGTCGGATTCTCCGAAAATCGAAGTACCCCACTTCGATGGAACGACGTCTTGGGCAGCATTTTGGTATCAGTTCGAGACGGTGGCTAAAGGAAAGGGGTGGAACGAGGAAGAGTCCTTGATAGCTCTGACTCTGGCTCTTCGTGGAGATGCCCTGCTCACGTTGGAAAACCTGCCTTCGGATAACAGAACTTTAGGTGCTCTCCAAAGAGCACTAGAAGGCAGGTACAGCGACAAACACCTGGAACACGCGTATAGAGCACAACTCCGCGATCGACAGCAGAAGCCTGGTGAGAGTCTGCAGCAATGGGCAACGGAAATCGAAAGGCTAGTCAGACGTGCATACGTGTCATGCCCGACAATGGTGGAATCAAT
This sequence comes from Maruca vitrata, assembly GCA_039566165.1. Classification (NCBI taxonomy): domain Eukaryota; kingdom Metazoa; phylum Arthropoda; class Insecta; order Lepidoptera; family Crambidae; genus Maruca; species Maruca vitrata. The sequence goes on along the minus strand of CM076936.1, from coordinate 1,064,312 downwards.
GATCCCGCAAGCTTTCTGTGATGGAATTAGAGACGCAGACGTCAGACACACCGTGAAACTGAGCCATCATCAGACCTTACAGGAAGCTCTAGCCCATGCTTTGGAGGTGGAAGCCGTGCGTCAAGACGCTAGAACTCAACGACTTCGGGAGGTTGTGGTGAAGGAAAAACCTTCTTTGGGTCCGATGTGCTATGGCTGCGGCGAGAGGGTCATATTCGGAGTAGTTGCCCCAAGGGAAGATGGCCGCGTAGAACGACAGTAGCGTCATCTACACAGGTGGACGCAGAAGAGCTGTCGTTAAACTAGAAGAAGCCAGGGCCGTGGGGCGGGCGCTGGCTGGTCAACATCAAGCCCCTACCGTCACTGTTTCACAGATTGGTAATGGGAACAACCTTACAGCGGTTGGACAGCTGAACAGCGTAACGTGTCATTTTACTATTGACACCGGTGCTTCAAGAACAATAGTGCGTCCGGAGCTATTGAAAAGGACTATTGTGTGGAATCAGAGACCATCCGTTCAGCTTCAAACAGCAACAGGCCAGCCAGTTACCGTCTTCGGTGAGACGATGGCGAAGATAACCATTGGAGAACAAACCTTTGAATACGGCGTTCTCATAGCAGACATCACGGACGACTGCATCATCGGATTAGACTTTTTAAGAGACCAGAAGTGTGTGGTAGACGTCGCTAAAGGAGTACTTAGTTTCCCTGAACAAGAAGTATTCCTAGAGGGAGCGAGATCATGCGCAGTTTACTGCCTGAAAAATACGACCCTACCGCCGAGATCTGAAACTCTGGTCAAAGTTAGATTCCCGTACACTATGTGTCAAGGGCGGAGCGTCGTCATAGAAAACTGCGGCGACCATCCGAGTTGGATCACAGCAAGAACTCTGGCCATGACCGGAAAAGGAGCGCTGGTGCGAGTCATCAATCTTAGCGGAGATGAAGTGCAGCTACGAAGAAACTGTGTCATCGGACGGTGCGATGCAGGTCAATCCATCAGAAGGCTGAAAAAGGCCCGGGAACCGGAATCCTGTCAACGAGATGACGTCACGCCGCTCCTAGCAAATTGTAAGGACAAGCTATCTGAGCGGGAACTTCAGCAAGCTAAAAGGTTGTTGCTAGATTTCAACGACATATTTTCGAAGGGTGACCATGATTTGGGAAGGACAGGTCTCGTTAAACACAGAATAGACACGGGAGACGCGCCACCAATAAAGCAGCGGCCTAGACGCCTCCCATTTGCCAAAGAGAAGGAGGTAGCAGACATGGTTGCTGAGATGCAGAAGAACCGCATCATAGAACCTTCAACAAGCCCGTGGTCTTCGCCAGTAGTCCTGGTAAAGAAGAAGGACGGCAGCACCAGGTTTTGTGTGGACTACCGGTTGTTGAATAATGCAACGAAGAAGGACAGCTACCCTCTGCCCCGTATAGACGACACACTGGACATGTTGAGCGGCATGAAGTGGTTCTCAACAGTGGACCTTAAGAGTGGGTACTGGCAAGTAGACATCCATCCAGCAGACAAGGAGAAGACGGCATTTACGACCGGAACTAGGAATGGATTGTGGCAGTTCAACGTCATGCCCTTTGGTCTTTGCAACGCTCCGGCGACATTCGAGCGGTTGATGGAAAGGGTACTGGTTGGACTTCTGGGTGATGCATGCCTGGTCTATCTGGATGACATCATTATCATGGGTCGAAATTTCATAGAGCATGTCAGTAACCTGAGGAAGGTTTTCACTAGAATACGAGAAGCAAACTTAAAACTCAGCCCAAAGAAATGCACGTTTTTCAAGGAAGAAGTCGCCTATTTAGGCCACATTATTTCATCGAAAGGTGTAAGGACCGACCCAGAGAAGATCAAAGCTGTCCAAGAATGGCCTATTCCAGCTAACAAGACCGACGTGAGATCATTTTTGGGTTTATGCGCATACTACCGGCGTTTTGTAAAGAACTTCTCTGATATAGCGAAACCTCTTCATCGGCTCACGGAAGATAAACGAGTATTCGCCTGGGACTCGGAATGTGATCAAGCCTTCGTCAGATTAAAAGAACACCTCTGCACCAGTCCTATACTTGGCTATCCGAACAGAGAAGGAAGGTTCATCGTGGACACTGATGCCAGCAATACTGGCATAGGCGGAGTTCTGTCGCAAGAGCAAGGTGAACGGGAAGTCGTGATCGCCTATTTCAGTAAGTCACTTTCAAAACCTGAAAGAAACTACTGTGTGACTCGTAAGGAACTGTTGGCGGTAGTGAAGACTCTACAGCATTTCAACAAGTACCTCGTTGGAAGACAGTTTACCCTGCGGACAGATCATGCTGCGTTAAAATGGCTCTTGCAGTTTAAGAACCCTGAAGGACAAGTGGCGCGGTGGTTAGAGCAGCTACAGGAGTACAACTTCACAACAGAACATCGGAGTGGTAGAACGCATTTGAATGCCGATGCCCTATCAAGGAGACCTTGTCCTGTGGCCTGCAGTCATTGTTCTAAGACGGAGACTAAAGAAGATGTCCGGATGATTACCACCCAGGGACTTGATAATGAATGGAGCGAAGACGCTATCAAAAAGGCTCAAAAAGAGGATAGTGACCTGAGGAAAATATTTGAATGGAAAGAAGTAGGTCAAAAACCTTCTTGGAGCCATGTAGCATCATCAAGCCCCATCACGAAAAGTTACTGGGCACAATGGGACAGTTTGGAGATTAAGGATGGAGTACTCTTCAGGAAATGGGAAACACCAAAAGGGGATCAAACGACACTACAGCTGATTGTACCCCGTAAACAGGTTGCTTCTCTACTGAGGTTCATACACGATGGGGTATTCGGGGGACATTTAGGCGTGAAGAAGACCCTAGAGAAGCTGAGACAGAGGTTCTACTGGATACACTGTCGGGATGACGTTGATGACTGGTGCAAGAAATGAACAACTTGAGCATCAGTAAAGGGCCCTCAAACCAGAAGTAAGGGCAAACTCAAGCTATACAACGTTGGCGCTCCATGGGAAAGAATCGCAGTGGATGTAGCTGGCCCCTTTCCAGAATCCGATGAGGGAAACAAGTACATCATTGTGGTCCAAGATTACTTCACTAAGTGGCCTGAAGTCTTCGCTACGCCTAATCAAGAAGCAAAGACGGTCGCCAAGAAGTTAGTCCACGAGGTAATTTGCCGATTTGGTGTGCCTCTTGAGATACATTCTGACCAAGGAAGAAACTTTGAGTCAGCACTGTTCCAGGAGGTCTGTCAACTGTTGGGTATGCATAAGACCCGTACTACACCAGCACACCCGCAATCCGATGGCATGGTCGAGAGATTCAACCAAACGTTGGAAAACCACTTGGCCAAAGTTGTGGACTAGCATCAACGAGACTGGGACCAGTACATACCGCTTTTCTTGCTGTCCTACCGATCTGCGATCCACGATAGCACCAGCGCAACCCCAGCAATGGTAAACTTCGGTAGAGAAATGCGGCTTCCGGTAGACGCGTTGACTGGGACACCGCCAGAAGCTCCGAAACCAGTAACCGAATATGCGGCTGACCTACAGAAGCGCCTGGATGAAGTACATGCTCTCGTCAGAGACTGCAGTCTAAAATCCAGCGAAAGAATGAAAACCCGTTACGACCGCAAAGCCAACACCGACGGTTTCGATGAAGGGAGTCTGGTTTGGTTACACAACCCACTCAGGAAGAAGGGCAAATCACCGAAGTTCCAGCCAAGGTGGGAAGGACCATACAAGATCATCACTAGGCTGAACGACTTAACCTATCGGATCAAACAAGGGACAAGAGGCAAGCCGAAAATTGTTCACATTGATCGATTGGCTCGTTACCATGGGTCAAATGATGCTCGGGACGAGCATGACTAAGAGGGGGATAATGTTACGACCACGAAGGACCGGGCAAGCGGAATTAGTCTTATCGTCGTATGGATAAGGTCTATATTCGCTTGCACGATATTACGTCACACACTCTGGTCGGTCGGAGCAAGCTCCAGCGAGTTCTAGAGATTTCGATCTCGCGAGAATATTCTCGACGCCACGCGAAGAGCTGCGTCTCTGGGTATAAAAGCGGGATGTACGACGCGACGGGACAGTTCCGATTTGGAAAGCGAAGCGAATCAGTCTCCTGCGAACTAGAAGTGATCGAGTGCGTTACCTGCGAATAGTTTCAGTGAAATTCAGTGTTTTAGTGTGATTCAGTGCTTTAGTGTAATTTAGTGTTCCGTGTTTAGTGTTGTAATTAAGTGTTTTTAATTGTGTTTTTTAAGTGTTTAATTGTGTAATTGTTAGTCGATAAATAAATTAATTGTCTTTTGGTGACTTTTGGCGTATCTTGAATTAAACGTACCCCGTTCCCGCAACATTATAATAAATTATAATTATAAATATCATTTATTAAAATAATTTATAATAAATTATTATTTATGCTGCCAGAAGTATTATTCATTAATCAAAACGAACGTAAAAGTATAGTGACATGAGTTAAATTGTGTAGATACCGAGTTTAAACTTCGACTACAACATTAAACAAGTCCGATTGTTTAGACTTTAGGTATGGTATTTTTTGTTTTAAATAAAATATCTAAAGCTAGTTTAACTGAAGCCAAAAATACGAGACGAATACCCAATATTTCATTTTTAATAAGTTTAATTAGTTAGGTAACGTTATCACTGTGTCTAAATTGTGATGGATCTATTAATTGTAAATTCCACGCTATTTTTTGTCACTTGTAACAAAGTGGTAATACTTTTATGTTTTAAATATATTGTGTTCAAATCAGGAACAATAATACATTAAGATATCTATCGCATTATCTTGATAATAATAATATACGATACGATACGATACGACTCACCACACCCAACGATGGCATTATGCCACGAGTCCAGTCCAACCGGCAAACCAGGGGGCGTAAATTTTTCTAAGGAAAGATGCATGCTTCAGGATGAGGAAGGAAGATCGGCAAGCCGAAGCCGGCCGACCGTAACCAGGCCGGTATTCACCGTAGCAACCAGTATAGGTAATTGGATTAAGGAGGTTGTTAGCTTAATATATACGTATTTTTATAATAATGATAATTAGTCAGGTTGTATAAAATGGATAAATAATAATATAAAGATAGCGGGGAAATTATATAGTGTATGTATGTAGAGTAGAATATATAGTTCATAGTAGTAGGATCTTTAGATTTCTGCTTCTTTAGTCGGGTTCCGTTGAAGAGCAGCTGTCTGTCTCGCTGTCTGTTTCTTCGGCTTCGAAGATGCGTGCTTCGCTTTTTTTGTAGGGTCTTCTCCCTGGCTAGTTCGCGCCATTTGTCGTGGGTTTTGTTATAGTAGTCTAAGTCGTGTGAGATCGAATCGATCCATGTAAATATGGGGCAGACCCATATTTACTTCGTATTTTTTGGCTCGGAATTTTATGGCTGCGTGTAGGAAATGTGGGGAGTTCTGTCTAATTATGTGGCCATAGTAACATATTCGAAGAAATTTTATTTCTTTGGTTTAGTAGCTGGTTTATTTGTTGGCCTCTTATGTCCTGTGGAAGGTTGGTGGTGTTATGAATAATTTCTTCTTGGTATTTTTGCGCGGGGCTTCGCTTTTTAGTCTCTCGTAATCTAGTTGTCGGTTGAAGTTTCTCAGGTTCTTATTAGAGTCCTTGTTAGTCCACTTTGGTCTCTTATAGAATTCCGTCTCTTATTGGAATTGTTGTTCATAGTGAGTTCTTTTAGTGATGCTATTATTAGTTCGTGGTCAGACGTTGTATTTTGAGAAATACCTGTGATTTTCTTGAACATATAAGTGTGAGATGTTGACGAGAGTATGAGGTATATTTGTGAAGTTTTATTGCCCGATCTCCAAGTGGTTCGACGCTTGTTATTCCAAATAAAGTGTCACGTCTGATTTTTTCTCTTCTTATAATGTATCGACATTATAAGAAGAGAAATGCACATTGTTTGACGACTGCGTGGATGGTTTACTTAGGTTGTTACGTGGCATGTGAATGGGTTGATCTGGTGGTCTTATTGGACTTCCACATGTGTTTCTAAGAATGCTGTCGTAGTGGTAACCATAGTACAGTAGGTTGATATTTTCCACACTATCCTGTGGGTTTTTTGGTTTGAATGTTATGGTACTGCTGATAAATCGCTGATGGACTATTACGTCGGTCAGGTAAAATTTTGCTGCCGCTATTAGAATTTCCGTACCGCCCCATGTTCCTGTACGTTTAAGGTGGAATAAATAGTTTTTAATGGAATCTCTCACTCTCTCACCAGCTTCTTTGTACTCAGAGAAATTACTAGTTTGAGCCGCTATAATTTCTGGACAATCTAGGTTTCCTTCGATATAACCAACTAGATCGCGTCTGATTGCATGGTGATCGAATGTTAGGTAGAATATTTCATTGATTTGGTGTGCTATAGCTCGGAATAGGCAGTTTCCATCAGCTTCAATTTGTATTGTAGACATCCTTAGTGGGATGTTTTAACGATGTTTCTGTAAGAAAGCTTAGTCTAGATTTGTTACTATTCCGCTGCTGTACGGAATGGCTAACTCAGTATTGTTATTATCAGGCAAATGTGTATTTTTTATTATACTACATGTGAACCTACTTTGAGCTTATTATCATTATTTTTTTTGTTTAAATTTTTGGCACACCAATTCACAATTGAGTTATTTATTGATTTTGGAATTGCGTGCTTGTGTTAGAACCAACAAAAAATTAAGGGACCTGTTACATCCACTTACGCTGCTTGCTTTAAGTGCGTTCTGGGAATGCGTTGCGCGATGGGCTAGTTTTATGCATAGGTACCATATGTGCCGAGTGACAAGGCGATGTTTTAAATTGGTAATGTTTATGGGCTTTGGAGTTTTGTTTCAAGATTAGACCGATTAGTAAAAACTTGTTCTTTGGCGAGTGGATGAAAGATGTCAAAAGTGCTGATATTTTTGGGTTTAAAGTAAAGAGATTGCAAGGCGAGACTTAGTTATTTTTTTTTAAACGTACCTACTTTGGTAATTTTGCGTGGGAACGTGGCAAAGTATGTGCGTGGATGTTTTGGGTTGATTTAATTTATGAAGAAGGAAAAGAAAATATTTCTGTAAAATTATATTTAAGGTATAAGAATTTGTTTGGATGTTGAGCACAATGGGTTTTGTATTACTTTGTATGTTTGTATGCGGTCTTCTGGTCTAGTCGGAAATGTAGTATTTTTGTGTTGTTTTTCGAGTTGGATGGTTTGTATATATAACACGAATATAAGGCATATGTGAGAATCTTTAAGAAATTCCATATATTTATTTATCGATAAAGTAATAGAGATTACTACATCCGGATGGCAGACGGTTTTGTTGTGATTATTGGGTAATATTTTTGGTGGGTCATTGCGATCCAGTTGTCGTTTGACTAACTAGATGGTAGTTGGTTTTGAGAAAGATTGCGCCTTCGTCAATCTGTGTAATTGGAATTGTCTCATCGGGTTCCTTGTATTTCTTTGTATTCGACGCTTGTGAGTCCAGGCAGAGGTTGTATTGTTGTTGGTGGTGTCTGTACGTGCACTTAGAAGTATTCACTTTGTTATATGACAATTTTGCAATTTCCCAAATACACTATTCGTTAATATGAATATTAAAATTTACATGGTAAATATCCCGGACAGTTACAGTTTTCTAAAATTTACAAAGCTTACTTAATAAGTATTTACGGGAGAAATTTGGTTTTTACACTCAGTTGTAACACTTTCTATTAATGTGATATTTATAATTCCTCTGATTACTTGACCGGTATAAGCTAGATACTTTGGATTATTTCACTTAATTTCAACACAATTTGTAAATTATATTAGACACTACATTGGAATCTTGGTTAATCGCTAAGGTTTTAAAGAAATATCAGTTGTATACAGTAGCAAAATAAGCTGTCACATCTGCGCGCGGGCAGGGACGAGCCGGGTTATTTTTCATTACGTTTGTTCGTATGGGTAAAAATGTTTGTTAAATTTTTAATTTCCTTCGAAAATCAATGGCTGGAAAGAAAATACATAATATAAAAAGAAATTAAATAAATACCTGATTAGGATGAACGTAGCAATATTTAAGATCTACGTTCAATTAGGAAATCAAAAAACATGCTTACTCCCAGCAACTTACGAACCTGTACGTACATGGACCTACAATTCATGCAAGTCGGGGTTAAGATTATACTAGGTTGTGTTAATGGTTTCACACTTGGTCATTTGTTGGTTTTCCTAAAAGACTAAGCGTGTAAATGGATAGACAGCTTCATGTTATTCGATATTTAATAGCTGATAATTTCAGTGGAGCTGTATCTTGCGCTCACTTTTTACAATTGATTTTTAGGTAGTGGTGACTTGGTGAACTCCTCTAATTCTCGCGTCTCAGAAGCAACTATTATTTGTAGTTCACACACGCTAGTTTACCGCTGCCTTGCCTTTTCTAAGGGAATGGATAAAAAATGGATTGATCTCACCGGGTTCCTGGAATATGTCTGGATGCGCTAGTTTCAGTCTTGATTTTGTGCACTGGATATTTTACTCACTTAGAACAACTACGGTTTACTTTGATTATTACGCAAGTTTTGTTTACGACTTCCCTATTTATCCCTCAATATTTGAGCACATTAGTACTACGAGCTACAGTTACAATAACTGCAGGGCAAACCCCGAATTCGAAACAAAAAGCAAGCCAAATGTGCGTCGGGTTTTTTTTTGGACCCTTAACCACTGCGCGCGCGCCGGGGACGCGTCCACCCGCCAGGGCGTCCCAAAAAGCACTCCCATTATCTTGATAATAATAATTGCCATTTATTAAAAACTAGCAAGCCATCCTCGCTTCGCTTTGGGTGAATTTTAGATTAAAAAAACTGCATCAAATCCATTAAGTAGTTTTGAAAATTTAAGCCTACATAGGGATTTAGGGACAGAGAAAGCGACTTTGTTTTATACTATGTAGTTCCATATCTATTCTGTTGTATTCTATATTAAAACAAGCAAAGTTTTATATTTGCAGCAAAGTATTTAACTGCAAATTAGGCCTACCTATTTATTTATGCTTTCATAAAATGCAGAATACTTATTCTATTTATTTTACAAAATTAATGAAAAATTGGGTATAACTGGGACTAAAATCTAGTAGCGCTGATTTTGCCCTTAGCAGTTTTATTATCTGTGACAGTAGGTAGATCAACGATATCCTCGATTTAAGCAATCTGCAACATACATAAAATAATTATTTATGCAAATTGTTGCTCATACTTTTAGTATAGGCGTTCACAATTTTCAGTGTCTAATTCTTCATCGCGTCCCATTCAAAAATATTCATATGGTTCTGTTATAAACAATATTATATTAAAGGACAGTACATTTTATCTTTCTTTTTTGTCATGTACCTTCTTTAAGTGGGATTATAAAAAATCGCAAACTACCACAACTAAATTTACTATCTAACGTATAACGTATCAGTTCACCCGTGATCATGGCGCTTGCAACAGTGCCGAAATATCGGGAGCTCATTAAAACAAAACAACATGGTAAATATCCCGGACACTTTCAGTTTTCTAATGTGTGTAACCATGACAGTTTAAAATTATATATTATTAATTTTTTTTTTATAATCCTTTCTATATAATCTAAGATTAAAATCATCGACTATATTTTTTGTTCTTTTAGATTTTAATTATTGTCTGTGGTATAACAATTGGCTGTTTGCGTTTAACACCCAAGCAGAGTTCGCGTCGACGGAAAAAAGAAAAAAATTGTCTATTCGCCATTAAAATGGCGTCATCGAAGGAAACTTATTGTTTGTGTGGTCAACCATATAATATTGGACAGTTTATGATAGAATGTGACTGCTGTCGTGAATGGTTTCATGGCAGGTAATGTGGAATATGTATAAATTGTCATGTGAAAATCATGTCGTGTGTGAAAAAAATTGTGATAAAGTTTGACAGTGCTGTGCACTTCGGCCATCATTTTGGTGCGGATGTTTTGTTGAATTTTCCGGGTTTCCAATGTTTGGAATAGTTCAGAAGTGTAATATTTAACATATTTCGTGGTTGGTGTTGAATTTTGGGTGAACATTTTGTGAATTCCTGTTCGTTCGCGTTTGTTTACATTTATGGTCACCATGGGACACTCGCCACTTGCGCGGAGTTCTTTGTGTATAAATTAGTTTATTATTCTCAGTAATTACTTGATACAGCTCTTATTCCGTCTTTATTGTCATGAAACTCAAGATACATGAGTTTTATTCGTTACTTTGAAGTAGTTTCAGAGTGAATATGTGGCTGTATGAATGTTTGTTGTACAGAACAAACATACTGCTTATGTTTAATTAGCACTATGCCTTGGCCGTTCTTCTGTATTTCCTTGTCCATAGGATTTAATTTATGAATGTAAAGATTCTTTACATTAATCTAGACAACAAAGTATAAATTCCATATTAATTTACCAATTTCTCATTACATTTACTCCCCTATTTTTCTTTTCACATGTTCTTAATTTCAACACGCAATAGTAACATTCCTGCTGATTATAATGATTAATTGATATTGGCAGAGTGAGCTAGAAAACATACATTCTAACATTAATAAATGAAGTAAAACATCTACAGCAGTCCGGTCAAATTTAACTTAATGGTTTTGAAAAATATAAAGGATGATATTTTTTGGTATTTGTAACATTCTATTGTAAACTTGGGGTATAGAAAAATAATTTATATCTTTTTCTTTCCAGCTGTGTTGATGTAAAGATTTACCACTCGGACGATATAGACAAATACCATTGCCCAAAATGTGCACAAACATATGGACCTTCAGTGTGTAAGTATATCAACTGTAACTGTGTAAATATATACCCAAAATATGTGAACTATATTTGAATCTAAATTGAAATTAGTAAAATAAATAATAGTTGTTCAATATTATTTACAAACTAGTGGTCCCGGCAAATTTCATTGTGTCAATTTATACTTTTTTGTTTTCTTTTATGCACAATTTTTAAATACCTTATTTTAAAAGAATCTTGTTCTGACTGTCTGTAATTCTATATAATATCTAAAACATAACAAATAAAAAAAATTTGAAAAACAACAGAACAGCAGCTGTAGCGCTACAATGAGTTTAAAAGTGACAGACTCGATATTGCCTATGTAAATATGTCTATGAAAAACTTGTACAGCACCCCGATTACCGATTTTAGTTCCCAGCGTTACCGCTAATGCTAAGAACTAAAGTTGGTAGTATGAAAAAAACATTTTGATAGGTTTTTAACGTACATATGTTTTCGATAGCTAACTCATGGTACCGCTACTGTTCTCTAGATCTGTGATTTTAAACACATTCCGTAATGTTTTTTATGTGATAGAATATAAAAATGCCTGTAGTTAAAATAGTTCTTTCAAAGTTCAGTAAGCATTAGAAAAAGCATTAAGTTTTTTACACGTTGACCTTGAGTTAGCATTATTTGGCATTAAGTTAACATCATCATTACTTGATGTGATGTTCTCACTATAAAAAACTTAGGTTTTTAAGAGATATGCTTTTTCATAATGTGATATTATTACTCGGTTATTTAATATTTGGTAACTAGAAATGAAAATATGTTTTTTAGGTTGTGTAGTCAACCAACCCGCACTTGGCCAGACCTTATCGCCCTAGTTTTGTGCCCCCCATGACGTGGGGACGTATATGGGCTGATGATGATGATTTTTTAAAATTTAATTCCAGTAAAAATCCCCACAAACAACCACCGGGCGGACCGTTACGAACTCGGGGCGGAGAGCCGCCCCTCCCAAGTGGGGACCCCAGCGTGGGTGGGTGCTCTGGCAGCACGACCTCTCAGGCCGGTCCCAGCAGCCCTACACCGGATGAGAGCGCACCACTTCACCGAGGAGCTGGTCCGGGATGACGGGTTCACCAGACCCGTGATGCTCCACTCTGCCGATGGACTGGAGATGACCACACCTGATCCGGCTACCTTTACAGTGCGGTCTGTGTTGAGATTCTGCGGGGCTCAGTTGGAGGTGGGTTTCTTTTTTGCTATTTCTAATTTGATACATTTTTATCAAGGTGTAACATTCTATTCTATTCTAGGTTATGATAAAATAACTTCGCGATTCATTACATTTAATACATTGCTATGTATTTGTTACTGTTTTTGTCGTGTGTAGTCCACACCACACAACAATTATTGTGTGCTTAAGCTACTTACCACAGGATAAGATCAATGTATGTGATGATGTGTGATATATCCTTACTTCCTTACTTCCTTACTAATATTATAAATGCGAAAGTAACTCTGTCTGTCTGTCTGTTACGCTTTCACGTATAGTACTCTATAGTACTGGACCGATTTAAATAAAATTTGGTACACATATAGTCCAGAGCCTGAGAAAGGACAAAGGCTACTTTTTAACCGACTGCGCTATAAAGAAGTAAGAAAGAAAGAAAGAAAATATCTTTATTTGGCATCTAAAAAAAATGAAATTACAGAATAACGAGATCAATTACATCATAAATTAAAAACTAAAACAAAATTACACAAATCATTATTAGATACCAAAAGGGTCTACGCTCAGTATAAAGTCGTAACAGCAAGTAGAGCTGTCACGACCACTGGTATTCTGCGGAGGCCCTTTATGTATAGATAGCGGTAGCCACCAACAGCAAACAAACAAGTAATGTTTTACCCGTTAAACATATCAACGCGGGCGAAGTCGCGGGCGGAAAGCTAGTATATTATTGTAAAGACCTGAACAGTCATGTTAATCACATAGTTTATAAGTCCAGATGCATTACTAAAATCCAGTTTCCCAGCAATTGTACTCTCCTCTCAGGCATTCATACTCAATAGTTCAAAGCTTCTCGGGTATCTTCCTCGTTTAACCATTATCTTTGCTTACAGGTGGAGGTGATAGATGTCCGCAAACAGTCAACCCTTCGCATGCCGCTGGGCGACTTCGTGGACTACTTCGAGACGCCGCCGGAGCACCGCGATGAGAAAGTTCTGAATGTGCTTAGCTTGGAGTTCTCGGATACCAAGTGAGTGGGGACTTGTGACCGGTGTGGGTGTTGAAGGGTTGATTGAGTGGAATGGGTGTTTAGGACAGAGCCTTATAATGTTAATGGAGAATGTTAATAATTTTAGCTTTTCATGTAGCTTTGAAGCCTTTGGTATACTGAATCAATATGTGTAAATAGTTCCGCTATACAACCAAAATTGTGAAAATTATACATGGTTAAAGTTTTGACTGTTTGCTCTCTTCATACAAAATCAACGTTGTGATATGACGTCACACTATAATATGCAGTACTGAGAATATTGATAAAATATTGTTTCGCAATTTCATGTTCAAAAATATTAATTTTACAAATATATTTATCGTGCCAAATGTGCCCTTGTGAGGTTGTGACAGAGTAACAATCTCCATTGCCACAGTCTTTTTGGTGTTAGTTTTTTTGTCAGGCACACATTCTGGAAGATGGAAATGTCGCATTATGTCTCGGAAAGCACGGTAATCCGATGCTTACCCATATAGGTTGGACCACACGGCACAGTAATGTAGTGAGCATTTTCACTTTCATCGCTGAAAGAAGTTGTTCGCTATCAATGGGGAATATGCACACATTTTTTTTTTATTATAGAAATCAATCTTTAATATCGAAGAAATATAATTGTAATTCTATTTTTCAATTTACTTTAACGACAAGCGAGATATAGCTGTTTTTACAATTACACTACGGCCATACGCGATCCATAAAAACTCCGTTTTGTAAGAAAGAGATAAAAAATTAACTTTAATTCCTTATAAATCCTTCGTTTGTGAACCGATTTTAATTTTTTTTCGGTACACCTTTCGTTAAACTGGCATTTATTTGTATTAATAAAAAGAACTGAACAAATCTATTGTGCTACTGAGATACAATTTACTGCGGGAAAAGAACCACTAAAATTTCACGGTGTATAATGGGTAAATAACAATGTCTCTTGTTTCCAGCATGTCGCCCCTAGTGGAGCCGCCAGCCCTAGCCCGCTGCCTGGACTGGGCGGAGCGCGCGTGGCCGGCGGCCAGCGGGCCCCCGCGCCCCGCCGTGCAGAAGTACTGCCTCATGTCCCCCGGGGGCGCCTATACCGACTTCCACGTGGACTTCGGGGGCACCACCGTGTGGTACCACGTGCTGCACGGACGCAAGGTGAGTGGTGGGGCTGGTGGTCGAAAGAGTTGTTGGTAAGGAGAGAAAGGAGTGACCAGGAAGCCAAAAACCGTCGATGGCTAAATGGTTAAGGTCGTCGGCGAGCAATGCGGAAGTAAAACAGGGTAAAGATAAGATAATTGTTTATTTGTACCAAGAGACAAACATACATGCAATATCGGAAATTAAAAGAAAATCAATAGTAAAATAACAATACAGAAACTACAAACAAAATTAGAACTAAAATAAATAAAAAGAAAACCGAAACTACAAACAAAATTAAATTAAATCTGAGTCTATCACAAATGCCCAGTCGACATTCATGTGTGTCGCTGTGATACAAAATGGCAATAGCTCAGCAATAGGTTTACCAGGGGCAAACTGCTGATTTTCAGCTACAGCCATGAGAGGTCAAGTGCAATCGGTTTTAAAGCCTAGCGATCGTGATATTATATTATATTTTATACACCGTGAAATTTTAGTGGTTGTTTTCCCGTGGCAGAACGATTTGCCTTTAGTAATACTATCGAATCATGAAAATTATTCCGCGAAAAAAAAAATTTTTTTTTTTCAAATTTTCAAAATAATAATTTTCCAACTCGAAAACGAGAGAAGCTATCGTTCTTTTATAAGATGTGACGTAATCAGGTACTGCTTGCAGCATGAAATCGATGCTTAAAGCTACAGAAGCTCGACGCCCTAAGTCATAAAGCGGCTCGAACGTGCTTTCGAGTTTCGGTTAAACCTTTCGTAAAACCGGCATTTATTGATTTTAACAAAAAATAACTGCACAAATCTATTGTACTACTAAGATAGAATCAATTTACTGCGGGAAAACAACCACTAAAATTTCACGGTGCATATGTTACGGTTAATGTGAATAGAGCGGTTGTTATGTATAATTACCGGTAACTATGCATAATTATCAGTGCTCGTGGTAAAGGTGGTAAAAACTATCGAATTAATCACATTTACCGGTAATTATATAAAATTACCATACCCTTTTTGTAAATGTGGTAAATAATAAAATCAAACTGACTTGACTGGCTCGGTGAAACAATGGTTTTCTTAGTGACCCTGGCTGGCGGTTCCAAGAGTCCTGGGTTCGATTCCCACTCGGGGCAAATAAATATTTGTGATGTACATCGGTGTTTAGATGTACATTCGTGTCTAGATGTGATTATGTGTTTAAGTATGTATTTATTAATATATATGTATGCTTATCAGTCTTAGCCGCCAAAAGTAGGTGCAAGCTGTGCTTAGTTTGTGGAAATGCCCCAAATATTTATTTATTTATGTAAACATCTGAATCAAATGTTTATTAGGATATAAACAATTCTAGTCCTGATTATAATAAAATTTGTTTACAAACATCGGACAAACAAAAATATTCCTCGAATATCAAGAGACCAAACTTTCTGTTCGGTTAAGCAAAACATAAAATAATGAGAATTAAATTAACAAATAAAATATGGGGGTAAGCTTGTATGAAACTTTGTCAACTTTGAACGCTGGAACGTAAGATTTTGAAGGGACGTAGGTTGGGTACCGTAAAGATGCAATAAGAAAGGATTTCCCGAAATTCGAACAGGATACAGGAATTAGCAGGAAAATATCAAAACTGCTTAAGTTAGATGCTTGAAATTTGGCATGCAGGTACCTTATTAAACTTAAAGCTTAATCGCAACAGGTAGTGCAAAATTTCCACGGGAACGGGAACTAGCGGGAAAAAACTTTTGTATGAAAACATCTAAACCGCGTAAGACAGATGATTGAAATTTGGTATGCATAGACGTAAAGCTTACCTGCAACGCGATATTCCAAAATTCTTACGGGATCGGCAGTTGCTGGAAAAAAACTTTTGTTTGTAAAATCCTGTAGTCCACGCGAACAAAGTCGCGGGCAGAGCTAGTTATAAAATAAACAAGACGAATCTAGAAACCAAACTTCAAGTTTGGTTTTAAAAAAAATATAATCTTATAAAAGTAAAGTTAAATAAAATTAACAAATTAGCAGGCAATTATCAGTGGAACCCTTAAAATTCTTTTCTCGTTAATATTATTTTTGCAGGTTTGAGTTTTTGTGACATTTGGAATTGCAGAGTACTTGTGATTTTTGTCAGCAATGTCAACATTTACCTCAGTCGGGAGGGAGTTTTATATAATTACCGGTAAAAGTGAATAATTCACTACATTTACCATGTGCGTCGGTATTTATCTATAATTACCGGTGATTATAGATAATTACCGATTGCTCACATTGACCGTAACATATATACCGTGATGACCGTGATACTATTATTATATACTATACAATAATATTCGTATAATTCGTAAAGATGAGTGCAAAGCTTGGAGGAGAAGGTAGTATAGACGATTTAGAACCATTTTAGACGTAGTCTTAGACGAAGTTTCACTTCGAACAAGGAGTTGCAAGTTGTTGATAGGGAGTGAAAGGAGTGCCCAGTGGCGCTATCATGAGTTTAAAAGTAACAGACTCGATATCGCCTATGTAAAAAATGTCTATGAAAATGAGGATGAGTGATGATTTTAAAGATGACAGAATAGTGATATAATACAGATTGAATTCATTGATCACTAGTCCTAATTGTTTTCAGATATTTTACCTAGTGCCGCCGACATCAACAAATCTGGCGTTATACCAGCAGTGGAGTGCATCTAACAACCAGAACGAACGATTCTTCGGTGATATGGTGAGTAACATTATATATTAATAGCATCATCATTCTCCTGCCCTTGTCCCACGCTAAGTGGGGTCGGCGCAACATGTGTATTTCTTCCACTCGGACCTATCATTCGTCAGCTCTGTGTCTACTCCTTTCACTCCCATATCATCTCTCACGCAATCCATCCATGTCTTCTTCGGCCTGCCTCTACCGTTACGTCCATTGACATTCATATTCATCACTCTTCTAGTTACATGGCTTTCTTCCCTCCTCGTAACATGCCCGAACCAAGCTAACCTTGCACTTCTCACCTTTTTCTAAAATAGGTGCAACTTTCAGACTTCCCCTTATATATTCATTCCTAGTCCTATCCAACCTTGTTACTCCACACATCCATCTCCAACATACGCATCTCATTTGCATGCACCTTCATTTTATATTAATAGCATTTTATACTAATGTATGCAATATGCAAGCATATGTATTGACGTTACGTAACGGAAGATCCGCATTATCCGCCTAGTGTGGCGCTAGACTATGTGTCTGATTTGTACCATGTTGTTTTGTTTAATTAGCCCCGATATTTCGGCACTGTTGCAAGCGCCATGATCACGGGTGAACAATATCGGGAGTTCATTAAAACAAAAGAACATGGTAAATTTCCTGGACATCATCATGTTCAGCCCATATACGTCCCCACTGCTGGGGCACGGACCTTAGTTTACCACACTGGCCAAGTGCGGGTTGGTCGACTACACAACCTAAGAAATTCTTCGTAGGTGTGCAGGTTTCCTCACGATATTTTCCTTCACCGTTAAATCTATACTAATCTATACTAATATTATAAAGCTGAAGAGTTTGTTTCTTTGTTTGTTCGTTTGTTTGTTTGAACGCGCTAATCTCAGGAACTACTGGTTCGATTTGAAAAAATCTTTATCGAGGAAGGCTTTAGGCTATATAACATCACGCTGCGACCAATAGGAGCAAAGATACAATGGAAAATGTGTAAAAAACGGGGGAAACGCGAACGAAGTCGCTGGCACAGCTAGTCGTACATATGAATTTCAAATTCGAAAATCACAGTGGTGCGTGGCGGGGTTTGAACTGGCGTAAGCAACGACCTTAACCACTCGGCCATCGACGCTTTTTCCCCCGACATGTTCCGTTTTTAACCGACTTCAAAAAAAGGAGGAGGTTCTCAATTCGTCTGTATGTATAATATTTTTTTTTTTTTTTTTTTTTTTTTATGTATGTTCACCGATATTTTCGTCAATTATAATCGGATTTCAAAAATTTTTTTTTGGTTGGATACAGTTCACTTCCGAGGTGGTCCCATTTTTCACCAGTCCCGGATCTGATGATGGGATCCAGGAGAAATCGAGGGCAACCCTCAAATTTTATAGGGACATGTACCGCGTTTTGCATATTATCTGAAGTTACATTGGCATTTGCTTCTGGAAATCATAATCTTATGATGCTGAGCTGATGATGGAAGGTCAACTCCTTAATACTTAGGAGTAAAAGGATAATTCTTTCAATACTGTTTACATATTAAGACTACTAGTTATAATATCAGTAGCATTATAGGTGAGCTGAACTAATAGGGTGACCAGTCTAGGATCTGATGATGGGATCCAGGAGAAATCGAGGGCAACCCTCAAATTTTATAGGGACATGTACCGCGTTTTGCATATTATCTGAAGTTACATTGGCATTTGCTTCTGGAAATCATAATCTTATGATGCTGAGCTGATGATGGAAGGTCAACTCCTTAATACTTAGGAGTAAAAGGATAATTCTTTCAATACTGTATACATATTAAGACTACTAGTTATAATATCAGTAGCATTATAGGTGAGCTGAACTAATAGGGTGACCAGTCTAGGATCTGGATGATGGGATCCAGGAGAGATCGAGCGCAACCCTCAAATTTTATAGGCACATGTACCGCGTTTTATATATTTTCTGAAGTGATATTGGCATTGCTTCTTGCAATCATAATGTTATGATGCTGAGCTGATGATGGAAGGTCAACTCCTTAATTGTTTGGAGTAAAAGGATAATTATTTCAATACTGTATACATATTAAGTTACTAGTTATAATATCAGTAGCATTATAGGTGAGCTGAACTAATAGGGTAACAAAAAATTTAACACTAAAAAGTATGAAAAAAATTGTAAACAAAAAAAAACCGCCTTCAAAAACCCGACTCACTAAAAATTACAAAATAATATAATACGAACATTTATAATCATCTGGGTATGAATTTTATATGTTTTTGAAGGCGGTGCCAATCAAAATTTTGAGGAAAAAGAAGCACTCTGTGCTTGTCTGTTTGAAATATAAACGGCACCGCCTTCAACAACATATAAAATTCATACCCAGATGATTATAAATGTTCGTATTATATTATTTTGTAATTTTTAGTGAGTCGGGTTTTTGAAGGCGGGTTTTTTGTTTACAATTTTTTCAATGTGTGTTACCAAAATCAGTTTCAAATTATATATGTGTCTGATTGTCCGCCTGTCTGTCCTAAGGTGGAGTGGTACGGCACGGCTGAATTGTGCGCGGGCCAAACCCTATTCATCCCGGCGGGCTGGCTGCACGCGGTGCTGACTCCGCAGGACTCGCTGGTCTTCGGCGGCAACTTTCTGCACTCGTACGCCATTGAGATGCAGTTGCAGTGAGTATATGGAAATGTTCTTTAGTTTTTATCTAGCCCATATACTCCTAAAGGGAAACGGTAACCACTCGAGCCTACCATTTTAGGGAGTTAAAGGCTAGTTCGCAGTTTTTATCGAGACAATGTATGCCTGGTATTTTTTAATTATGGTTACCCAAACTTGGCTCTTATCTATTCAAACTACGAGGTAACTGACAAAAGATTTATAAGTGTTATTATTTACTTAATAGTATAGTTTAAGGTCTGAAATATAATCAAAGGTGATTAAGATATTCCTAACGATTATCTTATACAGAAGGGTTGGATATTATTATTATTATGTTTTTGCCTGAGTCATGCCGGGGCGATCAACATTCTAAAGTTGTGGAATCATATTTGTTTTGTTTTATGATGGTTTAATAAATAATAAATAAATATTACACAACATCACATACATTGATTTTATCCCGTGGTAAGTAGCTTTAGCACTTGTGTTACCGATATCAGAATCAACAGTGAATACACAAATATACTTAATACACACCCAGACACGGAACAAACACCGATGTTCGTCACACAGTCAGTGAGACAATTTCGCTTTAAAAGTGTATGTAAAATTATGTATTGTTTAACCAGGATCTACGAGATCGAGCGGCGAGTTGAGACGCCAATCATGCTGCGGTATCCTCTTTTCGAGGCGATGCACTGGTACGCCGGCGCTCATCTACTCACCATGCTACGGAGGCATAATGAGGAGTCACAGGTGGGAACATTATGTCTTTCCGTAGTCTCGTAGGCTATATTAGGAATAGTCTTGGCAAATATTGTGGAACGACACCAACAAAATCAGCAAAAAGCTCAACTAGGATATGCTAGCTAAGCATTTTGTTGATTTGAACATAGCTTAATACAGCATTTTGACAGTCCGTATACCTTTGGTGTTCCTCAAGGATGTATATTTTGTGTGTTGTGTTTTATACTGTACTTTATCAATTTATTAGGCATCCCGTGGGAGATGAAGACATAACCTGTTTCATTGGTTTTGGAATATAATATACTAGAGGCCCGCGACTTCGTCCGCTTGTAAACTCCAAAATCCCGCCGGAACTCCAAAATCCCGCTGGAACTCCTAGATAAAAAGCAGCCTATATGGTATTCTGGGTCCTTAGCTACCTACATACCAAATTTCGTCGTAATTGGCTCAGTAGTATATGCGTGAAAGAGTAACAACAAAATATGATTTTAAACTGTCATGGTCACACACATTAGAAAACTGAAACTGTCCGGGATATTTACCATGTTGTTGTGTTTTAATGAGCTCCCGATATTTCGGCACTGTTGCAAGCGCCATGATCACGGATGAACTGTAGGACTGCGAGAATGACGGTAGGACTAAGGGCAGACATATCGGTCTACCCTCTTTCTCAGTCTTTTATTACGCACGACACCACTACCCTCGTTCACATTATTGTCACTCAGAATTCGATCCAGACACACTACACTCACGGTATCACTTCTTTTTTCCTCGAAAACGGACACATTTTTATTTTTACATAAACGTATCACTGGATGCCATACTTTCGCTAGTTGAAACCCGTCTTCACGATTGAAGTTTTTGAATTTTTAATTTCAATTGCTTCCCTGACCAGTCGTGGTATGTAATGGCGTTCTGTCGAAAGTATTTTTGGGTTATGTAACTCAATCCAGTGGTTCGTTCCCGATTCTAAAAGATGTTGAGCGATTGCCGATTTTTGTGCTTCGTTGTTTTTGACTGCCCTGATATGCTCTTTCACCCGGCACGAAATAGTCCTTTTCTATTTCATTCCATCTCGTACGTGAAATTCATCTTCCCGTGGATGCTATTTAAGTGAGCCAAGTAGTTTTGCACGGTACTTTCAGATAAGATGAGAGATGGAAGACAAGAGGAGCATTGCCTTTTTAGATGTGTTGGTCAAAGTGCGTGAGGACGGTTCTTTCAGCCATTCGGTATACAGGAAGCCTACTCATACTGATCGCTACCTACATGCAGAGTCACATCATCATCCACGCCAACTGAACTCTGTAGTGAAGTTGCTTACAGACCGCGCATATAATCTATGTGACGAGGAACATATAAATGATGAACTTAAACACGTAAGTGACGTCCTACGGTGGAATGGATACAGTGGGCGAATATCAAGACCGACACGTAATAAACGCCTGGTTTATAGTGTAGACCGCCATCCAGCATATTTGCCGTATGTAAAAGGAGTGACAGATAAGATCTCAAACATACTTAGGAAAATCTCCGTAAAAACTATCTTCACTCCTCTTAAAAAAGTATCGCAATTTCTACGCTCACCGAAGGATAGCTTTCCTTTAGAAAAACCAGGCGTTTATAAAATTGACTGTAGCTGCGGAAGCTCGTACATAGGGCAAACGAAAAGGACTATTTCGTGCCGGGTGAAAGAGCATATCAGGGCAGTCAAAAACAACGAAGCACAAAAATCGGCAATCGCTCAACATCTTTTAGAATCGGGAACGAACCACTGGATTGAGTTACATAACCCAAAAATACTTTCGACAGAACGCCATTACATACCACGACTGGTCAGGAAGCAATTGAAATTAAAAAATTCAAAAACTTCAATCGTGAAGACGGGTTTCAACTAGTGAAAGTATGGCATCCAGTGATACGTTTATGTAAAAATAAAAATGTGTCCGTTTTCGAGGAAAAAGAAGTGATACCGTGAGTGTAGTGTGTCTGGATCGAATTCTGAGTGACAATAATGTGAACGAGGGTAGTGGTGTCGTGCGTAATAAAGACTGAGAAAGAGGGTAGACCGATATGTCTGCCCTTAGTCCTACCGTCATTCTCGCAGTCCTACAGTTCATCCGTGATCATGGCGCTTGCAACAGTGCCGAAATATCGGGAGCTCATTAAAACACAACAACATGGTAAATATCCCGGACAGTTTCAGTTTTCTAACAACAAAATACTAGCGAACTGTCGCATTTATTATATTAGAAGGATTAGTATGATATCACTCTCCGATAAAGGCTTGATACGGGAACATAAGGTGTCCTCCAGGGAGGCATACCCGGTCCTTTACTATTCACAAAGTACCTTACCAACAAAACTCCAATTCTCTCACGATCCAGGACGAGGAGTTCACTTTGCACTCGGGCGGCGGGTCGGGCGCGCCCGCGCCGCCGGCGCCGCTGCTGCTGCGCGGGCTGAAGCTGCTCGCCAACGCGTTGAGGGAGTGGCACGCGCTTAAGAGCGTGAGTATTGTTTATTTATTTATTTGACGGCGGGTCTTCGAAAAGGGCGTTTACGAAGCTCGATTACTCGTCCATTACGAAGAATTTCTTCAAAATAATAATGCAGGCGTGTAGACCAACGTGGATTTATTCCGTTCCAATTCGAATTACACAAAAATATGTCGAGATGTATGTAATGTCTTCGGATAACTTTACTCGACGGCGATCAGTAACAGAATGAATCGAATGGCGGTCACTCCGTTTTAAAAATGAACGAATTTTTAAAACGGAGTGTCCGCCATTCGACAATTTAAAAAGAAGCTAAACTGACTTCCGGCCAGAGAAAACCAGTGTTGCCATTTGTAATTTATTGATATCGAAATAGTATTGCATAGCAACGGGAAGTGACTAGCTGAATACTCATTTAGTATTTTGTTTGTCTACGACTGATACATTTTTATCTATGTCAAATTTATGGTCCATTTCCTTTTTGTCTATGTTCACTCTTACTTGAAATATAACCGCATGTGCATAAAGTTTTTGCTGCGTTTTACTTAAAATAATAGGTTATGGGCCCAGTCTACCATATTAGCTAGGGACAGTTGTAATTTTTCAGTTTGCTCAGTCGTTAGCGTAGGTCGCGAGTGATAAACATATTAGTTATCATGTCGACTAATTATTTGGTAAATGTACCAAGCTAAGAGGGCGGGAAAATTACACGGAGTGGTGTTTCGCCGCGGAGAATTTTCTGATCTTGGAGAACATGGAACATTGTATAAAACCTGGTTCTGAGAAGATTGCAGGAGCCGCTGATGATGCGAAGACCAAGGCTAAATTGATCTTAACAATCGACTCAAACTTGTACGTGCACATAAAAGATGTCAAATCGACGTTAGAGCTGTGGAATAAACTAAAAGCCTTGTTTGATGATTCCGGATTTACAAGACGCATCAGTTTATTGAGAAACCTTATCTCGATTCGCCTTGAAAATTGCAGTTCTATGACAAGTTATGTGACACAGTTAGTGGAGACTGGACAGAAGCTAAGCGGAACAGGATTCCAAATTAGTGATGAGTGGATCGGCTGTTTATTGTTAGCTGGTTTAACCGAGAAATATTCGCCGATGATAATGGCGATCGAACATTCCGGAATCGCCATCACCACCGACGCCATTAAATCCAAGTTGATGGATTTGGAAGAAAACAATGATGGCGGCAGTAGCGGCGCATTTGCGAGTTTTAGAAAAAACAAGGTTGGCAGCACTGTTTACGGTGGAACCAAAGACAGCAGACAGTCACAAATGTCAAAGTCAAAGAAAGTCCCGCGGTGTTACAGATGTAAACAAACCGGACACTATCGCAATCAGTGCACTGTTGATAAGGATTATTCAAATACCAAATCGAGTGAACGTAAACAAACTAACGCGTTCAATGCCGTCTTCCTAAGTGGCAGTTTTTCGAAGAACGATTGGTATGTTGATTCAGGAGCGAGCGCCCACTTAACCTCAAACGAAAACTGGATCAAAAAGTCATCGACCGAACATCTTATTAAAGAAATAGTTATTGCAAATGAGGAGAAACTTAGCGTGAAGTGCTCGGGTGATGTGCAAATTGCGACAGTTACTGACGACAGTGAATATGACGTGAATGTCGAAGGAGTGTTGTGTGTGCCGAAATTAACCACAAACTTATTGTCAGTCAGTCAGTTGGTCAAAAATGGTAACCGAGTAGTGTTTACTACCAGTGGCTGTAACATTTACAACAAAAATGAGCAGTTGGTCGCCATGGCGTTATTGACTAATGGTGTTTACAAATTGAGAACTACCGAGAGCTCATTGGCTACCTCATTTATATCTGTAGATACATGGCATCGCAGATTAGGCCATGTAAACAGCTTGTACTTGAACAAGATGCCTGATGCAGTGAGTGGGATTGAACTTGAGAAGAAAAGTGACATTTCTCAATTGTCATGTACTGTTTGTTGTGAAGGCAAGCAGTCGCGGCTTCCTTTTGGAAATACTGGTTCGAGAAGTGACGAATTATTGGGCATAGTTCACAGCGATGTATGTGGTCCAATGGAAAATGCTTCAATTGGTGGGTCCAGGTATTTCATCTTATTCATTGATGATTACAGTCGCATGACCTACATATATTTCATGAAACAGAAAAGTGAAGCATTTCAACATTTCCAGAACTACAAGGCCAAAGTAGAGAACCAGTTAAACAGAAAAATTAAAATACTTCGCACAGACAATGGGAAGGAATTCTGCAACAGAAGCTTTGATGATTTTTTGAAGAAAAATGGCATTTTGCACCAGAAGTCAAATCCTTACACGCCGGAGCAAAATGGCCTAGCGGAGCGTTTTAACCGCACAATTGTTGAGAAGGCAAAGTGTTTACTATTTGATGCCAAGCTAGGTAAAGAGTTCTGGGCTGAGGCATCAAATACTGCTGTCTACCTACAAAACCGCACTGTACTTCCAGTGCTGAATGACAAAACATCTTTTGAAGCATGGACAGGATGTAAGCCAGACATAAGTCACTTGCGAATCTTTGGCAGCCGTGTCATGGTACATGTGGCAAAGGAAAAGCGCCAAAAATGGGACAAGAAGTCAGAGGAGCAGATACTTGTGGGCTATCCGGATGACATAAAAGGGTACAGAGTTTATTGTCCCATCACTAAGAAAGTCAGCACCAGTAGAGATGTTGTTGTCATGGAGGAAGTGTCTTTACCTGTGACAGAAAGCAAAGAATGCAATGAAGAGAGTCTAGATTCAGTGGGGGACATATCTTCGGGTGACTTAGAAGATACTATGATTGAGAGTTATGTTGACAAGTCTGATACAACATATGTTCCCAGCGACTATGAAGATGCTGAATCTAGTGAATCAAAGCAAGATGAAAGGACTGTCAGGTTAAGGAAGAAACCAGATCGTTATGGATTTTCAAACATGTGTGCTGATTCTACTGCAGAAGCGTGGGATGATGCTAGTGATCTCACTGTACAGGAAGCATTGGCTGGACCAGAGAAGGAGCAGTGGTTAAGTGCAATTAGGGAAGAACTGGACAGTTTCAATCAAAGTGATGCATGGGAGTTGGTAGATGCTCCTAATGCAGGTACGGTAGTGAAGTGCAAGTGGGTTCTTAAAAAGAAATATTGTAACAAAAAGGTGAGATATCGTGCGCGGCTAGTTGCGAAGGGATTTACGCAAAGACGTGGTGTGGACTACGACGAGACATTCTCTCCTGTAATAAGACATTCAACTTTGCGTTATCTATTTGCATTGAGTGTACAGTTAGATATGGATATAACTCATCTTGATGTTACTACAGCATTTCTCAATGGCCATTTAAAGGAAACAATATTTATGCAGTTACCTGAATGTTTTCCTATGGCTGATTGTAACAAGGTTCTACGATTGAAAAAGGCCATTTATGGTCTAAAACAGGCTTCTCTTGCCTGGTATGATAGAGTCAATGAAACTTTATGTAATTTAGGTTATGTCAGGAGTAAAGTTGAGCCTTGTGTTTTTATGAAGGATTGTAATAATGATAAGAAGGTGATAGTTGGTCTTTATGTAGACGATTTCCTTATTTTTCAAATATAAAATCTGAGACTGATAAATTAATTGAAGCTTTAAATGGTAGATTTAAAATCAAAAATCTTGGTGATGTCAAACAGTATCTGGGCATGCGAATTAATGTTGATAGGAAAAACTGTGCTGTAACTCTTGATCAGGAATGTTATATAGAGCAGTTGATGCAAAAAGTTTAACATGTCAGATTGTCATACGGCTGAAACACCTATTGAATGTAAATTAAATGTTGAAAAATCTAATGTGTGTAAAGATAACATTCCATATCAAAGGTTAATAGGAAGTTTGATGTATCTTGCAGTTCTGACTAGGCCAGACATAGCATACTCTGTCAGCTATTTATCACAGTTCAATAATTCATATTCAGATGTTCATTTTGCTTATGCAAAAAGGGTTCTTAGATACTTGTATAAAACTAAAGATTATTGTTTGAAGTACTCCCCAAGGAACAGCCGATTTTATTGGTTATGTAGACGCCGATTGGGCAAGTGACGCGTTAGATAGACGGTCTTATACGGGTTTTTGTTTTCTAAAAAGTGGGTCTGCTGTTTCTTGGGAAAGTAGAAAACAACGCACAGTGGCGTTGAGCAGCTGTGAAGCTGAATATATGGCTTTATCGGAAGCGTGTCGTGAGGCCATATATTTGCGCAAGCTGGAATCAGAAATAGTTGGAATCTGTAATAGAATAACATTATGTAATGATAGCCAGAGCGCACTGAAACTTGCCAATAGTCATCAGTCACACAAGAGGTCCAAACACATAGATGTGCGTTACAATTTTATAAAAGAAGTTATTGATAATGAGATAGTTGAAACCAAATATGTTGGGACTTCTCACATGCCTGCTGACTTATTGACTAAAGGTTTATCCAGGGTAAAACATTATAAATTTATGGAAACCTTAGGACTTATTAAAATTTAGTTTTTTGTATTGTATACATTTAACGAATTGTAATGTTTATTTTTTATTTCGATATAGTGGGGGTGTAATTTATTGATATCGAAATAGTATTGCATAGCAACGGGAAGTGACTAGCTGAATACTCAATTAGTATTTTGTTTGTCTACGACTGATACATTTTTATCTATGTCAAATTTATGGTCCATTTCCTTTTTGTCTATGTTCACTCTTACTTGAAATATAACCGCATGTGCATAAAGTTTTTGCTGCGTTTTACTTAAAATAATACCATTCTAATAACATTAAAAGTATCGACATGCACGCCATCTTCAAAAGTTCACTGTCACTTTGACGTTTAGGATTCAAAACAGAAGTCTTCGTAATCGTAATATTGGATGTTCTCCGACATATTTATCTTTTCATAAGATACACCAACAGCAATACACATCACATACGCAATAGGGTAGTTCCCTATTTTTTTATTTTGATATACGCTGGGCAGCAAATAAACAGGGCCACCATTTTTCATACAAGCATATGTTCCAGTACTGAGGCCTATAAATGTAAAAGTTTTAGTGTTACGGTAATAATTTAAATGTAAATAGATGACAGAAATAATACATTTTTAATAAAATATGTTAATTTACTCCAGAATAAGCCAATTTCCTTAAAATGAAGAAAATGCAAGTTGTTTTTCTTGTTTCACACAAGTTTATATGGGATGCAAAAACCACTACGTTTTAAAGAAATGAGCATATTTCTGGAGTATGCTAACATTTAAAAAAAATGATTATTCCTGACATCTATTTACATTTAAATTATTATCATAGCACTAAAACTTCAACTTTTTTTAGGAAAATGTCCGGGATATTTATCATGTTGTTTTGTTTTAATAAGCTCCCGATATTTCGGCACCGTTGCCATCGCCATGATCACGAGTGAACTTATCCGTGTCTATATTTTTTAGCGAACACTACATTTATGAAATCAACGTCTATTTTCTTTATTGTTTTGTTTTGGACTTTATTTAAGAGATAACGAAGGTACAAAATCCTGTGATTTCTATAGTGCCAGCCTTTAGTTAAGGGTTATTGAATTGTGTGTATATTTCAGACGGATGCAGCCAAACGGGACAATGTCCCGAAGTGCCTGAACTCGGGACAGCTGGTCCGGGAACTGTGCAAGGAACTAAGGACGTTGGAGAAGAGGTCCGCTAGCGCCGCCAATAAAGATAAGGTAGGTGGTGTAAATGGTGGCCTTTCATGACCAAATAGGTCAAATCTTAAAGAGATGTCTAATCAAAAGTACCCGTATTTTACTTGTGCTCAGGCTGGGCACTTAGGCGATTTTTGTTAAATTATTTTTCATTGAATATTTTTTGATGGCACCTGTTTGAGATTTTGTGCAAAGATTTTGAAGGTCGTTATTTTTTTTATATACCTAAAATTTTATTTTTTCTTAACGTTACTTAACCGTCGTATAAGATACTAGCTGTGCACGCGACTTCGTTCGTGTGGACTACAGGATTTTACATTCAAAAGGTTTTTCCCAATAACTCTGGTTCCCGTGGGAATTTTGCAATATCGCGTTGCAAGTAAGCTTATGGTACCTGCATGCCAAATTTCAATCACCTGTATTATGCGGTT
The DNA here is from genome assembly GCA_039566165.1 of Maruca vitrata. Classification (NCBI taxonomy): domain Eukaryota; kingdom Metazoa; phylum Arthropoda; class Insecta; order Lepidoptera; family Crambidae; genus Maruca; species Maruca vitrata. Next base: position 1,035,364 of record CM076936.1, on the reverse strand, counting down.
TAGATTATTTTTATTCATGAGTTATTTCCCGCTGACTCCCGTTCCCATGGGAATTTTGCAATATCCTGTTGCCACTAAGCTTTAAGTTACAAAGGTTCCAATGTGTGCATGCCAAATTTCAAGCGTCGTAACTTAAGCGGTTTAGCTTTTTCATACAAAAATATTTCCGCGCTTACTCTCGTTCCTGTAGGAATTTAGAGAATTCCTTTTTTAGTGCACTTCTACGGTACCCAAGTTACGTTCCTTCTAAATTTCAAGGGCCTACGTTTAGCCGTTTAGGCTAGCTAGTCACTCGAGTCAGTTTCTACTACTAACTTTGTTGTAATGTTGAATGTTAAGATCAAGGATTCTAAAATTTTGTAATAAAAACGTTTAATTTGAGGTCAGTCCTAGAATCGTCTTAAGTAACAATTTTATTGCTAAGTTCTTGAGTTGATGGGTGAAAACAAGTTTAAAACTCTCATAGATCAGTCATAAAAAAGTAATTGCATTTAAACAATTAAAGGTTTATGAAATCGGTAAAAAAATCTTTTAAGTTAAACAAATGCCTGTATTGTATGAGGATGGCAGCGCTGCCCAGCACGTGTCGTTCGGGAGTGGAAATGGGAGGGTGGGACTAGTTGAAATAGCTCTTTAGAGCATTCCCCATTATAGAGACGGAGAATTAGATCGGCAATGTCACTACGTAACTGAGTTTATATGAAACTAGCTGTGCCCGCGACGTCGTTCGCGTGGACTACATGATTTTATATACAAAAGTTTTTTATCAACAACTCCCGTTCCCGCGAAAATTTTGCGATATCGCGTTGCAAGTAAAATCAATCATCTATCTTACGCGGTTTAGATTTTTTCATACAAACGTTCTTTTCTGCTAGCTCCTGTTCCCATGCGAATTTAGAAATATCCTATTGCAACTAAGTTTAAAGTTTACTAAGGTAGCTGCAAGCCAAATTTCAAGAGTCTAACTCAAGCTATTTAGATTTTTCATACAAAAGGATTGTCCCGATAATTTTCGTTTCCGTAGAAATTTCGTGAATTAAATAAGTGCAACTCTACGATACCTAAGCTACGTCTCTAACAAATTTCAAGTACCTACGTTTAGCCGTTTAGGCTGTGTGTCGATATGTCAGTTAGTCAGTTTCTCCTTTTATATATTTAGATTTGATTAATTTAGATTTAAAAAGCGTCGATGGACGAGTGGTTAAGTTCGTTGCTTGCCATGCGAGAGGTCGCCAGTTCAAACCCCGCCAGGTACCAATGTGTTTTTCAAATTTGAAATTCATATGTACCATCATTCGACGCTTTAACGGTGAAGGAAAACATCGTGAGGAAACCAGCACACCTGAGAGATTTTTCTACGGTGTGTGAAGCCATGTCAGAGGCCTACGGGCGGCTTATAAACTCTGACACCAGGTTGTTCATCAACCACACGATAAGAAGAAGAAGAAGATTAATTTAGAACCTGATAACCTGAGAAAGAAATACATACAGGATAACGCGGGATGTAATAATGAACACCATAGATATGGTTCAAAATATAATTTATTTCAATTGAAAAACTACACAACATAGTTACCGGAGTCGTCGATAAAAGAAATAAAACCTTCAAAAAAAAGGTTTCCAGGCTATCCCAGTGAGATGCCCCTGTTGCCGCCCACGCCGCCGCCCAGGCTGGGCCCGCCGCCCCCGATGGGCTTCCGCCGCGGGCCCCCGAAGCCGAAGCCGCCCGCGCCCCACGCGCCCCCCAACAGACCTACCACCACTAGGACTACCAATGGGAACTTCATCTTCAGAGAGACTTCAACTGTATGATGACTGCTTACTAACAGCACTTCTTTTTATATTGAAACGAATGAGAGTTATTTTTATCACTGGTTTTTTTTTGATTGACAGGTGTCTTCGTTGTATTGAAATTTAAAGACATTGTGTTTCTTTTAAGACGTTTTGTTAATTTTTTAAATAAAATCCTTAATTGTTTATTTTTAACTTTATCGTATTAACTGTTGCTACACAGAGATATTCACCAGAACCAACCAAAATATGTTAAACTAGCTTTCCCGCGACTTCGTCCGCGTAGATTAGTTTAGCGGGTAACACATTACTTCTTTATAGCGCAGTCGGTTAAAAAGTTTCTCAACTCACCAAATTTCCTAAACGGCTAAACGTAGGCACTTGTAATTTGTAAGGGACGTAGCTAAGGTACCGTAGAGGTGCACTGAGAAAGGAATTCCCGAAATTTCCACGGGAACGATAGTTAGCGGGAAAAACTTTTGCATGAAAATATCTAAAACGCGTAAGATAGATGATTAAAACTTGGCATGCAGGTACCCTAATGAACTCAAAGCTTACTTGCAACGCAATATTACAAAATTCCCACGGTAACGGGAGTTATTAAGAATAAGCATTTTAGCAACAGTTAATACGATAAAGTTAAAGATAAACAATTAAGGTTTTTATTTAAAAAAATAACAAAACATCTTAAAAGAAACACAGTCATGTCTTTAAATTTCAATACAACGAAGACACCTGTCAATCAAAAAAAAAAACCAGTGATAAAAATAACTCTCGTTCGTTTCAATATAAAAAGCAGTGCTGTTAGTAAGCAGACATCATACAGTTGAAGTGTTTTTGAAGATGAAGTTCCCATTGGTAGTCCTAGTGGTGGTAGGTCTGTTGGGGGGCGCGTGGGGCGCGGGCGGCTTCGGCTTCGGGGGCCCGCGGCGGAAGCCCATCGGGGGCGGCGGGCCCAGCCTGGGCGGCGGCGTGGGCGGCAACAGGGGCATCTCACTAGGATAACCTGGAAACCTTTTTTTTAAAGGTTTTATTTCTTTTATCGACGACTCCGGTAACTATGTTGTGTAGTTTTCAATTGAAATAAATTATATTGTGAAGCATATCTACAGTGTTCATTTTTGCATCACGCGTTATCCTATATGTATATTAAAACAAATAAAACATACGTTACGTAGAGACATTGCCGATCTAAGTGTTCTCTACCGTCACTATAATAGGGAATGCTCTGAAGAGTTTTTTTCTTCTTGACTGATTTACGATAATGGCTCGGAGTAGCCTTGTCATCATCACCGGACTTGCGAGAGAGTGGCTTTCTCTCTGAAGAGCTGTTTCAGCTAATAGTCCGTCTCTCCTTTCCACTCCCGAATGAGACGTGCTGGACAGCGCTGCTGATACTGATCCACATACAATGTAAGCAAGAGGGATTCGATAGGGAGGTTTTTATCTTCCTGATATATAAGGCACTAGTAAATTACAAGAGTCGTAGCGTAAGTACCGTAGAGTTGCAATAAGAAAAGAATTTCCAAAATTCCCATGGGAATAAATGGGAAAATCCTTTTGTATGAAAAAATCTAAACCCTTTAAGTTAGAAGCTCGAAATTTGGCATGCAGGTTCTTTAGTAAACTTGAAGCTTAGTTGTAACGGGATATTGCAAAATTCCTACGGGAACAGGAGGTAGCGGGAAAAAACTTTTATATGGAAAAATCTAATCCGCTTATTTAATAAGGACTTACTAAGTCTACTTAAATGTTAAAAAAAATAATTCAAAATGGTCATCCGCTCCTCCGCATGTCCAGTGTTGATGACGAGGCTACTCCAAGCCATCACCGTAAGTCAGTTAGGAAAAAAAAGGTTATTTGACCGTTAATTCAATTAAAAAAATAAAAAGTCATAATCAGGTTATTGAGACATTACAAATTAAAACAGTAGAATAAGATAAGAATATTTTACTTGTACTCACGCTGGGCACTTAGGAGATTTTTATTAAATTACTAGCGGCCGCCCGCGACTTTGTCCGCGTATTAATGGGTTTTAGTAGCAATGATGTATCAAAATAGCCTACATGCCTTGTAAATTTGTTATTTATTAGTGAAAGTTCCGTCAACGTTCTCCCATACTACGTTTTTTTTCATTGAATATTTTTTTGATGGCACCTGTTTGAGATTTTGTGCAAAGATTTGAAGGTCGCATTTTTTTAATATACCTAAAATTTTATTTTTTCTTAACGTTACTTATTACGTCGTATAAGATACTAGCAGTGCCTGCGACTTCGTTCGCTACCTGCATGCCAAATTTCAATCATCTATATTACGCGGCTTAGATTATTTTTCATACATGAGTTTTTTGCCGCTGACTCCCGTTCCCGTGGGAATTTTGCAATATCCTGTTGCAACTAAGCTTTAAGTTTACTAAGGTACCTGCATGCCAAATTTCGAGCGTCTAACTTAAGCGGTTTAGCTTTTTATAAAAAAGGATTTCCGCTTATTTACGTTCCCGTGGGAATTTCTGTTTTCGGAAATTCTTAATTTGCAAATCTGTAAAATTACTGCTACGAATGTTACTAACATAGCATAAATTTGTTGAAACATATCGATTTATTTTTTAAATTAAAGTTTTACATGAAAAATAAAAACCCTGATTTATGGCACCCGTGCCATTCGCTTTCCTTTTTCGTTTAGATGCTCTGGCAGTAGCGGTATGAAATCCATGAATGTGAGTAGTTTTTAAAATAAGTTCTTGAAAAAAAACACAAGTACTTTTTTCACTAGAGGCTTTGAAATTTGGTAGACAGATACAATTCGATTCGTAAAACTTTTGTGAAGAATTATTTTTTTATTCAAATATGATAGGGTTATGACTCAAATCGGTATCGTAATTATAAAGACCCTCTATTGAACTACTACTAGAAAAAAAAATCATGCAAGCAGGTCCAGTAGTTAATCTACAGTGAAGACTTTTATACAGAATTCCGGCTTACTAAAATTTCACAAAAATCTTAATACCCTAATGAACTCAAAGCTTACTTGCAATGCAATATTGTAACTATGGAACCATTGATAATCGCTGAACATACATAGGGGTTATATCGATAGGTATTGAAGTCCCCCATCGATTGACTTACGATGATCCACCCCTCCTGTTACACCCTGTATATAGAAAGATGCGGGAAGCGACTTTGCTTCATACTATGTAGGTAGTGTAATTTAACATTATTTTGGTTTGTTCAGGTTAATATCTCTGTGTAGCAACAGTTAATACGATAAAGTTAAAAATAAACAATTAAGGTTTTTATTTAAAAAATAATCAAAACGTCTTTGAATTTTAATACAGCGAAGACACCTGTCAATCAAAAAAAAAACCAGTGATTAAAATAACTCGCATTCGTTTCATATAAAATGAGGTGCTGTTAGTAAGCAGTCATCATACAGTTGAAGTGCCTCTGAAGATGAAGTTCCCATTGGTAGTCCTAGTGGTGGTAGGTCTGTTGGGGGGCGCGTGGGGCGCGGGCGGCTTCGGCTTCGGGGGCCCGCGGCGGAAGCCCATCGGGGGCGGCGGGCCCAGCCTGGGCGGCGGCGTGGGCGGCAACAGGGGCATCTCGCTGGGATGACCTGGAAACTTTGTTTAATTTCTTTCGACGACTCCAGTTACTATATTGTATAGTTTTCAATTGAAAATAAATTAAAATTTGAGGCATATCTACTGTGAAATCATTTTAATTTTTACTTCCCGAGATATCCGGTATGTATATTTAAAAAAGAAAATCAGTAATATTATGAACTTGAAACTGTAATTTTTGGCTAAATGAGATATTGATGTCGTAACTTATCTTATTTAAACGTTTGCGTGGGGCATATTTTCTATAGGTTTAATTCAGTTTTTTTCGACGACTCCGGTAACTATGTGTATTGTGTAGTTTTCAATTGAAATAAATTGTAATGTGAAGCATATCTACGGTGTTCATTTTTGCATCCCGCGCTATCCCGTATGTATATTGAAACAAATAGAACATACGTTACGTAGAGACATTGCCAATCTAAGGGTTATCTACCGTCACTATAATGGGGAATGCTCTGAAGAGATTTTTTCTTCTTAACTGATTTACGATAATGGCTCGGAGTAGCCTTGTCATCATCACCGGACTTGCGAGGGAGCGGATGGCTTTCACTCTGAAGAGCTGTTTCAGCTTGTAGTCCGTCTCTCTCTTTTCCACTTCCGAATGAGACGTGTTGGACAGCGCTGCTGATACTGATCCACATACAATGCTAGCAAGAGGGATTCGATAGGGAGGTTTTTATCTTCTTAATATATAAGGCACTAGTAATTTACAAGAGACGTAGCGTAAGTACCGTAGAGTTGCAATAAGAAAGGAATTTCCAAAATTCCCATGGAAATTAATGGGAAAATCCTTTTGTATGAAAAATCTAAACCCTTTAAGTTAGAAGCTCGAAATTTGGCATGCAGGTACTTTAGTAAACTTAAAGCTTAGTTGTAACGGGATATTGCAAAATTCCTACGGGAACGGGAGGTAGCGGGAAAAACCTTTTGTATGGAAAAATCTAATCCGCTTATGTGAGTTACTAAGTCTACTTTAATGTTAAAAAAAATATTTCAAAATGGTCATCCGCTCCCCGCAAGTCCAGTGATGATGACGAGGCTACTCCAAGCCATCATCGTAAGTCAGTTAGGAAAAAAAGGTTAGTTGTCCAATAAAAAAAAAAGTAATAATCAGGTTATAGAGACATCACAAATTAAAACAGTAGGGTAAGATAACATATATTTATAATTTGTATTTTACTTGTACTCACGCTGGGCGCTAAGGAGATTTTTATTAAATTACTAGCGGCCGCCCGCGACTTTGTCTGCATATTAATGAGTTTTAGTAGCAATGATTTATTAAAATAGCCTATATGCCTTGTAAATTTGTTATTTATTAGTAAAAGTCCTGTCAACGTTCTCCCATACTACGTTTTTTTTTCATTGAATATTTTTTTGATGGCACCTGTTTGAGATTTTGTGTAAAGATTTCAAGGTCGCATTTTTTAATATACCTAAAGTATTATTTTTTGTTATCGTTACCCAACCGTCGTATAAGATACTAGCTGTGCCCGCGACTTCAAAAGTTTTTTCCCAATTACCCCTTGGTCCCGTGAGAATTTTGCAATATCGCGTTGCAAGTAAGCTTAACGTTCTTTAGGGTACCTGCATGCCAAATTTCAATCATCTATATTACGCGGCTTAGATTATTTTTCATACATGAGTTTTTTGCCGCTGACTCCCGTTCCCGTGGGAATTTTGCAATATCCTGTTGCAACTAAGCTTTAAGTTTACTAAGGTACCTGCATGCCAAATTTCGAGCGTATAACTTAAGCGGTTTAGCTTTTTATAAAAAAGGATTTCCGCATATTTACGTTCCCGTGGGAATTTCTGTTTTCGGAAATTCTTAATTTGCAAATCTGTAAAATTACTGCTACTAATGTTACTAACAGCATACATTTGCTGAAACATATCGATTTATTTTTTAAATTAAAGTTTTACATGAAAAAATAAAAACACTGATTGTTTGTGCCATTCGCGTTAATTTTTCGTTTAGATGCTCTAGCAGTAACGGTATGAAATTTTCAGGGTATTTCAGGGTTTTTTCACTAGAGGCTTTGGTAGACACAATTCGATTCGTAAAACTTTTGTGAAGTATTATTTTTTTATTCAAATATGATAGGGTTATGACTCAAATCGGTATCGTAATTATAAAGACCCTCTATTGAACTACTACTAGAAAAAAAAATCATGCAAGCAGGTCCAGTAGTTAATCTACAGTGAAGACTTTTATACAGAATTCCGGCTTACTAAAATTTCACAAAAATCTTAATAACTTTGGAACCATTGAAAATCGCTGAACATACATAATAATAATATCCTCTTAGGAGAGTCAAAAGGAAAACTGTAAAAGAATAATAATAATAAAATTCGTTTATTGCTTTCCATACACGAACAAAATAAAAAAATAAAACAACAATCAGTACAGCAATAGGAGATAGCTCAGCATGAGCTTGTCTAGGATCCGGGAACCTAGATAGCGCTGATTTTCAGCTACTCCCGTTTCTCTTAAGGTGTTAAACAAGAAATGGGTTACGAGGGCTAAATGTATTACATAAATTATAACATGAAACATTAAGGAAAAAGAGAATATAATAATAAGAAAAAAAAAACATTAAATATCCTTAAGAATAACAATATATATAGGGGTTATAATACATAGGGGTTATATCGATAGGTATTGAAGTCCCCTATCGATTGACTTACGATGATCCACCCCTCCTGTTACACCTGTATATAGAAAGATGCGAGAGGCGACTTTGCTTCATACTATGTAGGTAGTGTAATTTAACATTATTTTGGTTTGTTCAGGTTAATATCTCTGTATAGCAACAGTTAATACGATAAAGTTAAAAATAAATAATTAAGATTTTTATTTAAAAAATAAACAAAACGTCTTTGAATTTCAATACAGCGAAGACACCTGTCAATAAAAAAAAACCAATGATTAAAATAACTCGCATTCGCGTTTCGGTATAAAAAGAGGTGCTGTTATTAAGCAGTCATCATACAGTTGAAGTCTCTCTGAAGATGAAGTTCCCATTGGTAGTCCTAGTGGTGGTAGGTCTGTTGGGGGGCGCGTGGGGCGCGGGCGGCTTCGGCTTCGGGGGCCCGCGGCGGAAGCCCATCGGGGGCGGCGGGCCCAGCCTGGGCGGCGGCGTGGGCGGCAACAGGGGCATCTCACTAGGATAACCAGGAAACCTTTTTTTAAAGGTTTTATTTCTTTTATCGACGACTCCAGTAACCTTTTTGTGTAGTTTTCAATTGAAATGAATTAAAATTTGAAGCATATCTACAGTGTTCATTTTTGCATCACGCGTTATCCTATATGTATATTGAAACAAATAAAACATACGTTACGTAGAGACAATGGGGAATGCTCTGAAGAGTTTTTTTTCTTCATAACTGATTTACGATAATGGCTCGGAGTAGCCTTGTCATCATCACCGGACTTGCGAGAGAGTGGCTTTCCCTCTGAAGAGCTGTTTCAGCTAGTAGTCCGTCTCTCTTCTTTCCACTCCCGAATGAGACGTGCTGGACAGCGCTGCTGATACTGACCCACATACAATGCAAGCAAGAGGGATTCGATAGGGAGATTTTTATCTTCTTAATATATAAGGCACTTGTAATTGACAAGAGACGTAGCGTACTTACGCTAGCCGTAGAGTTGCAATAAGAAAAGGATTTCCAAAATTCCCATGGGAATAAGTGGGAAAATCCTTTTGTATGAAAAATCTAAACCGTTTAAGTTAGACGCTCGAAATTTGGCATGCAGGTACTTTAGTAAATTTTAAGCTTAGTTGTAACGGGATATTGCAAAATTCCTACGGAAAAACTTTTATATGGAAAAATCTAATCTGCTTATTTAATAAGGACTTACTAAGTCTACTTTAATGTTAAAAAAATAATTCAAAATAGTCATCCGCTCCTCCGCATGTCCAGTGTTGATGACGAGGCTACTCCAAGCCATCACCGTAAGTCAGTTAGGAAAAAAAAAGGTTATTTGACCGTTAATTCAATAAAAAAAATAAAAAGTCATAATCAGGTTATTGAGACATTACAAATTAAAACAGTAGAATATTTTACTTGTACTCACGCTGGGCACTTAGGAGATTTTTATTAAATTACTAGCGGCCGCCCGCGACTTTGTCCGCGTATTAATTTAGTATTAGTAGCAATGATGTATCAAAATAGCCTACATGCCTTGTAAATTTGTTATTTATTAGTGAAAGTTCCGTCAACGTTCTCCTATACTACGTTTTTTTTCATTGAATATTTTTTTGATGGCACCTGTTTGAGATTTTGTGCAAAGATTTGAAGGTCGCATTTTTTTAATATACCTAAAATTTTATTTTTTCTTAACGTTACTTATTACGTCGTATAAGATACTAGCAGTGCCTGCGACTTCGTTCGCTTGGACTACAGGATTTTACATACAAAAGTTTTTTCCCAATTACCCCTTGGTCCCGTGAGAATTTTGCAATATCGCGTTGCAAGTAAGCTTAACGTTCTTTAGGGTACCTGCATGCCAAATTTCAATCATCTATATTACGCGGCTTAGATTATTTTTCATACATGAGTTTTTTGCCGCTGACTCCCGTTCCCGTGGGAATTTTGCAATATCCTGTTGCAACTAAGCTTTAAGTTTACTAAGGTACCTGCATGCCAAATTTCGAGCGTCTAACTTAAGCGGTTTAGCTTTTTATAAAAAATGATATTCCAGCTTATTTACGTTCCCGTGGGAATTTCTGTTTTCGGAAATTCTTAATTTGCAAATCTGTAAAATTACTGCTACTAATGTTACTAACAGCATACATTTGCTGAAACATATCGATTTATTTTTTAAATTAAAGTTTTACATGAAAAATAAAAACCCTGATTTATGGCACCTTTGCCATTCGCTTTCCTTTTTCGTTTAGATGCTCTGGCAGTAACGGTATGAAATTTTCAGGGTATAACTATCCATGAATGTGAGTAGATTTTAAAATAAGTTCTAGAAATAAAAAACACGAGTACTTTTTTTCACTAGAGGCTTTGAAAGTTGGTAAACACAATTCGATTCGTAAAACTTTTGTGAAGAATTAATTTTTTATTCCAATATGATAGGGTTATGACTCAAATCGGTATCGTAATTATAAAGACCCTCTATTGAACTACTACTAGAAAAAAAAATCATGCAAGCAGGTCGAGTAGTTAAGCTACAGTGAAGACTTTTATACTGAATTCCGGCTTCTTACTAAAATTTCACAAACATCTTAATAACTATGGAACCATTGATAATCGCTGAACATACATAGGGGTTATATCGATAGGTATTGAAGTCCCCCATCGATTGACTTACGATGATCCACCCCTCCTGTTACACCCTGTATATAGAAAGATGCGAGAAGCGACTTTGCTTCATACTATGTAGGTAGTGTAATTTAACATTATTTTGGTTTGTTCAGGTTAATATCTCTGTGTAGCAACAGTTAATACGATAAAGTTAAAAATAAATAATTAAGATTTTTATTTAAAAAATAAACAAAACGTCTTAAAGGAAACAAATGTCTTTGAATTTCAATACAGCGAAGACACCTGTCAGTAAAAAAAAAATACCAATGATTAAAATAACTCGCATTCGTTTCGGTATAAAAAGAAGTGCTGTTAGTAAGCAATCATCATACAGTTGAAGTCTCTCTGAAGATGAAGTTCCCATTGGTAGTCCTAGTGGTGGTAGGTCTGTTGGGGGGCGCGTGGGGTGCGGGCGGCTTCGGCTTCGGGGGCCCGCGACGAAAGCCCATCGGGGGCGGCGGGTCCGGCCTGGGCAGCGGCGTGGGCGGCAACAGGGGCATCTCGCTGGGATGACCTGGAAACCGTGTTTAATTTCTTTCGACGACTCCAGTTACTATATTGTATAGTTTTCAATTGAAAATAAATTAAAATTTGAGGCATATCTACTGGGAAGTCATTTTCATTTTTACTTCCCGTGATATCCAGTACGTATATTTAAAAAAGAAAATCAGTAATATGATGAACTTGAAACTGTAATTTTTGGCTAAATGAGATATTAATGTCATAATCTTATTTAAACGTTTGCGTGGGGCATATTTTCTAAAGGTTTAATTCTGTTTTTTTCGACGACTCCGGTAACTATGTGTATTGTGTAGTTTTCAATTGAAATAAATTGTAATGTGAAGCATATCTACAGTGTTCATTTTTGCACCCAGCGCTATCCTGTATGTATATTGAAACAAATAGAACATACGTTACGTAGAGACATTGCCAATCTAAGGGTTATCTACCGTCACTATAATGGGGAATGCTCTGAAGAGATTTTTTCTTCTTAACTGCTTAATGATTATTTACTTGATTAACCGATATTGTATGGATTGGATTCTACACTGAGTAATCATTATATGTATTCAGTTTTACCTACCTAGCACTTACTAATAAAATTATATTTATTAATTGCGATTATGGGAATTGACAGTTTGTGTTCATGTTTTTAGTAACATCATTATTCAATAAAGCAATATGATACATTTAACATTATGAAAAAAAATCAGAAAAAAAATCGTATTTTAAATTATTCTTGGTAGAAACAACATGAATAAATAAATTATTTTCATTAACTGTTATGAGCTCCGTTGTTAGGAATAAAAAAAAAAGTATGACGAATAAAATTAGGACAAATAAAATTATGAAGAGTGATTATTATGAACACAAATCGGTATGAAGACAAAGAATATGATTTAAAATTTTATTTGAGTCAATATGGACCCATTTCGTACGCTTGGAGTTTTTTTTTTGAACACTTATTATATTGTTTACTAAGGTCAGGTATCTTGCCAAAATGCAAGCGTCCAACTTAAGATTTTTAGTTCAAATTTATCATGCAAAAGAATATTCCCGCTAATTCCCGTTCCCGTGGGAATCTCGGGAATTCCTTTCTTAGTGCACCTCTACGGTACCTAAGCTACGTCCCTTCCAAATTGCAAGTGCCTACATTTAGTCGTTTAGCCTGTGCGTTAATATTTCAGTCCAGTCAGATTCTTCTTTTACATATTTAGATTTTAATTTTTTAGCAAAATACTGACATATTCTTTTGCTGTCAAATATTAACGTGTGCATTAAGATTTCCATAATGAACAAATGAAATGATGTTGAAGACGGTTGGTTGGTAGAACTTTAAAATTATCCTTACTAATCCTTACTAATATTATAAAGGTGAAAGTTTGTATGTATGGATGTATGTATGGATGTTTGTTACTCTTTCACGCTCAAACGACAGAACCGATTTTCATGAAATTTGGTATGATGGTAGCTGGCACTCTCGAATAACATATAGGCCATTTTTTTTTAATTCAACCCCCATGGGGTTCATTGGGGGGATGAAAATTAGTATGGGAGAATTTTTACGTGTTTGTCGATTTTTATAAAACTTGGTATGGAGGTAGCTGGCACACTGGAAAGACACCAGCGCTACTTTTTTTTTCAAAATTCGACCGGGGTGGGGGGGACGTACTATGGGAGAACGTTGACGGAACTTTCACTAATAAATAACAAATTTTACAAGGCATGTAGGCTATTTTAATACATCATTGCCACTAAAACCCATTAATACGCGGACAAAGTCGCGGGCGGCCATAGTTTATTATAAATATTTCATCAGAATAAGTCTTTTATTTTTGGAACAACAAGCAGCAAAAAGTAGCATTGACGGAACATACGGAGTGTGGGCCCGTCACGCACTTGCTTTTATTCCTGACTAGTGACCCACCATTGCTTCGCTTCGGGTATATTGTACATAATAAACCTTCCTCTTAAATCCTCTATCTTTTAAAATATAGGGAAATAAGACTCTTCTCGAGTCTTTGTTTCCCTATAGTTCCCTATAGTTTTTTTTGACGACTTTGCTTTATACTATGTAGTGTAACATCGTATTTGAAATATATGAGTAGTCAGGCCAACAGCAGGTATAGTAGAAGTCAGGCCTTCTGGGTGAGGGCGACAGGCTCAATAGGGTCTATTGTGCCTCTGTCACTAACCACTGTTCCACCGAGCTAGTCATATTTATGATATAAATATTTAACTTAACAGTATAAACCACCTCTACAAAACACTCGCATTAATAGAATTCACTTTATTGCTCAAGAAATTACTACATAAAAATTTGCAAATTACAAAAAGACATACATAATTATAAAACAAAGAGAAAATTGCAAACAGTAAAAAAAAGGAAATCAGTTGAGTAAAAGAACATGATTTAGCTTGTGCTCAAGTAGAACAGGTGTTAGGCGAAAGGCGAGTTCTAAAGGCAAGGGGGCTGCTAAAATAATAATAATTTATTTATTAATCCTTCTCTAATCTACAGGACTTCAAGATAAAGAACAACACATCCCCCACAAAAGCCCAGTCGCGGAAACCGCCCGCCGCCAAGAAGGCGCTCAAGCTGACGCTGCCCAAGCCCATCATGCATCAAGCGAGGGACGGAGACGAGGAGAAGATCTATGCAGACCAGATCTATGACAGCAAGCAGCTTGCGTACACTGATGCCAGGTGAGTGCTTTATGGCACAGGCGGCTATGAATCATCAACATCGTCAGCCCATATACTAAATATTGGTCTTTATGGGTCTACACGCAATATTAGGTCGCTCGCGACCATGATTGGTGTAACCCAGTCGAAACATCGGGTAGTAAGTAGCTATGTAATTGCTACTCCTAATACTGTGTAGACCTACAAAGACTAATATTTAGTGTAATGGAACACGAAAGTCTAAAAAAAATAGCCCATATACTGTTGGAGCACGGGTCTACTCTTAACTAGAGCTATAAGGCCTTAGTCAAGAAGCTTTAAACAGACCAGCTCTATGACAGCAAGCAGCTTTTTACTGATGCCAGGTCAGTTATTGTACAGGCGGCTATATAAATCATCATCATCATCAGCCCACACTGCTGGGGCATGGCCCTACCCTAAGGTGATAAGGCCTTAGTCGACCTCGCTGGCCAAGTGCGAGTTGGTTCACTACACAACCTAAGAATTTCTTTGTAGGTGTGCAGGTTTCATCACGATGTTTGCCTTCGCCGTCAAAGCGTCGAATAATCGTAGTATGAATTTCAAATTTGAAAAATACGAGTGGTACGTGGCGGGGTTTGAACCGACGACCTCTCGTATAACAAGCAATGAACTTAACCACTCGGCCATCGACACTTTTTCATAAATGATCAAGGAGATCTACAACATTTTTACAGTAAAACCCTCTGCCACGGGGCATTTTTGTATTGAAAGTCAAATTCAAATGATTTATTGCACACATGTTGGGTTACAGATGTTAATAGTATCTAATGGATATTTACAACATGTACCCTGTTAGGGCGTAGCAAAACTTAAAAAAGTAAAACTAACTTAACTTAAAAAATAATTAATTTACCAAATATATACCTATAAAATAATAACAATTTGAATTGTCTATTGCGAATTATCAAAATACTCCGCCAGTGTATTTAGAAACATTTTTCAATCAAAAACCTTTTCATGTTTATCTTGAATATTTTATCACTCATCTCGTATTTTAGACTTGCTTTAACTTGTTTTTAGTGGGATTTTGATGTCTTATTTACCACTTTCTCATCCCACCCAGATACATCACCCAAGACATAAAGTACGCCAACGGTATACCGGACGCGAAACTGGTACCGGACACTAAAGAGATACTCCTACCGGACAAGTACACGTACCAGACGTTCGAGGAGCAGCCGTACCCCGCTGGGGACGCGTACCTCGACCGGGAGAAGAAGGCGGGACTGAAGGTTAAGATGAGGTGAGACTTATGTTGAATTTTATGTATGTTCGTACTTTGTGAGATTGTATGTAGTCTTTTTACTTTATACAAATTTTGACTGGCTCGGTAGAACAGTGGTTAGTGACCCAGACTCATTACCAACGGTTCTAAGAGTCGCAGGTGCTATTCCCATCCGGGACAGATATATGTGCGATGAACATCGGTGTTTGTTCCGCATCTGGATGTGTTATTTGTGTATCCGCTGTTTATTGATGATTCTGATATCCGTAACGTAAGTGTAAAGTATGTGGCGATGTGTAATATTTATTTAATATTTCGAAATAAATCAAATGTAGCGTTTGAATAAAATCCAGAACCGGCGACGTCAGTACTAAGATTTAAAATGTAAATTTATAGTAAACATAAGTTTGGATCGATTGTGGTTACAATCGCTTTTTATTAGGACGCGGATTCCGGCATTGTCAGGTGTATTCACATAGATTCTTACTTTACAAATGAGGCCACCAGAAGCGGAGTGGTCCAAGTGACATGAGCCGTAATATCGTGGCCGGAGTGATCTGGGCCCCTATACTTTATTGATTTTGAATGAAAATAATAATGGTGACATTATGATTAAGTAAACAATCGCAAGTGACTCTAAAATAGGACGTGAATCCTATTTTAAAGTGATTGACACACTTTGATTGTTTACTAAAATTATATTTGAATACATACTGGCTATTAACTAAAGTATTTGAAGGGGGACATTTCTATAAAAACTAGCTGTGCCAGCGACTTCGTTCGCGTTTCCCCCGTTTTTTACACATTTTCCATTGTATCTTTGCTCCTATTGGATGCAGCGTGATGTTATATAGCCTAAAGCCTTCCTCGATAAATGGTCTATACAACGCAAAAAGATTTTTTCAAATCGAACCAGTAGTTCCTGAGATTAGCGCGTTCAAACAAACAAACTCTTCAGCTTTATAATATTATATTTCTATATATTTCTATAAAAATATGCACCTTGTGGTTTGGGCCACTCAGGTTCCAGTGGCCTCAAATATATTTAAACATTTCCAGCAACTCCCCATCATCATCGCGGGACGACGCGCCGCCCCCATACACGGTCCCGGAGCATTCGATCCTCAAATCCCACCTGATCAGAGCCGACCGGCCCGCCCTCAAGCCCATCCACCAGTGGACCATCTCCAAGAAGGACATCGGGGACTACCACGAGGAGCAGATCCTGTTCACCAACGAGCACCTGCACGCCGGCGTCAGGCTGGACCAGCAGGAGATCAACTACGGGCCTGGTGAGTTCACTGAGGAGATTGGCCAACACGAGTCTTGGACTCCGATAAGAAGGACCTCTACTTAGGCGGATCCTGTGCTACTTCTCGCCAGTGGTTGCCCCTGGTGAGTTAATAGACCTAATAGGGTACTTGACTGTTTTTTTTATTTTGATATAGTTGGATGGACCACTTGAACACAAAGGCACTGTGTAAAGTGAATTACTTTGATATCTCGATAACTCGACGAGATATTACATTATTTGGGCGAGCATGAAAACATCGTGGGTCCGATTCCCACGTCAAATATTTATGTGACGAACATCGGTGTATGTTTCGTATCTGGGTGAGTTATTAAATATATTGAAGTATAATATTTCTGTATCCACTTTTGATTCTGATATCTGTAACAAAAGTGCTTAAGCTACTTACCACGGGATCAGATCAATGTATGTGACTAGGGGTGAGAGCCATCCGCTTCCCCGCAAGTCCAGTGATAATGACGAGGCTACTCTAAGCCATCATTGTAAGTCAGTTAGGAAAAAAAAATTATGTGATGTTGTGTTACATATATTATAAATCAAAACATCCATATTGTTACAGGCATGTACTCGGCGGAGGACGTTCAACCGGACTACCAGTACTCGGAAGCTGCTAAGCCCGGCTCGTACCAGCCCTACGGGTACCACGAGGGGTACGCGGATGCGTACCCGAGGTACGAAGAGCCTCCAGTGCAGCCCCATCAGGTAACAGACACACACACGCAGAAGGGAGCGTGAAATAATTACGTCACGCAATTTTTGAAGGTTTTTGACCCCCTGTAACGTTTAAATGTAACTTCCCTTTTTTTCCTGACTTACGATGATGGCTTGGAGTAGCCTTGTCATATGTGAATACCCTCTCTTATGTGAATGTCACTCACTGGCCAGACACAGGCTCAGACTTCTTACAGGCACCTCAGACCCAAGAACATTATTGCATTAATGCATTTGATCTTCAGGGAGTAGGTGTATAGAAGTAGGGGTAACAATAAAGATCCCGATGGGAACCGGTTAGACGGTCCCCACTAAAGGTAAGATAAGGCTTGTCATCATCACCGGTCTTGCGGGTGATGGCTCTCACCCTAAACAGTAACCCCCTTCCCCTCTTTGAACGTCAAGTAAAACTCAAGAATTCACTAAAAATGCCGGCACTATACTCTATTCCAATTATGAAGTCCTTTTTGACAGATGTCAATAGTTCAGTACTAGGGAAGTACCCTTAGAAGTAGATATTCAGCGGCAACGATTCTCGATTTGTAACAAATTTAAATCGAACTAACTTAGTTAAGTATTTGAATACTAGGGTAAATAAAAATTATCGAAAGAACAATTTTAGACATGCAAAACTTCCAAACTTGTTTTTTGTCGAAAAAAGAAATACACGATTGGATGTTTAGTATAATAATAATGAATAATGATAGTTAAGTTATTTAAAATTTACACTGAGTTTAAAGGATCATAACAGTTATAGGCTCGTGTAAAAAACTCGTTAATTAATAGCACCGAATGTTTGACACCGTTTGCTGCCAGGAGTGTTTGCACCGAGTACCTATAGTTGCAACACTAAATTAATTATACGAATTGTATCGCGTAATGGAGTAACTCAACAGTTACTATGAGCATCAGATTAAAATAAAAACAAACAATTCATTTAAGTTTTTATATTTGATTTTATAGTTATTAATCATCACTGCTTGATTTATTAATTTATTTTGTTCTTTAATCAGTTTACATATTTCCTGCAAAGGATTGCACTTTTTATTACGTTTTATTGTAAAATGCATTAAAGTTATAAGCAGTCCCATTGCCGCTAGATTCATTTTCATTCGCGAATGATCGTTTTAACTAACCGAATACTTGAGGCACGTCACTACGTTTAAAAGTAAAACATAAACCATAGTACGTAACTGCATACGCGCAAAAAAATATTATTTTATTTTTGAAATTCAGGTATAGAAACAATAGTTAGATCAAAAACAATAAGTTCATTTTGCTTGTAAATTAATTGTTGGGTGTTTTTGCATAATTGTATATTTTTTAAATAACGATTTCCTACTAAACACAAAAAGTGACATTATATTGGATTTATTTGAAACGTGCAGAGTTACGTTCTTCGAAATGTCAAAAAGGACTTCATAAATGGAATAGAGTAAAGTCCACCAAACGCTTACAAGTAACTTCTTGGACTTTTGATTACCAAATATTTTTATATAAAAAACGAAATCATGTTACGTAACGTGTTGTAAGGAGGACCCCTCCCGCCCCTGCAACGCATCGTACATCGTAATACTTGAACGCTCCCAAAGACAGAACATATGCAAATAAGCACAATACCTTCACCAAAACACGTACACGTATACACTCATAAGTAGTTAAGTTAAACATAACTCTATATATGTTTCTTGTAGGTTTTTTACACAAACACTTCTTACACAACTTCAACTCGAGCCTGTCATTCGTCAGCTCTGTGTCTACTCCTTTCACTCCCCATATCATCTCTCACGCAATCCTGTCTTCTTTGACCTTCCTGTACTATTATATCCAGTGACATTCATAATCATCACTCTTCTAGCCACAAGGCTTTCTTCACTCCTCATAATATGCCTGTACCAAGCTAACCTTGCACTTCTTACCTTTTCTAAAATTAATTGAAAATCGGAAAATTTCCGATTTTGAAATAATGCACAAGGCAGAATGGCGGCGACGTGGTCCACAACCCATCACGTCACGTTTCCCACAGAGGTGAAAAGTGGATCGCTGGAAGTGATCTCTGCCTACCCCTCTGGGAAAAAGGCGTGAATTTATGTATGTATGTATGTAATTGAAAATCGGAAAATTTCAGACTTCCTCTTATATTCGTTCCTAGCCCTGTTCAGCCTTGTTACTCCACACATCCATCTCAACATACGCATCTCATTTGCATGAACCTTCCTCTCTTCAGCTTTATTCACTGATCCATATATCGCGACAGGTCTGGTGATCGTTTTGTAAATTTTCCTTAAGCTCTCCCTTCCTCTTAAGGGCAGGAATATTTTGCACCAGTAGTTCCCGCCCTTCAGAAACCAGAGGGCCTACCATGAGTTGGCTATCGTAAACTTACGTACGTTAAAAACCTATCGAGTTGTTTTTTTCATATGGCCGATTGTAGTTCTTCGCGTAACCACCAGGCGGCGCTGTACATGTTTTTCATAGACATATTTACGTAGGCGATATCGAGCGCGTAAGTTTTAAACTCATGGTAGCCCCACTGATGATATTGGTTTCACAGCAAACGGCGAGCTACAGCAACGCAGTGCCGGTGCAGCCCGAGCCGGACGTGGTGAGCGGCGCGTACCACACGCCGCTGCCGTCGTACGACGCGGCCATCGCTCACCAGCAGTTCACCGCCAATGTGGCATATGTGAGTCTAGTTTTATTGTGTTTAGGTCTTCTTCTTCTTTAGTCTTTCTCTATCATTTTGGTGTAGGCTTCCTTTAGCTTTTTGTAGGCCTCCTTCAGCTTCCAGAATTTAGAATCCGTACTAAGAAGCTAAAAACGGGACCCTATTACTACTGCCTACGCCGTCTGTCTGTTTGTCTCCAAGCTGTATCTCATAAACCGTGATAGCTAGAAAGCTGAAATTTTCCCCATACAATAAACGTGTTATTTCGTATTTTTTTACCCAATATTAATAATGATTACAGGTGAGAATGGCTTAAAATTATTACAGAATATTTACTTGTATCTTACCTTTAAAAAATGTTAAGAATAAGAATAAGAATAAGAATAAGAATAGTTTATTGCTCACATAGACATTTTACATAATATGGCACAATTACAAAACGTCGGCTTAGAGTGTAAACCTGTCAAATCCATTTTTTTACTTTAATACGTTATTTATACCATTCGAAAGTGTGAAAATAAATACACAATCTAATCGTCTCTCCTGAAAATGTACCTGATATGGAGTTAGCAGGTTTACACTCTAAGCCGACGAAAAGGAAAAAAAAATACATGTAATGAGCAAATGGAAGTGACTTCAGCTTATGCTGACACGGGACCGAGATCCTTGCCAGCGTTGATTTTCAGCCACTCCAATGTCAACAAGATAGTAGGTGTGGCTGATGGATATGAGGGCTACTAATACAATTTAAAAAAGTGATGAATATATAAAAAATAACAAACAGAACAAAAGATACTAAACTCTACTTAAAGAAATAAAAATTAAAGAATTAAAAATAAAACTTTATTAAATAAAAGTAAAGTAAAAATTAAAGTGGGGCTCCCATACAACAAACGTAACGTAGCAGTTTTTACTCGTTTTTAATAAACGTGAAGAAACTTACATATTTTTTCTATAACCTGCGTACGCAAATCCGACTTGCATTCGGCCGGTTTTCCGTGTATCTGTAAGCTTACTATCTTGCGTCCGCCCCACAGACGGAAGAGGAACAACAACAACAACAGCCCCAACAACAACCGCAACAACAACAACAACAGCAACAACCGAAAGCGGTCCGCCGGTCCGAGCGGCCGGTGCGGCGGCGCGTGTCCAACACGTACGACTACGAGGACGGCGACCTGTACATCGACGACGCGCCCGCGCCGCGCCGCCGCAAGCCGGCGCGCAGGCACCCCGCGCAGCACCACGACCACGATGGTGAAATACACTTTACTTTTCATTTTTTTTCTTTAGACTTTGTCTTTAGACTTTGTCTTTAGACTTTGTCTTTAGACTTTGTCTTTAGACTTTGTCTTTAGACTTTGTCTTTAGACTTTGTCTTTAGACTTTGTCTTTAGACTTTGTCTTTAGACTTTGTCTTTAGACTTTGTCTTTAGACTTTGTCTTTAGACTTTGTCTTTAGACTTTGTCTTTAGACTTTGTCTTTAGACTTTGTCTTTGGACTTTGTCTTTGGACTTTGTCTTTGGACTTTGTCTTTGGACTTTGTCTTTAGACTTTGTCTTTAGACTTTGTCTTTAGACTTTGTCTTTAGACTTTGTCTTTAGACTTTGTCTTTAGACTTTGTCTTTAGACTTTGACTTTAGACTTTGTCTTTAGACTTTGTCTTAGACGTTGACTTTTGACTTTAACAGCTTGGACTGATTTCGGCTCCAGAGCTTTAGATGTTGACTTTGAGTTTTGATTTTTACTCTAGTCCATACATTAGTTTACTAGACTTTCTGATCTACTAACTCTGTATGTGTCTGATTTTCTAATCTAGACACGCGGTAGCGTGTCAAGCCAAGGTTCAAGAAACAGAACTGGCGAGCCGCACCGTGTGTAATATTACACGAACCATTTGGAGCCACTTTTGAACCCCTCATAAATCAAAAACTATTTCACATAAACGTATCAAATTTGGCTCATATATTGTGACTTGCGAGATAAATATGTGTTCTAAATTTCATAAGCTTATCTCAAACAGTTATTTAGATATTAATGTCCAAAAATCCTCATTTTTATCATTGACTGACTGACAGATCAAAATTCTAACCCAGTTCCAAATGACCTAGAGAGTTGAAATTTGGTATGCAGATAGGTAATTACATGAATACAAAGGAAAAAATAAAAAACTGGCAATTTTTTAATAATTAGGTTAGGTTCTATTATGAACGCTTAACATAAATACCTAATTAGTGCCTAATAACGCCTATATACCGGGGAAGGCAGAGCACTAAGTATATATTTAGGTATACTTACTTATTTACAATTAAGAGTAGGTACTTATAGTCGGTTTTCATATTTATTACTTAGGGTAGGTACCTACATGAAGTCTAGTTTTAGTTTTGAATTTGTCCTTTTCAAAGGACCCACGGCGTTACGATGATATATACTTTTCTACAAAAAGTAATGATATCCAATCAAAAACATAAATGTGAAATGAGAGCCAAGTTCAATATTGCCTTGGTTGTTGACTTCAGCGACAAAAGAAGTGAGATCTAAATGGGTGCCAAGTTCAATGGTCTTCCCTGAAATTTTTTTATAAGTAACACTATAACATACCTATCATATCTTCTTATAACATAAGATAATGTATGGTGGTAGCCTATGAAGGTCTGTCTTGGCTAGTTTTCATATATGAATTATAGCCGTCGCAAGTTCTAAGCCTACAAGTATTTGTCGGTTTTTATTTTATAATTCCGAAAATTTAGATTGTTGGTAGAAACTAGCAAGCGAACATAATAATACGTTGGTAGGTTTATAGAAACTAGCCAAGACAGACCTTCATAGGCTACCACCATACATTATCTTATGTTATAAGAAGATATGATAGGTATGTTATAGTGTTACTTATAAATAAATTTCTGGGTTGACCATTGAACTTGGCACCCATTTAGATCTCACTTCTTTTGTCGCTGAAGTCAACAACCAAGGCAATATTGAACTTGGCTCTCATTTCACATTTATGTTTTTGATTGGATCTTTATAGCCTCAGACGGCTTACTCTACGGCTCACTTAGACTTTTGTGGATTGGCCTTTAAATCAAATATTCTAGTTCTAAACATTGAGTAACTAACTCACTTAGACTTTACAGTTGGCCTTTGAATTAAGTATTACTTTCCAGTGTTTCTAGTAAATTAAGATATTCTATTCTATTCTTTCTTTCTCAGCGTCAAACAGCGGTGCTTACCGCGCGGCGGCCAGCGCTCGGCCCGCGCCCGCCAACGGGATCGAGTCGCTCATACAGGCCTCCGTGCTCGCCGAGGAGCCGCCCACCGCCACGTGAGTGCACACATACATATATACATACATACATACATAAAATCACGCCTTTTTCCCAGAGGGGTAGGCAGAGATCACGATCCACTATTCACCTCTGTGGGAAACTTGACGTGAAGGGTTGTGGACCACGTCGCCGCCATTCTGCCTTGTGCATTATTTTAACAAGGTCATTGCGTTCCCACGTGTACACACTCTTATACAATAGGGTATTCGACTGTGGTTGTTATGCTTGCCTTTTTTATGATGAGCAGTAAGATTTCAGTATATCAATATTATTAATGTAATCGAAACTTATATGTTTTTCGAAATGAGACGGCAAAAGTCATTTAAAGTTGGGTGGGCAAGCCCATTTTAAAAGTGCGAAAATCATTAAAAACATCGTCGGCATCTTACAAATTACAGAATTAGTAACATCTTTCATTTTTAAATTATTATAAACGCATCTTTTGATGAACCTGCCGAACAAACTTTCTTGGCGTTGCATACAAATAACTATGGACGTTTGTATGGCACGTTTTTGAACTCGTCCAAATAATGTGCAATTAAAATTGTAATATCTCGTCGAGTTATCGAGATATCAAAGTGATATTATCAACAGTGTCTTTGTATTCGAGTGGTCCATCCAACTAAGTCAAAATAAATAAATAGTCAAATAATAATAATAATAATAAGTGGCCCATCCGTCTTAACCACCGAAACGTAAAAAAGTTCCGAGGACATCATATCGTACGAATAATAATAATACTTTATTGCCAGAAATATTTTACATTTGTGGTTGATTCCCCTGTGCTCCAAAATGGGCAAAAGCCTGTAGAATGGAAGACAGTGTCCTCTTCATTTTCGTACATACTAATACGTGCATAAAAAAAACTTATTAATTATGGATTACTTAGTTTGACAATAAAGACGGGAAAGAAAAATTGTTTGTGTTTGTGTGTGTGTGAGTGAGTGAGTGAGTGTGTGCGTGCACGCGCGTGTGTGTGAATATGTTTGTGCGTGTGTGAGAGTGTGTGTGTGTGTGTATCTGTGAGAGAGAGAGAGAAAGTATGTGTGGTGTATGGATATGTGTGTGTTGGTGTTCCCTATTGGTCAATTAATAGGTCCTTTATGAATGTATCTGATTGAACATTATCCCTCTTTGTCAGCGAGGATGCAGCCGTGGCGGGCATGCTGAGCATCAGCGAGCGCTTCGCCGCGCCGCGCGCCTTCGGCCTGCCCGCGCCCGCGCCCGAGCCGCGACCGCTCCAGAGGTAACTATACTACTGCCTCTGTGCACGATTACAGCGCCAACTAGCGTCCACTAATTTGTGGGCTGTCACATTGACATTTAGGTGGTACATATCGAACTGCCTCGTTGGTCTATTGGTAGCAAGTGCTGCGTTAGGACCGAGAGGTCCCCGGTTCGAGTCCGGGGTCGGGCAAAATTTGTGTGAGTTTTTCTGTAATGAAATTACTCATCCCGGAGTTAGGAAGTTGGCGGTTGAACGCCCGTGTCTCAGAAAGCACGTTAAGCCGGTGGTCCTGCGCTCGATCTCTCATCGGTCGGATAGCCGTCTCACCGAATTTTGAGAGTAAGGGAATAGAGAGTGCACTTGTGTTTGCGCGTACACTTGTGCACTATAATATGTCCTGCGCACTTGGCTGATCTCAATTGAGATCGGCCGCCATGGCTGAAATCGGTCGGACGCTTTATATGTATATCGAAATGAAAAAAATAACAAATATTTTCGACTAATAAATTGTTGTGATACCACGATTTGGGTGGAAAAAAGGTTTTAAAAACATTTTGGTGATTAAAATCAAATAAGGTACGTCCAGAAAGTGTGTTTACGGATTCAGTAGCTGTTACTTGGTGTAATGGTTCGCATGTCAGGGCGCGATTCCTGGAAGGATGTGTGTTCAAATACCCGGTTAACAGTGGAACAATTAATTTTTTCCTTTATTTTTGCAAAATATTAAACATTTTAAATGAATGTCTCGAAACAAGTCCGTCAAAAACAAGAATAGGCTGATTATGTAAACGTGTTTCGTCTTTTAAGCCGTTTCTGATTATCTTATAACTCTGCAGTACCACGCCGACAAGTAGCAAGCGGACGCGAAAGCCACCTCCAGCGGTGGACAGCACAGACGAACAGTTTGCAGATGAAGAAGACGTCATCAAAGAAGTGCATAGGGATGAAGAGTATGGTAAGCGTCTACTCTATCTTAGAACTACCCACTCACAGGTGCAATTATGATGAAATAAACAACATTATCTTCTATGCAAGTATGTATTAATATGAATTATTTCCTATTGAATCGTAATATACCTATTTAGTATTTACCTAGCTATGTAATAAAAATACATCATCGTTATTAAGCTTTTCAGATTTAAGCATAAATAGGGGTAGTCAGCTTTTTTTTTCTTATGGAGCGACCACGTGATTTTTTGATTTATATTGCTTAGGATTTTTATATTTTTAACCGACTTCAAAAAAGGAGAAGGTTCTCAATTCGTCTGTATGTATAATATTTTTTTTTTTTTTTTTTTTTTTTTTTTATGTATGTTCACCGATATTTCCGTCAATTATAGACGGATTTCAAAAATTTTTTTTTGGTTGGATAGAGTTCACTTCCGAGGTGGTCCCATTTTCACCAGTCTCGGATCTGATGATGGGATCCAGGAGAAATCGAGGGCAACCTTCAAATTTAATAGGGACATGTACCGCGTTTTGCATATTATCTGAAGTCATATTGGCACTTGCTTCTGGCTATCATAATTTTATGATGCTGAGCTGATGATGGAAGGTCAACTCCTTAGTAGTTATGAGTAAAAGAATAATTATTTCAATACTGTATACATATTGAGACTAACTAGTTATAATATCAGTAGCATTACAGGTGAGCTAAACTATTAGGTTGACCAGTCTAGGATCTGATGATGGGATCCAGGAGTAATCGAGGGCAACCCTCAAATTTTATAGGCACATGTACCGCGTTTTACATATTTTCTGAAGTTATATTGGCATTTGCTTCTGGCAATCATAATGTTATGATGCTGAGCTGATGATGGAAGGTCAACTCCTTAATAGTTGGGAGTAAAGGGATAATTCTTTCAAATCTGTGTACATATTGATACTACTAGTTATAATATCAGCAGAATTATAGGTGAGCTGAACTAATAGGGTGTAAAAAAATGTAACACTAAAAAGGATGAAAAAAATTGTAAACAAAAAAAAAAACCGCCTTCAAAAAACCCGACTCACTAAAAATTACAAAATAAGATAATACGAACATTATTGTGGGTATGAATTTGATGTGTTGTTGAAGGCGGGGCCGGTTATATTTCATGCAGTTTCCCTCAAAAATTTAATTGGCACCGCCTTCACCAGCATATCAAATTCATACCCAGATTAATGTTCGTATTATCTTATTTTGTAATTTTTAGTGAGTCGGGTTTTTGAAGGCGGTTTTTTTTTTTTTTTGTTTACAATTTTATCCACTCGTGATATATGTTGGTGATTTGAAGAGAACAAAACTCTACTCTTCTGGTGCACATTTGCTTGGTTTAGTGTGTTGGAATGCACTTCTGAGCGCGATTTAAATAACCAATGGCAATAGTCAGCAAATAATACAAAATTATATTATCAGTTTCTAACCTAAGAGATTGCACCAAATGCGCTAGGATACTGGTAAACGAGGTTAAGAAAAGTTAGGGGTGAGAGCCATCATCGTTTGTCAGTTAGGAAAAAAACGGTTATCAGTAGATATTTAATTTAATTTTAAAATGAAAAAAAGAAAATGTTCAGGCAGGGCCATGAATGCTTTTTTGAATTGATGATTTTTTTCAAATTTCATATTAACATATGAACTTTAAATAGCATTAAAAACAACAATTAAAAAAAGATATTTGATTTGTTTATCTTTTGTCACAGTGTACCCATCGTTGGAGATGAGTTCGGACGAGGACGAAGAGTGGACGTCGTCGCGGCGGCGCCGGAATTCACGGAACAGAGTCGATAGCAAATCGAAGGGCGAGAAGTGAGTGTTTGTTTTAGTATTGTCTGTTACGCCGTGAAATTTAAGCGGTTATTTTTCCGTAGCAGAACGATTTACCTTTGTTAGTACTATCGAAACATGCTAGATAAAAAAATGAACATTATTTTTAATTTTTTCTAAAAAATAATCATCTAACTCGAAAGCGTGAGAAGCTATAGCTCTTTCGAGTGATGTGACGTTATGAGGCACTGCTTGCCGCATGAAATTGATGATTAAAGCTATAGAAGCTCTACGCCCTAAGTAATAAAGCGGTTTGAACGTGTTTACGAGTTTCGTTTATCCCTTTCTAGTAGGAGAGCTGGCAAGAATTTTTGGGAAGGTATTTGAGGCAAGCTTGTCCTCTCCTATTATATCCCAACACGAAAATGCAGACCTGCCTGGTGAGTAGCGGGGCTAAATCAACCCCTCAAATTTTTTAATACTTTTTTTATCCATAAATATATTGAGACAATCGGCAATTTTTATTATTTTGTATATTTTAATTTAAAACTTAAAATAAGACTCGCAAAGACAGATCATTTCGGGGGAACTTCTATCTGCCAGGTGATCTAGCAAATTATATATGTATTTTTGGATTAAAAAATATATTTTTGAATAAAAAAAATAATTTAGTGGCAGTAAAATTAGTCTGCTGTTTTGTGTTGGTGTAGCCTCAAATACCTACCCAAAAATGATTGCCAGCTCTCGGACCATTCGTGAAACCGGTTTATTGATTTGAATAAAAAAAAAACAATTTTTCTATTAAGATAGAATCATTTTTCTGCGGGAAAACAACCACTAACATTTCACAGTGTATAGTGGCTGGTATATGAATACAACTGTGATAAGCTTCTTATGAAAAACTTATACAACACTCCTAGCGGTAATGCTGAAAAAAAAACAATTTGATAAGTTTTAAACTTACGTAAGTTTTTTCTCATTGTAGCGCTATTGTACTTACTATGAGTGTAACTGCTTTGTTGGTCTATTGTTGGGCAAGTGTTGCGTCAGGACCAAGAGGTCCCCGGTTCGAAAAAAATGTTGAGTTGAGTTTTTCTGAAATGAAATTATTTAGCCCGGACTTAGGAAGTTGGCGGTTGAACGTCCGTGCCTCGGA
Source organism: Maruca vitrata (assembly GCA_039566165.1). Lineage (NCBI taxonomy): Eukaryota > Metazoa > Arthropoda > Insecta > Lepidoptera > Crambidae > Maruca > Maruca vitrata. The sequence continues at coordinate 1,007,040 of CM076936.1, read as the reverse complement.
AAGCACGTTAAGCCGGTGTTCCTGCGCCCAATCTCTCAACGGTCATGTCGGACTGCCCGTCTCACCGAATTATGAGAGTGAGGTAATAGTGAGTGCACGACTTGTGTTTGCCCGCACTATAATATGTCCTGCGTACTTGGCTGATCTCAATGTATCCTGTAGTTACTATAAACTTCAAGCTTAGTTGTAACAGGGTATTGCAAAATTCCTTTAGGAACGAAAGTGATCGGGAAAAACCTTTTAGTTTACTGCAGTTCTCTCTAACGAAGTCTGCGGAAGGGCCTGGTGACCTGTGTCACAGATTTTAATTAAATCTACTTCAGGCATCAGTCCTTCACAAAGCCAATCACCTTAACAATTTTGTAATAATTGATGCAATAGATTAAGTATGCTTTGTGAAGTGAGAATAAATGATTTTATTATTGTTATTAATATGAAGTTGCGGGCACAGCTAGTTGTACAGTAGAATCCGGATATAACGACCTTCAAGGGACCGGCGATATTATGTCGTACTAACCGGATGACGTATAAAACGGATATTTACATATGTATGTAAATATGTACATATGTATTATAAGTGCGAAAGTTTGATTTTCCTATTTAGGTAAATAAAACATGTTGTAGGAATCAGTTACATATGTTTATTTTAATAATTCTTATATGTACACAAATAAGTATGTATGTATGTAGTACATACCAAATTACAAACATAGGTACGTAATGTACTGTAATACTGTCACTAACGTAGGAAATCTGTTATTTGGGTTTGTTTTTGACAGACTTTTGTTCGGTAGTAAGAACTTCGGACAGCGTTGTGAATTCGTGACATCATTGTTTTCATATGGTCATCATCAAAGTTAGTCTGAACAAATACATTAAGCGTTTCCGCAGCCTTCAGAGCTTCTGATACACTCAAGGTTGGATAAAACTCTGGTTCGTCATCATCACCGTCGCTATCTTTGCTATTCGCGTCGTCGGCGATGATATTATCCACAATGTTTTCATCAGACGGCTCTTCACAAGTGGCGACAGCATCATCGACACGCGCGTATTGTTCAAAATCCTCGTTTGTTATGGGTAACTGATGCTTATCAATAGCCTTCGCCCAAATGCTCAGCGGTACGTCGTCTTCTTCGTTAAAATCATCTAAAGTTATGGTACATTCTACATTGCTTCGGACAAAACCAGCATGTTTGTAACAGTTAAAAATTGTTCCTTGCTTAAGTTGAGTCCAGGCATCTTGAATCATTAGAATAGCGTCAAGAACAGTGATCTTCGGGCACTCAACACTACTGCATCCGCCATCTAGAAACTGGATCATTTTTAAAACAAGGTTTTTACGAAAATGTGCTTTCAAAGCTCGAATGATCCCTTGATCCATAGGTTGCAAAACTGATGTCGTGTTTGGAGGCAGAAATACTAGGGTTATGCTTTTCAAGTCTGCAATATGGGGATGTGCAGGACAGTTGTCAACTAACAGCAGGATTTTCTTATTCTTTTTCGTAAGTTCACGATCCCATGCGCGTGCCCATTTGGTAAAAATGTCACCAGTCATCCAGGCTTTTCGATTGCTCTCATAATCCACTGGCAAATGCCGTACATTCTTAAAACATCTGGGACGTTGAGATTTCCCGATTACGAGAAGTTTTTTTTTAGCTGTGCCACTCATGTTGGCTGCCACCATCACTGTTATTCGCTCCTTTGATAATTTTCCTCCTGTACATTTTTCACCTTTAAATTTCAAGGTCTTGTCTGGGGTTAATTTATAAAACAACCCGGTCTCATCTGCATTAAAAATTTCATCATCACTAAATTGAGCACGTAGAGTAGGCCAAACTTTTTCTAACCAATCGTGTATGTACATCACTCTGTTGTACTGACAAAGACTCGCCAGCAATCTTTCCACTGACGATGTTGTGTCTTACTTTAAAACGGTTTATCCAACTCATGGAACATACATATGAAATTTTGCATGTCTAACTGTCTAGCAAAAAATTTGCTTTCTCTTGTAGCAGAGGTCCATTAAGAGGTATTCCCCGGTCGCGCTGAAGCTTAAACCACTGTAACAATGCCTTATCCAACTGCTCATGAGTAGAAGTTCTTACACGTTTGCATTTCAAAACATTGGCATTAAATAGCGGCTCGATCTTGTATTTACTCTTCTTTATTGTTGATATTGTAGAATGAGATACGCCAAATTCCTTTGCGAGGGTCGCGTTTGATTCACCAGCTTCTAATCTGTGTAATATTGCACTTTTTTCTTCAATTGTAAAACACTTTCTCTTCACAGAACTCATTTTTTGCGCTTTATGAACTTGTCATAACAGGTGACAAACACTAAATGTGATTTACGCGCGCCAAGGAGAATTGAACGGTGAAGCGCGCGGGGAAAGTGAGGGGGCCGAGGTATTGGTCATTTGTTACCTAAATTGAAACAAAACACGGCGCGTCGTTTTAAACGGACGAATTATCGTAAAAAATGGTCGCTATAAACGGTTTGTCGCTCAAACCGGAGTCGCACTAAACGGTTACATTTTCTCAGTATCTAACTATTGAACCGAACTTGAGTAAATAATATCGACGCTAAAAACGGTTAGTCGTTATAAGCGACGTCGTTATAAATGAATTCTACTGTAATTGAAATTCTTGATTTTTTTCCTAACTGACTAACGATGATGGCTCGGAGGAGCCTTGTCATCATCACCGGGCTTGCGGGGAGCGGATGGCTCTCACCCCTAAAATTCTTGATTATGAGTGTGGTTACTATGTATAAGTGTGGGTCACGTGTGTGTGTGCGTGTGCGCAGGGACGCGTGCCGGTCCCGGCGCGCGCGTGGGTGCGCTTACTCATGGTAGCGCTACAGTACGGACTGTATCCTGTAGTTACTATGTGTGTGCGTGCGTGTAGGGACGAGTGCCGGTCCCGGCGCGCGCGTGGGTGCGCTTACTCATGGTAGCGCTACAGTACGGACTGTATCCTGTAGTTACTATGTGTGTGTGTGCGTGTAGGGACGAGTGCCGGTCCCAGCGCGCGCGTGGGTGCGCTTACTCATGGTAGCGCTACAGTACGGACTGTATCCTGTAGTTACTATGTGTGTGTGTGTGCGTGCGTGTAGGGACGAGTGCCGGTCCCGGCGCGCGCGTGGGGTGTGCTTACTCATGGTAGCGCTACAGGACGGACTGTATCCTGTAGTTACTATGTGTGTGTGTGTGTGCAGGGACGAGTGCCGGTCCCGGCGCGCGCGTGGGTGCGCTTACTCATGGTAGCGCTACAGTACGGACTGTATCCTGTAGTTACTATGTGTGTGCGTGCGTGCGCAGGGACGAGTGCTGGTCGCCGCGCGCGCGCGTGGGTCGCGTGGCGCCGCGGCTGCGCGGGGCGGCGCGCGCGGGCGTGCGGCGCGAGTGCGTGCGCGCCGCGCTCACCGCCGCCGCCGCCGCGCCGCCGCACCCGCACCCCCACCCGCCTCTAGCGCCGCGCGCGCCGCAGGTGAGTCCCCGCCGAGCCGGTCGACCTTCACTACTCGAACCTCCTTAAATGCCGCGCCAGTCGCGCCCGCCGCATGTGCGATTCGTAAAAAATGAGACAGCATGGATGCACCGATTAATACGCTGTCGCCGGCTACTTTAAATGAAAAAATTCTGGCAAAACTGGCTGGTTAATAAGGTGTGTTATGCCATATCCTCATTTTTAAATCTAACATTAGTTATCTTTAAAGTTGCGAACTATTACCCTTTCACCCTACCTATTTTTACGGTTAGGTTATCCTAATCAAACATAACAAAGTCAGCTATATCCCATTCAACGACTACGCTAAATGACGTTCAGTCAAGATGTTGAACGTTAGATTCAACAACTTCACGAGTTGTCCTTTAGTCATTCAATTGAACGTCGTCATTCAATGAACGCGCTAGTGATCCAATCAAATCGCTGATTTAACCAGATGACTGCGACATATATATATCCTTATCCTTCACTCCTTAAACGCCGCGCAAGCGCCGCTCCCTCAGCTGGAACGACAAGAACTAGTCCTCACGCTCCGCTCTTCACGCCCCGCTCCTCATCCCCGTTCGTCACGTTCCACTCCTCATACTCCGCTCCTCATACTCCGCTCCTTAACCTCTGTTAGAAGCTATTTATTTATTAAGCAAGATACACCATTATTAAGTGTGCAGTAATCACTTCCTTTCTAAACAATGAACTATAGAATAGAATAGAATAGAAAACGTTTATTGACCACATAACATAAAAAAATAGGTATACAACAAATTATATCAATAGAAGAATAGAAGTACAACTCAGATTTTATTCAGTTCCTGAACAAGGCCTAGGAATCATGATATATTGAATGATTTTCGTATTTCATTTCATTCATTACCTCCAGAATTGTAAGCAGAGAAAACAAATTTATGTGAAGTTAATTTATGATAATTTTTCTTAGAATGCGAAAAGGGCGGTGCTAGCTACAAAGAGCAGGCGGCCCCCGCCACCTGTCCAAAACACGCCAAATAACAAGAGTAAGTGTTAAAAATAAGTTTATTGCCAAATAAGTCGCATTCGTATTAGTCTTTATGGGTCTTCACGTGATAATGGGAGTAGCAAATACATAGCTACGTACTGCCCGACGTTTCGACTGGGTTACACCAATCATGGTCGTGAGCGAACCCATGTGTAGACACATAAAGACTAATATTAAGTCTAATATTTAGTATCATAATCGAAAGGTTTTTTTTCAATATGTAAACTAGACGACACTGTGACTGTACATAAAATAATGCACATTCATCATTATTGAAAATCAGAAACTTTTTTTTATATATCATTCCACTTAAAAAAAAACAGCTTTGATGGTGCGATCTCTAATTATATTAAACGAGTAATCTTTCTACGACCTTGAGCCAATCATTTGGCCACATTTCAGAGCATGTGTAGTGAATATCAAATGTGTTTTGAAGGATGTGTCACATGGCTGAATCGCAGTTGCATAAATTAAGGCTTTGAAGTTAAAATAATAGTGAAAGATATAGTATTTTGCTGTAGGGCTGATATTAGTATAATATTGTGTTTTACAATTTTATAACTTTAAATTAATTTTTAATGTATATAAAAAATAACTAAGTACATAGTTAAAGTTTCAAAAGTACTTACAAATAGGTTTTAGGTTAGAAGGAAAACAATTAACAATGTGTCTAATTATCAAAGATAAATACATAGTATAATAAATATAATAGATTAATATAATAGATAAATAGTAATTATAAAGTAAATAAATTATAACTATGAAGTCAACATGTCAAACGTAACTTTAATATCATTCATACAACGTAGTTTTAAGTGCTGCCAACAGATGGCGCTGTATGTATTTTACATCGCGCAAGCATTTCGTTTTTCTCGGCCGTATAAGGCTATCGCTTGAAACCATAATAAATTGTCTTTTTTGTCTGAATGGATTTTGGCTTTTTATTCATGGTCCATCGAGTCGGAAGTACCTGGTGTGAATCAGCGTCATATATGCAGTAGTGGCGCCACCTAGTGGAAAGAAAACTGATACGGAGGAAACTGAGTTGAGTGTTGAAGAGCAAGTTTGTATGGGCGTATAAACTGTAAGTACAATATTTATTACAAGAAATCAAGGCAATTAGAACCTTAAACCAAAGACCAAATTAGTAGAAATCTTGGACTTGTAAAATTTTATGTGGAATTGTGGTTGAGACGGGGAATCCATGCCCGATTTTTCCTAAGTGTCTAAATCTAAAACACTTAGAAAAATTACGCCCATACTGGACTTAGAAAAATTTACTTGCGCACTCATACATAGCACGGGTCTTGTAAAATTTAGGCGAATTGCAAGAAACCAACTCCGTAAATTAGCATCTTTTCCCATACCGTACGGGTCTTTATTGCGAATTGAAGAAACTTAACAAGTAACAATGGAAAAAAATATAAGAATTCAGTCTGAAATGTACAATAGAATAGAAAAGGGAAGAATTAACTTTAAAAAATCTCCAAAGGACAGGATAACAACTAGCTACGTAGAAACAAGATTGGATAATTTGAAAAGACTATGGCAAACCTTTGAGATTGTACATGAACAAATAATAAGCGAAGCAACGGATAGTGAATATACTAAGTTAGATTATTTTACCAGCGAATTTTATTCAGAAGCAGAAGAGTTATATACAGATTATAGATCAGAATTAATGGAGAGTCTAAAAAATCTGCCTAACAAACAGAACAAGGGCCAGGATCAGGAAACCGTTGGAAATCAAATCGGCGTGCAACTTCCGAAGATTTCAATACCCAGCTTCTCAGGGAAATACTCTGAGTGGACCACGTTTCGTGACTTGTATACTTCATTAATTCACAATAATAATTCTTTACAAAATGTGCAAAAACTTCACTATTTAAAAGGTTATTTAACCGGGGAAGCCGAGCAATTGTTACGGCATTTACCAATAACGAGTGACAATTATCTGATCTGTTGGGAACTGTTAGAAAATAGATTTAATAATAAAAGATACTTAACTAATAGCATATTAAAAAGATTTTTTAGCCAAAAAACTATTGTTCATGAAAATTCAGGTGCTCTTAAAGATCTTTTTGACACTACCAACGAATGTTTAAATGCGCTAAAAAATACTGGTGTAACAACTGACAATTGGGATGTTATTGTTATCTATATTTTGTCATCTAAATTGGATAATGAATCTAGAAAGCAATGGGAAGCAAAAATTTGTGACCTGACTAATGACTTACCAACATTGAAACAATTTTTAGAATTTTTAGAGCACAGATTTAGGTCACTCGAATTTTTGAACCCCAGAACCACAAAAATTAGTCAATCACATCATGTAGTAGCCAATCATAGTGAAAAAATATCTGTTCCATGTTCTTTTGCTCTGATAACAATCATAAGCTAGGAAATTGTAAACAATTCGCAAATGAAACCCTATTAGCCCGCCGTAACTTTGTTCAAACATCCAACTTGTGTTATAATTGTTTAGGCGCAAACCATTCTGTCGTATCTTGTCGTTTGCCTACTAGGTGCAGAATTTGTAAAAGAAACACCACTCTCTATTGCATTCAAACAACGCCAATGTATCCAATAATGTACAGGTACCCTCGCAATCTAACAATAACAATGTTGTCGCAGCAACAGTGACAGCATCAGACGAAAATGATCAGATCAACATTACCACTTGTTTCTCTAACAACAAGAGTCAAGTTCTTTTAGCTACCGCTTTAGTAAAAGCCGAAACAAACAATGGATCGATGTTGACACTTAGGTCCTTACTGGACCAGGGATCACAGGCCTCGTTCATAACGGAGTCTGCAGTCCAATTACTTGGGCTGACGAAAGTAACAAGCAAAAGTGTCATATCTGGTGTAGGTAGTGATTGTAACACATCGGTCAATTCAACCCATGTAGTAAATGTAAAACTGCAATCGGTTTATGATCCAACCTTCACGATCATGGTGAAGGCTCATGTTCTTACCAAACTTACCACCTTCCTCCCTGAACGAAAGGTTGGTATGCAATTATGGGATAATATGCCAAAAATTAGGTTGGCAGATCCAAACTTCAACGTTCCAAACAAAATCGACTTATTGTTGGGAGCAGAGGTGTATTGTCAAATAATATCTGAGGGGCTTATCAGAGGACCAATTGGAACCCTAATTGCACAGAACACTAAGCTCGGCTGGATCTTGTCTGGCCTAATATCTGAAAAAAGTAGAACGGAATCAAGTTGTACCTCTATAACAACTTTACACACTCAAGTCGTTAATGAAGAATTTGACCTTAAACGATTTTGGGAAATTGAATCAGACAATGGTCTTCTCAACAAACCTCATCTCACACCTGAAGAACGAAGATGCGAAGAATTCTATACTCAGACTACCACAAGAGACCCTTCTGGACGATACGTCGTAAGATTACCCTTTAAAGATGAAAACCCCAACTGCAAATCAGGAAATTCGTTAGAAATAGCAACAAGCAGATTTTTAATTCAAGAAAAGCGTCTATCGAAAACACCACAACTAAAGGATCTCTATTCTGATGTGATCGCTGAGTATCTGGAGCTAGGCCACATGGAAAAGGTGCCAATAAATGAGATCAATAAACCAGATAGAGTGTACTTACCTCATCACGCCGTAGTGAAACTAGACAAGACCACGTCGAAGGTAAGAGTTGTCTTCGACGCTTCATGTCGAGACAAGAACGGCGTATCTCTCATCAGCGAGTTGATGGTGGGTCCAACGATACAATCGGATCTACGTCATTTGGTGATGAGGTGGAGACTGCACCCTATCTGTTTGGTGGCCGACATAGTTAAAATGTATCGCCAAATAAGGATGGCTCTCGACGATGCAGATTACCAACGTTTGGTTTGGCGATTCACGCCAGAAGATCCTATTGAACATCTTCGTTTGTTGAGAGTCACGTTTGGGACTGCTCCAGCACCATTTCTCGCAGTTAGAACATTGCACCAGGTCGTGTTGGATGAACGGAAGAACTATCTATTAGCATCTGAAAGAGTCTTAAACGATTTTTACATGGACGATTTACTTACCGGCTGCGAAACAGTACTGGAAGGAAAACAGATTTGTAAAGAAATGAACGAACTACTAAGCAAAGGAGGCTTTAAACTACAGAAATGGTCAAGCAACAATGAAACACTACTAAAGGAAATAAGCAAAGAAACAAAAGCAACAGAAAGCAATTTGGAACTAAAGACAGATGAAATCATAAAAATTCTTGGACTTACCTGGAACCGACGAACCGACGACTTCGAGTACTCCGTGCAGCTACCACCCATCAGTGAACCTGTAACAAAAAGAAAGGTTATATCAGACATAGCGAAATTGTACGATCCTATGGGATGGATCGCTCCAACCATTGTAAAAGCAAAAATATTCATTCAACAGCTATGGCTGGCAGGGATAGGTTGGGATGAAGAGCTTCCTCCAAGCTTCTAAATGATTGGATCACTTACCGAGGTGAACTTACCACACTTACTAGATTTCGCCTGCCGCGCTGGATTGGCATCAACAAGAGTTGTACTCTCGAGATACACGGCTTTAGCGACGCTTCTACTGATGCATATGCTGCTGTAGTCTACGCGCGCGTGATAGACGAGTCTGGAATTGTCAAGGTCACTCTTGTTACCAGCAAAACGAAAGTAGCCCCAATAAAGCAAGTTTCAGTCCCACGTCTGGAACTGTGCGGCGCCGTTTTACTGTCGAAGTTGTTGAAGGAAGTTTCTGAAGTCATGAAGGTACCCAAAGCAAATTTACATGCCTGGACGGACTCCACAATCGTGCTAGCTTGGTTGAGCAGTCATCCAAGCCGTTGGAAGACGTTCATCGCAAATCGTGTTTCAGAAATTTTGAATATTTTAGATCGGGACAAATGGTCACACGTATCGTCTGCTGACAACCCAGCAGATTGCGCTTCTCGTGGAGTCAACCCATCAGAATGTAACGAAATTCCTCTCTGGAAATCTGGACCAGAATGGCTAAAAACACAAATATAGAATATGATAATAAGGAAGTGAAGGACACGAATTTAGAAGAGAAAAGAATGAAATCTTTTCATGTAACCGAGGAAAATGAATTTGAATTGTGGACCAAGTTTTCAACATTGCAGAAATTAGTCAGAGTCGTGGCTTACTGCAGAAGGTTTCTAACAATTTCAAGGGCGAAAAAATCTAATGAAGCAATAACATTTCCTAGTTGGTTAACTACGCATGAACTATCAGAAGCAATTAAAATTAGCACAAGAGCATGTCAAGCTAAGTATTTTGTCCAAGAAATAAAAGATATTGAACTGAAACGTGAAGTTAATAAGAAAAGCAAACTTACCACGTTGACTCCTTTCCTGGATCATGAAGGCATTTTACGAGTTGGAGGTCGGCTGGAAAGGGCTGACATTAGTGATGACAAGAAACATCCAATTGTGTTGCCATCAAAATCTCATTTCACGGATCTTGTCATTGCTGATGCCCATCAAAAAACCCTTCATGGCGGACCACAATTGATGGTTAATTACCTGCGATCAAAATATTGGATCCTGGATATCAAAAACCGTGCTAAATTATTTGTACGCAAATGTGTCGCCTGTGTACGATATGCGGCTCAGGCTAGACATCAACTTATGCCCCAAGCTCGCGTAACACCAATTCGTCCATTTTACCAATGTGGCGTGGATTACGCTGGTCCCATCCAGATCAGGACTTCTAAAGGTAGAGGTCATCGAGCCTACAAGGGCTACATCTGCCTGTTCATTTGTATGGCAACAAGAGCCATACATCTAGAGGCTGTAACTGATCTTACGTCACAGGGATTTCTAGCAGCTTTTAAACGATTCGTTTCTAGACGCGGTCATTGCGCAGATCTTTACAGCGATAACGGAACGAATTTTGTGGGCGCTGCCCGTGAGCTAAGAACTTTAGAAGCTCAAGAACGTTCAACTTTAACACGAGAAATCGCCGAGAGTTTGGCCACTACTGGCACCACATGGCATTTTATACCACCAAGAGCTCCCCACTTCGGCGGGCTTTGGGAGAGTGGGATAAAGTCCACCAAACATCATTTAAGGCGTGTGATTGGTGCAGAGACCCTAACATTCGAGGAGATAAGTACCTTGCTTTATCAAATTGAGGCATGCCTTAATTCTAGACCTTTGTCTCAAGTAAGTACCAACGCACAGGATTCTATACCGCTTACACCGGGACATTTTATCATTGGTGAGCCCCTGGTACTTGTACCAGACGATAATTATGAATCCTCGTCAATATCATCTCTTAGACGTTGGCAACTAACGCAGAAAATGTTGCAGAACTTTTGGCGCAGATGGTCATGTGAATACTTGACTCAGTTTCTACAAAGGTATAAGTGGGCAAACAAAACGCCAGAACCTAACATCGGTGATGTAGTTTTAGTTAAGGAGGACGATCTTCCTCCAGCAAGATGGCTAATGGGGGTTATTGTACAAAAGCACAAGGGTTTGGACAATGTTACGAGGGTTGTGAGTCTCAGATGCAAGGATTCCATAATTAAAAGACCCATTGTGAAATTGTGTGTATTGCCAGTGGCAGAGTAATGCATGTTATTTGTAGCATTAGATTTGTATCCTATTCTACCTATAGTTATAATTTATCGTTTATTTAAGTTTAAGTTTATGTTTTGTTGATTTCTGGTTCGTCCCAGTCACCATGTCAATCAATCTTTATCTTTTACAGTCCACTTTAGTTAGTTGTTGAGTCATGGTGGTCGGGAATGATGACCATTCTGGCCATGGTGGGCGGAATGTCTAATTATCAAAGATAAATACATAGTATAATAAATATAATAGATTAATATAATAGATAAATAGTAATTATAAAGTAAATAAATTATAACTATGAAGTCAACATGTCAAACGTAACTTTAATATCATTCATACAACGTAGTTTTAAGTGCTGCCAACAGATGGCGCTGTATGTATTTAACATCGCGCAAGCGTTTCGTTTTCTCGGCCGTATAAGGCTATCGCTTGAAACCATAATAAATTGTCTTTTTTGTCTGAATGGATTTTGGCTTTTTTATTCACAATGTTTTATTGCCTGCCACATGACATGATAAAAGAAAAAAAACTGAACATACTTTTATGTTCATGTAAAGTCACTATCTCTAGAGCTCAGAAGCATATGGGCGGATGTGCAGATAGGGCATTATGTTTTTATTGGGTAGCAAAGAAATACACTTCTTTCTCTATCTATACCACTGACAGCTATATTTCTATCCCTTTTCTGGGCTGAGATAATTTCGTGCATAATGTCGGTTCTGACAGGTTTTCCAAAATCATTAGAACCTTAAGGTTTTATTTTCACTTCCATCTCTCTGCGTCTACAATGCTGATTATTTATTTTGGTGGATTGTAAGTTTGGCCCTTATGCCTAAAAAAAATATTCTCACAAAGGCTACGTAAAAGGAGTCACGCCTTTATGGTCTGAACAGTGATTTAAAATATTCATCATAACTAAACTTCCGACATTATGCTTCTAAGTTTCCTTTAGAAACATTTAAACGGTTGCAGATATACGGCTTTATGCATTTTGTTTTACTAACTTTGTGAACGCAATGGTGGGCCAATTTGAAAATAAGTCGTTATGGATGTGAACTATTCAAATATGGCGTCAAAAAATTAGCGACATAGGGCATTATACAGTTATACACGCCGTGGCCCGTGACCAATAGACCAATACTAATATACATGGAATCCTTAAAGTTAGTTTTTCTATTGTTGTTCGGGTGGTAAAGGTTTTTATACGATGCCTAGGCAGAGGCAGAGTAGTAGTCTTTCGTTACAGAGTAGATGTATAACTCTCATAGTTGATTATAAGCATATTGATTCTGATGTTACAAATGTTTTTGAAACCTATTTTTCTAATATGACCTATAATTACTACAGGCAAACTAAACTCATGCCCACACCATGTTCAATCTCTTCTTATAGGGACTAGGACTGTAGAAAATGTCCAGTATCTTTTAAATTTAACCAAGTAAACCAAAATGTAGTTTTGCAATCCTTTAAAGAGTTAAATTTTAAAAGACTGACGACATTTGGCTATCATATTTAACATGTGTATAAAGGTATGTCATTTCCCAAATTTTATGAAGTTTAGTAAAATAATTTCTTTATTCAAGAAATTCCGTTATATAAGTGAATCATCTAATTTCCGCTTTGTTTCAATACTACCTGCACTTAGTAAAATTTTTGAAAAAAAATTATTATCTCAATTAATGTCTCATTTTAGTGAAAATAAGCTGTTATAAGCAATTTGACTTCACCGAAATAAGATCCACCACTGACGCAAGTGTGGCACTTGGCAAGCATATCTTTGACGCTTGAGAAAATAAGCAGGATGCAATAGGTATCTTCTTCGAATCTTCAATAGCCTTTGATTGTGTAAATCATGAGATATTGCTATTAAAATTGCATCATTATGCAGATAAAGCGATTGATGTATTAAACTCATATCTCAAAAATAGGGTGCAAACAATGAATGTCAATGGAGTTAATTCGTGTCTCTCTATTTCTTATGCTCTCCTATTCTTATGAGAGTGCCTTTTACTATAGTCTTTCGGGCGACTTCTTACTTTAAAGCCTATGTTTTTATTAAACCGCTTACCCCTATATTAAATAATAATAAACTCAAATTTATGTGTTTTGAAAATTATGGGAAAATCTCAAATTAACGGAGTCAATTAAATTACAATTAAGTGACACAAAATGGCAAAAATAATGATTTTAAAATCTACGAAAATTAATAATCTGTACTTCCACCATAAACACGCTTGGGCAAGGCATGCTTAAGATGCGTTTATCAAAATCACTTCGAAAAATGGCCGCCTATGTGTTTTGTAACAAGTCAAAATGTTGTTGTGCAGTATGTATGGTATGCATACTCGGCGGAGCTCTTTTTTTAAGCATAACCCATGCGTGCTCAATTGGATTGAGTTCTGGCGATTGAGCTGGCCACGGCAGAACGTTGATACGAGCTTCGGCAAGAATGCGTGTTACGATTCTAAACGAGTGTGGACGTGCGGTGTCATGCATTAGTTGAATAATTCACCTAACTGGCCTCGCAAAGGGATGATTATATCTGAAACAATTCTTTCTGCGTAAACTTGAGTATTGAGGTTACCTCTGATACAAAAAATGAGATCGGTTCTTCCGCCGATCCAAATACCGGCCCAAATCATTATTGTTCCTCCACCTTACGGATGAACTTCCTGACAATATCTCAAACGTTCTTGACTTCCAGATGTTCTCTGGACTACGTATAAACTCGAGTACGTCTTGTATTCGATCTCATAGCGAAGCGGGAATCCTTCGAAAGCACACAAAGCGCCGGTCTTCTTCCTCCCAGTTTCTGTGTTCGCGCGCCCATCGTAAACGGGTCCTGCGCTTGCAGGGTGCAATAGGTGAAACTCTCAGCGGCCTTCGGGCGCCCACCTCCACTTCATGTAAACTATTTCGGATTGTTTGATCGCTTATTAGCAACTCTTGGGAGCTGTGGAGCCTCGTAACAAACATCATGGCGGTCATGGTACGATTCCGTCGAGCAGTATTTTGGATATACCGGTCCTGTCTGCGTGTCGTGATGCGAGATCGTCCTCCATGTCGCTCGGCCACGCTGCCCGTCATGCGATAGCGCGTCCAGAGAAGACTCCTGACGTTCTGTGTAGTGTTAAGAGCGAAAGCACGTTGCCTGAAACCAGCTTCCAACATTCCGACGGCTCGCATCATCTCTTCTCGGGTTCTTTCAGTTCAATTGTTTCAGTTCCGATGCAGACATTTTAATGATTTTCTCAAAACGGTAATTTTATAAACTAGTACTCAGTTTTATACAAATCCACATTTACAGACGATTTTCTTCTTATTATCGAATTTTAAACAATATTTCATTAATATTTAAATGTTTAAAACTCACTAAAATGTGACAATAGCGATACAAAAAAGTTATTATTTAACCCTGATTGCAGCAATACTCCTAAACATACTCGATCCCTAGTCACTTTTAATGTGTGTAGTATTTTTTAAGTGATCTCCGACTTTTATCCAATACAACCAAAGTTAATAAATGAACACGATAAAGTCGCATTTGCAATTTCGTCTTATTAAGTTTTACTAGATATTGATTATTTTTGAAGGCATAACGTTGCATTCGGACAAACACCTTAACATTAATTTACAAAAATTGGAGGCATAAAGCCGTATGGGCACATACTTATCAGTTGAAAAAATAATTTCAGTTATTTTAATGGCATCAAGGAGGATGTGATCATTTAGTGAAAAAAAGTTAATTTTTCACTGTTTAGAAACATTGTTTTTAAATTTTAATGTTACAGTCACGTAATCTTCTTGGTTAGCTAAATAAATGTGAAGAAATAATTTACGTGTTGTTTGTACTTAATAAAATATTTGACGATAAAATTGAATTTATATTTTACTCTCTCCTGTAAAGTTGGCAAAATCGACATCCGCCCTAATGCTTCTAAGCTCTAGATCTATATTTTCAGATAGAGATTTGCGAAGCAATAAATAGCAATGTTTTTGCAACTTGATTTGGCTACGCGTTTAGTCTTATTAATGTATTATATTTAAATATTTCTGAAGTAGTACAACCCTATCCATATACTATGTATCTCTACTTATTCTTTTGTATAACAGTCAATTAATGAGTGTGTTTTCTTCCACAGATCTAAGACTGAAAAAGGGTATGAAAACGGCTAAACAGCGCCTAGGTAAAATCCTCAAAATACACAAGATGATATATTAACATAGTGTAACGTATATTGTATAATTTAGCCTAGACTAGTACGTACAGACGGTAGATGTATATTTTATATATATATGTGTTTAGGGCACGGACCAATGTGTGTTGTGGTTATCAAGCTCTTTTGTCTGTGGTTGGATGCGTTCACAATTCTCTATGGTTTAGTATAAGCATCTTTGTTAGCTTTAACTTTCTCATACATCAGATCATAATATCAAAATTTTTATTGAATTTTTAACTTGTATATTAGAAAATTGTAATAAACATGAGTATGAAAAATATATGGCTTACACGTGTTTGCTTTATATTTTTTAAGCGTTTGTTCAGAGCACACGTGTTCTACGTACTTGTGAAATATGAATAACGTACAAATGTTCATACAGAAACACAACTGATCAAACACTCCGGTCAACATCCTGCAAATGTGATTATAATGTTAATTATTACTGTAGGTAAGTCTGTTTTTTTCCATTTGAAACAATAATGTCATAGATGACGTCACCAGACTATCTTAGTTTGGATATAGAACGAAAAAGGCATATTGGGTTATAAAAAGCTGAAAAAAATATAGACAGATATTTGGTCTTTGTACCAGCCAAGAATTCGAACGTAACATAAACAACATAGAAATATTAAAAGCTGTATGTTTTTTAAACTCCCTCTCGTGGACGCATCTAAAATGCACATGCACGTCTTACAACACATCATAAATGCAAGTGATATTAATGAATGCATATTTAACAATATTAAATATTAATATCAACGAGGAACACAATAAAAACAATGATATTTCAAAAATAATGGAAACATAAACAAAATGTCCCTCAATGATAATGAAACAGAATATTTTTATGCTGTAGTCTCAAGGAAATATTTATGAAAACTCAATTCAATCATTATAAATTTATAGTATATGCAGTGTTATATGACCAATATATAGAATAACAAATATAAATACATCTGAATGCTATGATATGTTTGGTAACGTTGCACTATATTATACTATTCAAAATTATTTTTGAAAAATCAGTTCAAAAGAACACGTGTATAGAATCTAGATAGTTTTGTTATTTTTGAAATATCATTGCGTTCAATACACTACTTGACGTAAATAGCCATATTTACATTATTTGTATAATTTAAATTTTTTTTGACATAATAAAATTTCATCGAAACTAATTCTTTTTAGGGTTCCGTAGCCAAAATGGCAAAAACGGAACCCTTATAGTTTCGTCATGTCCGTCTGTCCGTCTGTCCGTCTGTCCGTCTGTCCGTCTGTCACAGCCGATTTACTCGGAAACTATAAGTACTACAGTGATGAAATTTGATGGGAATATGTGTTGTATGAACCGCTACAAAAATATGACACTAAATAGTAAAAAAGAATTGGGGTGGGGCCCCCATACATGTAACTGAGGGATGAAATTTTTTTTTTCGATGTACATACCCGTGTGGGGTATCAATGGAAAGGTCTTTTAAAATGATATAAAGTTTTCTAAAAACATTTTTCTTAAAGTGAACGGTTTTTGAGATATCAGCTCTCAAAGTCGTAAAAGTATGTCCCCCCCCTCTATTTTTATAACTACGGGGTATAAAATTCTAAAAAAATAGAGGTGATGCATGCTAATTAACTCTTTCAACGATTTTTGGTTTGATCAAAGTATCTCTTATAGTTTTTGAGATAGGTTGATTTTTATTATATTTGCTGGTACGGAACCCTTTGTGCCGACCCGACTCGCACTTGGCCGGTTTTTTTAATAATCTTTGCGGCTAAAGTCAAGTAGTACCGATCAGTCATACTTTATGTAGTTTTAAGTTTATTTTGTAATTGAATGTTTTCTTACTGACTGCGCGTTTCAACTCTGTCGATATGGGTTTTGGCACACGTTGAAATTAAAAATATAGTATGAGGCTGTTTTACATGACATACGAATATAATATTCATCGATTTTTATATATGAGGGAATCGATCGACTCATACATATAGCGATTATTTAAAATAAATTTAAATAATATGACTTCATCGTCTTTTCTATTTATCGTCTTTGAAATTATATGAAATGAAATAATTATTCTACATTTTATGAGAAACTATTTTGTCAAAGTGTTGTAGTAACTTACCCTAAAGTTGTATTTATTGAATTGTATTCCTACGCCATGTGAAATATCCATTTTTATTTAATATAAAAGATCTGATATATCTTAGCATATAAATTGGTTAAGTTAATACTTTTTCTATATTGTGATAAACCGCTTTTAGCCATGACCGGCTATTATAGTCGCGTCGTTTTAAAAAGCAAAAGTTACTCTTTATCAACTTTAATTCGTGTTTTTTCTATATTGAATTAAAAAATGTATAAAAAAAGACATAAAAATTTCATATTATATATAAAGGGCAATGCTCATTTATTTGATTGAGCCACGACGCAAGTGAAAAGTTTCTCAAGTTAATAACTATTAATCACTACATAGTATAAAACAAAGTCGTTTTCTCTGTCCTTATATCCCTATGTATGCTTAAATCTTTAAAACTACGCAACGGATTTTGATGTGTTTTTTTTTGTAATAGATACAGGGATTCAATTGGAAAGTTTGTATGTTAAATTCATATGAAGTAAAGTAAAGCATACATACATAGCACTAACAGACATTCATTTCTAAATGTAGTATCTGCATGGCGATGCCATTTTTTTCTGATTGCCATTAATTTAATTTTTTGCTATATTCTCTACTTAAAGCTGACAAAATAGGGGTTTATATAAAGTAACTGGCATTTGGTCTATTCCGATCATCATCTACAGCCTATAACAATTATCTCTCACTTTTCTTTCTGTAGTAATTTGGAGTTAGAACCATATTACCACATAATATAACATTAATATTATGTGATAATATGTGCTATGTTCTAACGAAATTTCATTCTTGCCGGGCCTATTATTCGTGGGCATTGTCCTTTGAATATAATTAATCTCTTCTTATCATTGAAGTTCACCACCGAATCATTTTTGTACATAGCTCTGAGGTTACATGTTGGATGTTGCTTTCCCGTGGCTTGTTGTTTTCTTTTTTAAGTATTATTCTATAAGTGTGCGTTATATTCACGCTGTTGTTTTGTTGTATCGATGAGTTAGGGACGGAAGCCAAATGTTGCAAACTACCATGCAAACATGGGTACTTGTTATGTATTTTGTGTGTGTCATCCAAAATGGATGGATAAAATTTGTTTATAGGTTGTAACCTTTTAGGAAATTGTTATTTTTATCGATCTCGTTCCCTTTATTGCAGACATCACTTATATTCAAATTAATAAAAGGCTGAAATCTTGATATTTGGGAGTTACTAATATGTAATAACGTCGTGAGTAACATTTTACGCAAACTAGATTTTTAATCAATTTAATGTGTTAAGGAAAGCTGATGGTAATCATTAAATATCTGGTTTATGTAAAATGTTAGATAATTTCAGTGTTGATTGAAGATGCCTGTGATAGATCTACTTAATTTACTCGTTATATATTATTTTTGACTTCGAACGTTATTGTTTCAAGAAAAATCATAAATTGTCAAAACTTTTGGCGTCCGTCCCCGTAAGGCATGATTTCTCATATTCTATACAGGGTGAATTTTCATTGTGAAAATCACAAATTATATTTTGATAAGGCCTCTACATGTAGAGTACGATATTTTTGTATTATTTCAAACGAGTCTTATTGACATCGCAGTCGGATAAATGGAATTTTAATGTGTCAATGAATATTTAAAATGTAATCAATTACGTAACTTCGCATTAATAATCAATTACAACATACTTTATATATTTCTCATATTTTTATCTCTTTGCGATGAATTAAAAAAAAAACTTGAATGTTAACATTTTTCGCATCTACCTTATAAAGAGGCAAATTGTCTTTTTAAAGTAATTTAAAGTAAATTCACGACTGGAAGTCATTAAGACTTCGGACTGCGTTTTCGCTTTAAGACCATTTTCTTAGCTCCTAAATCGAAAACGTATCCACAACCCGTTCTTAATTTATTGACTTGTGTTCTAGCACTATGTAGATTTAATATTGAAGCGCCTTTTTGCTTAAGTATAGTCTATATAAAAGAATATTGAGTGTAATTGACGTCTCTTCGTCCATATAGACGGTTCGTAGAGTTATAAAAGTATTTTAATAAGTAAACCTAATTAAAGATTATCTACTTTAAAGATATACAATACGTATCATTAAACTATACGTATCATCTATGATGAATTAACTGAAACCTTTTTCGAATCACATTTGACAGTTCATTAGACGCCATATTGTTTGTCGTGGACCAATCAGAGATCAGCGGGATTGATCTCGAGGAGTACGATTGGTTTAGCGGCTGTCAGTTATGGCGCGAGTCACATGTTGCTGGCGACTTGTGAAATATGACATTATTTTCAAATGAATATCTATAAAGATGTTCAAACTATCACGCTGATGAAAATATGCTTTAAGCGTTAATAATAAGGTACAGTTTGCATTGCCTATGTGTAACTCGAAATACATACTGACATGATATCATAATATCTTCAAACTCTGAGACTTCATGCTATTAAATTTTTAGTAGCAAATGTATACTACATTTCAATTGGGTTGCACCAATCATGGTCGTGAGCAATCTGGCATAATGATTAAATGGAATATTATATATCTTGATTAAAGAATAATTTATACATTAGTTTGATGTAACATATTAAGACAGAACTGTTATGATATTGACGAATTGACGCAAAGAATGTAAGGGAAATAGTGTAACAGATATATTGTAAATTATGAATTATGGTGAATGTATATTGTTGTGACTGAGGAAAGAGGTTTCTAGACGTATCCATACATTGTGTTTTATTTATAACTCCATAACCTGGTATTCCTTACATATATAGCAAGCTAGACAAAATATAGCTTCTAATCTATATTAAAAAAAATACTTACAAAGATATTTCGTATTACTACATAGTATAAAGCAAAGTCGCTTCCCGTCCGTATGTTCCGTCGCTATGTTTGTTAAATTTTTAAAACTACACATCCGATTTTGATGCGGTTTTTTTAATATAAAGAGATTTAAAAGGAAGGCTTCTATTCTATACAGGAAACAAGCTTCTAAGGAAATATACTATCTATATATAACTTGTTTATATACTGTCCTCAAATCTTGGTTAACACGAACTTTTCTAATTAACATTATGGCAGTATGACACGAGTACCTATCTATTTATTCTTAAAAGAGACATCAAAACAAAAAAATTACATTGAGTAAATATGTTTTGAATAGAATGTGTCTTGAGCACATGTGTTACGGTTATCAAGACAATAGTGGTATTAAAATTATTTCAAAATAATATACATAGGTAACAAATAAATAAAACATTAATAAGTGAAACTGCAAGTGGTTTAATCTCTCATGAATCGCTATTCGCTATGTGCGGAGTGGGTGGTGGGGGACGGCAAATCGATCGAAGCGCACGATGTGACAGAAATGTGATATAATTCTGAGCTTTCATGTGTCAAATTGCTTTAATTTCATAAATTCCCTTGTATTTGTAAGTAAAAACAATGCAAATTCAATACTTATAATAATATTCATATTTTTGTGAAGTAAGAATATCACTTGGTATAATATACACACTCACTTTATACAATTTTTATTTATTTTGTGTTGAAAAACTAGTCGAAAATCTTTATCAAAACATCTAGTTGCTATGATATGACAGATCTCAAGTCCTGAATAGTTGTCGCCACTAGGGGCGCTATCATCGCGCACATAGCGAATACACCGTGAAATTTTAGTGGTTGTTTTCCCGTGGCAGAACGATTTGCCTTTAGTAATAATACTAGCGACCCGCCCTCGCTTCGCTTCGGGTATATCTCTATCTCTATATAATATATTTCAACCCCGTAAGGAATTTTACATACAGAAGTTATTTCCCAATAACTCCTGTTCCCATGGGAATTTTGTAATATCGCGTTGGAAGTAAGCTTTACGTTCATTAGGGTACCTGCATGCCAAATCTCAATCGTCTATCTATATCGCTGTTTAGATTTTTTCATACAACGGATTTTTTCCTATTACTCCCGTTCCCGTGGGAATTTTACAATATCCTGTTGCAACTACGCTTTAAATTTATTAAGGTACCTGCATGCCAAATTTCAAGCGTCTAACTTATGCGGTTAGCATTTTTCATACAAAAGGATTTTCCCGTTATTTCCCGTTCCCGTGGGAATTTCGGGAAATCCTGTCCTAACGGATGCCTACGTCATAACATCTACCTGCATGCTAAATTTCATCTCTATCCGTCCAGTGGCTATGAAGATTTCGTCCGCGAAGAGATGTTTAACGGGTAAAACATTACTTCTTTAAAGCGGAGTCGGTTAAAAAATAGCCTACATCCTTTTCTAGGCTCTGGACTATATCTGTACCAAATTTCGTTCAAATCGGTTCAGTACTCTATGCGTGAAAGCGTAACAGACAGACAGACAGTCAGACAGACAGACAGAGTTACTTTCGCATTTATAATATTAGTTTATTAGTTTATAATATTAGTAAGGATAGAATCATGATCAAAAAATTTTTTTTTTCAAATTTTTAAAACAATAATTTTCCAACTCGAAAATGAGAGAAGCTATCGTTCTTTATAAGATGTGACGTAATGAGGTACTGCTTGCCGCATGAAATCGATGCTTAAAGCTGAAGAAGCTTCACACCCTAAGTCATAAAGCGGTTTGAACGTGCTTTCGAGTATCGGTTAAACCTTTCGTAAAACCGGCATTTATTGATTTTAACAAAAAATAACTGCACAAATCTATTGTACTACTAAGATAGAATCATTTTACTGCGGGAAAACAACCACTAAAATTTCACGGTGTGTGTATTTTTTACATGAGAATATTTTTTGGTTTAGTGTCTTTTACTATTTTGTAGTATCACATTGATTGGCTCGGGGAACAGTGGTTAGTGACCCTAGCCGGCGGCTCCAAGAGACGTGGGTTCAATTCCCACTCGGGACAAATATTTATGTTATGAACATTGGTATTTATTCCGTTTCTGGGTGTGACTATGTATTTAAGTTAGTATTAATAAATATATATGTATGTATATCAGTCTCTGACGCCAATAGTACAAGCTCTGCTTAGTTTGGCGTCAGAAGTCCGTGTGTGGAAATGTTCCAGATATTTATTTATTTATTTTTATTGTGTAAGGATAATTTCAATAACTGTATCGTGAGGACATTGAGACCGCAATCCGACATGGCCGATGAGAGATCGGGTGCAGGACCGCCGACTTAACGTGCTTTCCGAGGCACGGGCATGCAACCGTCAACTTCCTGACTTCGGGCTGCGTAATTTCTGTACAGAAAACACACAAATTTTGCCCGACCCGGGACTCGAACCGTAGACCTCTCGGTCCTTACGCAGCGCTGGCTACCAATAGACCAACGAGGCAGTCAAATGTATTAGGTATTTACTTGATGTAAATGTATCATTCTTATACATGTCTAAACAGTTTTACATAGTCATCATAACGTCATGGTAAATGTAAAAACAAAAACATTACCATTTACTTTATCAGAAAAATAAAATACAGCCAGCCAGGTAATTTGTCTAAATAATGGCTTTCTTTCATTAAGGCTGCTAACAAGTCCCAAGTGAAATGTAAGATATTTGTTTGTAGAGTAGGTACGACAATGTATTTATGTTTTTTTTAATGAACTTCTATTAGCAATAAAATGTCTTATCTAAGAATTTTAGATGCATTTAACACAATCCATGTAATGTTTACGCTGATATATGCTTATACATTACGTGTATTATGTTAATAGATACCTAAGTTACGAATTCTATAAGTAAATGGAAGAATATTACAAACACGATTCGTTATTGATTTAAAAAGCTATATATTTAGTAAATAATGTTTAACTAAATGTAATGCAGGTACAAAGCGACATTAATATTTTTACAAAATATTTATTCTTATCTCCGTGTTCTTCATGACTCGGACATTTATTCAGAATTCTAGATCTTCCACTCTCAAGAAATTATCTTATAAATCGGTGGTTTAATGAAATATGTTCATTATCTTGGACTCAATTCTTCCCATAGCTCAGAAGCGGAGTTTGTTTGCTAGTGTTAACATATCGATGCCGTCGATAATATTAGTGGCTGTTGATTCTCTAGATTGCTCCGTTTTGCATAAAGCAATCTCATTTATATGGATAAAGTGTCAATAGAGTGGCAGATGTCCACAATCCATCAAACTCTTGATACAAGCGCGTTAAACTCCCAAAGCAGGAGTAGTCTGAAGCTAAACTTATGCCAGGATTTCCAAATCCTCGTCATCGCCAAAGAGTTCGCTATTGAAGCTTTCCTGGATCTCCAATAGTGTTTTTCCTTTAGTCTCAGGAAGAATAACTGACACAAACAGCAAAGAAACAGTTAACAACAAACCGAAGACTGCTAACGTTCCAAATACGTGGAAAGTAGCCAACAAGGATGAGGCTATACTGACAGCTCCCCAAGAAACAGTCGATGTCACTAGTCCTGCTAGTAGACTCCCAGCTGCCTTGTATTCTAGAGGAAACACTTCCCCTATCAACGCTATGGGTATTGATGTAGCCCCCAAATTTGAGAAGACTACCTGTGAGACTACAAACATAACCAACATCCAAGAACTTGGTGGAACCGCGTTGTATGACAAAAGCAGGATGTATATGCTCCCAAAAAACATTGCATTCACTAAAGAGACGCCTGCAGCGATCAACAGTCTTCGATTGCTGTATATACCGAGCAGAACACACGAAAAAATCGAGCTCAGTGCTATCAATATGCTGATGTAGAGGTTTGACGATGGGTTCTCATTGGCCATCTTTGCGATGATGTCTTCAGCAAATATTGGCATGTAATGTCTCCCTGATGCTTCGGCCAAAATTGCTGCAAACACAACCAAAGCCACAAACCTTCTAAAGTCACCCTTGACGTACGTTTTACAGAATTCATAAACTCTTCCCAATAGAGTATTACTTTGATGACTTGATATTCTACTCAGTAAATCTTTCTTCTCTCGATTGGACTCTTCGTCAGTGCCTCGTAACAGTTCAAAAGATGCCTTGCATTCTTCATATCTGCCCTTCAAAGCCAACCAGTAAGGGCTCTTCGGCCAAGTTAAGATTATGCTTAGAGATAGAACTTGCAATAGTACGGAGAGGTTGAAAAGGAACACAGTGGCATTTTGCATTTGACTACTGATGCAGCTACTAATCATGTAGCCAACATACATGGATGATGTTGTCATGTTCAAGAAGACAGTTCTGTATTTTGGTGATGTGTATTCGGCGATTATGATCAGGCCTAAGATACTTGTGGATCCGAAGGAGAGTCCACTGAGGGCTCTTTCGAGGCTTTCAAAATGGTTGTCAGGTGAATTCTTGAGCAGACAGCTTATCAATCCTGGTAGGACTCCTAGGATGTAAGTGTACTGTCGTCCAATGACATCCATCAATGATGATGACGCCAGGAACCCAACGGTAGTAAAGACTCCACACCATGCTGTAAAAGTGAAATTGATGATGTAAGTACGCATTATTATAAATAGTTAATCCGAGCAATTCCGGGGAAATATATGTACCTACGTGTTTATTTAAACATGAAAAATACCTACTAAGATTTTCCACGTGTATCTTAGACAACTCAAATTAATTCTAATATGTCCGATTGGCTACATTACCTATTCATAATTGATAGATACCTACTAATAAAACAACAAACATACGCCTTAGGTCAAACAAAAAAGACAACTTTTAAGTTTCTTCATTTTAAGGAGGTAATTCCCAATTAATTTCTAGATATTGACCTTAAATCAGCTGTTTTTTTCAAAATAAGTATTTGCCAAAAATAGTGCATTTAGCACTTTAAATATAAAACTAGTAGGTATATATTTGTAAAAAACTGCAAAATGTATAATAGTTAGAAAGATGTATCTTACTGTCATAAAATGTGGATCTGTCTGCCTGACTTTCTCGATATGAGGCGATCGAAGTCAACCCGTTGCAAAGGAAAATTAGAAGAACGGCAGATATGCACCAGGTCTGGAATAATAATAATGAAAGGTTTTATGAATGAAATTAGACGTATGTATAATTATTTTATATAATTAGTATAGATACCTTATTCATTTCATTTTTTTTTAATAGTTAGGTAGGTACATATTTGATCCCCGATAGGAATCGAACCCACAACTCCGGTTTGTATTGATTTTGTTTTATGTCTTTTCTTCGGCCCTATTTGCATGAAAGTATCGAGTGAATATACCTAATATCAACTACCTAATGATTTTGATGGTTCACCGAAGTAATAAAGATCAAATTTCTACATCAATGCAATTGACTTCCCAACTCTAACAGAAAAAAATATTGTATTATAATTTTAAACTACACGAAAACAGTATGAATTCAGATCTCAATAAAATTATAATTTCTTCTTCATTTCAATACAAACATAGTATAAAACAAAGTCGCTTTCGCTGTATGTCCGTATGTATGCTTAGATCTTTAAAACTACGCAACGGATTTTGATGCGGTTTTTTAAATAGATAGAGTGATTCTTAAGGAAGGTTTGTATGTAAAATTTACCCGAAGCGAAGCGAGGGCGGGTCACTAGTTTCAATATAAAGCAAAGTCGTTTTCCGCGTGTCTGTCCCTATGTATGTTAAATCTTTAAAACTATACAACGGATTTTGATGCGTTTTTTTTTCTTAGTTAAAGGGATTTAAGAGGAAGGTTTTATGTATAGGTAATATACCCGAAGCAAAGCAAGGGCGGGTCACTAGTTGTTTATAAATTTTTTTTTTTTTTTTTTTATAAAAAGGCTAACAAGATGACCTCACTCCACCTGATGGTAAGCGGTAGTGAGATCCAAATATGAGGTCGACAGGCACAATAGATCGTATTGAGCCTGTCGCACTCACCCTGAAGGCCTGCTTAAATGCCGTTTCACGCCCCGCCTGAAGAGCCCGGGATCATAGGAGGGAGGGAAAACATGAGCTGGAAGGGCATTCCATGCCTTAATGGCACGGGGCAGAAATGAGGAGCTAAACCTCTTTGTCCGAGCCACCAGCGCCTGCATTGTATGTGGATGGCAGCGCTGTCCAGCACGTGTCGTTCGGGAGTGGAAAGGGGAGGGAGGGACTAGCTGGAATAGCTCTTCAGAGCATTCCCCATTATAGAGACGGTAGAGAACACTTAGACCGGCAATGTCTCTACGTAGCTGGAGAGGCTCTAAGATCTCGGACACCTCTACATCACCGACAATACGGATAGCACGTCGCTGCAACCTATCGAGGGCGTCGAGCAAGTATTTTGCGGAGCCATCCCAGAGGTGACAGCAATATTCCACACATGGGCGAACTTGTGCCTTATAAAGAAGGCAGAGTTGCACCGGTTGCAAATGGTGTTTGATTGAAATATTAATTACTCACAAGTTTAACTGAACCCTCAGGACGTAAATCTGACCCTTACTATACCAGCCTATACGAAAACTTAAAAAATAATTTCCGTATACCACATTTCATTTGCAAACACAAAAAAATCTTCACTTACCTGTCTTAAAACTGTCATTGTTCAAATATTTTACGTTATTATATTTAATTTCACACAAATTGTCTCACAAACGAGCGCCTCTTAATATGTGTTATCACAACTGAGCCATTTGTTAATTGTGTACGTAGGTGGTCGCACACAACATCCTTACGAAATACATTGTTTTCAGAATTAAACTTCTTTGCATACTTTATTATTATCACGTTTATTAGAACACAATCTTGGGTTCCGCAGGTAACTAGCCATGAGAATGTTAGTAGGTATTGTCTTTACACTATCTATACATTTGAGAAAAAAACAAATTTTACGTATTAAACTCGCGTGTATTGTTAATTCGAAAGTTTTTATACGTTTATCATTTTGTCTTTTTGGTCTTGCCCATGACCATGAGCGCTGTAAAGAGCTCAAAACGTCGCGTCTCTAAATTATATATCTCGAATAACAATACACGCGAGTTTAATCCGTAAAATTTGCTTTATTTTAAAACCTGAGCATGTTGCTTCTGATTGCAATGGTCATTGGTGAAAAGCAACATTTTTGGCGGCCGCTGGTCTTCAAATAATATTAAGGTTAAATAAAAAAAATGTGTGCGTGTATAGAATAGAATAGAATAGAATAGAAAACTGTTTATTTGGTACAATTATCTTAAAATATTATGGTAACAAATTTCTTAAACTAATCTTAAAATATAAAATAGTACCAAATAGGTCCCCGCTCAGCTATTGTCGCGACACAGTGTGCCACGACGCTGGTATTCTGCGGATACCCTTTTA
Source organism: Maruca vitrata (assembly GCA_039566165.1). NCBI lineage: Eukaryota > Metazoa > Arthropoda > Insecta > Lepidoptera > Crambidae > Maruca > Maruca vitrata. The sequence goes on along the minus strand of CM076936.1, from coordinate 979,325 downwards.
CCTAATAGGTGGCGTTGACCAGAAAAACAATAATTATCAGTCAATAGAAATAAATTATCTTAACACTTTCACTTAATTAGAAATAACTTTAAACACGTATCATAGAAAAAATGCAATACAATAATGAGCAGGTAACATAATTAATTAACCAGAAATCAAAATTACAATAGGTCTTAGATACTTAACACACATTAAATTAAACAATTACAAAACAATACAGAATAAAACATACGAAACACACGCATTTTCTATACAAATTTAAGATCAATCCAGTTTACTTTATATAATTTTTGTTTTTTTATATAGGATATTTACAATAAGAATATACATAAAATATAGAAATATATAGTTATATATGTAAAAATGACAGTTTATTTCTTATTCGGCCTGTTGAGTAGACAGTAAATGCTTTTTGTATTTGACTTTAAAGGATATAATACTGCAACTTAATCGGATGGGTGGAGGGATATTATTCCAACACCTGGAGGCCGAATATTTAAAACTTCCTCGAAAGGCTGCAGTATTGAACGTCGGACATAAGATTAGGTCATTTAATCGTGATTGTCTCTGTGTAAATCTAAGCTTGCTGTATAGATATGAAGGTCTTTGATCTTTTACAACCCCGAACAACAGACATGCAAAATGTAAACGCCGCCGTGCTTCCATTTTCATCAAATTATGATCATTTAAGTAAGGTGTTATATGAGATCTAGGAGCAACGGGAAAGCAAAATCTGGCGCAAGAATTTTGCAGCCTTTGTATTATATTTTTAGTGCGCGCTAGTAAGTTCGAACCAATCACTGTGTCGGCATAATTTAACTTAGATAATACTAATGACTCGCAAAGATGGATCCTTACATTTACGCTCAAGTATTGCCGCACCTTGTAAAGAACCCTTAGCCTATAGTAGCATTGCTTTACTACCTCACTCACATGCTTCTCGAATTTAAGTCTTCCATCCATCCATATCCCCAGATTCCGCGCCTCATCTACACGTTCCACTACAACATCCTTTAACTTTAACTCAGGCTTATTTGTGATGATTTGATCTATTTGTTTTTGAGAACCTAATACCATAAATTTAGTTTTTGTTGGATTTAGTACTAGTCCATTATCATTTGACCATTCAGATATATATTTTAGGTCCTGGTTAATATTTTTTACAGCCAATTCGGTATTCGATGGTTTAAATGAAGTATAAATTTGTAAGTCGTCTGCGTATAAATGATACTTTGTATTTATAATGGAATTTGGAAGATCTGCGGTGTAAATAATAAATAGAAGTGGGCCCAAGATTGAACCCTGTGGCACCCCTTTATTTACGAAGCCAACAGAAGAAGCTCGTCTCGAACCATCCGCTGTGGTGACTTCCACCTTTTGAGAACGACAGGAAAGGTAATTGGAAAACCATTTCAGTGCATTTTCGTCAAACCCGTAATATTTTAATTTTGCAATAAGTAACGAAATATTGATGGTATCAAATGCCCTAGAGTAATCCAGTAGAACCAAGATAGAGCCCATCCCATCATCCTGTGCAGCCAGTATATCATCCACAACATCAAGTAAAGCGGTAGCTGTACTTCTACCTTTTCTAAAGCCCGATTGCTTATCTGGTAATATATTAACAGCATCTAGATATTCCTTTATTTGTGAACTTACTGCTTTTTCTATTAGTTTAGACATACATGGCAAAATACTTACTGGGCGCAGATCTTTTTGGTCTAAAGGATTGTTTACTTTTGGAAGTGGTTTAATTATAGCTTGTTTCCATATTTCTGGGTAGTTGCCACTTTGAAGCGAGTTGTTAATAATTTTGGTAATTACTGACAAGGTCCTAGGAAGCGTCAGTATGATCATGTCAATTGTAATTTCATCCACGCCTTTTGCATTAGTAGAGATACTTTTTAAACTTCTCAATACCATTTCTTCGTTTACCGGTTTAAATGAAAATATCGCATTGCTAAATCGATTATTTAGAAAATATGTAAGTTTGGAAACGTTTATACTATCATCACCCGGGATATTTAAAAGTGTTTATTTATACTATCAGGATCATTAATATTATCTGGTAAATCCACAACTTTGGAATTGAAATCGACAATGTTTCTTTTAACATTTTTCCATAGTTTACGAGGATCTTTTACATGTTTATTTATACTATATTTAAAATAAGCTGATTTTTCATTACTAATAGCATCTTTTACCACAGATTTAAGTTCTCTATAATAATTCCTATCTGTTTGTAATTTACTGTTATGACTTTTCTTATGCGCTTTATCTCTAAGACTCATCATATCCTTTATGGTCTTTGTTATCCATGGATAGCTGGGCTTTCTTAAGAAAATTTTTTTTACAGGAGCATATATGTCGAACAAGTTTCTTAATTGTGTATTAAAAGTGGCTACAGAATCATTTAAATTGTCACCTAGCAGCTGTTCCCAAGGAATATTATTTACATGTTTGTTGAAAACGTCTATGTCTATATCTTTTAATGGTCTATAGAAAAGCCATCGTGGACTTGGTTTAGGTTTCTTTATACTAACTTCACAGGTGATGAAAGCGTGTGCACTAAGATCAGGTATAGGATCGACGGTTAATTTAGATACTTTAACGCTACTACAAATTAAATCTAAAGTGGTTTCCGAGTGATCAGTGAAGTGTGTGTGCTCAGATACATATTGGTGTAGATTCATAGAATCCAGAAAATCTAACAACTTCCTCGAATTAAGTTCATTTGGCCTACTCATATCTATGTTAAAGTCCCCCATTAAAATAATATGGTCGAATACTGAGAAAGATGTCAGAGATTCGGACAATGCGTTTAAAAACATGTCTATATCCAGCCAAGGTGGGCGGTATGCAGTACCTACTGCGATTTTTATACCGTTCACTCGAACACTAAGCCACATCTGCTCTACCGTTGGGGAAATTGGGTATTCTAGAATACGAGTATAAAGTCCTTTTCTTAAGTAAAACCCTACACCTCCCCCGCGCGCGCGGACGCTGCGCGGGCGCGGCGCGTGCACTAGGCGGTAGCCCGGCGGCGCCGGCGCTCGCTTCTCTTCCCCCTCTCTTAGCCAAGTTTCATTAATCGCCATCACATCCACATCATGCTTTTCCATAGCTACCAAAAATTCATCATGGCGAGTACCCAGAGACCCGGGATTAAGAAGTCCGAATGATAAGTTCTTGCGTATTACGAAGCGAATTATGAATGAATGTAACTTTTGTATATATTTACAATTGCTTAAGTAATTTTTAATAATAGTTATGTGGCGAAAGTTAAGTGTATATATATTATACATACATAATAAATGCTTGTTATTTCTATAGAAGTATATATTTAATGGTAACTTTTGTGTACTTAGAAAAGTGCAGACTAAATATATAAATAAATAAATAAATATGGACATCAGCACAATATTATTTACAAAATGATATCCCACATTGTAAAAGAAGCCAACTAGAGATAATAATTTAAACGAAATAATAATAACATGGCAAATAATAACTTTTCCTATTCCCCTAATTTTCTGGTTAATATTTTTTCTTATGTATGAAATATACGAAACACATGGTGTGGGAAATACTCGAATCTTATTGAGTGCCAGCAGAGCCAGCCCTAACCGGGTCGGAGCCAAAAACCTTAATTAAATCTTCTTCAACTCGCAGTCGATGAACCGTTCCTCCCTGGTCCCGTCTCGCGAACACCTTTCCGTCCCGCGTCCAGATGTACCTCTAATTTCTTTGCTTAGCAGCTTCCCGCGCCTTCTGGAAGAGCTGACGGTTAGTCTTGGTGAGTCGCTCGTTGACATAGAAGCGCGCCGCAGTAGGAGCCAGGCCCGTGCCCTCGGTGGTGGCGCCGCGGCGCACGCGCGCGGCCCGCAGCAGCGCGTCGCGCGCCGAGCGCCGCGCCAGCCGCGCCACCAGCGGCCGCGGCCGCGGCGCTGCGCCCTCCGCGCCCTCCGCGCGCGCCCGCACCGGCCCCGCTCGTTCCGCGTTAACGACGTCACTCTCGTCCAGATTCAACCCGAGTTTCTTAGCCAGTGTAAGGAAGACGTGCGTGGGGTTCTCGTTTGGCTGTTCTGGCAAACTAGAAATCTCGACGTCATTCGCTAATATTTGTTGGTCTCGATCCTGTATATCCAGTTGTAACTGTTGTATTGTGTCTTGCAAAACTCTCAAATCCGTATCATTTTTCTTGCTCATCCCAGTTTCCATGTTTTCGATCCTAGCTTCCAAACTGTCAATCCGTGTATTTTGTTCCTTAATTGTAGTATAAAGATTCGCCATTGCGCTATTCATCATACTCATCTCCTCTCGTACCCCACGAATTTCCTTTAACAATAACTCGAACCTGTCACAGTCGGTTTGCTTCCCATCCACAGATTGATCCTCTCCCAGTGAGGCGGTGTTTCGTTTCACCCGGTGCGTAACATTTTCACCGTCGGTACATGGAACCCCACTGCGCACCGGTGTCTCCGTATTGCCTCTCTTTGGCAACTTACTCAGGCACTCCGGACACCTCCAAGTACTCGTGCGCTCCGAGCCCGCAGCGTAAGAGGCATAAAAACGGGCGTTGCTTACATTGGCACATTCAAGATCATACAAAGCCTTGCAGGCTGTGCAACGCATGAATTCACTTTTGGGCAGTGATTTTGCACATCCCGCACAGTTTCCCTGCTTGTTAAGCTTTTTTAAGTTACTCGGTGATTTCGACATTTTCAATACTAGTAGCGCCCTCTTTTAGCGTGAAATTTCACCATTAGCTCCTTTAATAGCACATACGAGAACCATCTAGCGTCGAGAGGACAAACTATATGGAACGTTCTAGAATTTTGTCAATACTTTTATTTTAGAAGTTTTGGGATCGTTGATTAAATTCAATAATATGCACTGTTCAACGTATAAGTGACTTTCACCAGCTTTCGCACACGTTTTTTTACAGAATAGTTCACACCCTATCACTTAAACAGTAATGTAAACTTGTTTAAACTGTTGCACTTGGGCGATCAACGTAACTTGTAATTAAACAGTTATTTGCGTCCCGTTCTTGTATATAACACTATCACTGAACTATTACGACATTAGGTACTTGTTAAACTAAAAATCAGGAATTTTAGCGGATTAATACTATTTTTAAATCAATTTTACACTCTTATACTTTCTGTTTATCCGGCCAGCGCCATCTATCATCGTGTACTATACTCTATTCCATTTATGAAGTCCTTTTTGTCATTTCGAAGAACGTAACTCCGCACGTTTCAAATAAATCCAATTTAATATCACTTTTTGTGTTTAGTAGGAAATCGTTATTTAAAAAATATACAATTATGCAAAAACACCCTACAATTAATTTACAAGCAAAATTAACTTATTGTTTTTGATCTAACTATTGTTTCTATATCTGAACTTCAAAATAAAATAATATTTTCTTGCGCGTATGCAGTTACGTACTATGGTTTATGTTTTACTTTTAAACGTAGTGACGTGCCTCAAGTATTCGGTTAGTTAAACCGATCATTCGCGAATGAAAATGAATCTAGCGGCAATGGGACTGCTTATAACTTTAATGCATTTTACAATAAAACGTAATAATTAGTGCAGTCCTTTGCAGGTAATATGTAAACTGATTAAATAACAAAATAAATTAATAAATCAAGCAGTGATGATTAATAACTATAAAATCAAATATAAAATCTTAAATGAATTGTTTGTTTTTATTTTAATTTTATGCTCATAGTAACTGTTGAGTTACTCCATTACGCGATACAATTCGTATAATTAATTTAGTGTTGCAACTATAGGTACTCGGTGCAAACACTCCTGGCAGAAAACGGGGTCAAACATTCGGAGCCATTAATTAACGAGTCTTTGACACGAGCCTATAACTGTTATGATCCTTTAAACTCAGTGTAAATTTTAAATAACTTAACTATCATTATTCATTATTATTATACTAAACATCCAATCGTGTATTTCTTTTTTCGACAAAAAGTAAGTTTGGAAGTTTTGCATGTCTAAAATTGCTCTTTCGATAATTTTTATTAACTTTAGTTTTTGAAAGTTAGTTCTATTCATATTTGTTACAAATCGAGAATCGTTGCCGCTGAATATCGATTTTAAGGGTACTTCCCTAGTACTGAATTATTGACATCTGTCAAAAAGGACTTCATAATTGGAATAGAGTATAGTGTACACACGTAAGAAGTGAAACTAAGATGGCGCGTAACGGAAAAATGTGACGCGTAACCGAAAAATGTGACGGTAAATTTTTTTCCAACGCCGATAAAGAAGTTTCACTTCAAAAAGTTAAAGAACCTAAAGGTTTTTATCGCGTTCATGCATCTGTATGTGTAAATAAGAAAGTTAACATGACATTGTGTTTTATTTGTTTGAGACCCGTATTGATAAACGCAACGGTTATATTTGATGTGGAGCGAATTAATATGACAATGCCCATTGACACACCGCAGGAATGCGTGACATTTTTATATTGTTAAACTATTTAAAAATAAATTCATCTTTATTATTATTAAATACTAGCGGCCGCCTACGACTTTGCCTGCGTGGAAATGTGGAAATTAAAATAGCCTATAACGTAAAGTACAAATTTGCTATTTATTAAAATTTATCCTGTCGTTTCGGGGATTAGCGGGTATAATCGAACAGACAAAAATTATTTTAGTGTTTTTGTTATTGTTATCCGTCATTACTTAAATGTTACAAACGGACACTTCAATTATATTAAGTTGTATAGATTGACAAAATAATAAAGTTGTCAATCGAGAGCTCGCTCAATCGACTCCAACAAGTCAAACGTCAGTGGCGACTTCATTCACTCGTCTTATACTTATCTTCATTACATAGGTAAATAGTTTGCATAAAGAATTGTGTTTTAATCGTATAATTAGCGTTTATGATAGAAAATGCGGTTCAAATGGATATAGACGTTACACCTTAAAAGTAGTTTTTGATAGAATATAAAATCGGTATGGGTCTACACGCGATATTAGACACATTTTAGTAGCCAAACCCATAAAGATTAATATTTAGAATAGGAGCTACCTATATACACCGGGAAATTTTAGTGGTTGTTTTCCCGCAGCAAAATGATTCTATCTTAGTAGCACAATAGATTTGTGCAGTTTTTTTTTAAATCAATGAATGCCGGTTTTACGATAGGTATAACCGAAACTCTAAAGTACGTTGTAACCGCTTTATGCCGTGTAGAGCTTCTTTAGCTTTATTTATACGGCAAGCAGTACCTGATAACGTAACATCTCAAAAAACAACGACAGCTTCGCTCGTTTTCGAGTTGGAAAAATTAATATTATGAAAATTAAAAAAAAAAATTTTTTTTCAAGGTATAATTTACATGATTGGATAGTATTTCTAAAGGGAAATCGTTCTGCCACGGGAAAACAACCACTAAAATTTCACGGTGTATGTTGGGCAAGTCCGCAAGTGTTCCGTCCCTAAATTATCTATCAACTAACGGATTATAACAAATAATCTTAAATATTTTATGTACTTATCCTTTTGAAAGTGCAGACAATTTTAACAGATTTTAATTGAATGAAACACCCATGCTGCTATAAAATCACCAATCACCATCGCTTGCAAGATGTAGGTTATATTTAAACTTAAACAATTAAACATTAATTATGTAGACATGAGTTACGTAAAGTAAGTCGATATATAAAGTAGGAAAACTTATATTTACTCCGGGTTAACACATTTGTTCTATAGATATTTTTGGATTTGTTCTACATAGAATTTTAATGACTAAGTAACTGCTATAAAAATTATAAATTAAAATCCTAACAAGCAACAAATAACACCAAATAAAATTGTTCCTAAGCAACATTTAAAAAACTTAATAATTAAAAATAGGTAATACCTAAATACGAAGCCGCGTTGTTCTCATATTTCACTGTTTTAAAGCGAACCGTTTCTGTCTGTTTGGGCTGAGAGCTATCCGCTCCCCCGCAAGTCCGGTGATGATGACGAGGCTACTCCAAGCCATCATCGTGGGGGTGAGAGCCATCCGCTCCCCCGCAAGTCCGGTGATGATGACGAGGCTACTCCAAGCCGTCATCGTATGTCAGTTAGCAAAAAAAAATCCTTTCTGTCTGACATTCAATGTGCTTAGTACTGACTTAATACAGAAATTATATTTCATTCGAGTTCTATTTATTGGACGCACCATTGCGCCCAAAGCTTTTTTAAACTAGTTTCAAAACTATTGGTCACCTACACTTCATGTTGACGAAGCATCTTTATCCTGACCTCATCATCATCATCCATCTCGTTTACCCTGAACCTTCCGTAATTGAAGAAGTCTTCGATCTCTTGCAAGGTCCTATCTTTCGTCTCTGGCAGCATAAAGTATAGAGCAGACAAGGATACCACCATGGCCGCGCCGTAAACAGTAAATGTTCCATGAAGGCCGACTCCAGCAAGTAAATAAGGAGTTATCTTCAATGGAATCATCAGGCAGATTGACAGTGTGACCCCTGACACTGCTGATCCTGCTCCTCGGTGGGCTAGCGGAAATACCTCACCTAAGAAACCATATGGAATCGGCGTGCATCCAAGGTTAACTAGAATAAAATAGACTATCAACATTGATATTGGCACCCAAGTGTATGTGTTGGGTATTATTGATTTGTGGACGAGCAGAAGGTAGATGCAGACACAGGATAGTACTGCCAAAGAAGCGATCCCTGATAGGAATAGCAGCGTTCTTCGCTTCATCATCTTGACGAGGATGGATGAAGATACAGCACTAGCCGTGATGATCAGGTCCAAGCATATGGTGTAGAGGAACGACTGCGTCTTGTCTCCAGTGATCTCTCCAACGATGATAGTCGCGTACGCAGGAAACACGTGCCTCCCACAGGATTCTAACAAAATTCCACCGAATACAATAATGAGACAGGGCTTGAGAAAGTCTTTCCTTCCGAACTTCTTGAAGAACTCTACAAGTTTCTCGGTAAAGGATTGTGTTTGGTCATTTGAGAGATCCTTTTGGGATTTGATGAGCTCAATGTGCTCTTGTCTCGATTCTTGGCTGCGGCCTCTCAACCAGATGAAGGCTTTTTCGCTCTTTTCGTATTGTTTCTTAGAAGCCAACCAGGCTGGACTTTCTGGCCAAGTGCATACGATAAGGAAGGCCAGTATGTGGGGCACTAACGCGCACAAGGCGACAGTTCTCCAGTGGTAGTAGTGTCCGAGAATGTGGACTATTGTGTTCCCGAAGCAGACTGCGGCAGTTTTGAGGTTGAGGAACATTCCTCGGTGTTCAGGGCTAGTGTATTCACCGATGACGACCGCTCCCAAGGTCACAGTGGCTCCGCTGGTGATGCCGCCCAGGACTCTCCCGATCATGATTGTGGAGACGTCAGTAGCGAAGTAAATGGTCGCCCATCCAGCTGTGCCTGGTAGAATGACGAGGGCGTGGGCCAGTCTCCGACCGTACACAGCCATCAAGAAGGAGGAGATGAAGAAACCCACCATGCTTGAGAGCCCGACAGACGATGCTGTGAACACAAAAGTTTCAATATAATCATAAATCAGCTGATCCCAGGGTTTGTTGCATATAGCACTTGTTACGGATATGAGAAACAATACTACACGGTATACACAAATAAACTTCAATATAAATTATACGTCAAAACACGGAACAAACGCTGAAGTTCATCACTTTTGGAATTGGAATTTGTGCCGAGTGTAAATCGAACCTGCGACTCTTGGGGCATTCAGGGGCACTATCCAATGCACCATAGAGCCATTGTAAGTATTGGGTTTATAGTTTATTTAAACAGCTGGCTATTTATGTAATGACAGAATGGTCATGGTTAATGTGGTGTATGTATCTTGACTTGAGGACAGTAAAACAGAGAGTGCACCTGTGTTTGCGCACACTATTGTGCACTATTACTGCAGTGTTTGCTGTAATTTTTAGTGATTGTCCGTAGCAGCTGGGACGTATACACTCGTATATCATAGAGTAGGTAGGTAGTGAAATTCGTAAATAAAAAAAAATCAAAATAAACAGCAGGGAATCACCTGCTAGACTCAGCCATAATTATTTTGTTTACCATAGACTGAGGTAATTCAAAATAGATACAAAGAATTTTAAAAATCTATTTAATTGATAAGGAAGACTATCAAACGAATGACGTAAATATTGCAGTATCACGATTTTACGTTCATCATGGTTTGCGAATTGCATAACATTTTGGTCATTATGTAGACGCTGCGCTGACGCGAAATCATTTGCATCAGCATTATCCTATCTATTTAATAATAATAATAATATTACACAACATCACATACATTGATCTGATCCCGTGGTAAGTAGCTTAAGCACTTGTGTTACGGAAATCAGGATCAACAGTGGATACACAAATAAACTTAAATATATTTAATAATACACCCAGACACGGAACAAACACCGATGTTCGTCACACAAATATTTGTCCCGAGTGGGAATCGAACCGACGACTCTTGGAACCGTAGTTTTTGAAACTGACTCACTAACCACTGTTCCACCGAGCCAGTCAAAATATATCTATCTCTTCGTTATTATTCTTATTGTATAACATAATGTTACACCTATTGATTCGATCTTGTGTTCAATGAATCGTTAATTCCATTTCCTTTTGAATAATATTTACTTAGTACCTATTGGTACATAGAAGATTGAAGGCAAAGTGAATCGGGGGAAAAATATTTATATGGTGCTTACCACGTAAATAATATTTTGTCCCCGATTAGAGCCCTGGGTCGCGTCAAGTATATGTGAGTTCCTTAACAGAGAGTTAAGAAATTACTTGCTGTAAAGTCAGGAAATTGGTAAATGACCGTGTCGTGCCTCGGATCATCGTTAAGTCGGCGGTCCTACGACTGATCTCTCATCGGTCATGTCGGTTTGCCGTCTCACCGAATTATGAGAGTAAGGGAATAGAGAGTGCACTTGTGTTTACGCGTACACTTGTGCACTATAATATGTCCTGCGCACTTGGCTGATCTCAATTGAGATCGGCCGCCATGGCCGAAATCGGTCGGACGCCTTATATACTAGGGGTAAGAGCCATCCGCTCCCCCGCAAGTCCGGTGATGACGACGAGGCTACTCCAAGCCATCATCATATGTCAGTTAAAAAAAAAGTTGGATAGCAGTCTCGGTGAACTATGGGAGTGAAGGAACAGAGAGTGCACATCTGTTTGCGCGCATACTTGTGCACTATCCTGCGCAGTTGTTTGGTTTCCATTGAAATAGGCCGATATTTTTTTTACATTGAATCTTACTACTTTACCTCAAGATATACCTATTGCCATTTTATCTTCAAAAAAAATATTAAAAACAAGATTAGCGCGTACATTAAAAATACTTTATTCTTCATAATGAAAAAAAAATTACATGCATACTAATTTGTATTGAACAATTGTTAGGTAAGTAGCTGACATAAATAAATTTTCAAATTCAAATTATCTTATTCTGATGCCTTAATACAACTTAATTCGTTTATCTTACAAACTCTACTCACTACAACTTAAAACAAACGCCTATTATAGTTTGAAGGTGTCTGGAACCGCCCATAAATACCTACTTAATAAAAAGTAATCTTCCTACTTTTATACTTCCTGTATTCAATAATAATACGTCCTTTAATAATCCACTGGCTAAAAGTGCTGTTCACTTTATAAATTATTAATAGAACATGACATTGACATCTTTAGACAGTGTTTTCATCATTATAAAAAGTCCACCAAAGATGTCCTCATAGGCCTTCATGGGTCTCTCTCATCATTAGTCTAATTTAATAAATTGTTATTTATTCTGTTGATCTTTAAATTATAAGATCAACAAATAAATACGACTACCATATGACATGCTGTTCTCATATCAGTTGAATTTAATGAATTTATTTATAAGAAAACCAACAGCTCAAACATAATTAATTTTAACAAATTGTAGTTAGCGTTAAGCAAAGCCAATAACAGGTTTCCCTTAATTTTACTTCACTAAGTATGTTATTGGTAGGGAAAAAGAAAAAAACATAAGAAAGAAACATAAAAATCTCACTGTGTCACAACTAATGTTCAATCAAGCAACTTTTTGACGCATTTAGAGTAACCAGAGTAACTCTTGAACCAGAGTAATTTCCTGTGTATTATTACTAATATTAACTAAATGTGCTAACACCAACTAGGATATAATAGTTCTAAGTCTTTAATGGTGCTCATAGTTCGGTGAGACGACAATCCGACATGACCGACGAGAGATCTGGCGCAGGACCAACGGCTTAACGTGCTTTCCGAGGCAACCGACAACTTCCTGATTCCGGGCAGAGTAATTTATTTGCAGAAAAACTCACACTAATAGTGCCTGACCCCGGACTCGAACCGGGGACCTTTCGGTCCTAACGCAGCGCTTGCTACCAATAGAACGACGAGGCACTTGTGTTTACAGCGGCAATATAAATAGGTACTTTATCTGTGACTATTTCAACGGTTCTTAAGATATTTCTGGTGACAAACGGACGAACAGATGAACAGCGTAGTCTTAGTAACCGGGTCCCATTTTTACCCATTGGTTAAGGGACCCTAAAAAGTATCAGTCGTCTACCACCTAAGCTCTGTAAGTGTTTCTGTGCCCCTACGGGGCGTCACAGTTACAGTCAGGGGATACCAGTCACAACTATCTGTCCGGTGGTTGGTGAACGGTATACGGGTAAGCGACCCCGGCTCCTCGAGCTACTATCGACTCAGTCCAAATCATCCGAGGCGATAGTATCCTTCCTCCCCTTTTCCTTCCCCCGTCATATATCCTTGCTACTTGTGGGAACGCAATGACCTTGTTAAAACAATGCATAAGGCAGAATGGCGGCGACGTGGTCCACAACCCGTCATGTCACGTTTCCCACAGAGGTGAAAAGTGGATCGCTGGAAGTGATCTCTGCCTACCCATCTGGGAAATAGGCGTGATTTTATGTATGTATGTATGTGGGGCGTCACATATCGGACTGTACCTTATCTGTAACAACTATGTAATAACGTGTGACACCAATAAATGTTTTGAATTTGAATTTTAACCTACCTAGCCAGGAAGCAGTGGCCATGTCGACTTGGAACCCCGAGTGGGGGTCCCTTAGGGCAGGAAGCAGGCAGGAAGGGAAGCTCAGCACCATCCCCTGCCCCAACATGTTGAGGAGCACCCCTGATACCACCCAGGACTGTAACAAAGGATGTCACGAGATCAGAGTAAATAAATAAAAACCGGCCGAGGGTGAGTCGGACCCGTACACTAGGGGTTCCATACGAATTTTGTAAAATAAATCACATTTTTTATATGGGAGCCCGTTCTTGAATATTTGTTTTATTTATATACTTTTATAGCGTCGATGGCCGAGTGATTAAGCTCGTTGCTTGCCATGCCACGCCACGTACCACTGTGTTTTGCAAATTTGAAAATACAAGTGCTTTAGCTACCTACTTACTACGGGATCAGGTCAATGTACTTATGTGATGTTTAAAAAAAGGAGCCATGGTTTGAACATTAACAACCTTGAAATTTTTCGACTCCGTTTTCCGGTTTCAACTTTGAACCAAAAAATTAGTCGTGAAATATTAAGAGAAAATTAATTTGAGTTGATTAAATCTCCTTTTGTTTATGCTAACTTTTTTGCCATTTGTTGATTATGTTGTTTGTTTGCATTTAAATTAATTAAAAGTCAATAATTAATTACTAATTTGAATAAGAATGGTTGTATTATTGTTTGGTAATTGTTATGAATAAATCATGAAATAAATTAGTTAAAAAATTGTTTTGTTTTGGGTTTACGTAGTTCGATTCTATTCTAATTTACAAGGTTTTTTGTAATTGTATTTTATTCAAATTTTACAGACAGATCAACGGTTCTTTTTTATAGCTTGTGATCTAGTGACTCTACTGTGTTGAACGCCGCGTATAGACCGTGAAGTTTTGGGTTCGAACCCCATCGGATATGTAACACAGCTAATTTTCCACTGAAGTAAATACTCACGTAAAACACTTTCTTTGAATTATTACGTGAAAGTCACTATTTTCCGTAACACTAAAATACACATAGTTTTCGGTTGAGAACCGTCCGCTCCCCCGCAAGTCCGGTGATGATGACGAGACTACTCCAAGCCATCATCGTAGGGGTGAGAGCCATCCGCTCCCCCGAAAGACCGGTGATTATGACGAGGTTACTCCAAGCCATCATCGTATAGTGAGAGCAATCCGCTCCCCCGCAAGTCCGGCGATGATGACGAGGCTACTCCAAGCCATCATCGTAGGGCAAGTGCCATCCGCTCCCCCGCAAGTCCGGTGATGATGACGAGGCTACTCCAAGCCATCATCGTAGGGATGAGAACCGTCCGCTCCCCCGCAAGTCCGGTGATGATGACGAGACTACTCCAAGCCATCATCGTAGTCAGATAGGGACAATTGTCAACGACAAGAATATTCTTCAATAAATATAACAATCTGGGAAATTTTACATACACGGTCATCTGACCCCAAAATGAGCAGAACTTGTAGGATGGGCGTCAGAGACTGATACATACAAACATAGTTATTATAATCACACCCAAACACGGAATAACAAATATTCATCACACTAATATTTTTCACGATTGGGAATCGAACCTACGACTCTTGGAACCGCCAGGCAGGGTCACTAACCACAGTTTCACCGCGCCAGTCAAATTATTTAAATGCGCACTTAACTAAAACTTTCACAAACTATTCCGAATCAAACTTCCGTGTAACACTCAAATCAGTCAACGTATCTAACATTTACGATTCGTGGGAATACAAACAGCAAAAAAGGTGCAATACTTTTACAATTAACACTGATTTTTTTCCTATTCATTGTTATAAATAATTGCGGTTTGTACCTGCTTCGCAATCGGGGCGACCATCTTTTCTCGAGTCTATCAGAACAGTGCAAATGACGGACAAAATAATGACTTACTTTGTGCAGATTAACAATTCATATCTAATCAGTATTCGATTTGAGTAAGAACAAAATCGTTTTACAAAGATTTGCAATAAAAGCTCATTAAATGGAATTAGAAGCGGGTCACTTAAAGTTTACCCACCCAAAACATTCTGTAAATTAAATGCGCTAAAAAGAAAAAAATAAACTTTTACACTATAACTTTAAGTACTCGTATTTACTTTCTTAGTTTAAAATTTTTAATAGGCAGGTATTTTAAAACTTGCTTTTAAAATTACGAGTAGGTACTTAAATCTCGCGACAAGCTTTTAAAACATATAAATTGTGTCAAATATGTTGAATTTGAAATGTTATAAGTTGACAGTAAAGTTATAGTGTAAAAGTTTATTTTTTCTTTTTAGCGCATTTAAATAAAAGCTTGTTTTTAAAGATTTTACCTTAATTTATTTTATACTTTTTTTCATCTAAGTACTCATCTAGGCGAATCAAACGAGCCCAAACTCGATTTGGTTGTGTCGTTTAAGTACTGAGTTCCTTTGGCTGTCTTCCGGCTCCATCATCAGACCTTGGTTACTATCTAGCACCAAAGTACTCATCTAGTCGAATGAAATGAGCCCAAACTCGATGTGGTTATGTTATTTAATTACTGAGTTGCTATGGCTATCTTCCGACTTCATCATCAGATCAGCTCCATGTCATAATAATATTGCATTGTCATCGGATATACACGTGCATGCAAAATTTCAGCTCAATCGGTTGAGGGCAAGTGCCTTAAAATTGAGTTATAAAATTCCACCCGAACACACAAACATACATACATACATACATACATTGCAAGTTAAATAAAAGCTTGTAAAAACTAGCCAAGTCTCGATGAAGCTGCTTGCTCATCTCTAAAAAGTAGAAAATGAAATCTAGACAAAATCCTGCCAAGTCTAAGGTTCCTTATTGCGATTCTTTATTATTATAGTTAGTGTTGTGTGACTTGGCCGTTGAAGGGAACACAAGGGCCCAAATCCCCCAATACTAAGCCTCCGCCGTCCGCCTATCTGTCTGTCTGTCTCCAAGCTGTATCTCACAAACCATGATAGCTAGAAAACTAGAGTCATTTTTCAGATATTTGTCTTCATGTGATTACTACTGTAGAGCAGGGATACTCTTGGCGTCCTACTAAGTATCTATCTAGTACCTACATGTATCGATACTATCAAAGTCATCATCATCAGCCCATATACATCCCCACTCCTGTGGCACGGGGCTACCCCAAACTAGGGCGATAGTCACCTTGCCATAAATCTGATTTGCCCCTTCCTGGCACAAGGTAAAACTGATTTTTAAAAAACGGTAAACGATACCGCTCAATAATCGAAATTTGTGACAAAGTGACGTGTGTTTAGGGCCCCCTAGCACTGTAAGTAGGTCCTTTATAGGCCGTCCACACTAGTCGTAAGTCGCATATGACTAAAAGTCAAATGCTTTGGTCACCATACACTTTATTAAAAATCGCGTCTCATCCAATGTGAACTGCTCAATATAAAGTGTATGGTGACCAGTGGGGCTACCATGAGTTTAAAACTTACACACTCGATATCGCCTACGTAAATATGTCTATGAAAAACTTGTACAGCGCCCCTGGTGGTTACGCGAAGAACTAAAATCGGCCATATGAAAAAAACAACTCAATAGGTTTTTAACGTAAGTAAGTTTTCGATAGCCAACTCATGGTAGGCCCTCTGAGCATTCGACTTTTAGTCGTATGCGACTTACGACTAGTGTGAACGGGCTGTTATTTGTCACTCACACTTTACCTGTTAGGCTGTGAGGTCCACATATGAGGTCGACAGGCAAAGTATATCCTATTGAGCCTGTCGCACTCACCCTGAGGGCCTGCTTAGATGCCGTTTCACGCCCCGCCTGAAAGCCCGGGATTATTGGAGGGAGGGAAAACTATTAGAGGGAGGGAAGCCAAATGTAATCTGTATTCTTTTCTTATTAAAAATAAACAATCTGGAAGAATATGTTTTTAAAATCTATAGACAATAACTTTATTTATTTCAATCACGTAGATAAGATTAGATATAGGTTTAATTTTCTTTGTTTATGGTCGGAGATATATTGTTTCCGTAGTAATATAAATGAATATACCTACGTGGAGTATAGGAACGTGGTAAATGTACGTGGTGGAAAGAAATGGGTGAATAATGTAGTCTACATTGGAATAGTACCTATTACGTGGGTCTTTTAGTACCTACTTAAATCTTTTTTGAATCACGTCCTGCTTGCATCGCTATTAAGTAAGTAGTTTAAGTACTAACCCACTCAGATTTTGAAATTAACATTGAAAAACAACTTTTCTTACACATAATCTAAGTACGAGTAGATACTACTTACTTAGATTAAAGCTATGCGGGTAAGATTAACAAAAACGTCTAAAAAACTAAGCAATTGGTTAGGTAGGTTATTTAACTTTTTTAGTTCGCGATTATAATTGAAGTTCGAGCCGGAATCCCCCTTGAATATTAGTTTTTTAATTTGCTGTAACAGCAGCAATCGAAAAATAAACATTGTTTGTGAAAATTTCTCTAGCTATCGCCGTTCTTCATATACAGGCTACAGTACTTATATCAAGAACAGACGGACAGACGGACAGCCAAGTCTTAGTGACAAGATCCCGTATTATCTACTCCTGGGGTTCCCTTAAAAAAATAATGGGACAAATATTTGTGTGATGAACATCGGTGTTTGTTCCGTGTTTGGGTGTGGATATGTATTTAAGTATGTATTTATAAATATCTATGAATTAATTTGTTTTTTACATACAACTCTGACAAGAGCGTCGATTGCTGAGTGGTTAAGGTCGTTGCTTGCCATACGAGACGTCGCCAGTTCAAACCCCGCCACGTACCACTGTGTTTTTCAAATTTTAAATTCACCCTTAGATTATTCGACGCTTTAACGGTGAAGGAAAACATCGTGAGGAAACCTGCACACCTACGAAGAAATTCTTAGGTAGTGTAGTCGACCAACCCGGGCTTGGACAGCGTGGTTGACTATGGCTTTAATATAGCCCTAGTTTAGGGTAAGCCCGTGCCCCAGCAGTGGGGACGTATATGGGCTGATGACGATACAAATCTGCACTTAACTGAAGCTGCAAACGTCACGGGTGCAGGAAAAAACCGCGCGTGAGTTCTGACCGTTAGGCTGACATCAGACGGACTGCATCGCAGCGACCGCGCGCAGCAACTGCATGCAGTTGCATGTTCAACTTCGTGCAGTCATGATATGAACTGCACGCGGTCGGTTACAGTTGTCTACGACTGTAGAAGTTTATTTATTAATTTATTTATTAAAAATCCACAGCTCTTAAATAAAAATTACAGATAATCTTCTAAATCATAAAGCAAATGACGGATTTCATATACATAGTTTTAAATTATATAACGCTATTACAATCAGAGAAGGTGTAAAGTGCAGAATATAACATTAAAATATACACAGACGAACAATTAAAATTAAATTAATTAAAAAATATTACTATTGTTGAAGGCACGACTGCATGCAGTTGATATTGACTTCACTCGAATGTGGCCGACCGCGTGCAGTTGATATCATGACTGCATGAAGTTGTACATGCAACTTCATGCAGTTAAATACAATGGACCGCGCGCGGTCGATGCAATGCAGTCCGTCTGTTGTCAGCCTTAGTCGGCTAATATTTAACGATGACGATCAACAGATAAAAAACCACCTAATAAACGAGACGGCGATGATACAATTACAAAATTACCAATTAATTGTGATCATCATCAGTATTGTCGCATTAACATTTTAACAATCCCTTCTCGTGACTTCGCAGTGAAGCAATGACTACACTGAAAAAAAATTTAAATAATCATTACGTTCAGCATTTGCCTTATGTTCCTAGAAGGAATTATGTATTTTTTTACCATTGTGTTTTTTAGTCTTTTTTATTAGGTATGACTCTAGCCTTTAGCATATGATAAAAAACATTAAAGGAGACCTTTATTCAAACAATGGTACTTACCCAAGACAACAACACAACAACAAGTTATGGAATGTTTGTATGTTTGTCTGTGCGTTTGTGCACTTATCTCAGAAACAGCTTATCCAATCTAGGTGTGGTTTGTCAATCGGTTAATAAATAAAAAAGGTATGCCCATTTAAAGGACCTCGTCGAACTTGCTAGGCATTTGTAGACACGGGTATATTAAAAAATACCGCCTGAAATAGCTTTTCCGCGCGGACGAAGTCGCAGGCACAGCTAGTTGGAGCCAAAACTGGGGGCTCGATTACCTGCCATAAAAATAGCAAAGTATGTTTATGAACAGGGAGTTTTCATGAATGTCTCTAATATATGTCGGAATAATTACGACGCCAGCGCCACCTGAAGGCAGTGAGTGGAAGCTACGGCACGCAAGCGCCACCTGGTGGCGCTAGACGGAGTCTACGTTAGGGCGGGCGGTCGTGCGCAGCGGCACAGTTATCTCCGGACGACCGCACGGTGCAAATCGTAGAAACTGTCGCGTATCGTTATACTTCCGTTCAGTGTAATTAGTGTCGGGTGTGATTGTGTTCATTGTTCTGTAAATCGATCTAATGGAAATAGTGACCAAGAATAAATCTAGTGCTTTGATATCACGCTACTTTTATTTGCACGATACCTACATTCGCCCACACTATGTCGTTAAATACTTCTGATCCGACATCAGAAGTGGGATCGAATCGATGCAAATGATAGTCGCGGCGATGAAAGTCAGTGGCGGGTACTTTTAGAATTGCAAAATCAACAAATGCGCGAACTGATTCATGCACTGAAGTCTCCAAATGTGAATAATAGTGTAGTGCTGCCTGATTTCAACCCCGATAAGCAAGATTCTAATGCGAAATCATGGTGCGCGACCACGGATTTGTGTTTTGCCGATAATTCACTAAGCGGCGGTGAACTTGTTGTTGTGATCAGCAAAGCATTGAAGGGGGCAGCGTCAACATGGCTATCGCAGATTGTATACCAAGGTATGACATGGGGGGAGTTCAAGGTTCTTTTCACGGCCAGATTTGTTACTACAGAGACTTTGGCGGGTACTTTCATAAATCTTAACGGCAGTAAGCTCAACGAAAAAGAGGCCCTTTCCGCCTATGCGAGTCGGTTGATGGCATCGCTTACTAATAGATGGAAGGATGCAGATAAGGAGCAGATTACAGTAGCAGCTGTATTAGCGCATATATCGCAGTTCGACTCGCGATTACAACGCTTAGCGTTTACTAACGACATTTCTTCAAGAGATAAATTGCAGAAAGAGCTATACGCTTTCTCATATCTGAAGCGCCAGATCCATACTCCTGGTCAATCGTCTAGTGAGCCCGATGTGAAGCGAGCTAAGATGACCTCGCTAAAATGCTATAGTTGCGGAAAAATGGGTCACAGACGTTCCGAATGTAGGAGCAAGCCTGTGGATGTGAGAGGAAGACCTGCGACGCATGCATCATCGAGTCAAGCAACCCAGCAGTCAGCAGCGAAGCCTTTCGTGTGCTTCAAATGTGGGAAGCCAGGACACATCGCGAGCCGGTGCAGCAGCGGCGGCGGCGGCGGCGGTGCATTCCGGAACGAGTGACGAGTGGATGTTGCTTTGTAAGCAAACTACATGATCATGTGAGTCTTTTTCATACTGTTGCGATTTTATTTGAAAGTCAGTATTGTCTGTTTCAATGCAAATATTTTCATAATAGTTTCGTTTAAAGTAATGTTTTTTTTTGTAAATTAAAAGTAGCCACATGAAAAGTGTGAAAGATTATGTGAAATGCCTAGCTACCTATTTTGTACTTGATGCCACTAAGTGCTAAAGTTATTAGACCTCATGCAACTTGTGGTTGTGTGGCTACTGGCAGCCTAGAAAAACAGGAAGTGTGAATCTGGATCTGTGTGCGTATGTGCATGTGTGCTAGTTAAAATTAGTAAAAAAAAAATTAAAACTCATTAAATTAAAAGGTTTGGCTGTATGATTTTAATTAATCAAAGCCTTTAAACCTTTATTTCCTACTAGAAAAAGAATAAAATAAAAAATAAAAAAAAATCCAGTCAATGTCAGTGCAATTTTATTAAAAGCTCAGCGAATAATTTTAGTATCTCAAACACGTAGATTAATGGCTGATTCTAAATTTAAAATTTGAAAAAAACCTGACTGTCTGCTGTCTTTGTTGATTCTACTGCAAACTCAAATACGTAATTGAGCGGTGATTCTCATCACTTTGCCAGTCAGTTGTCTACTGTGGGAAATCTTTGTTTCAGTTACCATGCCTTGTACCCCAGGCATCTGTGAACACAGTTGGGAATTGAGATTGAGCTGCAGTACGACAGGCGGCTACGGAGCAACAAATTCCTTATACCAGGAATGCAAGAAAGATGCTGAGAGGATACCTTACTTCAGGTGCATTGTTTTTATGTTTAGACTTTAGGCATCCTTTATGGTTGATTTACCTAGGAATTGTGATGCTGAGTCACAGTATGTGATGCTCACTGAACACAATGTTTGTCTTTGAAAGTGAGGAAGTGAATCAATCAGGACCAAGTTGGACCCTAAGTATAAAGGCCCTTTTAAAGTAATTGAATATTTGGTTTTGGTTTTCCCCATCCAAATGCGGATAGATAATTTTTGAAATCTTTGAATTCAAGTAGAACGATAGGTTCCCAAATAGTTGAACAATGCTAATGATAATTATTTAGTTGACGAAAATGATGATTGTTGGTTAATTTAATGACACATGTTGATGGTACAGGTAACCTATGGACTGAGTTACATTTAGTTGAAATGGCCGATGGACTGAGCCATGAGTATCCGATGGACTCGGATACTAGGTGTGTTCGATGGACTGAACACTGTGGGAACCGACGGACTGGTTCTAGGCCGACGGACTGGTCAGAGAGTGTGTGTGTCTAGACTTGTGTTATTAATTAATTGGATCTGCTGAGTAATGCCTTAGTTGCAGATTTGAACTTGGGAACTTGTCGGTCAAACGTTCAAATGTTAAGTAAAGTAAAATTTTGTAAGCAGAAGCTATTTGTTAGCTTTTGGCTGGGATGGCCGAACGGTTTACTCTTTTGGTTTAATTTTTATCGTGAGGTATTGGATAGTGATAGGTAGAGAGGATTTCCAGAAGGTCATGTACCAGTCGAAGTTGACGTAGAGATACATTGTATTGATGAGTAATGTGTAAACAATAAATTGGTGATGTTATGAGAGCTCGAGTGTAAACTTAAACGGCCGTAGTTAAGCCGACTGTACCAGTAGCTATTTCGTAGTCGTAGCCCGCTAGAAATCGGTGTCTTTTGGGGAAACTCAAGTAGCCCGTGGGTGCGCGATGCGCGTTTGGCTCTGGTGGAGGTCGTGGTCTAACGAGACCGTAGTGTGTAGTCAGTGGGTGATGCACACGTGCGTTGATGTTGAAGCACGTATGAGAGACTTTGTAGTCTCTATCGGCTATGGTGCCGTGGCGTTGGAGTGGTCAATCGAGATTTGTGAGGCTACACAGTTGATTTATAGTGAGAATTAATTTGTACAGCGAATGGTACGTGACTCTGGCTACTCGAAAATGTTTTGTTTTCTTTTGTTACAATTGAAATTAATTTTGTTTGATGTGAAATGTAATCTAGTGTGTTCAAACCATGTAAAGATTTGATGAAAATGGAAGTAAATAATTTTAAAAGCTTCCCTTATTTTAAAGTCATTAAATTCAAAGCGTACATACAGGTACGCCCATGACAGTATTAGACGTATGCCAGGGGATCAAGTACCAATTGAAGTTGCTAAAGATAAGGCTGAGTCGGAGTAGATTGTCTACTCTTTTTGTTTTAAGCAAGGTTGCACTCTAGTCCTAGACCGGGTCAAAGTTGACCGTATGTGTTGACCGCACCAGGTGTGTCGCTGTAGCCGTAGTTCAGTTGAAATCGGTATGTAAGCTTAGTGATGTTTAGGGATCGTAAGAATTAGTTCTTGCGATTCTCATAGTCTCTTTGTAGTACACCGTGAGCACGCGGTATTGCAGTGAACACTGGCGGGGGTCGGGTCTTATGGGATATTAAGACCGTAGAGTCGGAGATGACTCGGCGATCCTGGTAGATGGAGTCGCATAAGGATGGTTTCCTGGGCTTGTAGAGCCGTATTGGTCTGGATGGATTGAGCTTGTGCTTAAATGGAGATTTAAGAGTGTGTTATGATATGCGTGCAATTGTTACTTGATTCTGTCTGGACCATCTATAATCACTGAATTGTTTGGATTAAATTTCACAGTGTTAGTAAATACAGTTTGATTGTAAAAAAGTGTGTAAATTATGTTCTAGTACTTAGTACTAGAGATGACTGTCTAGAAAATCTAGAAACTGAATGTTTTTGTGTAAGGTCAGGATAGACCGAACGATAAATACTGTGCTTGGTTTTCTATTGTTTCAGACTAACACACGAGGACGTGTGCAAGCAGGATGGCCGTGTCGGAATAATTACGACGCCAGCGCCACCTGAAGGCAGTGAGTGGAAGCTACGGCACGCAAGCGCCACCTGGTGGCGCTAGACGGAGTCTACGTTAGGGCGGGCGGTCGTGCGCAGCGGCACAGTTATCTCCGGACGACCGCACGGTGCAAATCGTAGAAACTGTCGCGTATCGTTATACTTCCGTTCAGTGTAATTAGTGTCGGGTGTGATTGTGTTCATTGTTCTGTAAATCGATCTAATGGAAATAGTGACCAAGAATAAATCTAGTGCTTTGATATCACGCTACTTTTATTTGCACGATACCTACATTCGCCCACACTATGTCGTTAAATACTTCTGATCCGACATATATATTTACTACTACATTGTTTAATTCATTTGACTCGTTTCGGGTATATATTATGAATGAAAACCTTCCTCTTTATGAATAAAAAACACATCATAATCCGTTGCGAAGTTTTATAGATTTAAGCATACATAGGGACAGACAGACGCGCGGGAGGAAGTGCCTTTGTTTTGTACTTTGTAAGGATATGTTCAGAATTTTAGTCTTAAAATAAATTATTTTATCATGTTTTCTGGTTTATTGGTTCTTCTCGATATCGTTTTTCTCTCGATACCGTGTAAAGTGACGTAAGTCTATGGTGACTTGAGTTTTTCTATAGCTCACTGTCAGCCGAAGGCTTTTATAGGCTTAGCTTCATATAAGCATTATATTTATTCTAACTTTAAGTACATACAGGCAGACTGACGTATACTGGTCTTCTATGCCCATGACCCTTTTTTCTTTAATGACATTTATGAGTGACTGATAACGACAATTTGGTGAAATACAAATTGTTTATGGTTTTAGTTTATCTTGTTTATTTGATGAATGGTTCTGGGGATTAGGTAAGATTATTCTGAGGTAAAGAATATAATGCGTGTTTGATAGACGATTTATGATGAAGACATGTTGGTGGTAAACATTAAAAAAAAACACACTCTTGCATTTTCAACCAAAACTTCTTTAGGTATTCATTTTTTTTTAAATCTCATTCATGACCCCGCCTGAACGTGGAAATTCTTTAGGTATTATAAATAATTATTTACCTACCTGCGTAAATTTTAAAACATACATCACATCATCGATCATCATTATAAATCATTATAATCGAAAATATTCAACGCTTTGTATTCTTTCAAGACGTAACAAGCATTGTTACGATTAAAGTCATTTTTAAATATCTGTGATTGAAAATTGTTGAGATTTTATCACTTAATATACCTACTTATTTGTTAAAGCAAGCCGTAATCATCATTTGCAAAGGTGATAATTGGAATAGTGACTAGATTATTACTTTAATTAGCTGCAATTATATTGCAATAAGGAACAGCAATAGATAACACTGTATGCAATGATAAAATAAGCCACGATTGATTATAATCATAAGACACCAGGGTACTTAAAATCAGAGTATTTCACCACCAACGGACGTAAATTGAGGGCCAATTATCGGATTAATTAATTATAATACTGTTGAGTTAGTGATATGTATTAGGATTGTCAAAATTTGCTATAGAAATAACAATATCGTGTACTTTCCTTTGGCTATGTTTAGCCATTACCAATCTGACTCAAACTCGTAAAAAAAATATTATTTACTAGTGGACACGGCGAAATTCATACCGCCTCCTTGCATTTTTCCATGTTTTATGACTGTTTAAACCTAGCCTGGACTATGTTGAACATTAAAAATCCAAAACTATTTAAATCAGCCTAGCCGTTCTTGAGTTTTAGCGAAACTAACGAACAGCAACTCATTTTTATTTATATAGATGTTTTGATAATATCTTTTTCAGTGACCATTTTCTCTCTAGCTTCTTCATCAAACCCGTCAGTGTTAAACTTCCCATACTTGAAGTAATTCTCAATTTCCTGCAGAGTCCTATCCTTGGTTTCTGGCAGAGTAAAGTATAATATTACAAGACATAATGCAGATATGCCCCCGAATACTGCAAAAGTTCCGTACAGTTTTACAGACACCATCAAGTAAGTTGTCACTAGTAGACCTACATTCACGCAGATTGATAATAAAGCACCTGCCACAGAAGACCCTGCACTTCTATGCTCTAGGGGAAATATTTCTCCTAGCAATGCGATAGGTATAGGTGTACAACCTTGATTTGCGAAGATAAAATAAAGAACTAACAGCGAAATCGGTATCCATTGTCTAGTGTTTGAAAGTATTTCTTGAGCTGTCAAGTAAAGATAAACACAGAGGCAAGATAGAACTACTATTGAAGCAAAACCTGTTGAGAATAATATCGCTCTACGTTTCACTATTTTGACGAGGAAAGAAGAGAAGATTGCACTAGCAGATATCACCAAATCGATACCCAAAGTGTAGTAGAATGCTTGAGACTTATCTTCAACTACACCTTTAATGATTTCAGCAGCATACGCCGGGAATATATGTCTGCCACTGAACTCTAGTAGCACAAATGTCACAGTTATGATGTACAACGGCTTCATGAAATCCTTTCTTGTGAATTTCTTTACAAATTGCGCTGTGTTTTTGCGCCAGTCTCCAGTCATGACTTGTTCTTTCTGTGACCTCATTAGCTCATGGAGTTCCCTTCTGGATTGGTCATTGTCACCTCTCAACCATATGAATGCTTTCTCACTATCTTCGAAGCGTTTCTTAGAGGCTAGCCAAGCGGGACTTTCGACCCATGTGCAAATAATTGCAAAGGATATAACGGATGGGCTAAGACATAGCAAGGCAAGGTATCTCCATTCGTAGAAATGGCCTAGAGCGTGGACTATGGCACTTCCTACGCAGACAGATGCCGTTTTAAGATTCAGGAGCATTCCTCTGTTCTGAGGGCTCGAGTATTCTCCAATACTTATGGAGCCTAAGGCCACCGTGGCCCCGGATGTGAACCCGGTTAAGACCCTTCCGAGGATTATGAGTGGCACGTTGTGGGCGAAGCAGATTGAAAGCCACCCGATGAATGTGGGTACTAGGACGAGGAGATAAGCTGTTCGTCTGCCCCAAAGGTACATTAGGTATGATGACAGAAGAGTTCCAGGGATTGCAGAGCCTCCGATTGATGATGCTGAAATAAGAGTAATTTTTGTTACTTAAATTGTATTCAGAAAATTTCTGAAATGTCTATCTCTTGTAGGTTTCTATAGTAGCAGGAATAACAGTTTCTTAATAAATGTTTTTTCTCTCCTCTCTTAACTATAATAACTGACAGACCTGCTAATCCTGTTATGACATTTGTGGATTTTGCTTTAATTTTACCACTTTTAATTTTTTTTTATGTATGTATGTATGTAATTTTTTTTAATTGATAGAGACTATCTCTTGCGACTGATGAAGGTTCAATTCCCACCCATTTGTTTGTCTGTCTATTATTGATTCTGATCGCCGCAACTCAAGTGCTTT
Organism: Maruca vitrata; assembly: GCA_039566165.1. NCBI lineage: Eukaryota > Metazoa > Arthropoda > Insecta > Lepidoptera > Crambidae > Maruca > Maruca vitrata. The sequence continues at coordinate 952,386 of CM076936.1, read as the reverse complement.
ACCTACTTACCACGAAATCAGATCAACATTGTCTGAAGTTATATACTATAGCCAAGGGTTTTATAAGTGTTTGTGATTGGATTTCTCAAGGAGTTTTAAATTCAAATTTAATCTAATCACAAGTTTGAATTACACAATTTTACTTGCAAAACAAATTATGTTTTTATTATTTATTTAAATGTGTCGTTGAAGAATTTTTCAATCGTGTAATAAGCTTTATCTATTAAAAGGGTCTTCAAACGTTCTACAAAAATGTATTGTTGAGTTCCCACTTACATATCCAGGAGGTGGTGTCCAGGTCAACCGGGATGGGTGAGTTTGGAGCCCTGAGCGCTGGCAGCAGGCTGGACGTGTAGCCCATCATCATGCCTACGCCGATCATGTTCAGGTGCACTCCTGACGCTGTCCATGCCTGACAAGAAGGTAGATACAGAAAATTCTTACTTTTTCGTAAACTTCCCAATTTTCCTGCAAAGCCGGTCAAGCGTGTTGGAGTCATTGGTGATGACGTACAAACTGATAGATTTCTTTTTGTATCTTTTCGGATGGATAATGGATATTGGAAATCAGTGTTTTTTCTAGAAATTTTTTTTTATGCAAGCATAGAAGTAGGTACAATGCCTCATGTTCCCAGAGTCCCATTCCCTATCTACCTGTTTCAAATCCGGCGGCACCATATTTCGCCTCTTCAGATCTCATGAGACCACTGAACTCTTACGTTGCAAAGGAGGTTATGTTTCCATCTGTCCAACGATAATCCCGGCAATAAGATTTTGGCAAAGACTTGCGCAGTTTCGTTTATGGTCCAGATAAAAGATAAATTTTATTAGGTACTTATGAAATAGTGCAGGTATACCTTCTTTCGAAGAGCAAGTTTCGCTTGACCATCCAATATTCATGATTTACGGAAACAGCAATCACATTCTAGCTACTGCTACTTATGGTCCAAGATCCCAGAGCTGGCAGACGTCACTTATTTTCTAATGAACAAAATATATAGGTACTAGTGAGTAGTGGTGGGGTGTACTATGATCATATGACTAGTTGCTACCTTGACCAGGTTTGAATAACATATATAAAAATCAAGCATCAGAAAATAAGTAACCTTAATTAATTTTTTTCATAGCTTTAAAGCGTCTGTAATGTAAAACCGCCGACCGCATGTGTCTGGGAGTAATGAATCCTGATTTTTAATGATATTGTGTGAAATATATGTTAAAATCAGCCATCAGAATTTAAGTGAGCAGTGTTTCTATGTACCTTGATTAATTGATAACTGAAAATGGCCGTCTGGTCAAGGTAGCAACTAGTCATATGATCATAGTACACCCCACCACTACCCAATTGTATATATTTTGTCCATTAGAAAATAAGTGACGTCTGGCAGCTCTGGGATCTTCCTCTATTAGTGTATTGCCACTTTTTAGGTTTAAAACGAGGATAGATTTTCTCCTGAAACACTTACCTACAGGACTTCTTTAGAATCTAGATATTCTTTTAGTTTTGTTCCTCTGAAACCTCTGAGGACTAAATGTGTGATGGTTGTGGTGGTGTGGTGGACACACAAAGAAATTCTATGAAGTATGAAGACTCCAAATTTTCCTCTTAAACTTGAGTCGCCGTGGAAAAGGAATCCTTTTAACTTGTTAAGGGACAAAATGACAAACATTCTTATCCGTCTTAACTCATGATGCAAGCGAATAAAGATAACGCTGCTGTAATAGCAATCTCCTTAAATATTATGACTTAACTAGCTATTCGGTTTATTTGGGAAATTCTGTTTATCAGATTCATTTCGTTTTGAAATAGAACGAGTTATTTTGAAGATTAAGTTGGAATATTGACAGATTTGTTTTATGTAGGGCATTGTATTGTATAGTACATACATACATACATTAAATCATGCCATTGTCCCAGAGAGGTAGGCAGACATCACTTCCTGCCATGTGCTACGATCCTGGCACACCACTTTCGCTTCTTTCACATCCATCAATCTCATAATCCCACAATATAAAGTAATAGTTCTTAAAAGCACATTGAAGCCAATAATGTTTGCCAACATGCTAAATTCTTCTTCAATATATAAACACTTTAACCTTGACATAGCACTATGCTGGTCTGTATCATTTCATTTTTTTTCCTGTAATCCCTAGAACATCTAGATTCGCTCTAGTACAAATCAAAGGGTCTGTCAGTGCGAACTGTGAAGGCGTTCCGTTTGACAATTACGCTAATTGTTCGGTGCCTTGAAGTGTCGCCGGAATCGAACCCGGGCCCTCGCACAATGGCGGCGATTAGTGCAATAAAGTCATCGCATGCAACGGGATTGTGTTCCAGTGAAGTGCTATACCTAGCTTTGTATATTATATTTTGCTGTGTTATTACTTGCTCCAGTAACCTTTATTAATCCTTACATATATTATAAATGCGAAAGTAACTATGTCTGTTTTTTACGCAATCACGCATAGAGTACTGAACTGATTTAAATAAAATTTGGTACAGATATAGTACAGAGCCTGAGAGTGAGAAAGGACATAGGCTACTTTTTAAACGACTGGGCTTTAAAGAGGTAATGTTTTACCCGTTAAACGTCCGAAATTATTCGGACTACTTATTATAATACCTACTTTTGAAGTTTTTATGTGGGTTTATTTTATAATATTAGTAAGGATTGCCTTCAACCTGAAAACAACTGTAACAATGTAGGCAATACTCCGTGACATTTTTCGTTATTTTGGACCAAATTTCCTTGTAAATAATGAAGTTTCTAGCAAACAAAGTAATCCCATTTTATTTAGGGAGTTTTCAAGGAAAGGAGCAATGGCATTCATTTACCATCTTCTGGCCAGTCGCCGGGGAGTCCAACACACATTCGGGAGAGTACCCCTTCTCCCTGTGAAGGTACGCAAACATTTTGAAAAATAAATACAGGAAAGGACAAAATCCCAACATTAAAAGTCCACTAAATTTATTCATTATATGGGTCTACACCCGATATTAGGAGTAGCAAATTATATAGCTACTTACTGCCCGACGTTTCGACTGGGTTACACCAATCGTGGTCCAATTGTAAAAGTCCAATTGTAAAGTCAGGCCACCAGAACCAGAGTGGCCCAAACCACAATTTGTCATATTTTTAATTAACTATGGTAATGTGCCCTTTCAAACCCCTAATTTCGTAGCCACAATGACTCAAAGATAAAATCAGTAAATAAACGTAGATAGCAATAAAAAACATTGTGGCATTTTGATTCTTATTCATTACTGGCTGTGCCAGCGACTTCGTTCGCGTTTTCCCCGTTTTTTACACATTTTCCATTGTATCTTTGCTCTATTGGTCGCAGCGTAATGTTATATAGCCTAAAGCCTTCCTCGATAAATGGTCTATACAACGCAAAAGATTTTTCAAATCGAACCAGTAGTTCCTGAGATTACCGCGGTCAAACAATCAAACAAACAAACAATCAAACAAACAAACAAACAAACAAACTCTTCAGCTTTGTAATATTAGTATAGATTAAAGAGCATAGTGGCCCAAGTCACTTGGGCCACTATGGCATCGGCCGCCATTACGGCTCATGTAACTTGGGCCACTCTGGCCTTTGATATTTACCTGTAAATATTTAAGTATTTGCGGTTACAAAAATGGTCTTGTTATTGAAAATAGTAACCAATTAAATAAATATTTGGAATATCTAAACAAACGCAATGCAATGTACCATACTAAGTATACTATGGGTGTCAGAGACCGATACCACATATGAATAATTTGAAATTGATATGCAAAATGCGAAGCAGGATAACGATACTACCGTCATGATCTTTGACTTAATCAAAACTCTTCCAAGACCAGTAATTACCACTGGTATTTGCTACTAGCGTCAGTTGTGGACCTACTGTTTAGTAATTCACAATGCTGGTACAGACAAAATGTTTATGTACGTCTGGGATGAATCGACAGCATCCAGGGGACCACAAGAAGTAGGGGCATGCCTCCTAAATTTTTTAGAGAACATGTAAATACAAAAATGTCGGACTCACGCACAAAGGTTTCCGTACCACTGATTTATGAAATTAAAGGCCTTTTTTAATTTAAGGTATTTGTATGAAAGATTACGCAACAATAAGCGGTTTAGGTACGATTTACGAGGTATTAAATAAAACTACTTACTACATCTCGTTCAAACAATTTACGTGGGCAGTTTATATAGTAATGTACATCATTTTATTATGTTTTTTTAGTTTTCTCATCATCTCTCATTATGGTTATTTATTAGCGTTTTTTCCCCTTTGCAAACGTCTGTCACGCAAACTATTCGGTTTAGAAAAACAATATTTTAGAAACTTCGATATCATTTTGAAGATATATATTCTTTTTAAGTTTCTGTTCTAAGTCGATGGTGGCTTGGACTAAGAGGTTTAGCTCCTCATTTCTGCCCCGTGCCATTAAGGCATGGAATGCCCTTCCAGCTCATGTTTTCCCTCCCTCCTATGATCCCGGGCTCTTCAGGCGGGGCGTGAAACGGCATTTAAGCAGGCCTTCAGGGTGAGTGCGACAGGCGCAATATGATCTATTGTGCCTGTCGACCTCATATTTGGATCTCATTACCGCTTACCATCAGGCGGAGTGTGGTCATCTTGTTTGCCTATTATACAAAAAAAAAAAAGTAAGGGGAGCCCCAAATATTTATTATTATTTATTTTATTTTTGAATCAATATCTTAATGCGGTTCACAGAATACATCTACCTACCGTTTCAACAGTATAGCTCTTATACTTTCGGAAAAAAATGGCTGTGAGATACGGACGGACTGACAGACGGACAGACGGACGGACAGACAAACAGACATGACCAATCTTTAAGGGTTTCGTTTTTGCCATTTGGCTACGGAACCCGAAATAGGCTAATCATGTACTCAGACCTGTGTGGCGTAATACATATAGTAAACTAGCGGCCGCCCGTGACTTCGTCCGCGTTTTAATGGGTTTTAATACCAATGATGTATTAAAATAGCCTACATGCCTTGTAAAATTAGTTATTTTTGATGAAAGTTCCGTCAACGTTCTCCCATACAACGTATCACCCCCCTCCCCCCCAATAACTCCCATGGGGGTCGAATTTCACAAAAAAAAAACAGCGCTGGTGTCTCCGGAGTGCTGGCTATTCCATACCACGTTTTATAAAAATCTATAAACACGTAAAAGTTTTCCAATACTAATGTTCAACCACGTTTATAATATTAGTAAGGATAAGGATTTTAGCAAGACGTCATCCCGAAATACTTCAAACTTTTAACTAGAGATTCTATTTTCTGAGGGCAGAAAATCAGCCTTGAGAAAATAAAAGACCTGCTGTACCTTTTGGATTATATTCCACCTATATACCACCCTTTCGACCAACAACTGAAAGTCTCTTCAAATGCTGGGAATGATCTAGATGAAGCAATAAGTGATTCTCGACTGAAAAACTGCCTGTTAAATTTAAAATCTTGCTTAATATGCTTAAGATAATCTTAAATTGATATATTATTAATTAGTATTGTGTATTATTTGCGCGAAAACACTACATGTGAATTAAAACTAAATTTACTTATTAAACCCGCCGTTTCGAGCTCTTTACAGCGCTAGCAAGGGTCTTGCCCGTGACCGTGAGCGCTGTAAGGAGCTCGAAACGTCGGGTCTCTAAATAATATCTTTAGAATAGCAAAACACGCCAGTTGAATCCGTAAATATAGTTTAATTTAAATATATAATTATCAGGTTCATACACATTGGCCCATTATGTATAGACTGTTTATAAAATATTTTATCCGTGCTAAATGCCAGAGTGGCCTATCTGCAAAAAAAACGTATAAATAAGTAAAAAAATTATTATTTCCATAGTTCATCTAAGTTTTGAAAGTAACTCATTTCATATTTTACAACTTTTAAACAAAGTTTCTACCACTTTCTTTCAATAACATTTACTTAAAATTTCACCTTAACTATTTTCGCATATATCTCCATAATTGTATTTTGGGGTTGGGCCACTCTGGTTCTGGTGGCCTCATTAGTCATTTAAATTCCATCATAAGAAGTACATTATACACTTGCAGAAATGTACCGTCTTTCACCTTCGACACAAAAATCGTAATATAACTTGTTCATTTTTACATTTATATTCATCTTTTCGTGTCTCATCACAATTAGTTTCTACTTTAAGTAACGCTTAATATATTAATGTACTGTTGTGCACTGTGTGTTCTCCCTGATAAGGTATCTGCAGAAGACCAGCGTGGCGGTGTCCCCGACTCCTCGACACATGCTGAGCAGATCCCTTTTCAGTTACTTACTTTGTTTTTTTTTCCTGAAAATGTATGTGTGTTTTTAAGTGTAACTGAATAAATACATTTCTTTCTTTCTTTCAATTTCGGAATCATATAATATGATAGATATTCAGGGTGAGTGCGACAGGCTCAATACGATCTATTGTGCCTGTCGACCTCATATTTGGATCTCACTACCGCTTACCATCAGGTGGAGTGAGGTCATCTTGTTAGCCTTTTATAAAAAAAAAATGTTTAGCACATTATAGATACTCTTTCAGTAGAGCTCCGCCATAAAGCATTGGGTGGACTAAATTATACAAAGTAATAACAAGAAAATTACTTATCGACTGGACAATTAAAACATAAATTCAACGGTAATAATAAGTATTGCTTAATTTACTAGGAAAAATAGATAGCTGTTAATTATGCATCCTTTAGATATATTTGCATAATACGGATTAGGTAATTGTAATCAACAAAAGGGGGGTTATTTCCCTATTCACAACGTGTTACTGACGTTCAGTAGCGCTACCATGAGTTTAAAAGTGACAGTCTCGATATCACCTATGTAAAATATGTCTATGAAAAACTTGTACAGCGCCCTAGCGGTAACGCTAAGAACTAAAATCGGTAGTATAAAAACAATTCGATAGGTTTTAAACGTACGTAAGTTTTCGATAGCTAACTCATACGCTAACTCGTACCGCTACTGAATTACCGAATTATTTAACTAGGCTCCCATGTGAACAACGTGTTCTTCATATTATAAAAGGTGTCACCTGGAATAGGTTCACTAGGGTAACCACGTTAAAAACCGCCCAAGTATGAGAAAAACAAAACCATAGTTTTTGTATGAGAACCCACTTAAACATTGGTTTTAAGCTTTTTCTAGTATTAGATGTTATAAAGGCTACTAAAATACATAATTCGTGAAAATTTTAACTGTCTAGCACAATCGCGCACGGGGGTTTGGAAGCTTTTGAAAATAAAACTTTTTCAACTATTTGCATCTCTGTATCTCTGAAATGGTGAAATGAAATGAAATGAATGAAATGAAATGAAATAATTTATTCTGCAAATAGATTTACATGAAATACTTTTGCACGTCAAGTTGTAAATAAATTAATCACATATTACATAAAAATTCACAAGTTACATAATTCATTGATGTCCAAGCGAGCAGCTCATCATGTCCATGGATTTTTATCATTTAAGTAGTCTTCTACTTTATAATATGCTTTTTTCACAAGACACGACTTAATAAAAAGTTTAAAATTATAAAAAGGTAATTCAATAACATTTTGTGGGATCTTATTAAACAATTTTGTGCTTAAACCTAAGAACGACTTTCCAGTCTTTTGAAGCCTGAGCCTTGAAACGGCAAGCCTATGTTTATTTCTGGTGTTAAAATGGTGAGTATCCGATTTCTTATTAAATGATTGCATGTTCTTGTAAACATATAAGATACAGTCCAAAATGTACTGGGAAGCTACGGTTAAAATATCTATGTCTTTAAAAATATCTCTAAGGGAGTCACGCGGTCTTAAGCCATATATGGATCGGATAGCCCTCTTCTGTAATACAAAAATAGTCTGTATATCAGAAGCAGACCCCCACAGCAGAAGACCGTATGACATAACACTATGAAAATAGCTGAAATAAACTAACCTTGCCGTTTCAACGTCAGTTAAATTCCTGATTTTTCTAACTGCATACGCAGCTGAACTAAGTCTACCCGCCAAAACAGAGATATGAGGTCCCCAGTGTAACTTAGCATCTATCGATACCCTTAGTACCTATCGATGAGTACCACCCACAGCTTGATCTGACTATTAAATTCCATTGTGATGGGTCGTTCCTGTTATCATCTCCTGAGCCGCCCATTCAGTGCCCGGGCACTACTCCTAGCTGGAACTGGCGCAAAGCTGATTTTCATGGTCTCTATGCAACATTGGATAGTTTAGATTGGTCAGATATGTTTGATATAAAAGACATCAACTCTGCTGTAAATTTTTTCTATGACAGCATTTACAATTGCATCAGCAAATACGTACCAACAAAAAAATCACAACTTGGACCGGGCCAAAAGTATGTATATCCTAAATGGTTCAGCATCGAGATTATTGATAACATACGGAAAAAGTATGACCACTTGAAACGGTACAAGGCTGAAGGTAAGAAGTTTAATAAGGAACTATTTAAATATTATAGGTGGCACGTCAAAAACTTGATTGACAATGCGTATAAGCAGCATCTACAGTTGACTGAACAAAAAATAACTGACGATCCTTTCTCATTCTGGGAGTTCATCAAGGACAGGAAAAATACCAGGCAGCGATCGAATGTATTTTTAGATGGTGATGTTGAAGTTGAGGGTCAAAAGGCAGCCGACGCATTTGCTAATTATTTTAGTTCCGTATATTTGAATGAGGTGCCCTCGTTGAATTCGGTCGAGGCTATACGAGCCGCTGACAACGTAAGTAATACCTCTTGTATCGATATAAATGTAGTAGATGATACAAATTTAAGGGCGGCTGCGAGGCGGCTTAAGCCCAGGTCATCGAGTGGCCCTGACAATATCCCAGTATTTCTAGCAAAAGACTGTATTTCCTGTTTTATGACCCCGCTTTTGTACCTGTATAACCTCTCGTTGTCCCTTTCCATATACCCAGATATCTGGAAACTTAGTAGGGTCACGCCGGTTCCAAAAGGTGATAGCGGAAATAATGTAACGTCTTTTAGACCGATCGCAGTTCTGCCAGTTTTCGCCAAATTGTTTGAAACTGTGTTGAGCCAAAAAATTAATACGCAGTCTGCTAATATTCTAGACGATAGTCAACACGGTTTTTCGAAATAGGCGCTCTACTACTACCAATCTTGTAGCCCACATAGATTATATCTACTCAGAGTTAGATGCTGGTAGGCATGTTGATGCTACCTATTTTGATTTTAAAAAGGCCTTTGACCTAGTTCATAACGATATTTTGTTAAGTAAGTTAGCCAAAATAGGATTCGCACCTAAGCTCGTTGAGTTTTTTTCAAATTACCTACGCGATCGTCGTCAATTTGTCAAAGTTGGTAAATTTGTGTCTAGAGATTACTTCACTAGATCTGGGGTTAGCCAAGGTAGTACATTAGGACCTTTACTTTTCCTAATTTTTATTAATGATCTTCACGAGAATGTCACTACTTCAAAGTGCTTGCTATTCGCGGATGATCTCAAACTTAGTCTAGGTATTGCTAACATAACTGACTGTGAAGCATTACAAAAGATATTAATGCAGTTATGAAATGGAGTGTGCAGAACCATCTACCATTTTAATATTGATAAATGTAAGACTATCACATTCACACGTAAACGCTGTCCACCGAAAATAATTTATAAGTTGTCTGACGCGCCCTTAGAAAGGGTAAGTGAAATCCGTGACTTAGGTTTAGTATTAGATTCCAAATTGGACTTTCATAGTCACTATAATATTATGTGTAAAAAAGCCAGCAAAATGCTCGGCTTCGTAATACGTACATCGTCGCAGTTTTCCGGCTCAGAGGTTGCTTTGGTCCTCTATAATGCGTATGTACGAAGCAAACTTGAATATGGTGCCATTGTGTGGGATCCGCTCGAAGAGAAATATATCCTCTTGGTTGAACGAATTCAGCGTAAATTTGCACGTTGGCTGTATAAGAGGAAGTACGGTTACTATCCTCATTTGTATCCTTCTTTATTTGTGTCAGGTATGGTGGGATTTGATACATTAAAAGTTAGGAGGGCAATACAGATAATAGGACACTATTTGTCTATTATCCACAATAAGGTAGAGAGTCCGAATATCCTGAGTAAAGTGTGTCTACTCGTTCCCAAGCGTTTAAGCTGGAATGAGGATGGAATGGTCGAGCCGCGAAGGCGGCCGCGCCTTCTGTTGCGGCCCACTACGCGCACCAGATACGCTGCGCATGCACCTACCACTCGTGCCTTGTGTCTTATTGGGGATATGCTCGCCCACGACTGGAATATTGATCTTTTTGCAGACAGCTTTGGACTATTGTGCTACAAAGCTCTAATATATTTGACTAGTGATAACTGCCCGTAGTTTTAGTTTGACTTTGACATTTTACTTATTATTTTACTTTTACATTTTATTATCTTTACTATTTGACATTATATTTTTACTGACATGCATTGTTATTAACTAATTTTATTTGTTGCTATATGACTCCATTATTTATTATTCTATTTCTGTTTTGTACTGGTATAACTGCCGTAGTTTTTATTTTTCTTTGACTAATTATATATTTTTTTTATTATTATTTTAATTATATGACATAACTTATACTTTCACTGACATTGACATGCATTGTGTATTAATGAATTGTTGACATAATCATCAAATTGTTGTATTGCTTTGTGTTATCTGACATGCTTTTATTTTGTATTTAATTTAATTAGTCTTTTAAGCGTTTTGGTCATGTACTGTTAGCTTATAAGATAAAATGAATAAATAAATAAATAAATAAATAAATAAATCTATAGTGATTCCTAAAAATTTTTGTAGATTCAGTCAATTCTACAAGTTCGTTATTTACAATAATGTTAGTATCAACTTGTCTTACATTTGGCATTGTGAATCTTAGGAATAAAACGTAGAGACAATTTTTATAGATAATTAGATGATAAGTAAGCAATTTTCTCCTACACACTTTTATGATAAAACTTCCCGTTTCGCTTAAAAATTCATAAAACTGATATTTGTGACATTTGACCTTGAAAATTTAATAGTTGCGTACACCCTACCATATGTAGGTTTTGAGACCACTTTTAGGGTGTCAATATCTAAGTATTTACTGACTTACAGCTACCCAGCTGTAATCTCGAATTCCGAGATTCTTACCTAATTTAAGCTTAAATGACTGGACTACTAGGCTTTACTTAGTCAAGAGTTGACTTACTTGACAAAAGAATCAGGCAAAATAGATTATTAGTGATCAGACACTTAGAAACGTGTAGGCGTTTATTAAACGATTACCTATTGATTGTCAGGTTGTACCATTGTTAAAGATAGTAGGAGATTAGCAAGGATTCATCATCATTATCAGCCCATATACATCCCCACTGCTGGGGTACAGGCTTACCCCAAATAAGGGCGATTAGGCCTTAGTCAACCACGCTGGCCAAGTGCGGGTTGGTTGACTACACAACCTTAGAATTTCTTCGTTAGGTGGTCAGGTTTCCTCACGATGTATTCCTTCACTGTCAAAGAGTTGAACAATCGTACATATAAAATTCAAATTTGAAAAACACATTGGTACGAGGCGGGTTTGAACTAGCGACCTCTCGCATGGCAAGCAATGACCTTAACCACACGGCCACCGACATTTTAGCAAGGATTAATTTTCAATAAATTCATCGAGATAGGGATTGAATCAAGGGTCAAATTTTGACCTCGGTGACAAAGAGGTCAAATAATATTATTTTACTATAGATAAGCATTTGTACAGCCTCCACCACCGCCACCGCTACCACTTGCGTCCAGTTTGCAGCCTTATAAAAACACCATGGCACTATTAGAGAGGTGTGTCCCCTACCTAACCCCTATGGGATATACATCGGCTAGCCCTGAAAGTATTGATTGTCTCTTACTGTGCTTATACAACTATGTGTGGTCTTACTGGTCTTTACAAACTTTATATATAACAATTGCTATTGCAATTTAAATTTAGCAATAGCAATCGATCCGGTTCCCTGCTGTAGGTCAGATAGCGATATCTCTATCTTAATTAATTTATGTAATTACTTTCTAAGTTCGAAATCATGGTCTACGTACACGGAAATATGATAATTGCAAAATGAATAAAAACTGATACAGATCTGCTGTTTACACGCTGGTAAACCAGTAGTTACTGGATATAATTTTAAACTGTCATGGTTACACACATTAGAAAACTGAAACTGTCCGGGATATTTACCATGTTGTTTTGTTTTAATGAGCTCCCGATATTTCGGCACTGTTGCAAGCGCCATGATCACGGGTGAACTGTAGGACTGCGAGAATGACGGTAGGTCTAAGGGCAGACATATCGGTCTATCCTCTTTCTCAGTCTTTTATTACGGTTTTAGTAGTTACTGGCTAGTTGTGAATGTGTACCTACTATATGTCTACCAGAAACTCATGGCAAATAGGGAAATTTAAATTTGATGTTTGCCACACCATAAAATTATGACTAAACGGTCTTGATACTTATAATATTATTAAATATTAAAATTAGAATAGGAACATGGAAATTTTAATTTAGTAACGTACATTTACTAGCTTTACCGATTTTGAGAAGTAGATACATGCCTAATAAATTTCAATTGATTCACAATATTCACTGGTGAAAAAAACTTTAGATGAATCTGTACAGTTTTTATACATTAATAAGTACCTATCAAATAAATAAACAAATATTTTCTCTGATTATATTATAAATTATAAATCATGTTCATAATAATAATAATACAAACGCAGATTCAATTTTATAAAATTTTATAGAGGGAATGATTAAAATTCTTGTAATGTTATTTAAGATTTAACAAATTTGACTGGCTCGGTGGAACAGTGGTTAGTGACCCTGGCTGGCGGTTCCAAGAGTCGTGGGTTCGATTCCCACTCGGGACAAATATTTGTGTGATGAACATCGGTGTTTGTTCCGTGTCTGGGTGTGATTATGTATTTAAGTATGTATTTAAAAATATATATGTATGTATATCAGTCTCTGACGCCCATAGTACAAGCTCTGCTTAGTTTGGGGTCAGACGACCGTGTGTGGAAATGTCCCAGATATTTATTTATTTATTTATACTATTACGAAGAATTTGTTAAATCTTCATAACTAATAGAATTTCTTTTCGCACTGTATAGAATTCTTTAACTTTGTTCCTAATCAAATCTATATTTTTTCCCCCTCTTATCTTTTTTACCGGTCGTAGATAATACGCCGTCATTTGATGTGTCTTCACATATAATTCGTCGTACAATGCTACTGGAAACACCTTAAAATGCATAGAATCTATTAAATACAAAAACATCTAGTTTCCTTTAAAAACATCTCAGATAAAAGTTAATGTTGTAGTCCAGTCATTTAAGCTTAAATTAGGTAAGAATCTCGGGAGTCGAGATACCCAGCTGAAACTTTGTAAATACTTGGATATTGACACCTAAAAGTGGTCTCAAAACCTACATATTGTAGGGTGTACGCAACTTTTAAATTTTCAAGGTCAAATGTCACAAATATCAGTTTTATGAACTTTTGAGCGAAACGGGAAGTTTTATCATAAAAGTGTGTAGGAGAAAATTACTTATCATCTAATTATCTATAAAAATTGTCAGTACGTTTTATTCCTAAGATTCACCATTTCAGAAATACAGCGATGCAAATAGTTGAAAAAGTTGTATTTTCAAAAGCTTCCAGGCCCACGTGCGATTGTGCTAGACAGTTAAAATTTTCACAAATGATGTATTTCAGTAGCCTCTATAACATCTGATACTAGAAAAAGCTTAAAACCAATGATTAAGTGGGTTCTCATACAAAAACTATGTTTTTTTTTTCTCACACTTGGCCGGTTTTTAACGTGGTTACCCCAGTAAAACTATTCCAGGCGACACCTTTTATAAGTGAAGAACACGAAAGCCTAGTTCAATAATTGTTTTATGTTGTTTTTCAGTACATTCAAACTGCTTATTATGGGTCAAAAAGTACGAAATAACAATTATTAGAATTTCTGTTTGAAGTATAACTGCAAAAAAACATTTTAAAAATGTTAACTGTCCATTTAACTCTATTATGAACGTGAAGATCCATTTATTATTATCCATTAACCAAATTTAATTTAATGAAACGCAGAATTCTTAAATCTTCTGAATACTGAAAACAACACAAAACAATTATTTAACTAGGCTTTCATATAAACAACGTGTTCTTCACTTATAAAAGGTGTCGCCTGGAATAGGTTTACTGGGGTAGCCAAGTTAAAAACCGGCCAAGTGTGAGAAAAAAAAAACCATAGTTTTTTTATTAGAACCCACTTAAACATTGGTTTTAAGCTTTTTCTAGTATTAGATGTTATAGAGGCTACTGAAACACATCAGTGGTGAAAATTTTAATTGTCTAGCACAATTGCACGTGGACCTGGAAACTTTTGAAAATACAACTTTTTCAACTATTTGCATCGCTGTATCTCTGAAATGGTGAATCTTAGGAATAAAACGTACAGACAATTTTTATAGATAAATAAAAGATAAGTAATTTTCTCCTACACACTTTTATGATAAAACTTCCCGTTTCGCTCAAAAGTTCATAAAACTGATATTTGTGACATTTGACCTTGAAAATTTAATAGTTGCGTACACCCTACAATATGTAGGTTTTGAGACAACTTTTAGGACGTCAATATACAATCATATTTACAGACTAACAGCTGGGTATCTCGAATTCCGAGATTTTTACGTAATTTGACTGGACTATTGTAAAATATATAAAATGTATCAATACTACTCGGTTCAACTTACCTGTCAAAGCTACGACGCGCCTTATAATCGAAGATGTGTTTGATTGTCTCCTTGCCCCTCACGAATTTTATTGCAGACATTGAAAACAATATATCTCGCTTGAGATTTAAGAGGTTTTTTCGACATTTTCTCATATAATAACGAAATATATACGAAAACAAACAAAATTTTAGCAACGAATGACAACCAAGTGACTTAATGATTGACGGGTGACATGAGTGTTACAATATGAAAATCACATTTTTTTATATTTTTAAATGCCATCAGTTTCCAGTAGACCTATAGTAATTACTATACCAGAGCCGCTCTAAGTTGGCCGATTTGCTACATGTCAGACTGACTGCACTAGTCTTTGAGTATAAAGCCACTGGAGATGCCTTACACGGGCGACCCCCTCCGGCAAAGTACATTGGTCAACTGTTCAAACACGTTTAATAAAACTACTTGTCGCTGCACCACCGCCATTTTGCATTGATCCCTGTCGCGTGACGTTACTCTTGAAAAATGGTTAGTTGTGCAGTATTCTCATGTAAAAGGCGATCGAGAGCTCAAATTCGCAACAAGAGCGCGTTTAGTATCATATCTAAGTGTTTTTATTAACTTTTAAACGTGTATTTAAGAAGAATTGCCATTTAAATAAAAAGTCGTTGCGATACGTAAACGACAGAAAAAAATAAACAAGAATACAGTGGTACGGGGGCTAGTGATGTCACAAAGTCAAAAAAGCGACTCGACATTTGAATGAATCATTCACTCCCTGCAGTTAGTTGTATAATCCGTTTTTTACTTTAATTTTGAATTAAATAAAAGGTCTAAACATATGTTATATTTAAATCTTGTAAGATGAATTAGAAAAATTACTTTTCTTTCCTCTGGCGTATGACCGATATTGAAATTTAGTCTGAAAATGAAAAGAAATTCTGTGACTCCCTTAGAGATATTTTTAAAGACATAGATATTTTAACCGTATCCTCTCAGTACATTTTGGACTGTATCTTATATGTTTACAAGAACATACAATCATTTAATATCGGATCCTCACCATTTTAACACCAGTAATAAACATAAGTTTGCCGTTTCAAGGCTCAGGCTTCAAAAGACTGGAAAGTCGTTCTTGGGTTTAAGCACAAAATTGTTTAATAAGATCCCACAAAATGTTATTGAATTACAATAATCAGTACAAGATAGTTCAGTTCATTCACCAAACTGATTTTATTTTATTCTTTGTGTCATCACTATTTTTTCGTATGTGTGTTGCGTAGTTACGTGAAAACTTTGTTTGTGTGCGTGTATTGTTTGAAGTGTTGAACATTTTTGTAGTGTGCGTTTATCGTTACAGCAAAATTTGTGTCTGTTGAGTTATTAATTTTTTGGTGGTGTGCTGTACGTGTTTACCTCGCCCCCGCTAAAAATGGCGAAAAAATTTGTTAGAAGCGTTGACGTTATGGCATCTCCAGTGGCTTTATACTCAAAGGCACTAGTGAGGGACAACGGTAAAATTGCCGAAGTATATAAGTAACAGTTATTTCCACTTTATAACCAAGCAAGGTCTAATTATAACAAATTTTTATTAAAAACATTAATTCACATCCAAAAGATTGAATTTAAGTTCCTTATTTATAAATATATTTATTTTTAAAATACAATACATAATAAATCCTTCACCCTATTTTTAAAAAATACCTGTTGAGTATTACCCACTACGTCACTATGAAAACGTGTCAAACGGCGTAACCTTGTAAAAGCGTAATACAGAGTGGAAATTTTACGTTTTCTTTTTATAATTCAATTATTTTAGGTAATAAAAGACAAATCTATATCTATACTAATATTATAAAGAAAAAACATTTGTATTTTTTGTATTTTTGTATTTTTGTATGTTTGTAATGAATAAACTCAAAAACTACTGGACCGATTGCAATATTTTTCTTCACCATTAGAAAGCTGCATTATTCAGAAGTTACATAGGCTATATAATATCACGCTAGGTCCTATAGTTGTGGATATTGAAAGATTCTTACGGTAACGACAGTTAGCAGGATAAACTTTTATATGTTAAATCCTGTAGTCCACGCGAACGAAGTCGCGGGCACAGCTAGTAATTATATAATTATGTGCATTTGAAATTTTGAAATAACGTATTATTTTTAAAAGTTGTTCTTTATGATTCGCGTAAATATGTTCCTCTTAACAAGGATAAATGCAAAATATAAAATAAAAAGTGTCAAATCAGTCTTCTAAGAACGGCTCCGGTATAATTATCTAGTTATTTGTCTTTTATTACCTAAAATAATTGAATTATAAAAAGAAAACGTAAAATTTCCACTCTGTATTACGCTTTTACAAGGTTACGCCGTTTGACACGTTTTCATAGTTGACGTAGTGGGTAATACTCACCAGGTATTTTTAAAATAGCATGAAGGATTTAAGAGGTATTGTATTTTAAAAATAAATATATTTATAAATAAGGAACTTAAATTCAATCTTTTGGATGTGAATTAATGTTTTTAATAAAAATTTGTTATAATTAGACCTTGCTTGGTTATAAAGTGGAAATAACTGTTACTTATATACTTCGGCAATTTTACCGTTGTCCCTCACTAGTGCAGTCAGTCTGACATGTAGCAAATCGGCCAACTTAGAGCGGCTTTGGTATACATAGTTGTGAATGCTAAATGATTTCTTCGTGATAGGTCGAGAAGGCCAATCCGACATTATGTATAGTGAGTCAAAAGTGGAACAAAGACATTACGCAAATCAGATTTTACTATGAGCCAGGGGCAGGCTAATCAGATTGTTTTAAATAAATAAATAAAACGAGATTTATTGCCAAATTTACACTGTTCATTAAGTAAAATAAAAATAAAAAATACAAATAAAAAAACATAGTTAACATTTTGGCAAAAGGACTAGTTTCAGCCCTTCCGGTAGGTCGGTTTTGGGATAAAAAAAAGGGATGGAAATCGATTTAAAAGGAGTTTTAGGTGTGTGTGGTTCATGTGAGTGAGTTTTGCTAGATGACTATCGATAAATGTAGAGATAAGATATTAGTAGAGACGACAACAATATCCATGAGGGGGGACAGTTATTCCCCCCACTCGGTACGCCAATGCAAGTAGCCGTGAGACGATAAATTAGGCTTATTGTGTCAAAGAGATTATTATCAACAACATCGTCTGGATATTGTATCTATCTCTGACAGATGAAGCATCGAAAACTATTTACTTTATGTATGGCTGAGGCGAATAGCGATTCTCGAGAGTATTACATAACATTATTCTGATCCCATGGTAAGCTTAAACACTTAAGTTACGGACGTCAGAATCAAAAGTGATATTTGAAAAACCATTATACGTAGAACACACCCAAATAATGAATTGATACATACAAACATACATACATAAAATCACGCCATTTTCCCAGAGGGGTAGGAGAACACTTCCAGCGATCCACTTTTCGCCTCTGTGGGAAACGTGACGTGACGGGTTGTGGACCACGTCGCCGCCCATTCTGCCTTGTGCATTGTTTTAAATAGGTCATTGCGTTCCCACGAGTAGCGAGGATATATGACGGGGGTAGGAAAAGGGGAGGAAGGATACTATCGCCTCGGATGATTTGGACTGAGTCGGTAGTAGTTCGAGGACCCGGGGTCACTTACCCGTATACCGTTCACCAACCACCGGACAGATAGTTGTGACTGGTATCCCCTGACTGACTAATGAATTGATATCATATTTTGAGATATCTGTACCGAATTAACGATTATTCTAAATATCGATGATGATTACACATAGTGTTATTTTTATAGCAAGTCATTATGTAATGCAAATATTTTAAATAAATACATTTTGTCCCGAGCGGGAATCGAACTCACGACTCTTGACGCATAAAAGAAACGTGCTATCCATTGCGCCATCGAGCCACAGTCAGAGATGTAAAAAATGTTTGTCTCAACGGATTTACATTTCAGCATTATCTACGTGTCTGCTAATTGACTGGCTCGGTGGAACAGTGGTTAGTGGCCATAGCTGGCGGTTCCAAGAGTCGTGGGTTTGATTCCCACTCGGGACAAATATTTGTGTGATGAGCATCGGTGTTTGCTCCGTGTCTGGAAGTGAATGTGTATTTAAGTATGTATTTATAAACATAGTATGTTTATTAGACTCCAACGCCCATAGTACAAGCTCTGCTTAGTTTGGGGTCAGATTACCGTATGTGGAAATGTCCCAGATAATTATTTAGATATTTATTTGTTTCTAGTGTCTAGAATATTAGTGTTTCTTTCTTGTTCATAGAGCAAAACAAAACACATTATTCTGTGTTTATTGTTTCTTTATAAATATGCAACGAGTTCAGTTAACTACGAAACCTAACTTTCAATATTTGCGCAGAGGTCGACATACTATATTTTTTTTTTAACATTATTTTGTTCTGTGTTCGAATAAAGTGTGCAATTAAATCTTAAAAATAAGTAAGTACCTACCTACCTACGTATTGGTACATCTTATAAATAAAAATGAATAGCTGTTCGTTAGTCTGACTAAAACTCGAGAACGCACAAACCGAATAGGTAATTTTGGTTTTAAAATGTTCGTCGTAGTCCAGGGAAGGTTTCAATGAGAAAATATAGAGAAAGAATCAGTATTGGAGGGGAATAAAATTCGCCGGGACCACTAGTTTAAAATAAATTTAGATTGCAATTATTTTCTATACTTACTCATACATACTTTTGTTTTGTAATCACTTGTTACAAACGACCAATAATTACAGGATTTTTTTCTAAAGTATAGATACCCACTCAAAATACACAATACTCATATACACTTCATGTAAATTGCAAGGTTAGATACCAACTGTTATGTCAATGTTCTACTGATTAGATTAGTTATCTACTATTTCACTGTTATAATATATTGAATCAGCCATTATCGCCGAAACAAGGAACGTTAATTAAGAACTTGCTGAAAATTGGTCAAGGCCATATTAATTACTGCTACATACAAAAATATTAATCATCATCAGCCCATTTACGTTCCTACTGCTGGGGCACGGGCCTACCCTAAACTAGGGCGATCAGGCCTTAGTCGACCACGCTGACCACTTTTTTTTTTATAATGATCTAACAAGATGACCTCACTCCACCTGATGGTAAGCGGTAGTGAGATCCAAATATGAGATCGACAGGCACAATATACCATATTGAGCCAGTCGCACTCACCCTGAAAGCCGTTTCACCCCTCCCCCCCGGAACATCGATATGAAAGGGAAAGGGGGACGTGAAAGAGGAAACCACTGCTGCGGCAACAACGAGACAAGGCGTGGAGTCTCGCATTGGTATTGAGCTTGGTCATCGTTAGTCGGGTTAGTCGACTACACAATCTTAGACTTTCGTCAAAAGTAGGGCTACCATGAGTTTAAAACTTACGCACTCGATATCGCCTACGTAAATATGTCTATGAAAAACTTGTACAGCGCTGCTGGTGGTTACGCGAAGAACTAAAATCGGCCGTATGAAAAAAACAACTCGATAGGTTTTTAACGTACGTAAGTCTTTGATATGGTACCAACTCATGGTAGGCCCTCTGGTGTGCAGGTTTCCTCACAATGTTTTCCTTTACCGAATTGAATAATCGTAGTAGTAGTACCTACATATGAAGCACAAATTTGAAAAACACAGTGGTACATGGCGGGGTTTGAACTGGCGACCTCAACGCAAGCAAGCAACGACCTTAACCAATTGGCCATCGTGCTTTTACGATACGAAATAACGAATCCCTACTTATGTTATAGTGACATCATTTGAGGTTCAAATGGGGGTCATATTTTCAAAATACTCACTTAGTTTTACTTTGTATTTGGTATTTTAGAATTACATATCTATTTCTTTAAAGATAATCCATACATAAGTGAAGATTCATGTCATGCTACTTGTTTTTGAGATTTCGTGACAAACGTGTTCACACTTTGTATACTAAGATCGCTATTGTCATGCCTGCAAATCTATTTCTTAACACAACTTCTAGTAACGGAAATAATTAACGAACATCGGTGTTTGTTTCGTGTCTAGGTGAGTGATTAAATACATTCGTATATCCACACAGCACAAGTGCTTAAGCCTGTGTTATAGATATCCACACAAATATTTGTCGCGAGTGGGAATCAAACCTACAACTCTTGGAACCGTAGGAATATTGGTCACTAACCACTGTTACACCGAGCCAGTCATATATTTTATGCGTTATTGTCACAAAGCAAGAATTGTATATCTTGCCGCATAAAATTGAAGTAAAGTCTAGAATCTAGATAGTTTATATGAGGTACATGATACATATCGGAACTCTTACCAAGGTTCCGTGTAGGGCATAACGTTAATCACTTACACCACACCCTTTAGGGTTGTTTTCCACTGAAGCAGAGATTCCAATCAATGCGATGTTTTTAACCGACTTCAATTAAAAGATGGTTCTAAGATATACATGTCTCGCGTTTGACGGAGATGACGTTCATGTTTCTTTATTGATGACGATTTCAAAGTATGTATTATAGTATTGTCTATTTGCGCGAACACTACACATTTGAAATAGACGTTTCGAGCTCTACAGCGCTCTTGGACACGGGCAAGACTCTCGAAACATCAGGTCTCTAAATAATATGTTTAGAATAACAACACACGCAAGTTTAACCCGTAAAATTAGTTTTATTTCAAATATTTTAAAATTTTTAAGTACCACTTAGACTTTTAGGCGAAAACACGCTAAAGTTTAGCTAAATTTTTATTATAGGAATAAAATAATTTTGCAATGATCTTCGATATGATTTTCCTGACTTCGAAATGAGGTGTCTGGATTATTTTCTAAATAACGCTCTAGTCTTCTTTGAGTCCGTCACTACTTCCAGGTAGTACAGTATAATTCTTGAATAAAGACACAAAAGTATAGCTTCCTCAACACAACATGTCTCGTCTTCTTAAATTGTATCTTCCATTTGTCCTTACCATTATTTGTTTTTATTTCTGTTCTATCTGTTTTTTTATATGTATACATATTTGTATTGTTAGACTATAACTTCTTGTTCTTGACTTTTATTTCTATGTTCTTGTATCTTGTATATGTATTTATTTTTTTTTAATTATAAAGGTTCTGCCAGAATATCAGCGCTGTAGCGGCCTAGCAGCCGCTGCAGCACATGCTGAGGCAGAACCTATTGATCACATCTACTTTATGTGTGTTTGTTAAACTTTGTAAATGTATGTGATCAATAAATGTTTTCTTTCTTTCTTTCTTTCATTTCTTCTCTCAGTGGAAAACCGGCTTTAAGCTAACTATAACCAGAAACCCCCGCGTTGCGTTTGTAGCACGTGTTTATTTTGGCACGGAGCAGTCGCTAGTCAACTGGCAATCGGAACGTTTATCGGATGCGAGTAGAGATAAAAAGCGATGTGAAACATTAAGTGGCTGTGGATTATCAGTTGTTGATTTGTTGCGGACGGTAGTGGGTTCGAAATGGAGAAAAAGGAAGGATGGATCACGCCGTTCAAGAAGCAGGTTGGTTAGTTTTTTATTTGTTATACAGTTTGCAGTTTACACAAATTTGTGTGTTAGTAGATAATTTTCGTTATCGATACAGGTTTTATTGCTCAGTGATATATTGGTAGTTATTTTATATTCTTTCTTAATACTTACTGGTAGTTTAGGTTGATTTTTTGAGTGATACAAAACTGTATTGGGGGAAATACACACATTATGTTTTCCTGCGATTCTGTCAGACAAAGCTTCAATACTCAATACTTTATTGCTTCTATAAGTGTTTACAAGGTGTTAGGGTAGTAATTATAGATACATTATAGACCCTGCTAGGGCACTGCAAATGAAATTGAAGAGAGGACGCTGTATTTTTATGGTAACTTTTAAGAATAATAATTCATAAGTGTTTGTACTAATGAATATTTATGAATGCGTTTGTTTATAATACGAGTAGGTATTGCATACTTTAGGAAACAAAAATTGAATAGCTGGCGTAACAAATCCCTTAGAAAATATGTTCAGTGTTTTTTAGTAGAGTCTACGTACGATTTTACTTTATAAAAATAGGATTTATAAACTAACTAGCTTTCCGCCCGCGACTCCGTCCGCATAAAGAGTTTTATCTATAGATAAAACATTGCTTCTTTATAGCGCAGTCGGTTAAAAAGTA
Organism: Maruca vitrata; assembly: GCA_039566165.1. Classification (NCBI taxonomy): domain Eukaryota; kingdom Metazoa; phylum Arthropoda; class Insecta; order Lepidoptera; family Crambidae; genus Maruca; species Maruca vitrata. The sequence continues at coordinate 929,342 of CM076936.1, read as the reverse complement.
GCATTTGTCCTTTCTCAAGCTCTGGACTACATAACATGTGCCAAATTTCATTTAAAGAGGTTCAGTACTCTATGCGTAAAAGCGTAACAGACAGAGTTACTAGAATTAGTCTTTATGGGTCTACACGCGACATTAGGAGTAACAGTAATTACATAGCTACTTACTGCCCGACGTTTCGACTGGGTTACACCAGCTGCCCGTCTTTGTCTGCCGCGTGTAGACCCATAAAGACTAATTCTAGTGGAACGCGAAAGTCTAAAATCTTACAGACAGAGTTACTCCCACATTAAATAATATTAGTAAGTATGGATTGTCAAATTCAAAATCATGGTTGTTATTTGCTAGAGGCAGTGTAGGTATGAAACGTAAGAGTCGTAGGTATGCAGTGTATTAGGGATACATACTATACCAGCGCGTGGTTACTACAATATTTATTATTAAATTTTATTGGCAAAAATACTTTACAAAGAGGGTTTGCATCCCTCACCCCTTTAAATTAAACTTTTCTCACTCTCGACTGTATTAAAACTCGTTGTTCTATGATTCTATTTGGTCTGCGTACACTAAAGTGAGAGAGAGACACTTTTGAGACTCTGCAAATTCTGCAATATGTTATTGAAACTAAAGTAAACAACGATAATCTTAATATCGATCTTTATGGGTCTACACGCGATATTAGGAGTAGCAAATACATAGCTACTTACTGCCCACTGTCTCCCCCAACCCAGTCGAAACGTCGGGCGCCTCGGTGGAGTTTATCAGGCTGTTGAAGATGTTTCAATAAAATTAGGACACATTTTAAGAGTCTTAAATAAAGACACTATAAGTACCTACCTATCTTGTTTTGTTTCCTCCGTTTTTAACTATAAAAACGGTTAGCGGATGCTCAGTACAGTATCTACGTACCTAATAAATAAGTATAGTTACACATTCATTCGACATTGTAGTTCACCTACATAGGTTTGACCGACGTTGGACGGTGACCTACGTTTAAGATATTTCTTTGACTTATTTCTAATACCTAGGTTGTGTATTTAAAGAATAATTGGTGAAATAATATGCTTACCTATAGAAATTTTGACCACTTTGTACGTAACCTTTTTTTACCAAATAAAGTTATTATCACTTACCTAATAATAACATTAAAATTTCATGGCTACACATACCAGAAGCCATGTAACTAGAAGAGCGATGAGTATGAATGTCAATGGACGTAATAGTAGAGGAAGGCCTAAGAAGATATGAATGGATTGTGTGAGAGATGATATGGGAGTGACAGGAGTAGACGCAGAGATGACGAATGACAGGCCCGAGTGGAAGAAATACACATGTTGCGCCGACCCCACTTAGCGTGGGACAAGGGCAGGAGAATGATGGTAACACATACCAGAAAACTGAAAACGTTTGGCATATTTACCAAGTTTCCTTTGATTCGAGATCATGGCGCTTGCAACAGTGCCGAAATATCGAAAACTAGATAAAATAAGGGAACAAAGTACCTAAAATAATCAGAACACTTTCAATTTTCTTGATTCACTTAATTTAGTTTTAACCGACTTTAAAAAATAAGAGGTTCTCAATTCTTCTGAATGTTGCTTTTTTTTAGATCTAAGTAAGTAGTACTTTCTAATACCAACATTTTTTTTTAGTCATTATTTGTATGCGTAGAATGGGTGGTTAGTAGAATTAGTTGTTTGGTCATACCATGTTTTTTTTATTTTAATTTTTTTTTATGTTTGTAAGTATATTGTATATAGTTGTAAGAATGTCATGATCTGATGATGGGATCCCAGAGAAATCGAGGGCAACCCACATATTTTATAGGCACATGTTTATATAAGTTAGCTAGACTACAAACAAACAAACTCTTCAGATAAAACAAGCGACTCACGGAAGCTAACTTAAAGTGTTAGTGATAATTGCATGGATGTATGACGTAAGTTGCATATGTATTATATACTCGTAAGTACATACGCATACTTAACAGTAGCGCTACCATGAGTTTAAAAGTTACGGACTCGATATCGCCTACGTAAATATGTCTATGAAAAACTTGTACAGCGCCGCTGGTGGTTACGCGAAGAACTAAAATCGGCCGTATGAAAAAAACAACTCGATAGGTTTTTAACGTACGTAAGTTTTCGATAGCCAACTCATGGTACCGCTACAGATACTAAGTACTATAGTTGCTTCGTCATGCCATAATAAAAACCTGACAGCTGATTAACACACGTTTTTGCAGTGTACAATGTACATTATTTGAACGAACGTGTGAATTAAGTATATTTTTAGGGTTCTCTACAAAATGGATTTTTAGTCTGGTAAAAGTAATATTATGCAACCAGGCTGTACGACCCGTTATATATGTCGTGGCCACATCGTAGAATTGGCCATTTCATGAAATGATTGGCCATTTTATGAAATGGTTGCATTTCATGAAATATTTCACTGTCCATTGGCCATATCATGATGTGGCCAGGTCAGATCAATGATAAGAAATCGTTTGACGATTGGGCCAACTAGATGCACTGCCATTTCATGAAACGATCAATCTCAATCGATCATATCGTGGAATTGTTTCGTTGACTTTACCAGTAGAGTGCCAGAGTTGCCATACCAGTTAAGCACTTTGTGCAAATATGCTAAATTTGCACAATGTTCTAAATTTTCTTCCTGTTTAGCATATTATTTTATCTTTTATTTTAGAACAGCATATTTTTAGCAAAATATTTTTTTTTTTATAAAATTCATGTTATTTTTAAAGTAGGTACATTTAATTTTCATTTGGACAAAATTGTCGGAAGTTTGCCTATTTTAGCCTATTTACTGACTTTTATACTGCTTGTACTAATACCACACATCACCTCTGACGAGATCAATATTGCAAACAAAACCCTAAAATTTTCCAAAAGCCCGGGAGAAGACGGGGACACACCTGATGTTTTAAAACTCGGTAAGCCGACACTGCGCCCCATTTTGATAAAACTATTTAACAATATATTAATAACTGGTAAATTTCCTAAAAACTTTTGTCACTCAAATATTGTACTTTTACACAAAAAGGGTGACAAAACGGACATAGATGGAATATAAATAAAATATGAGCGTAATTAACTTGAAATGAATTTATTTATATTGCACACAATCGTTCTGTTATCAACAAAGAACCGCCATGACACTTTTTACTAGAGAGAGAGAGATATACAATATATTATCTATCCTACTCTTATTACATTGTAGTGTCTTTACTTTATTTTAACACCCCCCGTCAATGTAATAACATTAATTAACAAATTATGTGGCAATTAAGAAGGTGTATGTTTTAACCATCCCTTTTTACACTTATCCTACACAACAAAAAGAAAATAAGAAAGCCATTGAACCAAGACTAATCTACATATTCATGCCACATAGCTTCACAAACTTTAAAAGTGTATTACCATTGAGGGACTTCGTTAACATATCAGCAATTTGATCTCTTGTTGTCACATATTGTATACATATCTTTTTATTTTCAATCAGTTCCCTTATATAATGATACTTGATATCAATGTGCTTTAATCGTTTAACACTATTTGTGTTGGCAATCGTTATGGCAGCTTGATTATCGCAATACATGGTAGCAGGACATACATTACTCACATTGAAATCACATAACATATTAGCAATCCAGCATGCCTCACTTCCAGCCATGCTCATTGCCACATATTCAGATTCTGCTGATGATAGACTCACAGTACTTTGCTTCTTAGAGCACCAAGATATTAGGCAATTTGAATACATGAAGCAGTAACCAGTAGTGGACTTCCTGTCTCGAAGGTCCCCTCCCAGTCAGCATCACAAAATCCAACCAACTTGCTATCATCACATTTATAAACTAATCTATAGTTCAATGTGTGTTTAATGTATCGCAAAACCCTTTTTAAGTTGATTAATAACATGTTACTAGCGCAATCTTGATATCTACTTAATATTGATACGGCAACACAAATATCAGGTCTTGTGCCTGATGCTGCATACATTAAACACCCAATGATCTCTCTACAGATATTCTCAATATTGCCTTTACATTTATCATTTTCAAGCTCTTTACAATTAAAATTCTGATCCATGGGAGTTGAAATGGGTTTACAATCATACATATGGAATCTTTTTAACACATTTTCTAGGTAAGTCTTTTGACATAATTCTGTAATATTTGTTTTTAAATTCTGCTTTACATTTATCCCCAAAAAATCTGAAATTAGGCCTAAGTCTTTCATTTCAAATTCTTTGTTTAGCATTGACTTTAAATTTGATATATGTTCTTCATTACTACCAAACATCAACATGTCGTCAACATATAAGAGAACATATGTTTGTTCTGAATCGTTACATTTAGAGTACAAACATGGGTCACATTTAGATCGTTTAAAACCTTCCTAATCATAATAGAGTTAAATTTTTCGTTCCAATATTTTGGAGACTTCTTTAGCCCATATAATGATTTGTTTAGTTTTACAATATTTTTATCATTGTCATAAGCGCCATCTGGTAAGCTTATGTATACATTCTCTTTAATTTCCCCATACAAAAAGGCTCCGGTTACATCCATTTGGTAAACATATAATTTTAATTTAGTTGCTATAGCCAAAAATAGTCTGAATGTACTCAATTTTGCAACAGGTGCATATACATCATTTAGATTTAATATATCATTTTGTTCAAACCCTCTGGCCACCAAACGTGCCTTGTACTGAATATTACTATTATTTCGTTTAATTTTAAATACCCATTTACTACTTATAACTTTTTCTTTATCTGGTATGTCACAGATGCTCCAAGTATTATTATCTTTAAGAGTTTTTAGCTCCCTTTGAATAGCTTCCTGCCATTTACATGCATCCGGACTATTCATGGCTTCACAATAAGTTTTTGGCTCACAGTTATCTAACATTACATTATTACAATTATAGAAAACAGTCTGCTTCCTAATACGCTTGTTTTTAGGATCTACATCACGTCTCACAACCTCACCACACTCGTCACTATCACTAGGTTCGTATACACTACCCTCAGAATCACTCTGCGTGGTGCACTGAGAGTCATCACCATCCATTGGTGATTGGGGACTGGACATACCTGCAGCCCTGGTATCTTCTACTTGAGCGCCCACCTCAACTGTAGCTGGAACCTCCACACTATCCTCTATATAATTGATTGTCTCACATTGTTGTATTGGCTTGACTGGACTGTTGTTCACAAACACAATGTCTCGTTTGGTCTCAACTTCATTTTTCTGTGGAAAATATACTCTATAACCTTTTGTTGTTTCTCCATACCCAACCATAATGCCCTTTTCACCTTTGGCATCCCACTTATGTCTTTTTTCTTTGGGTATGTGGACATAAACAGTCGTACCAAATATTTTGAGGTTATTTATATCATAACTTTTGTTTGACCACAGTTCATATGGAGATTTCCCTTCTATTGAGCTTTTACCAGTTCTATTAATCACATAGGCAGCTGTATTAACACTTTCAGCCCACAAGCTGATAGGTAAATCTTTGGCATATAGCATTGTTCTAGCCGCTTCCACTAAAATCCTATTCTCCCGCTCAGCTACTCCATTCTGTTCAGGGGTAAAAGTTACTGATGTTTGATGTATAATCCCCTTGTTCTGGAAAACTTCTCTGACCTCTTTGTTTATAAACTCGGTTCCATTGTCACTTCGAAATATCTTTATTTTATTTCCTGTTTCATTTTCAGCCTGCGATATGAAGTTCTTTATACATGATTTAATTTCGTCTTTTGTTTTCACAAAGAACACTCGCCTGTACTTTGAGTATTCATCTTTAAATACTACGAAATATCTGGAGCCTCCAATCGACGGCTTCTCCATAGGTCCACAGGTATCGGCGTGAATAATTTCGCATACTCTTGACGTCACATTGTTACTTACAGGATACGGCAGTCGGTGAATTTTCCCTTTTAGACAACTTTCACATGTTTGAATATTGGCATTTTTAATATTAATATTATTTTTCCTCAGAACATCTTTCACGTAAACAATGTTTTGATGCGCCAATTTTTCATGCCACTCACGCAAATCACAACACACGTCAGCAAGGTTCGCTGTACATGCATTAAAATAGCGAAAATCCAAATAGTACATGCTTCCACGTCGCTCAGCAATAGCCATTACCTTGTTTTGTTTATAAAACATACATTTATTCTCTTTCGTAACGATAACATAACCTCTGCTTGTCGCACAGTTGACAGAGAATAAGTTTGTTTTCAACTCAGGAACATGAAGTACGTTGTCAATGGTAGTGTCGATCCATTCACTCCCATTCCAAACTTGCAGCGCCACCTGGCCGCAACCCTTGACATCAATTTTCGTTCCGTTCCCTACTATTACCGATTTATCTTTTACAGTCGAGTATGAATTGAATAGTTTGTGATCACAACACATATGCTCGCTTGCACCCGAGTCGACTAACCACTGAGATTTTTGTGACTGTTCATCAAAAACACTGTTGACTATAAAGGCATTACTTTCTTTTTCTTTGTCCTTTTTAAACCGGCACTGGCTCTTTATATGACCCGGTTTATTACAAAAATAACACTTAAAATCTGAACGATTGTCTTTGGAGTTACCAAAATTGTTGTTATTATTATATCGACACTCGCTTTGATAATGTCCAAGTCGGTGACACTTATAACACTTTACACTCCTTTTATCTACTTTCTTTGCCACAAACGCCGTAGACGGCGTTGGCCCGCCTTTTTCTTTAATTCTTTCTTCCTCTATCAATAATCTGGCTACCAGGTTATCATAGGTCTGCTTGTCATCAGGAGCAGACTCCCATGCCGAGATGAAATGCTTGTAATCTTCTGGTAGGGACATAAGGACCTTAGTGATAACAAATTTATCAGACATATTCTCTCCCAGCTGTTTTAACTGATTCTGCATCTCATGTACTTTTGATAGGAACACAGACATCTCTGTTCCTTCTTCGAACTTAAATTGAAAAAAGCGTTGTTGCACAATGTGAATGCTTGTCTCGGATTTTTGTTCATACACGCTTAATAATTTCCTCCACATAGCCGCCGCAGTATCGCACGAGATGATATGCAACATGACTTCTTCCGTCATCCTCGTAACTATCAGCGTTTGAGCTCGCGCATCCTGGGTTTCCCAAGTACAACGCTGAGTATCATCTTCAGGTTTTACTGTTGTCCCGTCCACGATTTTGTAAAGACCTTGACCTCGCAGCAACACGGACGTTTGGAACTTCCAAACATTCCAATTCCTGGAACCCTCCAGCTTCATGACGTTCTGTTGCCCACTTCCACCCTGTGTCGAATCCATTTCACAACCTTCCTGTAGACTCTCCTGCCTTGCCCAATGATAGTAGACAAGTATTTTCCTTCCCGGTGTTCTAACCACAAAAATGGCGTCAACCCACGCTGCCGGTATTTTTGACTATTTTCGCTACAGTATGTATTTGCAATCCTTTAGCCACACTTTTTATTAATCCAAGCTAGTTAGTGACCTGGGCCCATAACCAGATGGAATATAAATAAAATATGAGCGTAATTAACTTGAAATGAATTTATTTATACTGCACACAATCGTTCTGTTATCAGCAAAGAACAGCCATGACACTTTTTACTAGAGAGAGAGATATATACAATATATTATCTATCCTACTCTTATTACATTGTAGTGTCTTTACTTTATTTTAACAGACATCAATAACTACAGACCTATTAGCTTAATATCCCACATATATAAATTATTAACAAGAATTATACAAAATAGAATAGCGTATCAGTTAGACCAATATCAACCACCTGAACAGGCCGGATTCCGATCAAGCTACTCAACAACAGACCACCTTCATACCGTTAATCAGATCATAGAGAAACATAATGAATTTAATAAACCTCTGTACCTGGCCTTTGTTGATTACTCAAAGGCCTTTGATAGTATTACACACAGTTCAATATTTAATGCTCTCCATAAACAAGATATCCACCCCACTTACATTAAACTCCTTCAAATGATCTATTATGAAAGCACAGCTGACATCAAATTGCACACTAAGGGCCAGTCGTTTGACATACAGAAAGGAGTAAAGCAGGGAGACCCCTATCACCGAAACTCTTTAGCAGCACGCTCGAAGAAGTTTTCAAGCTACTAGCAGATTCTTGGGCTACAAAGGTATTCGGGTAGGGAATAAACAGCTGACTAACCTTCGCTTCGCAGATGATATTGTCCTCTTCGCAAATACGTCGGCAGAACTGGAATGGATGCTCGAACAACTGAGCGCAGCAAGCCTTGAGGTTGGACTGACGATGAATAGGTCTAAAACTAAAGTTATGACCAACAGGGTCAATAATAGGATAGCAGTAAATGACCAGGAAATGCAATATGTCGATGAGTATATCTACTTGGGCCAGATAGTCTCCTTCGAAAACAGGCAGGATAAAGAAATACTTCGACGTATAGATAACGCCTGGAAGAGCTTCTGGTCCATGAAGGCGTACATGAAGGGAGACCTTCCAATGTCACTTAAACGCAAACTCGTCGACATTTGCATACTGCCAATCCTAACATATGGCGCGCAACATATAGATTTGGAGGAGACCTTTGCCCAGCAGTGGGATGACATGGGTTAAATAAAAAAAAGTACTAAAATACTTGCAAATTGCACTAAATGTAAATTTTTATAACAATAAAAAAATCATTAAATGCACCTTTTTATTTTGAAAGTATGTAACAACTAAAAATAAACAAATACGTATCAAAATTGATCCTGGTTTTCATAAAAATATTTTATAGTCGCCCTCTTTTTACGATATGGTTAAACGTGGGTGGCCAAATCGCTAAACGTTTATCGTTTAATGATTTGGTCACCATTGATTGGCCACTTCATGAAACGTGAACACTTCATGAAATGGCCAACCATTTCATGAAATGATCAATTCATCGATTTGGCCACGACATATACATTCATACATAATCACGCTTTTTCCCCAGAGGGGTAGGCGAAGTTATTTTAGCCGTAGTTGAAAATTTTACTGATTATTATATTTTGCACGTACATAACTACTGACTAGTAGTAATAGGTGCTAAGGTAAGTACTAACAAGAAATAATTCAATTAAAACATTTTAATGTCACGGAACCCGCCGTGCGCGAATACGATTCGCAGTTGACAGGCTTTTTTATTTCACGTGTTGAACGTATACCTAATGATACGTTTCTTCTTACCAGTTATCACAGGTAGCTGTTATTATCTTGATCTAGCATCTGCTTGTCTTTTTGTCTTGCTGTTTTCTGGCTTGGTATAAAATACGTCGTCTCGGCAAACGTAGTGTCCAGCAGTGGATAGGGCTGTTGATGATGATTGATGAACATTTCTTTCCATCAAAACCTACACACATATACATAAATTAATCATTAGGTAGTATCGTAGCAGCATATCTTTCAAATCTATACAAAATAATCAATAAAGAAATAAACGAATCCGACTCGCACTTGGCAATATTTTATTTATACGTCCAGTGTAATACAGGAAGCATTGGTAATAAAATAATCTATTTAGAATCAATCAATCTTGTATTAAGTACAGACACTATAGCTTTCATAACTACAAAGGTTAGGTCTTGATTACTGGTCTAGATTCTAGATTTTATCCTTGTTCCGGTTTTCTCGTATAAGGAAGGGCCGAGTCAATTTCCTAGGCGACCTAGGTCAGTCGTGTTATAAAAAAAACATTAAGAATGAGAAAGTATCGTATATAGGTACTGACTTATTATCATAAATATCGCCCATATTGTAATATTATTTGCAGATTAAAATAAAGGGCAAATTATTCATTCGCAATTATTCGCAAATCTTTATTTATTATTGTACAGTACACGGTGTTTAAGAGATCTATATCATCCTTACTAATATTATAAATGCGAAAGTAACTCTGTCTGTCTGTTACGCTTTAACGCATAGAGTAGGTACTGAACCGATTTAAACGAAATTAGGTACAGATATAGTCCAGAGCCTAGGAAAGGATATAGCCTACTTTTTAACCGACTGCGCTATAAAGAATATTAAAGAAGTCATGTTTTACCCGTTAAAAGTCTCTACGCGGACGAGGTCATGGCTGGAAAGCTAGTTAAAAATAAAAATGCTGTTCGTTAGTGACGCTTTAAAACTAGAGAACTCGGCAGATTTAGCTAATTTTGCTTTTGATATGTTTGTCGTAGTCCGTGAAGGTTTTAACTGTGAGAAAATATGGAAAAATTGCGAGAAAAAAAGTAAAACAACTATTTATTTTTCTCATACAAACTGTTGTGCCTCTCTTCTTTCAAACATTATTGTTGCGTGCATTAACATATTGATTCGTTTCCATGGTTGTAAGTCAAATTAAGACACATAGAGAAAAAAGGATTGGCGGCATGAATCGCCGGGAAAACTAGTTTACTTATTTAAGGATTCTTATTTTTTTTCACAGCACAACATAAAATGAATAACATTAGCCTAAAAGTCTAAACATAGTGAATAAAAACTTACAAGCAAACACAACTTGCTCTGCTAGCTGCTCTAGTTTGGGGTCAGATGACCGTGTGTGGAAATGTCCCAGATATTCAGTTAAAGATAAAATAGATAATCTTGTTGCATTCAGATTATTGTTATAATACCTAATCTAGATGTCAAGATCCTAGGCAGATAAATTTTGATAATATTTACGCAATAATTCTTCTAAATACGTCCGTAGGTACGACGTACGTACTTCATATAATAATATAATAAGCTTTATTTTCAAAAAATATACATACAAATTGCACTTATTACTAGTGGTCCCTGCACTAAGCTAAGCTTGTGTCGCAGAGGCCGGGTTACATTTAGCTAATCTAATTTTATTGCGGACGGTTAAAGCCAAAGTAAAGGTTTCTATAATTATAAAAAGAAATAAAATATAATCTTGTGTATAGAAAATATAAAAATGTGTGTGTGTGTGAGCGCGTGTGTCTGTTGGTGTGTGAGTGTGTAGGTGTGTGGGTGTGTGTGTACTATATATGTATACTTATTTAAATACATTTTGACGTCTTTTCTGGTCTCGTGATTATTCCCGATCCACTTCCTACGATTCTGGCACACATCATTATTTTAACTATTCATCAATCTTTTAATACACTCGGTTTTAGTTTACCAACCGTTTGACAAAGACCTTGTAAAATCTATATTCGTGTTTAAACTGAATCACTAAAGTATTTGTGCGTACGCACATGATTTCAAATGAGTTGATTAACACTGAGTTTACGGATTAAACTGGCGTCTCATCATCATCATCATCATCCACCTATATACGTCCTTACTGCTGGGGCACGGGCCTCTTTAGTCAACCACGCTGGCCAAGTGCGGGTTGGTCGGCTACACAACCTTAGAATTTCTTCATAGGTGTACAGGTTTCCTTACGATGTTTTCATTCTAGAAACACTTCAGTCAGACAGTGTAAATTGTCTTGTTGGTCAGAATATGAAAATAATTGCCTAACTCATTCTGTTTTAATAAAAAATAAATAATAATAATAATAATTCACTGAAACAGGACGGCCAATTACCTACATGCCTGAATAGCACGAGCCAAAAAGTGGAACTAAAATTCTTGCATGCAAGAAGCGGCCATAATTCGAAAAACAGCGCCATTCGTATTTAAAATAAAGTAAAAATCTTTTGTAGTGACAAGTAGCAAGCAAGTGTATAAAGACCGAGATGTCCTAGACGATTTACAGTCAATAGTCAAGCATTGTTTATACATATGTACATATATAATTTGTTTTACCAACAACTCACAAACACCGTAATGGTATTGAATGAAGTATAAAAAAAACATAAGCGAAAATAATACATGATCTTATCAACATAAATATTGTGTAATGCAATCATCAGATAGTATTGATAAAGCTGACATTTCGATCGGACTTTATCAGAAGTATTTACATTGAGATAAAATAAGTACCATTTTGATCGCTTCCTTTTCATTTGTCCTTGAAAATGTGATTTGTGCAAAGCCATTATCAAAACAAATAAATAAAAAAAGTGAGTAGCAGCAATCCTTACTTTCCTTACTAATATTATAAATCCGAAAGTCTCTGTCTGTTACGCTTTCACGCATAGAGTAGGTACTGAACCGATTTTAAATGAAATTTTGTACAGAAATAGTCCAGAGCCTGTGAAAGGACATAGGCTACTTTTGAACCGACTGCGCTATAAAGAAGTAATGTTTTGCCCGTTAAACGTCTTTACGCGGACGAAGTCGCGGGCGGAAAGCTAGTAGGTAGTTGATAATTTAAATATTCCAATCTAAGCAGAGCTTGTACTGATTGGTGTCAAAGACTGATATACATACATAAATTATAATACATACCTACTAAAAAAACGTCGATGGCCGAGTGGTGGAAATTCATATGTACGATTATTCGACGCTTTAACGGTGAAGGAAAACATCGAGAGGAAACTTGAACTCATACTACCGATTTAAGTTCTTAACGTTACCGCTAGGGGCGCTGTACATTTTTTCATAGACATTTTTTACATAGGCGATATCGAATATTTCACTTTTAAACTCATGGTAGCGCTACTGCACCTATAAAGGAATTCTATAAGTTGTGTAGTCGACCAACCCGCACTTGGCCAGCATGGTCGACTAAGGCCTTGTCGCCGTAGTTTAGACGTCATACTAAAATACATATTCACACCCAGACACGGAACAAACACAAACGTTCATCACATGAATGTTTGTCTCAGGCGGACATCGAACCCCGACTCTTGGACAGACTTCAAACAAAAACTTATATAACCAACCAGTGTCTTTCATCAGCTTTAGTGAACGCTTATAATAGAGACTATTTCTTTCTCTAAAATGATCACCAATCCCTGCCAAGTTCAAAAGTACTTTTCCTTAGAAATAAGGCAAATAGATCAAAACGAATTACTGTCGACCTCATAATATGTGGACCATGAGGTGGGGAAGTGACTCAGAACGCCTTATGTAAAAATAAAGCAATAGCGCGTCTCGCTATCTAACAATACTATACTAATCACGCAAAGCTCTATCAGTAGCGCTACCATGAGTTTAAAAGTGACAAACCCGATATCGGTTATGCAAATATGTCTATGAAAAACTTACACAGCGCCCTTAGCGGTAACGCTAAGAACTAAAATCGGTAGCATGAAAAAACAATTCGATAGGTTTTTAACGTACGTGAGTTTTCGATAGCTAACTCATGGTACCGCTACAGAGGGCCTACCATGAGTTGGCTATCGATAACTTACTTACGTTAAAAACCTATCGAGTTGTTTTTTTCATACGGCTGATTTTAGTTCTTCGCATAACCACCAGGCGGCGCTGTACAAGTTTTTCATAGACATATTTACGTAGGCGATATCGAGCGCGTAAGTTTTAAACTCATGGCAGCCCCACAGGACACACTCTGCCACTGCAACAATTGCATTGTTACATCATTCATCATTTGACTGGCTCGGCGGAACAGTGGTTAGTGACCAGGTTCACTGACAACGGTTTCAAGAGTCGTGGGTTCGATTCCCACCCGGGACAAATATTTATGTGACGAACATCGGTGTTTGTTCCATGTCTGGGTGTGTTATTAAATATATCCTTACTATCCTTACTAATATTATAAATCCGAAAGTAACTCTGTCCGTCTGTCTGTTACACTTTCACGCATAGAGTACTGAACTGATTTAAATGAAATTTGGTACAAGTATGTGATGTTATTAAATATGGTCCATTGTGCCTGTCGACCTCATATGTGGATCTCATTCCCACTTATCATCAGATGGAGTAAGGTTCTCTTGTTCGCCTTTTATAAAAAAAAAGACGTGTGGCACTCGGGGACTGCCGCGGTATAACTATTGCATAGCATAGTCCGATTTCGAAGCAGCTCGTCTCGATTCATGCGAGTTTCGTAGAGTCGTACAATACGTCTAACCGCACGCACACAAACACCGTGCCGAAGTCTACCGAACTGAAACGACGTTAGACGATTGTGAGGTTTTTTTCGTTACGGAATTTCTTGGTTCGGTCGCCGCGCTCAAAGCCCGCGATAAAAGCTATGCAATAGCTTAATAACTTTGTATCTTTAATCCACTTTTTCGCGTTGTTGAACTGGCAACCTTTCGCATGGACTGAACAGACCATCATTGCTCCCATTGTATTATTTTTCTAAATGGTCTATTATGATCTGTTCCAGAGCTTCGTGACTGCAGGCGTGTGCTTGAACCTGGCGGGCCACGGGCTGGTGATGGGGTTCTCTGCCGTACTCCTACCGCAGCTACGCCGTGCTGACACCCTCATCCCCATCGATGACTCCTCCGGCTCTTGGATAGGTACGTACTGCCGATAGACTGGATCATCATCATCAGCCCATATGCGTTCCCAATGCTGGGGCACGGACCTAGGGGTTAGAGCCAACCGCTCCCACGCAAGTCCGGTGATGATGACAAAGCTACTTAGGGGTGAGAGCCGTCAGCGCCCCCGCAAGCCCGGTGATGATGACAGGGCTACTCCAAGCCATCGTCGTGAGTCAGTTAGGAAAGAAAAGAGGCACGGACCTACCCAAAACTAGGGCGATAAGGCCTTAGTCAACCACCCTGGCCAAGTGCGGGTTGATTGACCTGGATAGGCTAACAAGGTGGAACAGTGGTTAGTGACATAAGGTGATATAAGGCTGTTAAGCTCGGATTGTGTTACATATATTATATTGTAATCAAACGGTAGAATTAACACAAACACGTGTTAATTCTACCGTTTGAGTCGTGGGTTCGATTCCCAAGCGAGCAATTTTTGTGTGAGGAACATCGGTGTTTGTTCCGTGTCTGGGTGTGTTATAAATATATTTAAGCATGTTTGTATATCCACTGTTGATTCTGGTTTCCCTAACACAAAGATAAGACTGTTAAGCTCGGATTGTGTTACATATATTATATTATAATCAAACTGAAGAATTAACACAAACACACAATCGAATAGGTATGTAACATTAAGATTATACTATTAGATTTCAGAAACATACTCTTTTAGCTTAAGTATTTCTGTTGAAAATTGTGTAATTGTTGCATCATTTTATAAAATTAACTAACAGATTTCTATTTACTTTGAGATTGGAGAAGCCATTTGTTTTTGTTTCTAAATACCAGATTGTGGCCTCTTCTCTTTTATCTTATCTAACGGATCATAAAGCTCAAAAACGTTTTCCAGCAAATATAATAAATGTAGGCATTTATTCAAAACTAAGCAACGTCTTCCTTTACTCTAATTATTATTCTTAGCACCTGATTATGATAATGAGAAGCAATTACTGTATAAATAAAACTTGCAATTAAAATGTATGTTCACCGTGTGCAAATGTAAATAAGACGAAAATAAGTATTTTACAACTTTCAATTTCTCTTTTTGAGCAGCGTTTTTAAAGTTTTCAAGGTTCTTCAACGACTTAAGTAGATGAGTAAAATGAGTAGGTATACCTTCGTATAGAGATACGCAGCAGATTATGATCAAATTGTTTCTTTATTTATAACACATGTTTTCTATTTAAAAAAAAACTGGGAGATCCTATTCGTAGGATTGAATTCTAAAGGAGACGAGGCAAAACATTCAGCAAAATAATAAAACTGAAAATATCGATAGTCCCTTATCGTGGCGCTTGCAACAATGACAAAGAATCAAATATTCTCTTATTTCAACTCATGGCACATATCCCGGATCTTTTCAGTTTTTTAATGTGTGTGAAACTGTGTAACCATGGCAGTTCAAAGTTATATTTTTATAAACAAACAAAATCTTTTAAATATTAAGTATATATAAAGATCGCCATCCAAAATCGATCTAAACGTTGTTCATAGCCCTATTGAGTTACAAAAAAAGTATCTGATCATAGCAACGGTCTCTCTTCTTGACTGAGTGCCAAGTTATTTCGCTGTCATTCTGCCTATTAAAATAATTTGCATGGGGCTCGAATGCACGACAACTAGCCTATGCATGCATGCATGGGTTCTTAACAAAAAAAAAATGCATTAAGTTGTTACCTTCTTTGATTCCAGCTTCAATCGTCGGCTTTGCACTCGTTGCCGGAAACTTCATAGCACCCACCATCATGGCCAAGTACGGAAGAAGAACCGCCAACCTGGTCAGCATCACCCCGATGATCGTCGGGTGGGTGTGCATCGTCACCGCCACCAACATCACCACCCTCCTCATTGCCAGGTTCCTCCAAGGCATCTCCATGGGAATGAGTGCCACCCTCGGACCAGCCCTCATCGGGGAATACACCAGCCCCAAGAACAGAGGGGCGTTTCTCACTGTCATATCCGTCACCATTGCAACTGGAGTCCTAATAGCACACTCTTTAGGTTCATTTTTGAGCTGGCAGAGGACTGCTCTAGTTATTTGCATGATCGCATTCATAGATTTGATCATTGTTATATACTCCCCTGAGTCACCAAGTTGGTTGGCCGATCAGGGAAGGTATGATGAGAGTCGGAAAGTCTTCAGATGGCTCAGAGGAGACGTAGAAGAAGAAGAATTGAAAGAGATGATCGATGCAGCCACCATTATCAACGAGGCTAAAGTAGACGCGAATATTTCGGAGTCTTTTGTGAAGAAAATGCGGAGTAACATGACATATTTTAATGCGACGATTAGGAAGAAGGAGTTTTACAAGCCTATTTTTATTATGTGTCATATTTATACGTTGGGGCAGTGGGCTGGAGCGAATATATTGGCTGCTTACACGAGAGATGTATTTGAGAATGTGATAGGAACGGAAGCAAATATTTCTGTAATGGTTATCGCTTTGGGGACCCAAAGAATCATTTCTAACTCGTGTGCTGTATATGTTATAAAGAAGGTTAAACGGCGGACGATGTTGTTCATCACAGTTGGGATAAACCTGTTCGCATTTCTGAGCACAGCTGCGTATGTTTATGGGAAAGCAAACAATATGTTGCCTTACGACCATCCATTTATTGGGGTCGTTTTGGTCCATATTCACATGTTTTCGATTGCTACTGGCACTGTTCCTTTGCCTTTTATCTTGGCTGGAGAACTATTCCCGTTAGAGTACAGGAGTTTAGCTGGTGGCTTGAGTGTTCTATTCCTGTCTTCCAACTTCTTCATCACAATGAAGACTTTCCCTCTATTACTAAGCACTGTAGGCCTTGCAGGAGCCTATTTATTGTACGCAGCGGTTGTAGGCTACTGTCTAATTGTAGCTGGTATCTTCCTTCCTGAAACTAAAGATAGGACGTTGCAGGATATAGAAGATGAGTTCAGGGGAAGACCTCTGTCACCTGAAGAGTTGAAGTCCGTCCAATCGTTGACGTCTATCAAGTTGTACAATAGAGATAGGCGGTGTAGTAGTCCTGTAGTATAGTTGCTGAAAAATTACAAAAATCCTTTAAATTAATTTGTACAAAGTTAAGACAGAGAAACTAGTATTTTTTTATATGTTTACACTTAGAATTATAAGAATTTAATGGTATCATCTAGAATTTTGTCGAATGATAGTTTTTGTCTTTAAGCTTAAAGATAAGTGGTAAGTTAAGTAATTTTGATGATTGTGATCGAATTGTATTGAAGAAACTACGTATTCAATTTTTCTATGTGATCAAAATTTTAATACTCAAAAGCAAAATGTGAAAATAGTACATATTTTTAAAATAAAGTAAGATTCCACGTCGCGTTTCTTAAATACTGGACGGTTTTGTTAAGTTTTTTCCATATTCTATTTTTCATACATTTTAGTTTTTAATAAAACACTCATATTCAAAAAGTACCCTTATACTTTGTAATAAGTTTTAACCAATATTTCCTTCCTACACAAATGTATTACAAGTATTAGGTAAAAATTAATTAAATTTTTGAATATTATGTTCTTAAGTTATATATCTTGAATACCTACCTTTTTATTTTGTTGATTATGAATGAATTTATGATAGCTATACGTTTGTTGATAATAATTTATTGATTTATTATATACGTTTTTATATAAAGCGTACTTAGATGGGAACAAATAAGATATAGATATTAATTTATTTGTGATACTCAAGTGTGACAGAAGTAGATAAGAAAATGCAGTATTTTTCTGTAAAATATTATCGCTAAGTGAATTATGTCATGGACAAAAATATGTATACCTATGTAAATAAAATTAGTTTTAAATTGCAAGCACTTTCTTTTAATAGCACATCATGATACCTGGCAAGCTATACTGTGATGTAGGTACTACTTTACCTAGCCCATATTTGGATAACACTTGCTATTTTCGAGAAAAAATAATATTTTTTCAACTATTTTCTTGCTCAATTTTTTGTACAAGTCGGATCGATGAATACTTTTGATATTTCTTTGTAATTGTGTACTTAAGACCTCCACTAATCTGTGATCTGTGTAAATGAATCCTCTATGTACCGTGAAATTTGAGTGGTTGTTTTCCCGTAGCAGAACAGTTTGCCTTTAGTAGTACTACCGAATCATACTAGTTATTTCTTGAAAAAAAATCTTGACGATGAGAAGACTCGGCGTAGTTTCCCAAATGCTGCCCAACCCAGCTGAATTCTTCTATTCTTATTTGGGGTAGACGGGTTCTGGAGTGGATACCGCGTCTCGGCAAACGTAGTGTAGGACGCCCGCAGGCCAGGTGGTGTGACGATCTGCGCAGGACGGCTGGTAGGAGCTGGATGCGAGTGGCCGAGGATAGAGAGAAGTGGCGTGCATTTGGAGAAGCCTATCTCCAGCAGTGGACAGAAATGGGCTGATGATGATGATGATGATGATGAAATTATATTTCACTGGTGTACTCACATGTCCAGCTTAGACATGACTACATAGTGCTCAGAGTTCTGTTATGGTATTCAGCACCAGCCTTCTTAGCGTAGTTCGTTTCACAGGTTTTTTTTCTTTATAGGCATGTAGTCTATAAAGTGAATGTTAGATTTAAAGCATCTAAAAAAATAGAATAGAATAGAAAATTACAGAATAGAATAATGTTAAAAATTAGTTGAAATATTGTCAATGATGGATGGTGGATGAATGGTGATGATGGAAAAAGCTTTCTAACGATAGAAGTCTGGTTGTTATTGGTCCTGGGTACCCATCCCATACATTGCCCGTCTACCTCTCGATCCGATTCGACAATCGGCTTCCTAGCGTATGGCAGGGGCACTAGCCAATGCTCCGGCTCGGTGGAACAGTGGTGCTCAGAGTTACTAACGGTCCCAAGAGTCGTGGGTTCGATTCCCACCCGAGACAAATATTTGTGTGACGAACATCGGTGTTTATTCCGTGTCTGGGTGTATTATAAAGTAGGATACACAAATAGTGTATCCATTGTTGATTCTGATATCCGTAATACAAGTGCTTAAGCTACTTATCACGGGATCAGATCAATGTATGTAATGTTGTGTAATATTTATTTATTTATATATTAAAGTCCTTGAAAAGTGCTTTAAATTCCACGACACCCCATAATGTCTATCTATATTTACGTACTAATCTATTGTATTGAATTTCTTATTGACAGAACAGTCGAGCGAAATATATCGCTAACATTATACCCAGTCCTTATGATGATACCGCGTCTTACAGTCGATTTGCCATATTCTGTCCAATAAATTTCCAGTTCAATTTTATGTGGACTACCACACACTACACGGTAATAATTATATCTGTGGCAGTTGTGTGTCAACCGTGAATGCACGTGTGAGCTATGGGAAAATGGATTACACCGTTCAAAAAACAGGTAGGATTTAGATTTTAAAATGGATTTCCAAAGGCAAAAGAAATCCCTGTTATGAACTAATTTCTGGTTGCCAGAAAGTTATGGGAATTATTGGGAATAGGATTTATTTTTCATGTCATAATTTGCAAATGAAAAAAAAATATTGTTCTTACTTTTTCGTACCCTATAAAACTAACCCACTTTTATACGCCCATACCCAAAAAAATCCCACATTAGAATAAATCTATTTTTATTGCGAATTTTGGGAGAGTAAAGAAAAATCGAGTCACATGATGCAATGGTATAAGGAATGATGGACTATTAGTTTTCTGACAGTAAATACCAGGTGTCTTGAGCTTTTGCCTTATCCAGTCTAGGATTTAGAGATCCACAGTTTGGCACTTATGGGCCCTTCTCGACAATAATCCGTTTTAAATAGAAATTAGCCGAATAGACTTAGTGGAACAATTGTTAGTGCCCTGACTACGGAACATCGATGTTTGTTCCGTATCTGGGTGTGATTATGTATTTATAAAGATCTACATATATGTATGTATGTATACAAATACAAACTTTCCATCGGGTTCAGATGGCCGTTTGCGAAGATGTCCTAAATATGTATTATTTCTTTACAAACTTTTATTATTAAATAGTAAAAATCTAGGCCCCCTTTCCTAAATGGTTCCACTAAAATGTAGGGTAGGAATTTTCGCCCTAGTTTAGGTTCGGCTCGTGCCCTAGCAGTGGGGACATATATGGGCTAATGATGAAGTTCTAGTTAGTTTTTCGTAGTGCTTAAAATTTTAATGCAGCAAAAAAATATGTTCACTCCGCTTTCGATCAGGAAATTAAAAAGTAGGTAGGCAAAAAAATATTGGCCTTTTCATGTATCTTAATTTGTACGAGACGTGAAAGCCAGTGCAATTAGAATGTAAATTAAACAATGTATGGATGATGAAATAATTGCGGTTATTGCGAACCGTTTTTGGTAATTTGTTTTATTCTATAGGTAAGTATTATCCTTTTATTTCAAGTATTATCCATCGTTTAGTTCGTCAAATGCATTTAATTCAGGTTAAAGCAAATCTCCAAATGAAAAGCAAAAAAAAGCTATTAATTTTATTAAGTTCAATGAATAATTTGAAACAAGACAGGCAACTCGTAATTGACAATATAATCCTAATTACACATATGCAAGCAAGCATTTATGATAAGAATTCACTACTCTCTTAATGATAAGATGAGAACATGCAACAAGGTATTTTCCTAAAAGCAAAAAAAAAAAAAGTTGTGAAAGCCATCCGCTCCCCCGTAAGTCCGGTGATAATGTCAAGGCCTCTTCAAGCCATCATTGTAGTCAGTTCGGAAAAAAATAGAGTTATTTAAAAAAAAAATAGAGAACCTTAACCTCTCGGTGCCATGCGAGAGGTCGCCAGTTCAAACCCCGCCACGTACCACTGCGTTTTTCAAATTTGAAAATGAATGATGATGAATATTGAAAAGCTTAAGAGTTTGTTTGTTTGTACGCGCTAATCTCAGGAATTGTTGGTTCAAATTTTAAAAAAATATTTTAGTGTTTGATAGACCATTTGCCAAGGAAGGTTTAAGGTTATATGGCATCACGCTGCTACCAATAGAGGCAGATAAACCGTGGAAAATGTTAGAAAACTGAAAGTGTCCGGGATGTTTACCATGTTGTTTTGTTTTAATGAGCTCCCGATATTTCGGCACTGTTGCAAGCGCCATGATCACGGGTGAACTGACAGACTTCGTGTGTAACCATGACAGTTTAAAATTATATACCTATCGTGGAAAATGTGTTAAAAATCGGGGAAAACGCTTACGAAGTCACTGGCACATTTAGTATAGGTATATTATATACATTTTCTTAGAGCTGTATAGAATTAAAATTCAAACCTAAGACTATAGGCTTTTAGGCTAACGTCCCCACTGAGGGTCTCGAGCTTACCCTAAAATAGGGCAATAAGACCTTAGTACAGATTCTTATCGGTTTCGAAGTAAGAGGCATCAGCCCCACGATAGTCCGGTGATGATGACAAGGCTAATCCAAATCCAAGCCATCATCGGAGTCATGTATTTGTAGAGAGCTTGGTAAGTGTCTTCTCGGTAGAATCAGCCTTCCGAACCGGTGGTAGAATCACTTATCTATTTGTTATTTATTTACTGTACTGAAGATTTGCAAGTGCATGTAAATCCTTACTAATATTATACATCCGAAAGTAACTCTGTCTGTCTGTCTGTTTGTTACGCTTTCACGCATAGAGTACTGGACCGATTTAAATGAAATTTGGTACAGATATAGTCCAGAGCCCAGGAAAGGTTATAGGTTACTTATTAACCGACTGCGCTATAAGGAAGTAATGTTTTACCCGTAAAACCGCGGGCGTAAAGCTACTGCCTATATAAATAAAGGAATTTTGACTTTTGCATCAAGACGATTCCAATGAGCCTAAACTCGATAAGGAGACGTAGTTTCAACCTTGGGATGCTATGGCCACCTTCCAGCTCCATCATATCAGCTTTCTAATATGATAATATTACAAATACAAATACAAAAATATTTATTTCAACTAGTAGGATTACAGATAGGTTTACAATGTGTATACAGATATTTATTAACCCACATAGTTGTATTTTTTTTTTATACAGCAGTTTACCTATGACACCTACACTAGAATTTAAACTGTATTGTGGTGTCTTTACGATTGTATTGGCAATAAGGATATCTCTACAAAATTTCAGATAAATCAGAAATCGACAAGTGGCACAGATTTTGGATGGTGCAAACTAACCAACTAACGAGGCAAGTCAAATAAAAGCTTGTAAAAACAAAAATCGTATATACTCGTAAACCCTAGTATAAACTTAGCACTACAAAATAGTGTCTGTACTATTAAATACTTTAATCACCATAATTGACTATTATTCTATTGACATTAGTAGCCGCGTAGAAGAAAATTGGTTGTCGATTGTTAATTAAGTAATTTAAAGAACTAATAAAATAGTATTACTATCTCGTATACCTACGTTGAAAGAATTAGGTACAGTTACATATATACTCTTTCCTGAACATTAAGGTGTAAAATGCCATTCCAGCTCATGTTTTCCCTCCCTCCTATTATCCCGGACTCTTGAGGTGGGGCGTGAAACGCCATTAAAGCAGGCCTTCAGGGTGAGTGCGACAGGTTCAATACGGTCTATTGTGCCAGTCGACATTAAATGTAGAGAAAGGAGTTGAGTAAATCAGGTGGAGTGAGGACATCTTGTTAGCCAATGGTAATAAAAATATAGACCTTTATCAATGCAGTATTAGCCAAAACAATTTTTTGTCTGTGCATATGTGCACGCATATCTTAGAAACGGCTTATCCGATTTAGATGTGGTTTCAGTAATATATTGTGGTAAACTCTACTTCGGTTTTACTGTTTGTTTGATGTCAATCGATTCATAATTAAAAAAGTTATTCTTATTTAAATACAAGTCCAACATGACGGGCGTTTTAGGGACGGGTATATAAAAAATGCTGCTTTTGTGTCTCGTTTCCACATGGAAAAAAGCGCTGGCTCTGTTAGTTTTTAAATATTTACAAATTGTTTAAGTATTATAATACCAGTCAAGTTAAATTGTGGGTCACGATAAGCCAACTCCGTTACTTAAACGATAAAGCTTCAGGATGTACACACAATAACAATATACTACAATAACACATCGTTGTTTCGCATAGTCGGGTGAAAAGGCGTCCGACCGATTTCGGCCATGGCGGCCAATCTCAATTAGAGGAAGATCCCAGAGCTGCCAGACGTCTGGCCGTCTGGTCAAGGTAGCAACTAGTCATATGATCACTGTACACCCCACCACTACTCACTATATAGTATATATTTTGTCCAATAGAAAATAAGTGACGTCTAGCAGCTCTGGGATCTTGGATCAAATGAAGATCAGCCAACTGCGCAGGATAATTATAGTGCACGTGCAAACACAAGTGCACTCTCTGTTCCCTAACCCTCATAGCTCGGTGTGACGGCAATCCGACATGACCGAAGAGAGATCGGGCGCAGGACCACCAGGCTTAACGAGCTTTCCGGGGTACGGGCGTACAAAAACCAACTTCCTGAATCCGGGCTGAGTAATTTCTAAACAGAAAAACTCACACAAATTTTGTTTTTTTTCTCCTAACTTACTTACGATGACGGCTTGGAGTAGCCATTGCCGGACTTGCGGGGGATCGGATAGCTCTCACTCCTAACAAATTTTGCGCGACCCCGGATTTGAACCGGGGTCCTCTCGGTCCTAACGCAGTACTTGCTACCAATAGACCAACGAAGCAGTCAAGTCGGACAATAAACTGTACGGTAAATTAAGTTGTCTTATTGAATTAATGAAATAGCCTTGTAGCTAATTAATCTAAGATAAGAGCTCTATATGTTTAAGCAAAGTTTAATACGCATAAAATGGTAATATTGTTTGGCGCCGAAATGGTAGATTAACAATCTATATTGCCCCATAGATATAACATCATTTAAATGCATCGTAAAATAAAATTTAATGCACATTTATAGTATTTATAATATCCCTGATAAAGTGAATAATAGTACCTACATAAATTCGTATAGTAATCGACGAGCATGAAGAGGTTGATGAATGTGACATCACAAGTTTAGCGAAAGTGGTGTGCCAGACCGTAGCACATGGCAGGAAGTGATCTCTGCCTACCCCTCTGGGAAAAGGCGTGATTTTATGTATGTATGTATGTACATACATTCAAAACCGAAGAGCTTGAGTAAATGTAGAGTCTGTTAATCACTTTAAAAAGCTTAAAGCTCAGTGCCAATGAGGCTATCGCGTGTGATTTGGGCACTAGAGGCACTAGTGTCGTGTGAGTTCCTCTAAAGTCAAAGTCAAAGTCAAAATTTCTTTATTTATACAGGGTGTAACAGGGGGGGTGGATCATCGTACACCCTGTATAGGCATTCACACGCACTTATAAATCGTCATTATATTAAATAAATAATTAAAAGATAAGTGATTCTAAATGTCAAATGCCACTGTTTGCCGGTATTTTCCTATTAAGATTAATATTCGTACATTTATCAATATGTAAGAGTCAAATTATCAATGAATGTGAGTGTTTGAAATATACTTAAAGGAAAATACTTAGGTTCGCCCATTTTTGAGCAAAATGTATAAAATACGATTAAGTATTCGTCATTTTATCGGTGAAAGAAAACATCGTGAGGAAACACCTGCGAAGAAATTCTTGGGGAGTGTGAACTTGGCCAACTTGGCCGGCATGGTTGTCCAAAAAAATTGCGTGAGTTTTCCTGTTATCAAATTACTCAGCCCGGAGTAAGGAAGGTGGCGGTTGAACGCCCGTGCCTCGGAAAGCACGTTAAGCCGGTGGTTCTGCGCGCGATCTATATCGTTCATGTTGGATTGCCATCTCCCCAAACTATGAGAGTAACGGAATAGAGAGTGCATTTGTGTTTGCGCGCACACTTGTGCACTAATATGTCTTGCACTTGCCTGATCTCAATTGAGATCGGCCGCCATGGCTGATATCGGACGCCTTATGATGATTTCCTGTTTGAACATGTCTGTTCCTGTTCCCAGTGCTTCGTATCAGCTGGTGTGTGCGTGAACGTGGGCGCCCACGGGCTGGTGATGGGCTTCTCAGCCATCCTGCTGCCGCAACTCCATGGGCCTGGATCTACCATACCTGTGGATGACTCCTCAGGGTCCTGGATAGGTGAGATGGTGCCCCTAATGGGTACAACTTGAATATCTTGCCATTTGTTCGGCATCTTAATGTTAAGGGATTAATGACAACATTTTGGAACTTTAAAGCTTTTCTATAGGTTTCAGATCTTATGTTCAGGGATTGAAGTCCTTATTTTGGTGGGAATGTCCCTCTATTAGATAATCCTCACGTTAAGGCTGTTTCTACCAAATAAATGCGGAGCTAAGCAGATATTGATATTAAAGCTATATCGGATTGCTTAGGTGGATACCTATGAGACTGTGTGGCCCTCGAGCAACACCATTAGCTTACAGTCCAAGAAGGAATTTGTAAAATTTTATTAGAATGTATCTAACCTTTTTGACTTTACTAAGTAACTTGATGATCAAAGACAACTAAAATTCGTGTCATGATTCTCGAAAGACGCAGTTTTGTATCCCCGAATACCTATGTTGTGCAAACTTGTGCAAGCTTTAGCACTTAAACAATTTTAAATTTACACCTATTTTAGTAATTCCAATTTTTTCAGCTTCTGTAGTCGGCTTCGCACTGGTCGTCGGAAACTTCTTAGCCCCCACCTTGATGGCCAGATACGGCAGACGAATCGCCAACATAGCCAGCATCACACCCATGCTGGTCGGATGGGTGACCGTGATGACAGCAAACAGCGTCTCCGCTCTCATCATCGCCAGGATACTCCAGGGAATCGCCGTAGGAATGAGCTCCACTATCGGACCTGTTCTCATTGGCGAATACACCAGCCCGAAAAATAGAGGTGCCTTCCTAACAGGCATTTCCTTAGCTATCGCTGGTGGAGTGTTAGCTGTCCACACTATAGGCTCATACATGAGTTGGCAGAGAACTGCTTTGATTTGTTTTATCATTGCTTTTGTAGATTTCATCATAGTTTATTACTCACCGGAGTCGCCTAGCTGGTTAGCGGATCAGGGGAGGTATGAAGAAAGCCGAAAAATCTTCAGATGGTTGCGAGGTTCTGGTGAGGAAGAAGAACTAAAGGAAATGATAGACGCAGCTATAATTATAAACGAGTCTAAAACTGATGCCAATATTAAAGATTCTTTCACCAAAAGAATGAAAGCTAACATAACCTATTTTAATGCAACGATAAGAAAGAGAGAGTTTTACAAACCGGTTATTATCATGATGCACATTTATATGATGGGGCAATGGGCTGGCTCTAATGTAATGACGTCCTACACGAAACGAATTTTCAACATCATCTTCGGTCCTGAAGTAAACATATCTCTTATAATCATCTCAATGGACACCCAAAGAATAATTTCCAATTCTTGTGCAGTTTTCATTATGAAGAAGGTGAAAAGACGAACGATGCTCTTTGCAACTATCAGTCTGAACATCTTCGCGTTTCTAAGTATAGCTGCTTATGTTTATGCGAAGACTCACTCCTTGTTACCATTTGATCATCCAGCTATTGGAATCGCACTTATACATATCCACATGCTGTCTATAGCTACTGGTACAGTGCCTCTACCATTCGTATTAGCTGGTGAATTGTACCCGTTAGAATACAGATCTTTAGCTGGAGGTATTAGTATATTGTTCCTTTCTGTAAATGTCTTCATACCAGTCAAGACTGCACCATACCTTATAACTACAATTGGGTTATATGGAACTTACGTTTTATATGCTGCAGTGGTCGCCTATTGCCTGATTGTAGCTGGTATACTTCTTCCAGAGACCAAAGATAGAACACTTCAAGATATTGAGGATGAGTTTAGAGGAAGGACGTTGACTCCTGAAGAGGTCAAATCTGTGCAGTCTTTGACTTCTATGAAATTGTACAATAGAGATAGGAGGTGTAGTAGTATTGTAGCTTTACCGTAATGTAATCATCGTTGCCTAGTATTCAATAAAGCAGCCTTTAGCAATATGGCTTTCACTGTTGAGTAGTTTTTCACTAAGGAGGACGATACATTTTACGTTAGACGATATTCTCTCTCATGTAACGTTCAGGCCAAATCAAATACTGGTTGTTTTTATGACTTTTCCGTTGAATAGGGATACATCATATGTTCTTATAAACGAGGTGCATAACGCCTTATTAGTTGTAGTCACGGGTTGAGTCAACTCGTGACTTATTGATGCAACTCAATTGAAAGAAGAATTTGTTACTGTATCAATAAAAAGCGTATCATTCGGGGATATCGTTACAAATCAAATTCACAAATTCATTTTTTAACTGTTAAGTTTTATTGTATTTAATTTTATTGAATGTTGTGTTATGAAATTAATCGTGTTGATTGTTGTAGATACTATGTACTTGTACTTGAGTACCTGAGTTCTGACCATATATCTTTTTAAAACATAGAAAATACTAATGACCCGTCCTCGCTTCTCTTGAATCCTTCTATCTATTAAAATAAACCATCGAAATATGTTGCGTAGTTTTAAAGATTTAAGCATACATACATGCAAACAGATGCGGGAAGCGACTTTGCTTTATATAGTATAAGTATAGTAGTGATTAGATAAGAAAAAATAAAATAAAGTAAACATAATATAATAAAAATATGCTTTTTATTCTTTCCTATGGTCAACATGGGAACCTTGCTAGCAATCCTTGCAAACACAAAGCAAACATTTGCTCTTTTACATATTAAAATGATTATAAAACAATAAAACAATAGATATTACCCCAGTCTTTTATTGAAAATTCCCAAGTGCTCTTTCGTATTATAGTAATTCCCTGGCGAGATTTGTTGCTTTATTGTATGTTAATGAACTAACTGGTAGATTAGAAGTTCATAAATACCTTTTATTAGGATGGTGGTCTAATCAGGTGATTATTATAAATTAAAGCTCGAGAGTTAAGAGAACAGCCGGTCTGCACTATCATCATCATCATCATCAGCCCAACCCTGTCCACTGCTGGATATAGGAATCTTCAAATGCACACCACTTCTGTCTTTCTTCGGCTACGTAATGTGTCTTTTAAGGTATACAATACAATCAATTACAGGAATAGACACATGTATACGTGGGTATAAACCGCCATAAATACTATGAGTTTATACAACTTAATCTAAATTATTTATTCACTTATTTATGATGTGTAAATATAATCTTTAAGCTGTTCCCAACCAGTTAACCATTCAGTAATATTCATGTCGATTCGCCCAAATATCATCTAACTCATCAAAGACTCTACCGACTTCAACTCTTTCAAAGTCAAATCTTCCTCGCCTTTGAATTCTTTTTCAATATCTTGCAACGTCCTATCCTTAGTTTCTGGCATGAAAATGTAACTATACAAAAGACAGTAGCTAACAATTGTAGCATACAAGCAATATGCCCCATACATGCCTATAGTTTCGAATAGGAACGGTAGAGTTTTAACACTCAACATGAAATTGAACGCAAATGACAATACACTTATGCTACCAGCTATTCCTTTGTATTGCAATGGGAATATTTCTCCTGCAATAATAAACGGTAAAGGCAAACTTACTGTGGCTATAGTAAACATGTGTATGTGTATAAGAGCTAATCCCAAAATAGAACAATCAAAGAGAAATCTGCTTTTAACAAATACATACGCCGCGATAGCTAGCAAGGCAAATATATTTACAAGTGTAATAGATAACAACATAGTTCGTCTTTTGATTTTCTTGATAATATACATTGCAACTATGTTGAAAAGTATCCTCTGGCCATCCAAAGCTGCTATATGGAATGCTGTGTTCTTATCCTTACCAATCACAATATCAAAAGTGTCAAAAATATACGTAGATAACACATTGACACCTGCCCATTGACCTAATGTGTACAAATGGACCATTATTAGAATAGGCTTATAGAATTCTTTTCTTATTATAGTCTCTTTGAAATCATAAATTTTATGAGCAATATCTTTAGCAACTATCTTTTCAGCTCTGGCATTATTAACAATCAAACCAGCTTTGATTATGCTTTTCAATTCATCTTCTTCTTCATCACCCCTTAGCCACCTGAAGGCTCTCTTGCACTCCTCATATCTTTCCTTATCAGCTAACCAAGTAGGGGACTCAGGGGAGAACATTACAATTGGCAAATTAGCAATCGCTATACTCATGCAGATCACAGAATTTGTGTGCCAACTAAAAAAGGACCCAATAGCATGTCCAATAAGAACGTAAATGGCACTTAGAACAGATATGGTCATGAGGAAGGACCCTCGATTTTTTGGCCTGGTGTATTCTGCTATCAGGACTGGTCCGACATTGAGACTGGCTCCCATGCTCATGCCTTGGATGAAGCGTCCAAGAATGATGACAGGGACGTTCTTGGCTGTCACGATGCACACCCATCCTAAGATCATTGTGATGACGCTGATCATGTTGCTGTTCCTTCTTCCGTAGCGGGAGACCACGCTTGGTATCAGCACGTTTCCGAGGATCAATGACATGCCTGGCGTCGCGGCTGGAACATGTAGTAAAAAAATAATAAATAAATAAAAAAATATGTTTATATTCTTACACAGGAGTGTTTAGCTTACTTTAGTACAGTTGGTATCATATGAAACACGAATGTGAGTCTGAAATGTCAGAATACATTAATTTACAGTGTAACATTGCTTGATGATTTTACAAGGTGCTTTGAAACCTTTTGTATTTTGTAAATTATACAAAAGGTTTATCTCATTGAATAGGAGCTAAACTAAACTTCACACATTGTTGTAGTATTTAATAGATTACGTTTCAAACAAACACGTACTATTTTTATGTAATCTAGACACGCGGTAGCGTGTCAAGCCAAGTTCAAGAAACAGAACTGGCGGACCGCACCGTGTGTAATATTACACGAACCATTTGGAACCACTTTTGAACCCCTCATAAATCAAAAACTATTTTACATAAACGTATCAAATTTGGCTCATATATTGTGACTTGCGAGATAAATATGTGTTCTAAATTTCATAAGCTTATCTCAAACAGTTATTTAGATATTAATGTTCAAAAATCCTCATTTTTATCATTGACTGACTGACAGATCAAAATTCTAACCCAGTTCCAAATGACCTAGAGAGTTAAAATTTGGTATGCAGATAGGTAATTACATGAATACAAAGGAAAAAATAAAAAACTGGCAATTTTTTAATAATTAGGTTTTTTTTTTTTTATTTTTTTTTTATTTTTATAAGAGGCTAACAAGATGACCTCACTCCACCTGATGGTAAGCGGTAGTGAGATCCACATATGAGGTCGACAGGCACAAAAGACCATGTTGAGCCTGTCGCACTCACCCTGAAAGCCGTGAAAAAGGAGACCACTGCTGCGGTTAGGTTCTATTATGAACGCTTAACATAAATACCTAATTAGTGCCTAATCACGCCTATATACCGGGGAAGGCAGAGCACTAAGTATATATTTAGGTATACATACTTACTTATTTACAATTAAGAGTAGGTACTTATAGTCGGTTCTCATATTTATTACTTAGGGTTATACCCCGTAAACGTAGGAAAATACAGTAACTGATTAAATTGTTTTATATTTATAAAGTCTAGTTGTAGTTTTGAATTTGTCCTTTTCAAAGGACCTACGGCGTTACGATGATATATACTTTTCTACAAAAAGTAATGATATCCAATCAAAAACATAAATGTGAAATGAGAGCCACGTTCAATATTATGATAATTGCCTTGGTTGTTGACTTCAACGACAAAAGAAGTGAGATCTAAATGGGTGCCAAGTTCAATGGTCAACCCTGAAATTTATTTATAAGTAACACTATAACATACCTATCATAATTATCTTCTTATAACATAAGATAATGTATGGTGGTAGCCTATGAAGGTCTGTCTTGGCTAGTTTTCTTTATTTAGTTAGTTAGTAGTCTAGTTAGTTGTCTTGGTTAGTTTGGTATTTGTCGGTATTTATTTTATAATTCCGAAAATTTGGATTGTTGGTAGAAACTAGCGAGCGAACATAATAATACGTTGGTAGGTTTATAGAAACTAGCCAAGACAGACCTTCATAGGCTACCACCATACATTATCTTATGTTATAAGAAGATATGATAGGTATGTTATAGTGTTACTTATAAATAAATTTCAGGGTTGACCATTGAACTTGGCACCCATTTAGATCTCACTTCTTTTGTCGTTGAAGTCAACAACCAAGGCAATTATCATAATATTGAACGTGGCTCTCATTTCACATTTATGTTTTTGATTGGATCTATATTACTGTGTTTTATTAAAATCTATTTTGTAGTTTTTGCGGGAAGCAGACATATATTCGCGTTTTTAATATTGGTAGCTTTCTTGCCTAATACTAAGCTAGCAGCTATGTAAGCGGAAAGCCTGCTTCCAGCTTAACAGGTAATATGTGGGAAAAATTCAAAGGCTTCAATACGTTTGGGAGCGATTCCCGGATGGTGTTCAAGTCCCCGGGCCAAAGTGGAGCAGATGAATTATTTAAAAAAAATAACAGCTACCCTCCATGACCTTTCATGACCAAAAGGTCAGATCTTGAAGAGAGGTCAAATCAAAGTACCCGTACCGATGAGCATGCATGAAGAGGATGATGGATGTGGAAGAAGTGAAAGTGGTGTGCCAGGAACGTAGCACATGGCAGGGAGTGATCTGTGCATACCCCTCTGGGAAAATGGCGTGATTTTATGTATGTATCTATCTCTGTTTACAAAACATCATCATCATCAACCCATATACGTCCCCACTGCTGGGGCACGGGCCTACCCTAAACTAGGGCGATAAGGCCTTAGTCGACCACGCTGGCCAAGTGCGGGTTGGTCGACTACACAACCTTAGAATATCTTTATAGGCGTGCAGGTTTCCTCACGATGTTTTCCTTCACCGTTAAAGCGTCGAATGATGGTACATATGAATTTCAAATTTGAAAAACACATTGGTACCTGGCGGGGTTTGAACTGGCGACCTCTCGCATGGCAAGCAACGACCTTAACCACTCGGCCATCGACGCTTTTCATTCTCACCTATCCAAGAGCCAGTATCTTCATCCACCTGTAGTTCAGCTTGCGGCTGCCGCATTTGCGGCAACATACCCGCTGTGAAGG
The DNA here is from genome assembly GCA_039566165.1 of Maruca vitrata. Lineage (NCBI taxonomy): Eukaryota > Metazoa > Arthropoda > Insecta > Lepidoptera > Crambidae > Maruca > Maruca vitrata. The sequence goes on along the minus strand of CM076936.1, from coordinate 896,736 downwards.
CCATCACCATCGCGGAACTCGCCAGGTTCATAGCCACTCCGGCGGTCACGAAGCACTGGAAAAAGAAGGGTGAGGAGTGAGATGGGTGTATTATAATTAACTATCATCTATCGGTTTATTTTACGGATGAGAGTTGATGACAAGGCTACTCCAAGCATCATAATATGTCAGTTAGGAAGAAAAATTGGTTCAGTAGTAGGCATTGGTGTGAAAGGGCGACAGTTGCGTAAAACCCGCCAAGTGACTCTGGTCTCTCTCGGTCAGGTCGCGTTCCGGGATCAGCACTGTACGAACCGGAGCCAGGGGGGAGGCTTGCTGCGGCAAGCGCCGGATCAGTAGAGTTTTAGCGGCGGTATTGTGCGAGCGGAGCGGGTCAGCCCGCCGGCCAGGGAGACCCGTAGCCCTTCCGACTGGCCAACTCCGACCCGCACAGCTCAATACCAATGCGAGAATCCACGCCTTGTCTCGTTGTTGCCGCAGCAGTGGTCTCCTCTTTAAGCGGGCTTTCAGGGTGAGTGCGACAGGCTCAATATGGTCTTTTGTACCTGTCGACCTCATATTTGGATCTCACTACCGCTTACCATCAGGTGGAGTGAGGTGATCTTGTTAGCTTATTATTAAAAAAAGTCGACACTCTATACAAATATTTGTGTGATGAACATCGGTGTTTGTTCCGTGTCTGGGTGTGATTATGTGTTTAAGTAATAAATTCATAAATACTATTTATGTATAGGTATTGACTGGCTCGGTGGAACAGTGGTTAGTGACCCTGGCTGGCGGTTCCGAGAGTCGTGGGTTCGATTCCCACTCGGGACAAATATTTGTGTGATGCACATCGGTATTAACTTAGTCTGGTCCATGAATGGTTAAAGAAAAATTTGCTGACATTAAATGCACAGAAAACAAAATTTATTTGTTTCCATAAGACACTCGCCTCCGCTCCGACTACGCATCTTAGTAATTTTGGAATCCATTCTTGCAATAATTCAGTTTCATGTAACTGTCAGACTATCGATAGGTGTAAACAAATTAAGTACCGTAAATGCGGGTTACTTTTATTGAGAGTAGGCAGTATTTCATTAAAACTCGTTAGATTTCCGTACGTAGATAATTTTATTTCTTAGCACAACAAGTGACATTTCAGATCCTTCTAGAGAGAGAACAACAGCGCCGCGCGTGGCGGAAACCTAAACTATAAAATGAACGTTTACGAAGGCGGTCCGAAACAATGTTTACAAAGACAGCATATTACTACTTTGACTACATTATAAATTTATTTATTCAACACTCCCACTTAAATTTATAAGGTAGACATAACAATTGATTTTAATTGCAAGTAAACATTTTTTTTAAATAACACTAAACCTCTTCGTATGTTAACACTAACATAAATAACAAGACTTAAACTTTAAACATAAACCTCTTCTCATGTTAACACTAACATAAATAACAAGACTTAAACTTTAAATATAAACCTCTTCTAATGTTAACACTAACATGAAAACAAAACTTAAGCTTTTAATTAAGCATTACCTTTATCAAATATTTCTTATCAACAACATAATATCTTAGCTCAAACTTAAAATCTAATTTATCAATCAAACATTCCTCAACATCTTATCTCTATTTGAAATAAATTTGTTTACAGGCAAAGCTTTAGTTAAGAAATCGGCTAATTGATTTGAACTCTCTACATATTTAATATCAACAATTTTATTTGCAACATTCTCTCTAATAAAGTTATATCTTATATCTATATGCTTACTTCTTCTATGAAAAACAGGGTTATTTATTAACTTAATTGTACTTTGGTTGTCGACATTTAAAGTAAATGAGCCTTGTGGCTCCCCAATATCACAAAGAAATTGCCTAAGCCATAAGATTTCTTTAGTAGCTTCACTAGCTGCCATATACTCAGACTCAGTTGTGGACAGTGCCACAGTATTTTGCTTACGGCTAGACCAAGTGACAGGACCTCCATTCATAAGGAATATATAACCTGTATTAGACTTCCTAGTATCCAAATCACCTGCAAAGTCTGAGTCAGAGTAGCCTACTAATTCAAAATTACCCTGATAGACAATAGACATGTCTTTAGAATTAATTAAATAACGCAAGATTCTTTTTACAGCTGTAACATGTGAGGGACCTGGGTTATTGACATACCTGCCCCCAACAATATTTACAGCATATGCTATGTCAGGTCTAGACACAGATGACAAGAATAACAATGCTCCCACTGCTTCTCTATATGGGAAACTAATTGATTCATTATTTAAGTTCTGAGATAAATGTACATTTACATCAGCAGGGGTATTACTACTCTTTGCATCTGATAAATTAAATTTATTTAATATTGTTTTAATATATTGTTTCTGACTTATGCTTATACAATCTTTTTCTCTATTTATTTCCATACCAATATATGAACAACCACCATCTATAATTCTTATATCAAAACTTTGTTTAAGAACATTTAATATTTCAGATAATATAACTTTACTTTTACACAGAAGCAATCCATCATCAACGTAAAGGATTAATGTTTCTTTAGTTTCTTTAAAATATCCTACAAACACACAATTATCAGACTGACATTGCTTGAAACCACAAATATCAAGAAAAGAACAATTTTTTTAATTCCAACATCTAGATGATTGTTTGAGACCATATATTGACTTAAGTAACTTACATGTTTTTAAAGACTGTGTTTCCAATCCCTCTGGTACCTCCATGTATATTTTCTCGGATAGCTCTCCATACAGGAAGGCTGTCTTCACATCAAATTGCTCGATCTGCAGTCCATCTCTCGCAGCAATACTCCGCAACACCCTTGTGGAGTCATACCTGCTAGTGGGGGAAAAAGTCTCATTATAATCTAATCCCTTAACTTGTGTGAACCCTCGTGCACACAGTCGTGCTTTGAATCGTACTATTTCTCCATCTTTATTCTTCTTTGTAGTAAATACCCATTTACAAGAAATAGGTTTCTTCTCTGTTCGGTCAGTCGATATCTAGGTTCGATTTTCTTCATGTGACTGGAGCTCTTCAAACACAGCTTCTTTCCATTGATGAGAGTTTGGACTATTCATCGCTTCTTCATATGTATTCGGTATTTCAATTTCTGTGAAATTGACTTCCGGTGCATTATTCCGACGTGGACGTAATGTGATATTTTTTTGATCTACCTGTTCCAAACGTATATGTCGTGGAAGTACATAAGGTTCATCTACTTCTTCTAAACTCTTCATACCATCATCTGAACTACTTTCTTCAGTATTGCCTTGCTGGTCAATAACATCTTGAGACTCAACCTGTGGGGTACACAACATAGAATGACCTTCCTGTCCAATTGTCACTTCTCCAAAACTTTGTTCATCTTCCAGTGTATTAACTTCATGAAACTTTACATCCCGGGATACTGTAATCTTCTTAGTATTTTTATCGTACATTCTATAATTCGATGGCCCCACCGAGTAAACGTGCATGTGAAAACCGACAATTCTACAGGAGAGAATAAAAACGTTTAATCCTTAGTGACTCGGGTATTATTATAGGTAGGTTAAAACAATGTATAGTGAGATTAAAGATAAAAAAATAATCTTTTAGCTGATATAATTTATTTTAAGGAATAGTCGTTAATTTAGTCAATAATCGAGAAAATCCATATTATACAATTACTCGAGTGAAATTAGAGTAGTCAGTTGACTGTTATAGATCATTACACGTTTGTTCGTGTGAATTTAAACGATGTTGATGAACATAACGCAATGATACACTATTATTCTAGGGAAATCACGCGTCTTATGATGGCGGCTGCAATTGTTTGCACGCTTGTATTACAAAAATATTTGGTGATCTATGGATGGTAATAAAAATTACATTTATATTCGTGTCATTAAGTTAGCTTTACAATGTGTTATGCATATTAACATTATAAATACACGCTATGTAATTGCATAATCTATATAGGAAAATAAACAAAACTTCTGTTTTTATACAGGGTGTCCCAAAAAGTAGTGTCAAGCGGAAGTCCTGAGATAGAACACCCCGTGGGGCATCCGAAACACCCCCATGTATGTTCCGCGATTTTTTGTAGTTTTCGAGTTATGATTATTTTTCTAAAATTTTGAGAACAACTGACCTAACCGATTAAAAATATTATAGAGAAAAAAGTATTTGACTTTTTTGAGTAATTCTTTTTGCAAATCAATTTTCATGAGTTTTTCTTTAATGCCTAAAATATTTGTCTCCATAACTTATATGGAAATTATCAAAATTATGGTACAAACTGAAAAGTTACGTTCTGTAAATAATGTCTTACAATTTCAACGTTAAATTTAAGTTATTATGAGGTAGCTGCATGGCTCCTAAGTAACTTTAAAAACTGCGCTAGATTCTCAGCTTTCATAATCATTAATAAAAACTGGTACTTAATGGGCTACTTTTGCTGAAATCGGTCTACAAAGACAGAGAGTTGGATAATTTCCATATAAGTTATGTAGACAAATATTTTAGGCATTAAAGAAAAACTCATGAAAATTGATTTGCAAAAAGAATTAGTCAAAAAAATCAAATACTTTTTTCTTTACAATATTTTTAGTCGGTTAGATCAGTTGTTCTCAAAATTTTAGAAAAAGAATCATAACTCGAAAACTATACAAAATCGCGGAACATACATGGGGGTGTTTCGGATGCCCCACGTGGTGTTCTATCTCAGGACTTCCGCTTGACACTACTTTTTGGGACACCCTGTATATTATTTTTATTTATTATCATAATAATAACAATGAAACTATTTTTTATAATAATCAGCCTTTGACATTCATAGAGATATTTCTCATTACTGTAGAAATTGAGCAAAAATCCACAAAAAAAAAACAAACATCTTATAAGCATTTTGAGAACTAAATAAATTCCAACATAATCTTTAATGAAATTGTCGTCATCTCAGCTCATTGCTGCCTACTGCTGAGCATAGGCCTCTTCCGAAGCTTTCCAACAAAACCCAGCGATTTTCACCAGGTCGTCGGCCCATCTGGTAGGTGGTCGTCCCACACTGCGCTTTCCAGTACGTGGCCTCCACTCCAGGATCTTTCGGCCCAAACGACCGTCCAATCTTCGTGCTATGTGGCCGGCCCATTGCCACTTCAGTTTGCTAATCTGGTGGGTTATGTCAGCAAGTTTGGTTCTTCTACGGATCTCCTCATTTCTGATTCGATCACGTAGAGAAATGCCGAGCATAGCCCTCTCCATAGCTCTCTGCGCGACATTGAGCCTTATAAAAAGATCTTTTGTGAAGCACCACGTCTCAGCGCCGTAAGTCATCACAGGTAACACACATTGGTTGTACACCTTTGTCTTGAGACACTGAGGTATTTTGGACGAGAACACGTTGTGCAATTTCCCGAACGCTGCCCAGCCGATTTGCAGCGGCCTACAGACCTCTCTCTCTAAAGTTGATTTTCCTAAACGGATTGCCTGTCCGAGGTAGATATATTCGTCCACAATTTCGAGAGTAAAGTTCCCAACAGTTTGTACGGTGGGTGCAACATGGGCATTAAACATATTTTTTGTTTTATCCATGTTCATTCTAAGACCCACTTATGTTAGGAAACTTATCGAGGTCATCGAGCATTTGTCCTAGATCTTCCAGCGACTCGGCCATGACTACGATGTCATCAGCAAATCTAAGGTGAGTGATTTATTTTGCCTTGCCAATAATATTGATACCATGTCCTTGCCATTCCAGCAGCTTAAAGGAATCCTCCAGAGCAGCCTGCAGTAAACAGTTTCGGAGATATGACAACTACCTGTCGTACTCCTCTTTGTAAGGGGATTTCCTTCGTGCGATTTTCCTGTTCTCAGACTGACATGGTGGCGCTGTTATACAAACACTTCAATACTTCAATGTACCGATAATCTACACGGCATCGCTGTAGGGATCTAAAAACCGCCCAAATTTCGACGGAATCGAAGGCTTTTTCATAGTCCACGAACGCAAAGCATAGTGGCCGATTATACTCCTCCGTCTTCTGTATAATCTGTATAGCCTTTTCGGGAACCGGCTTGATGACTTCCAGCCTTCCGAACAGGCTGGAAGTCATCAAGCCTGCGTTCGAGACGATTCGTGATGACTCTAGAGAACAGCTTGTAGACATGGCTTAGCAGTGTTATGGGCCGGTAGTTCTACAGTAAGGTTTTGTCACCTTTTTTGAAGAACAAAACCACAACACCCCTGTTCCATGCTTCTGGCATTTTGCCGTCGAGCGGGTAGAAATAAAAGAGCTTCTGAGGGACTTTAAGTACCGGTGTTCCACCCGCTTTCAGGAGCTCTGTAGTGATTCCATCCTCACCCGGTGTCTTGTTTTTCTTAAGTTGTTTGAGAGCCATTCTTATCTCATACAGGCTGATGTCCGGGATGTCTTCGGTATAGTGTCGGGTTAGCTTGGCTCTGGGGTCTGTCGCCACAATAGCTGGCTCACCACAGTCCGAGGTATATAACTGCCCATAGAACCTCTCTATCTCCCGTAGCAACTCTGACTTGTTTGACGTCACGCGTCCATCTTCAGTCTTCAGCTTTGTCAGTTGGCTTTGCCCAATAGACGCGTCTCTTGCGAACACTTTGGAGCCTTGGTTCCGCTTAATTGTATATACGCTGGGTATTAAAGGAGCGTAAATCATGTCGCAGAGACTTCCTAATCAGTCTATTCAGCTGCCTATATGACTCAGCTTCATCCGAAGTTTTCAGCGTCAAAAAACGTCGACTAGCCATGAGGTGTCGGGTATGGTCGGATAGATTTTTGAGGTCTTTTTTTTACGGTGGCTTTTGAAAAACTTGGACCGTACCGTATGAACAGTTTCAGTTTACAGCCTGCTATTTATATCTTCCACTGATGAACAGCAGTCCAACCATTGAAAGCGATTCGACAGTTCAAGCTGAAAGCTCTCGGGGTTTTGGATATGTGCCTTCGATGGTCGGAGCGCAGCCTTCACCAGACGCGTTCTTTCCAGTTTGACGTTGATATTCAATGTGCCTCTAACGATACGGTGATCACTTTCGGTTTTAATCCTGTTGATCACAGAGACGTCGTTGAAATGACGTCTCCTAATGGTCATGATGTAGTCTATCTCATTTTTAGTTCAGCCGTTCGGACCCAACCAGGTCCATTTTCTGTGCGGCGACTTTCGGAAGAATGAATTCTTCATAAAAAGTCCTTCTTTCTCCATAGAGTCAGCTATCATCTGTCCCCTGAGATTCCGATGTTTATATCCAAATCGTCCCACTTTCAGCTCACCATCGCTTCTACGGCCCAGCTTTGCATTGAAGTCTCCCATTACAACAGTGAATACAGCTTCCACTTCAACACTTTGTATTCTTACGCCGTCACCACACGGCTGGTGCTTGATTTATAGCAATAAATTATAAAACTTATCTATTTTGGTAAGAAACAATGCAAAATTATTTGCTAAGTTACTTCTCGTGCAAGACACATTACTCAAAAAAGCACCAAAAAAATATACACGAATAAACGTGCAAACGCATATTGCCTATACTTAACAACAAAGAACTAACAATATCAAACGTTTTGCTGTTTATACACGTTTATTCTTGTGAAACAGAGAGAGTATGAAGCATGTAATAGTCACTTAAAATAATATTCTTGGGACAAAAAAATATATTATTTCCGTGGAAAAAAGGTTTTTAATGCAATTACAGGCTTGTTTATGATCAAAAATTCTAAAAAAATTGGGGAGGTAGAGGAGAGGCTAATGTAACGAAATACCAAAAAAAATTTTTTGTGCAATGGCTATTACACGTTTATTCGGTGGGGCCATCGAATTATCATGTTCATATCCAACCAACAACATCTTAACACTTTTCTTGGCCAGCTTTCTTCTTTTTTCTTTTGGTACATGTACATAGCCAATAGATCCAAATGTTCTGATATGTTGCAAGTTAGGTTTCACTCCATGCCACAGTTCAAATGATGTAACATCTCCTGTCTGGCTTGATGTGTTTCTATTTAATAGATATATGGTACAGTTCACTGCTTCTGCCCACATATTTAAGGGAACATTCTTTGCATATAATATTGTTCTTGCAGTCTCCATGATAGTGCGCATTTCTCTTTCTGCTCTCCCATTCTGTTGAGGGGTATATGGGGCAGTACGTTCATGTGTTATTCCCTTATTCTGCAAAAAAGATGTAAATTCTTGATTCACATACTCACAACCATTATCCGTATGTAATGTATGCAAATCCCGTTGAAATTTATTTTTCACAATTGCACTGTACTTCAGAAACCATTGGAATACTTCGCTCTTATGCTTCATGAAGTAAACATGGCGATAACTTGTCGCTCCGTCTTTGAACAAAACAAAATATCTCATACCCGACACAGAAGGTTCTTCTATAGGGCCACACACATCGCTGTAAACAATTTCACCAGGCTGTGTTGGACCTCGGGTAGATTTCAGGAAGGGACGCCTTGCTTGTTTTCCATACTGGCATGCTTCACAAACAAATTCCTGATTTCCACTTAATGTAACAGGAATCACGCCATTCTTGCTCATATTTTGAAGCTCCTTGACATTTAAATGCCCCATCCTTTCATGCCAAACTTTTATATCTGTTTGCACAATATTGCAATCTTCCTGCTTGATTGTTCTGATGTCTAACTCATACAAGTTATTTTCTGTTAGGTGTCCACTCATTACAACAACATTATTTTTCAAGATTGTTGCTTTGTCACAACTCTTCATTATCACATATCCTCTCCTAGTGGCAGCACCTTCCTAGAACAGGTTTCTTCGCAAATTAGGTACATATAAAACATTCTCTAGTTTACATTTCTCCCATGTACCATTAACATTTTTATTTATCAGTATGGTTCCTTCACCACATATTTTTATACTCTGTTTGTTACCTAATGTAACAGAATTGTTGTCATAAGACTCATTGAACTCACAGAAGTAATCTCGCTTGTAGGTCATATGCATTGAAGCTCCACTATCGAGTATCCATACCTCTTCATCGCGTTCCCGCAACACAGCATTGAACGCTAACATATTCACCGGTTTCTTATCATACTTCTTCTTAGGTAATCGGCAATCCTTTGCGAAGTGGCCTCTTTTATTGCAGTTATAGCATACAAATCTATGACTTGACCCTTTTGATCATTTGAAGCGTTCTTTCTAATTTCATATCTTGATTTGAAATTACTTTTTGATGCTATTAGTGCTGCCTCACTACTACTTGCATCATTGGCAAGGCTGGCTTCTTCATCTATTAGCCGGGAAGTGAGGTTTTGAATTGTCTGACTTTCTTCATCTAGTGAGAGCCATGCTTGTCTGAGTGAACGGTATGTTGGTGGTAATGTGCTCAGAATCTTGGTCATTACCGCAGTCTCACTGATTTTCTCACCAGTTTCCCGTAGCTGCTTCGCTAAACTTTCCACTTTGGACACATGCTGTGCCATCGTGTCACTGGCACCATATGAATATTGGTAAAATTTCTCATGAACCAACATTTTGTTATATTCAGATTTCTGCTCATAGATGGCTTCCAATTTTGTCATCACTTCTTTAGCAGTCTCGCAGTTTTCTATTAGAGATATCTGGTTCAAATCCATGGACGATGTGAGAATGAACATGGCCATGTTACCGGCCAAACCCGATTTCAGGACAAACTAGTTTAGCCTAGGCCAAACTAGTTTGTCCTAAGCCTGTCAGGATAAACCGGTATAGCCTAGTCCAAACTAGTTTGTCCTAAGCCCGTTAGGATAAACCAGTTTAGACTAGGCCAAACTAGTTGATCTTGATATAGATACGCATTATCTAGGATATACTGGCATGGCCTTTTCCATACATTGTAATATGTCAAGAAAGTCAAAATAAATAGATTATCCAAATAAAATCCTCCGCAATAGGAAAAATAATAATTTTATTATACTATAATCTTATTTCTTGTTTCTTATAAAGATAGGATAAACCGATATGGCCTTCTGTTTACAAAAATTAAATTTAAAAATTGTGATAGCATAAAAATTAAGGGAGTTATAGTCAAAAAAATATTTTATTTTTCTCTACTCCGTAACTGAAAATTTCGGCATGTGATTATTTGGAGCAATGTGAGAGTACGCAGTATAATACAGAGACCCAAAACTATTGTATTGTGTATAAATATACATAACTATCTGTGCCCGCGACTTCGTTCGCGTGGACTATGAGATTTTACATCCAAAAGTTTTTGCCCAATAACTCCCGTTCCCGTGCGAATTTTGCAATATCATAAAAGATTACTTACTCTATATTTACACACTAATGTATTTCTTTGTGTTTTTTCAATTTAGGGGTTGTTTGCAAGGGTTGTAAGATTTTCAAGGGTTGAAATTATTTTAATATGAGGTCATTGTGTTAGAAAACACTTCACGACTTCATCACTCACTATTAGACATGTTTTTTATCGATTAAAGTTTTTCGATTAAGGTTTTGTTTACACCCTTTAAAAATAATAGGCGCAGTTCAGATCATTTTCACTTTTGAAGTTATGGGGTACATAATACTCATATGATTATTTCTTTTTATTATTATTTGTTAAAGTATGATTGTTGGTATTATCATTTATTATCCACTAGCGGCCGCCCGCGACTTTGTCCGCGTATTAATGGGTTTAAGTAGCAATGATGAATTAAAATAGCCAAATAGCCAGCTACCTCCATACCACGTTTTATAAAAATCTATGACCGTAAAAGTTTTCCCATACTAATTTTCACCCCCCCCCCCCCCCCCAATGAATGAAATTAAAAAAATAGCGCTGATGTCTCTCCGGAGTGCCAGCTACCTCTATACCAAGTTTTATAAAAATAGACAAACACGTAAAAATTCTCCCATACAATTTTCCCCCCCCCCCCTCCCCCCTAATGAACCACATGGGGATTTAATTTTAAAAAAAGTAGCCTATATGTTATTCCAGAGTGCCAGCCACCAGCATACCAAATTTCATGAAAATCGGTTCAGAAGTTTGAGCGTGAAAGAGTAACAAACATCCACACATACATCCATACATCCACACATCCATACATCCATACTTACAAACTTTTACGTTTATAATATTAGTAAGGATAATTTTTAACGACATAATAATTGTAATAATTAAGACATTATTGCTTACATAAAAAAACATTTATTTCTTGCCAAATATAGTATGATTGCACGAATGAAAACTTAACGACGAATCATTATAAGAAGTAAGAAATAAGATTATAGTATAATAAAAATTATAATTTTTCCAATTACGAAGGATTTTATTTGGATAATCTATTTATTTTGACTTTCTTGACATATTACAATGTCTGGAAAAGGCCATACCAGTTTATCCTAGATAATGCGTATCTATATCAAGATCACCTAGTTTGGCCTAGTCTAAACTGGTTTATCCTAACGGGCTTAGGACAAACTAGTTTGGACTAGGCTATACCGGTTTATCCTAACGGGCTTAGGACAAACTAGTTTAGCCTAGGCCAAACTAGTTTGTCCTGAAATCGGGTTTGGCCGGTAACAGCCATACCGTCGTCTTTATTCCATTGCACTTGCGAACTGGTTTCATCTGGTCTTGCCTTTTCTATATTTAATCCTTTTGCTCTCAACGCGCATTTCACTTGGAATTTCCATTGTTTGAAATTTCTTCCATCAAACTTCTCAATTTTCATGGCGTTCGTAACCTCCATTGTAGGTTAATTTTTTATCGGTCGTAATCTTGCTCTTAACTTCAGTTTATTTATTGAAATATATATTCTTCGAATGCCTGGGCCCATAACCTATTGAGAGTAGGCAGTATTTCATTAAAACTCGTTAGATTTCCGTACGTAGATAATTTTATTTCTTAGCACAACAAGTGACATTTCAGATCCTTCTAGAGAGAGAACAACAGCGCCGCGCGTGGCGGAAACCTAAACTATAAAATGAACGTTTACGAAGGCGGTCCGAAACAATGTTTACAAAGACAGCATATTACTACTTTTGACTACATTATAAATTTATTTATTCAACAACTTTGACCAAAAAATTTATATTGTTTTGCAAAAATAGCTACATTTTCGATAGTGTTAAATATATAAATGTAAGATTATTTTGATATGAAGTAAAAGATGTATTTAAAAATTTGTGATACACAAAAAGAGAAAAAAAAAACATGTTTTGATATATTTTTTATTTTTTGGGCCAATGTTTTTCTTAGAAGAGGGCTATATTAGCCCATGAAAAATTTGTCCATTAAAAATCATGTTACAAGCTTTGTTGGGTCAATAATTGGGAGGTAAACAGATGAACGCAATATTGTTTCTTTCGCACTCCTCTAAGACTCTTGAGTTGATGTGTGAAGAAAGGTTGTCTCCAATAATTACTTTACGGCCAATTTGTTTTTTGAGGATTGGAAGCAAATGTCTAAGAAACCAGTCTTCAAAGGTTACAGCGTCAATCCATCCACTTTTAGTCCTATTGTAGCGCGCGCCTTCTGGTCCATTTTCCATCCAAGTTGTCCACAGATGTTCAGACTTATAAATGATGAAGATGGTATTTCCTGCAGCATTGCCACAGAACATAACACTGAAAGATACCTTCGTTGCATTAATTATGTTTTCAGGATATTTTGTACCTCGTCTGCAAATAACAGTTTTCCTTCCAGGGTCGTTGCATAGGTTCGTTTCATCAAAGTTGTATATATTTTCCGGTGGAACGTTTTCAATATAAAAATTAAAGTCGATTGGTCGAAATATTCATAAAATATTATTGGCTTACATTGGCCCATACTCTCGGGTAACATTAACCCAGGGCCAAAATTACCCGAAATACGGGACAAAGTATACCTACATTACTTTTTCTCAAATAGTAATACTTAATGTTAATAAAACGAAATGAAATTCACTTGACCACACCCCTAAAGATATACATAATAACAACAAAAACAATTCAAATGATTAACTTGTTAAAATAACAGAGTTTAGTGAGAAAGTTTGCACAGATATTTTACGTACCTTATCACATCCAAAATGTTGAGTGAACTGACAGGTTTGTACATGATCGCGAGTTCGGTCAAACGACACTCTATTGGACGACAATAATGCCATCTTACATTTTTGGTCGGAACTTTTACGAATGCGCTATAAACACTGACGCGGCGGGAGTTTCGATCATTATTTTTATTTGGGACAAAGTTATCCCCTAGGGCTAAAGTAACCCGCATCTACGGTACCTCGGTGTCATACTTGATCAAAACCTAAATTTCATAGCCCATATTAATAATTTGTCTGGTAAAGTTAGAAAAACTATTTATATAATGAAACAACTCCGAAACGTTGCTGATATCAAATTGCTTAGGTCCATTTACAAATGTCTGTGTCAGTCCTTACTATTATATTGCTTGACCAATTGGGGTGGTATCGCAAAGACAAATATGATAGAAATAGAAAGAGCCCAAAGATCTGTACTAAAAACAATGTTAGGTAAGCCCTACAGATATCCAACCATTGATGTCTACAAAGACAGTAATGTACTAAGTGTACGGCAGCTATTCATACTAAATGCTTGTTTAAAAACACAAATCTGTCCCCAACCATCATATGTACAACTCGATTATGGCTAGCAGAGTTTATAAAATACCAAATATTCATTTAAGAACTACATTTGCTTTCAAAAAGACTTCCTCCACATGTACATATCTCAGTCTATAATAAAATAGTTAAATATTGTGATATTAAATCATCGTCAACTCATGAAGCTAAAAATGTGATAACTAAATGGCTCAAAACTTTAACGTACGAATACACAGAAGAATTACTTACAACGCTGTCTCATATATTACTATATTATATAACTTATTTTTATGTATTTATTTATATCTGGTTAATGATTATTATCATTCGAGTAAGTACTATGTATTGCACTCGCACGATTTATTTTATTTTTAAGCATTGTCATATTATAAACAATTCCATGTAATGATGTCACATGAGGCCGCTAACTTTAAGTAAAACGTATGAACACCCACGATACAGATTGATTCTAGTGTGGGTATCATAGAATATTGTATTGAATAACCTCGACCAACACTGTAAGAATTCATTGATTTCTTTCTTTTGTCGTTTTTAAAGTGCTTTGTACTTACGTGTTGTCTAATAAAAAAATGATTTTTTGAATTTGAATTTGTTCCGTGTCTGGGTGTGATTATGTATTTAAGTATGTATTTATAAATATATATGTATGTATATCAGTCTCTGACGCCCATAGTAGGTACAAGCTTTGCTTAGTTTGGGGTCAGATGACCGTGTGTGGAAATGTCCCAGATATCCCAGATATTTATAATATCAGTCTTTGATATCCATAGAACAAGGTCTGCTTAGTTTGGGGTGAGTAAAAATATTATCTTGTGAATTTCTATCAATGGTTATTCAATTCTGACATGGATTTTCAACATACCTACTTTAAAACAACATGAACCTACCCATTAAATATTTCATGATGAGTAAATAACACTCGTTTTGTTTAATATATTCACGTTAACATCTTTGACACGTTTTCATTCTTCATGCACGAGTGTCAATTTACATGTTATTAATGTGTAAATAAACCACGGTTGAATTTTTCTAGGTATAAAATTAGGTTAATACTTCATTGAAAAACGATCGATTTCGGAGGACGATACTGTTGTAACTTTGCGAATTTAGTTTGGAATATTTACTATGTTACATGACAGTCCATGCACACATCACATTTCACCTTAAATAATGTTTGAATGTATCTAAAAATCCTTTTTTTGTCGCGGTGAAATGCTTTAAAGAGGGCACCATCAGACGAACAGTAAGTAAACGCATGTAGACCCATAAAGTCTAACATTTTATTCTCATCATCAGCCCATATACATCCCCACTGCTGGAGCAGTTTAGGGTAGGTCCCTACCCTAAACTAGCGCGATCAGTGGGGCTACCATGAGTTTAAAACTTACGCGCTCGATATCGACTACGTAAATATGTCTATGAAAAACATGTACAGCGCCGGCTGGTGGTTACGCGAAGAACTAAAATCGGCCGTATGAAAAAAACAACTCGATAGGTTTTTAACGTAAGTATGTTTTCGATAGCCAACTCATGTTAGGCCCTCAGGCCGCGAGTCAACCACGCTGGCCAAGTGCGGGTTGGTCGACTACACAACCTTAGAATTTCTTCATAGGTGTGCAAATTTCCTTCACCGTTAAAGCGTCGAATACATACCTACAGACAAATTGAGCCTACTTC
Organism: Maruca vitrata; assembly: GCA_039566165.1. Lineage (NCBI taxonomy): Eukaryota > Metazoa > Arthropoda > Insecta > Lepidoptera > Crambidae > Maruca > Maruca vitrata. The sequence goes on along the minus strand of CM076936.1, from coordinate 881,443 downwards.
AGTTAATTATGTTGTATAATAATAAGTAGTATAGTAGTATTTAGTACCTGTTTGGCGACCGGAGTCCGAAGTACCCATTGTGACATGCTGTCTCCGCGATTCCATCTTGGTACTGAGGAGAACGGCGTGAATCACCTGAAAACACATTTCAATATATCCATAATAATATGTGTGTACAAATGTTTGTATGTTCGACGTTGTGGGCAATATGAGCTAACAGTCACGAGGTCAATATACAAAGATTAATATATGTTTGGAGGAATGTCTTGTGTATAGCAGACTATGATTTTTTTTTCTTTTTATATGGTCAACTACTGTAAATAGTTTGTATATTACAGTAAATTACAGGTTAAGCTTCATATTGAAACTGCATGCCGGTAAAGGATGCGCATAGCATTCACTTTTATATAAATCTTAATCTTGTCAGTATATAGTGCACAAACATATGTAAAAAAATAAGTGTATTCTTTCATCTGTATAGAGTTTCTTGGGTAGATAATTTGTTATGAATGGGGAAACCTCAGGCGAGCGGCGAGGGACCAACGGATTAACACTATGTTATGGCACAAGGGATGTTAATGGTGGGATGGACAGCAGTCAAAACACAATATTTTTTGGATGGTGAAGGAGTCGAACTCTGGACCGCTCATTATTTATGCTGTGTTTTGAACTTAAGATTAAAAAATATGAATAGGTACCAATACATTTGCTTGATAACTTTAAAAACTGTCAACCAAAGTCAAGAAAAAAAACTAGTTAAAACTCATCAATATTAAATGTGTCAAAAGACTTTAAGCAAAACGATACATGATGTTATAATGATACCGGCAAAAGTTTTAAAATAAACCTTATGAAGAGGAAAAACAAAGTTTATTTCGCATTGTTTTCCAGTAGACTATTTTAGTAATTAGTAATTTTTCACATAATTAGGCATGTTGTTACGCTGTTTTGACGCGAGGCTGAGTCAGGGTAGTATTATCAAAAATTGCAGCTAAGAGAAAAACAAATGAATAATCTTCATAATAATGAAGTTACAAGATTCATTCATAAAATGTATGCTATAAGAAGTTATAATAGACGTCCGACCGATATCGGCCATGGCCATTAGGGGTGAGAGCCATCCGCTCCCTGGCAAGTCCAATGATGATGACGAGGCTACTCCAAGCCATCATAGTATGTCATTTAGGAAAAAACAACGGCCATAGCGGCCGACCTCATTGGAGCTACAGCCAACTGCGCAGGACAAAATATAGTACTGCTATACTATGCTCTCTGTTCCCTTACTTTTATAGTTCGATCGATGAGAGATTGGGCGTAGGACCACCGGCTTAACGTGCTTTCCGAGCAACATCCTGACTCCGGCCTACTGAGTTTTTTTTTACATAAAATTTCACATAAATTTTGCCAGACCTGGGACTCTAAACGGGGACCTCTAGTACTAACGCAACGCTTACTAAAAATAGACCAACGAGGCATTCCCTTAAGTAGGATAATATATCCCACCCTACTCGTGGTAATCGATCGTGGAGTCCACATTATGAGGTCGGCAAAATAGACACTATTGAGCTTGTCACACTCATTCTGAAGACCTGCTTTAATGCCGTTTCAGGCCCTGTCTGAAGAGCACGGGATTATATGTATAGGTAGGGAGGGAAAACATGAGCTGGAAGACCATTCCATGCCTTAATAGTACTGAGCAGAAAAGACGAACAATGTCTCAGTCTGAGCCACCAGCGCCTGCATGGTATGTGATCATAGATGGCAGCGCGGTCCAACACGAGTTGATCGGCAGTGGAAATAGAGACTGTAGAAAACACTTAAACCGACAAAGTCTTTACGTAACTGTTGAGCTTCCAGGGTTTTTGGACACATCTTGATCAGCGGTAATTGCTTGCGGAGCCATCCCAGAGGTGAGAGCAATATTTCACACACGGGCGAACTTGTGTCTTATACAAAAAACAGAACTGCACCAGGGTGAAAAATCATCATTATCATCAGCCCATGTCCCAATTGCTGGGGCACGGGCCTACCTAAACTAGGGCATTAAGGCCTTAGTTAACCACGCTGGCCAATTGCGGGTTGGTTAACTACACAACCTAAGAATTTCTTAATTTAGGTTTGAAGGTTTCCTCACGATGCAGCGATGTTTTCCTTAACCGTTAAAGCGTCGAATATTCGTTATCGGGAATTCTAAATTAGAAAAATACTATGGCACGAGGCGGGGTTTGAACTGGGTACCTCTCGCATGGCAGGCAACGAGCTAAACCACTCGCCCATCCACGCTATTTGACGGGTGAAAAATAGCTTTATAGAAAATATTATTAACAAATCTTCATTTAGTTTTCGGGTATAACTTGTGCCTGATGAAATAAAGTTGCAAACGGTCCACGTTAAATAATATTTGCTTGTAATATTTGCAAGGCATAAGTATCACACACTTTGTATTCATGAATCTGGAGGCCTGAGTAGTAATGGTATGTAACTTTAAAATTGCATGGTTCATTTTGGTACTGAGTAGTCATAGGTTCAAATAGTGCCTACAAAAGCCCAGTAAATTCAACGCGATTCTTTAGATAAACAATTTTTTTAGAGATCGTGTCCATATTGCAAGTTTTTTGAGTGAATCGTCGTCAGTAAGCGTCGATGGCCAAGTGGTTAAGGTCGATGCTTGCCATGAGAAATGGTCGCCAGTTCGAACCCCGCCAGGTACCAATGTGTTTTTCAAATTTGAAATTCATATGTACCATCATTCGACGCTTTAACGGTGAAGGAAAACATCGTAAGGAAACCAGCACACCTGAGGAATTTTTCAATGGTGTGTGAAGCCATGTCAGAGGCCTACGGGCGGTTTAATAACTCTGACACCAGGTTGTTCACCAACCATACGATAAGAAGAAGAAGAAGTGAACCGCGTCACTAGAAGTTGTTCAATCCCCAGCTCTTGAAGGATTGCGACGTTAGTGCGAAACTCGGTCCAAGAGAATCCATGAATTCGTCTCCAGCATCGCATTTCCAAAGCATTTATTTTTTACTTCTCGTGTCCTCTCACTCTGTATCCAGGACGAGCTCTGGAGGCCTTTGTAAAGTTGCGGTTTCTTCAAACCAGCTTCTTCTTCATATTTTTTGAGCGATCCGTTAAGTTTTTATTATACGTATAGATTCACTAGCTTTTGCCCGCGATTTCATCTGGAGTCGTTTAACGCGTAAATCATTCATCATCCCTTAAAACGAAGTCTGTTAAACACTAGACCTTAGCCAATTTTCGGTCTCTAGAGACTAAATGTGTACCAAATTTCATTTAAATCGGTTCACTAATTCGTCATGAAAACACGAAAGACAGACAGACAGAAAATTTGCATATTATGCCTCTACATCAATTTTATTAATCTTATCCTTAAATATTACACAAAAAAGAAAGAGTAATAAAAATTGGGATAAAAATAACTACAGAGAAATTGCATGTTAAATTAGTAAGCGTACAAAGTTATTCGTAGGCCGGTGGGTACATCATACTCAGGGTTGTCAAATCTAGAAGTGTATTAATTTAATATTATAAACTTGTTTAAAGTAACTCTATCATAAAAATATGTTGCGCTTCATTTCCAAAATTCTGAACTGAACCGATATGAAACCTTCCTCTTGAATCCATCCATTAATAAAAACCCATTAAATCTTTTGCGTAGTTATAAAGATTTAAGCATACATACAAACAGGCAGACGCGGGAAGCGACTTGCAAAAGGTATAATCATTTATAATATTTGAGTGCTTTTTAAGCCGACCAAAAATAAGTAAGACATTTGGTAGAAGTATTAGGGCATCACCAGTACAGAAAGAACTTTAAGCTACCGGGTCACAGTTCTAACAAAAAAATAATATTGGCATGATTTTCATTCGGGCGTGGGTTTATCCCCGAGTTGCACAAGATGAGACGATTTTTTCAGATTTATATAAAACTAGCTTTCCGCCCGCGACTTAGTCCGCGTAGAGACGTTTAACGGGTAAAACATTACTTCCTTATAAAACAGCGCAGTCGGTTAAAAAGTAACCTATAACCTTTCCTAGGCTGTGGACTATTTATCTGTATCAAATTTCATTTAAATCGGTTCAGTATACTCTATGCGTGAAAGCGTAATAGACAGACAAACAGACAGAGTTACTTTACTAGTAACTCTGTCTGTACTAGTAAGGATGTATAATAAGCCATTTTTCTGGCCCTGGCCCACATTTCACTTCCGACATACGACTCGTAAAACCTTCTTCTTGAATATCTCAAACAGTGGAAAAAACTTTGCTTTAAATATTTTGTTGATGGATGTGGAAGAAGCGAAAGTGGTGTTCTAGAACCGTAGCACGTCAGGGTAGGAAGTGTTCTCTACCTACCCTTCTGGGAAAAAGGCGTGATTTTGTGTATGTACGAGTATGTATGTATTTTGGTGATGTTTATTAGAGTATAAACAAACACTAAGGTTTTAATCACTATTTATTGGTTTAACTATTAAATATTGGTAATACAAGATTATAACACGACATTGACATTGGTGACAGATCGCGACTAAACTATGCGTCTACGCGTGCCTACAATACACACATACGTACATATAGCTGATATAGCACTAGCTCACGGAGCTTCGTACTCCTTAACAATGTTTTTATAAAAGAATTAACAGAAGGGCGTAGCTTCAAATTAAGATGATTTGCAGACGTATTTTTCTGATTTTCTCATTACTACAAAATCTTAATTTTCTTTCGCCAACCCTAGTTGCAAATGACTCGGCATAATTCCTTTCGGAATGCATCCGCACCGCTGCAGACCCGTTTCGCTGACACACATCTCTGGCGCCAACGAAGGCTTTTAAGGCACCTTTGATAAGGGTGGCGCCACCTCCGCGGACGACTAAAAACTATATGACGCCGGGTCTTCAAAAGGGCCGCTTACGAAGCTCGATTGCTCGGCCATTACGAGGAATTTCTTCAAAATAATAATGCAGGCGTGTAGACCAACGTGGATTTATTCCGTTCCAATTCGAATTACACAAAAATATGTCGAGATGTACGTGATGTCTTCGGATAACATTACTCGACGGCGATCAGTAACAGAATGCATCAAAATGGCGTTTTAAATGAACGAACTGACAATTTAAAAAGAAGCTGAACTGACTTCCGGCCAGAAACAAACCAGTGTTGCCATTCTAATAAAATTAAAAGTATCGACATGCACGCCACTTTACAATAGTTTAAGAAATAAAATTAAAAAGAAACAAAGTTGAACTGTCACTTTGACGTTTAGGATTCAAAACAGAAGTATTCGTAAACGTAATATTGGTTGTTCTCCGACATATACATTACGGGCAATGATTGACCGACTTCCTAATTTGACTGACTTAGAGGAACAGTGGTTACTGACCCCAGGTTCACTATAATGGTAATATTTTATGAAAATACTCATCCATTATTTGAACCATTCACTTGCATATCCATCTCTACGGTCCTTAAACAAAGAGAGAGTAGTAGAGTTTTGAAATGTCAAACTCACGTCCACTGTGGTAATCACGTTAACACGTGATCGTAATACGATTTTAACATAATTTATGTGTTTTAATAGCTAAATTCAGGCAGTTTTTGGTGTATTTCATACTATATGTGTTATTCTAACAATACACATGTTCATTCGGGACTGGTGTTTGTTATTGTTTTTGAACAAGTCTGAAAAAACGGACTATACCTACGGTTCGAGAAGTCGTAGGTTCGATTCCCACCCGGGACAAATATTTGTGTGACAAACACCGGTGTTTGTTCCGTGTTTAGGTGTGTTAATAATAATTTAACTAGGCATACACACACATAAAGACTTATATTTAGTGTAATGGAACGCGAAAGTCAAAAATCTTATATTCTAAAGAGGTCGAGTTCTCAAAATCCTTTCATACGCACATTGCATCAGTTTAAAACAATAACCACATTACATGTAAAAGAAGCAATTACCAAAAGCAACCTTGAGGCTTTTTGACCGCGAGCAAAAGGCTTGGCGAAAGGTGCGTAGTTACGCAAGACTTGAACCACACTTGAAAGGCGAAGATAGACAGACGGACAGATGAGATTGCTTGCTTTAGTGACGGGCGATTGATTGGTTGTTACATAATGTACGAAGCGTATTACTTACTCGCGCCTTCAATCGTCCAGCAAGTTCGACATGTTTCTTTAAATTAGCATAACTTTTTTATTCGTTACCCGATTGACATAAAACAAGTTTCAATTAGTACTTGCCACAATTTATTACTAGAAATCACATCTAGATCAAATAGGCCATTTCTGAGATATATGTGCACAAACACATTACAAACAGATAAACAGACAAATTTACAAAAATACCTATATACGTTTATTTATTTATGATTTTGATTTCCGTAACACCTTCCGTAACGGTTTATGCTATTTACATCGGGATCAGATGCATGTAGGTATGGGATTTTGCTAGATTAAAAAAAAATATCCCTCTATGACATCTAGTCTGACTAAAGACCAATCAACCCAAAAAATATAGAGTAGAGTACCTAAGAATCAGAGATTTCATACATACAGATGCTCTCTCTGATTCTTACTCTCATAGTTCGGTGTGACGGCAATCCGACATGACCAATAAAGAGATCAGGCGCAGGACCACCAACTTAACGAGCTTTAGGCTCCTCGCTTTCCCAAAACTCTTAATCATTTGAACATTTTAATTAAAATCTGATTAAGTCGTTATCTCCGCATCACATTAGTGCTAGCACATGATTAAGATGTCAAAATAAGTGAGAAGAAAGCTGTATGTGTATGAAATACTGTGGCCATCCATCATATTATGTTAGCCATTAGTCTAACTTTTAAGAATTAGAAAGCATTCAAGTCTAGAATACTTCAGAGCTTGTTATTTCTAGTAGATTAATATGTGGGTCGTAACCTCTTTAGATGGTGCATTATAGTATAGATAATTGCAGTGATCTATAACTTATTATGTTTTAAACACCTGCCAATTTTAGTGAAAAGGGCTTTTAGAACGAAAATTTGACATTTAGAGCGATCTAAATTTCGATTTTAATTTGTATGGGAGTGTTGAGTTTGATACCAAACCTATTTTATAGACATTATAAGCCCTAAAATATTGTTTTTTTTTTAATACCTTTGCCATCCCACTGCTGGACAAAGGCCTCCTCCAATTCACCCCAAAGATTTTTTTTTTTATAAAAGGCTAACAAGATGACCTCACTCCACCTGATGGTAAGCAGTAGTGAGATCCAAATATGAGCTCGACAGGCACAATAGACCATATTGAGCCTGTCGCACTCACCCTGAAGGAAGGAATGCTGAAATGCCGTTTCACGCCCCGCCTGAAGAGCCCCGGGATCATAGGATAGAGGGAAAACATGAGCTGGAAGGACATTCCATGCCTTGATGACACGTGGCAGAAATGAGGAGCTAAACCTCTTAGTCCGAGCCACCAGCGCCTGCATTGTATGTGGATGGCAGCGCTGTCCAGCACGTGTCGTTCGGGAGTGGAAAGGGGAGAGAGGGACTAGCTGGAACAGCTCTTCAGAGCATTCCCCATTATAGAGACGGTAGAGAACACTTAGACCGGCAATGTCTCTACGTAGCTGGAGAGGCTCTAAGCTTTCGGACACCTCTACATCACCGACAATACGGATAGCGCGTCGCTGCAACCTATCGAGGGCGTCGAGCAAGTATTTTGCGGAGCCATCCCAGAGGTGACAGCAATATTCCACACATGGGCGAACTTGTGCCTTATAAAGAAGGCAGAGTTGCACCGGTGTGAAAAATCGCCGCACTCTGTTCAGGATCCCCAGTTTGCGGGAGGCTGTTCTAATGACGCTCTCGATGTAATCCCGCTGGTTCAGGTCGCGGCGAACATCCATGCCAAGGATGCTAAGGCTATCCTGTATTGGTAAGGGGTGCTCTGAAGAGTAGGATGGGAAAGGAAAGGAGACACTTTACTAGAAAAACACACACCTGTGTCTTCTTGGCATTGAACTCGACAAGATTGCATGAGCCCCATTCGGAAATGCGGTCCAAGACCCCGTCAAGCTCGGCGACATTTTGGATTGAATCATCTTTTATATACGACCGTAAGATATACGTTTATATATTTTTGCAGAGCAGTGATTAATTTTACGAGAAAATAGAGATACGGAATTGAAAAGTAAATTCGGATTGTGCGAACAATAGCATGTGACTTCAATTTTAAGTTTTTCACTATACACTACACTGTTGTTAATAATCTTCTTATTTGGAGGTTGATGGATTTATAATTTCAAATAAGAAGCATACCTTCTTAGCATATTGACAAATTGAATTATTGGTATATTTCGCTGGTAAAACACATATCATATTGATACTCATAATATAAGTATGGGTAATCCTATAATTTAATAAAACTAGGTTTTAGAAAATAGATAAGTATTTATTTATTTTCCCTTGTAAATCGTTTACTTAACACGAACGGTTATTACCTCATCTTCGTTTCGAAGATGAATATTGGCTAATAATCCTTGTGGGTACGATATTACAAAAATGTTTTTGTTGTCCTTCTTTAACATTGTCACCGGCTCCTCGCCAGTGCCGTACTAAGGGCCCATTTCCTGCTTTACTTTGACTTTGACTTTGACTTCGTTTGTATTTTTTTTTATGTTTGTTACCTCAGAACTTCCGCCTGGATGATTCCGATTTGAATGTTTTTGTTTTATTTGAAAGCTGGTGCTTCCAATTTGGTCCCATAGCAATTTGATTCAGTTCTTACAATGGAGGAATTCAGTCAGGGGATACCAGTCACAACTATCTGTCCGGTGGTTGGTGAACGGTATACGGGTAAGCGACCCCGGCTCCTCGAGCTACTATCGACTCAGTCCAAATCATCCGAGGCGATAGTATCCTTCCTCCCCTTTTCCTTCCCCCGTCATATATCCTTGCAACTCGTGGGAACGCAATAAATAATGCACAAGGCAGAATGGCGGCGACGTGGTCCACAACCCGTCACGTCACGTTACCCACAGAGGTGAAAAGTGGATCGCTGGAAGTGATCTCTGCCTACCCCTCTGGGAAAAAGGCGTGATTGTATGTGTATGTCTTACAATGGCATCCATTAATGATGGAAGGTCCTTAATAGTTAGAAGTAAAAGGATAATTCTTTCAATACTGTATGCATATTCGGATTACTAGTTATAATATTAAATGTAACACTAAAAAGTATTGAAAAAAATTTAACAAAAAAATAAAAACCGTCTTGAAAATATCGACACACCAAAAATTACGTTGGCGTTGCTAAACAAAATTTTCAGAAAAACGAAACACACTGTGCTTATTTGCACGAAATACAAACGGCACCGCCTTCAAGAAAATATCAAATTTCTACCCAGATAATTATAAATGTTCGTATATTATCTTGTAATTTATAGTGTGTCGGGTTTTTTGAAGGAGGTTTTTCTTTTTTGTTAAAATTTTTAATTATTTTTTTCTCCTGAAAATCTCCAAGCATAGTGATAAGATTGATTTATTTACCTAATTTATTGTTGTCTCTCGTTTTTGTGGCTGATGTTGTAAGAAGCCGGTAAAACTGGTGAAAATGGTGATTTTAAAAGAAAATTACATGGGTAGTTTATGTCAAGATAAACGTGAACATCATTTGCGTAAAGTTTTTTATACAATGATGACAAAATAGAATTATCACAAAACATTTTTTCATTTTATTTCAATTTCTAGTTTTGTAATACCTCGTTAGGTTTCGATCTTGTTGCGATATTTTGTGAATTACCTTAGGTAGTGGTAATTTAAAAAAATATAATAACTACTACAAACACTTAAATGTATAGACTGTTATTAATATTCTTCTTACACCAAGTTCAATACATTGTGTTTAAATCTGCATACCAAGGGCGATTCGCATTAAAAAATCTCCATAAAAACTTTCAACGAAGTGCTAAAAATGCTATTGCATTTTTAACCGCTTAAGGCGCGAAGGAATTTCGATATCTCCTGATTCTCATTACTTTTAATCCACGTATCTACCGTTATTTATTTAACAATAAAAGTCGCCACAAAAATCCGGTCACGGTGAGTGAAAATAATCCCCAAAAAAAGTAATAAAATTAACCCTTATTTCGTTTACAGAGGGTCCTTTTTCGTTTACCTTCAAAGATGGCGCCATCGAAGATCGCTCACTGATATTTATCCGTACTCAGTAATATTTCTCAGTGCAATACAGACAGACGGACGAAAAACGACCAGCGAAAGTCCGCTGCGTTTGCGCAAGCAGTGATGCAACATAGCAACAGGTTGCATATCGATAAGCACGCTGGGTTATCGATATCGATAACGCATACAGAGGAGACATTGAATACCTCGGTGTAACGATAGAAGAAAAAACGTAGTATGATAATGAAATAACTTAAAATGTAGCATAAATTGAATTGCTTATGATGGTTGGGGGGGAATTTTGTTACTAAAAATACTGCTTAATCAATTTAAATGACATTTGAAACAAATGGTCAAGAACAAGAGATTGGAAACTATGTTCGAAATAGTATTTTATTTAGGGCAGTAGCTGTAGTTATAGTTACATAATAATCTTGTCGAAGAGTATCAGTTATGGCACTATGGCAGCCAATTGCAATAGTAATCAGCCAACTTCACAGGAAAAGCATCGTGTGTAAATATGAGCACAAACATAGTTATACTCTTTGGTATTTAACAGTTAAGTATATTTATACAAACTGCTATTGTTTTATATGTACCTAACACAATTGTTTAAAAGCTACTTAACCTGAAACAGAGACGTAGTATAGCGTTCAATTCCTTGGTAGATTAACAATAATTTTAAACTGTTTCTTTCAATACTACAGAAGCAAATCTAATTAAAGATTATAATAGAAACTATCGACCCGCCCTTGCTTCGTTTCGGTAAATATTATGTACCTTCCTCTTGAGTCACTCTACCTATTATAATTTTACTTAATTTAGAGTTGTTGTGTATTTATTTGCGCGAAGACTATACATTTGTCTCACTATTTCTTGTCTTGCCCGTTACCACGAGCGCTATAAAGAGCTTGAAACGTCGGGTCTCTAAATAATTATGTTTAGAATAATAATACACGTGATTTTAGTCCGTAAAATTAGTTTTATTACTCAATTTAGTCTAGTAAGTAGTAATCACATAAATTAAAGCGGTTATCTCAATTGCTCAGCAACCCAATAAGTTAAACGCAAAAAAAAAACACATAATCACTAATGAAAGCTTTATCGTTCTTATTTTAAAACTCCCTTATCGTTCCTACTAAGTTTGGGATGCGCTATTTGATTAGTATCGAGATGACGTGACGTATAGTTGTGACGTCAGCGCAACGTGCGCTGGCACGTGCGAATATTGCGCTCAATGCGCGGGCGCAATGATAAATATAGCAGTTGTTCCTAACCGACCGGGGATCGTAAGACAACAACAAATATTAGTTCGGAGAGAGCTTACGTTTTTTGATTCGCTTTTTCCGCTGTCATGATGATTTTTTTTTCCATTGGTAAATAAATACTGTAAAAGTGTCTGTCATAATAAACTGCACAAATGTTTGAATTAGGGATAGTAGATTATTTATTTATTTACTTAATTATATCGACCTAAAATACCTCATTTTTTTCACCTGTAAATTATGCATTTTTATCACTACGCAAGTTTCATATCTGAATGTTAACCGTAATGAATGTGTTGTATGCATTTTATGAACATTAATGTTGTAAACTCTATCAAAATTAACATTAATGCACGTGATATCGTATCTTCATGATATAAAAGATAATCGGGAAACACTTACCATAATTCATTAAAAAAGTAATAATAGTCTTACTGAAAATTTTTTGAAGTGCTATTGAGACATCTAAATCCAAACTATAAGTATACCTATTCACTGTTTAGCTGTACAGATATAAGGTATGTATATTATTAGAAAAAAATAGAGATAGAGTTGGGCCAATGACCTCTGAGTCATTTGATGTGTTGTTTTATATATAACAAAAAACCAAACATTCGTATTAAGATCTCGCTATTTTTTTATCTTTTTCAATGCCGATTTTAAACCTTCATGAAAGTATAATTTATTTTGTTTTATAGTGCTCGATGATTTATGATAATAGAGACCTAATTACTCAACATAACATCATAAACATTAGTAAAATTAAGTGACAAATTTTCTTTTCAAATTTGTTTCTTATGTAGGTAACTGTTTGTTGTTCCAAGTAAGATAAAATAAATAAAATAAAATTGATAGATTCCTTGAAAGCTCCCGTATTAATCTAAATCATCTATTCTAATTTTCCATAACCAAAAGCTTCTACATATTTTATAACCGCACAGCGAAAATCTTTTCATAGACATGTCAATTTGAACAGGATGGACTAGTGACGAAACCGCTCGATTTATTCATATCGATATCGATTACATTAGAAGAAATGTCGTGATCCGTACATTCTAACATGCGGAAGGCGAATTCCCTGGCCCGTCTCCAGACGACTCAATTATCTGCCCTTGCCCTTGATACGTGCCTGTTCTGCGCGCGCGCATGTAGAGTCGAAACACATAAATAGTTTCATAATTGCTTGCGAACACTTTGTTGATACAAACACGCATTGGAATCTAATGTGGTAGGTAATTAGAATTGTGTTTTGCATCGTGAAGATGCTATATAGATTGTAGATGGCGACTATTGATTCAGTCGCCATTTTAAGTTTACAAAAATGCATCTTAAATACATAAGTAACACTTTAGATATACTTAGGTATTCCAAGTAAAAAATGCAAGTAGGTTTAAAGATTGGGGAAGCCTATGTATTGCATGTGGACAGGGATGGGCTGATGATGATGATGATGATGATTTGTAGAAATGATAAATCTTGATAGAATGAGCATTTATAACACGTTCTGCACATTTCATATGTTGACTTTGTAACAAAAGTCTAAAATGACTAACTCACATTATGTATACATGTATGTAGATATTAAATATGTAGGCATATTGAATGTAGAAACGTGGCACATAATATAATAACAACAACAGGACGCAATACCCTCTGTCTAGAATCTAGAGTCTAGATTTTAATATTTATCGATCGTAAATTTATTTGCGTTTGAGACCGAAGGTGAGCACGCATTGCATTTATCAGTAAATAATAACATATTATTATTATCTGTTTATTATATGTCACATGACTTCTTACTACGGCTTTCCTCGCGATTTATCTATATTAACTTTGATAGTGTGTTGCAAGAGAAAGTGACTATGTTTTTCATGCATTTATTGAAAACTGAAAAAGACGATGCTCGATATTGTTATCTTACTTAAGATAGCTATTTGATAAGAATAATAAATTGTTTTTTATCAATTGTATTTACATAGGTTTATTAAAAGTAGGTAAAGACAGTTGATACTTGTTACAAAACATACTTAAAATCAAGTTTATTTATTATACATAGGTAAAATATAGAGTTTGTAGTTTAACTTTATCAAAAATAATTATAATATATATATTTTCGTTTATATTTAATGTTAATGAATCCTAAAAGCGTTAATTAGTTCTACAGAAAAATATAAGTTAAATAAAATGACCAAAATGTATATTACATTTTTTCATGAACACATTTTCCCATAAAAAAAATTGCTCTAAAAATTTAATTACACCATCATAGTTTATCGATATCGCGGAAACGACACATCACTACTCTACCTTCACTCTTCCGTCAGCTGACCGGTCACTTCATAGCAATACCTAGAGCAGTGTTTACCAATGGTAGATGACTCTTCTAACGTAGAAAGTCTATCTTAAAATAGACAGTGTTATAGTGTTGTGCGGTTTTTTGTGACATGTTTTTTGGACTTGACAGGCTGACTCGAGAAAGTATCGGATTTGTGAAGGTAGGTAAAAGGATTAATCGTGTATCGAACAAATAGATGGTCGAAAGCTTAGAAAGCGAAATGTTGTACTTCCTTGATGAATGGGTTAGTGATAGTAACTTACTATAGTGAAGGAACTTAGTTAAGTATTAAATCCAAGATCTTTAGAGCCTGTAATCATATCGCAATTTAAATTGTTTGGCTAGCCGTAGTCATTTGGGAACTATGATAAACTTCTTGTAGGTAGTTAGCAATTAACTATGGTCAGATTATAATCTTAACAAATATAGGACCTTATCTAGGCTGATTGCCAGCCCTAAGATAGGTCTCATTATCATACATTCCAAATTGTCCATCAGATCCCTTTTCCTTGTATCTTAAACTATTCGTAATGAAACGCACAGACCACCTATATAGATTATGTTTTGTATGTCACGCGCACTGTGTCATCTTTGTTTACTTTATACATTTGCATTTTTTATATATTTATCAACAAACTGAATCTTCCGGTTTGCGAGTAAATCAACAGTGCCAGTTCTGCAACCAAAATACTTTACCGTTGAACCACATTTTGGTAGTGAGTGTTAAAAGTGGTATTAAACTGGACCCTTAAAGTTAAAGCACTATAATACAGTTTTTAATTGATATTATTTTCATTGCTGCCAAAAAATTGCTTACACACAACTTACTTAGTTCACAATATTAGATCTTAATATCTACATAAGATTTAAAGTTCCGGGTAACAACATGTGTGCTTGAACTAGGATTTTCCTGTGTTTCAGGCAAAAGAGGAACTTACAAGGTTATAGTGTGCTATATTATATCACTTATAAAAACGTACCCGCGTCTGTCTGTATGCTTGAATCATTAAAAATACGCAACGGATTTGATGGGGTTTTATTAACAATATCGAACGATAACGAAGTTCAAAAAGAATAAAATGTATGGGATTGACGTTTCGATATTGTTACTTGGTCTAAGCCCCCAGATCCCTCAGCGCAGATGTCCGACTCGCACTTGACCGGCTGTTTAAGCACAACTGATTAAAGGGATATCATTTTATGTCAAGGAAGATCTGTGCGTGCATTGTTTATTATAGAAAAATATACAAGTATCTCTTCAAAGTCTTATCTTTATTCTCTCTGATGGTCAGCTCGAGTATCACTTTAATTTGGTTTTGAAAATATGATTAAGACCAGAATAATGCGGTCAAGATTACTAATTATCTAGATCAAGTTCCAGCGTAATTGCTTAGTTACAAAGACTGAGGAATCCACTATTAGATCTATAGCAACAATATAAGTACATAATATAACACTATATCTGGAATTCCGGTTAGGATATTGATATTTAAAATTGATTTTACGAGTAAATCTCGATTGAAACTTGACTGTTCTACATTGCTTCATCATCATCAGCCCATATACGGCCCCACTGCTGGGGCACGGGTCTAACCTAAACTAGGGCGATCAGGCCTAGTAATTACGCTGGCCAAGTACGGGTTGGTTGACTACACAACCTAGGAATTTCTTCGTAGATGTGTATGTTTCCTCACGATGTTTTCCTTCACCGTTAAAGCGTCGAATAATCGTACATATGAATTTCAAATTTGAAAAACACAGTAGACGTACTACAGTATTTTTCAAATTTGAAATTCATCATTTCACGTAGTCAAAAAGCACGTTAATAGCATTATTTCTGTGCTCGAAATTAAGGAGTCACATGCCTCCTTACAATCTAAGAGTTCAGTGTTTGCGCATTTGTTTACAATAATATCTTGTACGCAGTTGGCTTCGTTTGGCCGTAACCAAATTAAAACAATTTAATTCGAAGCTTACTTGTATGCACTGAATTCCAAATTGAGCCATTTGGAATCCATCACTAATGAACTTACCTGGATAAAAATACTCAGAAAAATCCTAAGAAAATTAAATGAATTTAGGAAAATTACGTGTGGTACGGACAAACGGAAATTTCTTTTTATAATTAGATAATACGTAACTTACAGCCAAACACCGAAGACCATTCATATTTGACCGGAACACAATATGGCAGTTTCGATTCATGTCATTTCGAATCAACTATATAAATAAATAAATAAATATTTCACAACATCACATACATTGATCTGATCCCGTGGTAAGTAGCTTAAGCACTTGTGTTACGGATATCAGAATCAACAGTGGATACACAAATATACTTAAATATATTTAAATACACCCAGACACGAAACAAACACCGATGTTCGTCACACATATATTTGTCCCGAGTGGGAATCGAACCCACGACTCTTGGAACCGTAGGTAGTAAACCTGGGTCACTAGCCACTGTTCCACCGAGCCAGTCAAATACTACAGGGTGTCCCAAAAAGTAGTGTCAAGCGGAAGTCCTGAGATAGAACACCCTGTGGGGCATCCGAAACACCCCTATGTATGTTCCGCGATTTTTTATAGTTTTCGAGTTATGATTCTTTTTCTAAAATTTTGAGAACAACTGACCTAACCGACTAAAAATATTGTAGAGAAAAAAGTATTTGACTTTTTTGAGTAATTCTTTTTGCAAATCAATTTTCATGAGTTTTTCTTTAATGCCTAAAATATTTGTCTCCATAACTTATATGGAAATTATCAAAATTATGGTACAAACTGAAAAGTTACGTTCTGTAAATAAAGTCTTACAATTTCAACGTTAAATTTAAAATATTAGGAGGTAGCTGCATGGCTCGTAAGTAACTTTAAAAACTGCGCTAGACTCTCAGCTTTCATAATCATTAATAAAAACTGGTACTTAATGGGCTACTTTTGCTAAAATCGGACTTCAAAGACAGAGAGGTGGAAACATCATAAAATTTGCCATTTGAATACGAAGTATTATTTGGACATTTTATTATTTCTAAAGTTAATAAGATTGTTAACAATGAAAATTATACCAGAAATGCTAAGAAATAACCACTTGAAAGTTTAATTTGTGATACTTGAAAAAATAATTAAGTTTAAAAATGGGCACTTTATTGAAAAGAAAAATTATTGTTTTTGATTATTTTTGTAAAAAATTTATAAGTAAAAGTTTATTAAAGTCCGTAAAGAAAGCTAAGTTCGTCAAGTTCGTCATAACAAAGGTATTGCATGTGAAAACAGTGTTAGCGCAATGAAACTTAAATTAAACAAAAAAGCATCCAAATGTTTGCTACTGAGTGCTCCTGTATTAAAGTTAGGTTTGTTAACAAACTGACTAACTTTCGGAATAATAAAATGTCCAATAATGCTTGTTCATCAAATGGCTAATTTTATGATTTTTCCACCTCTCTGTATCGGACTACAAACAGTCCGATTTCAGCAAAAGTAGCCCATTAAGTACCAGTTTTTATTAATGATTATGAAAGCTGAGAGTCTAGCGCAGTTTTTAAAGTTACTTACGAGCCATGCAGCTACCTCCTAATATTTTAAATTTAACGTTGAAATTGTAAGACATTATTTACAGAACGTAACTTTTCAGTTTGTACCATAATTTTCAATACTTCCATATAAGTTATGGAGACAAATATTTTAGGCATTAAAGAAAAACTCATGAAAATTTATTTGCAAAAAGAATTACTCAAAAAGTAAAATACTTTTTCTCTACAATATTTTTAGTTGGTTAAGTCAGTTGTTCCCAAAATTTTAGAAAAAGTATCATAACTCGATAACTATAAAAAATCGCGGAACATACATGGGGTGTTTCGGATGCCCCACGGGGTGTTCTATCTCAGGACTTCCGCTTGACACTTCTTTTTGGGACACCCTGTATATGTAGGCAAATTGAATGTAGAAACGTGGCACATATATAATAACAACAACAGGACGCAATACCCTCCGTCTAGAATCTAGACTCTAGATTTTAATATTTATCGATCGTAAATTTATTTGCGTTTGAGACCGAAGGTTAGCACGCATTGCATTTATCAGTAAATAATAACATATTATTATTATCTGTTTATTATATGTCACATGACTTCTTACTACGGCTTTCCTCGCGATTTATCTATATTAACCTTGATAGTGTGTTGCAAGAGAAAGTGACTATGTTTTTCATGCATTTATTGAAAACTGGAAAATACGATGCTCGGTATTGGAAACTTACTTAAGATAGCTTTATGATAAGATTGTGAAATTCATATTTATCAATTGTATTTACCTAAATAGGTCGATTAAAAGTACATACTTAAAATCAAGTTAATTTATTATACATAAAACATAGAGTCTGCAGTTTAATTTCATCAAAAACACATATTTTTAGTTGATCATTAATGATAATAAAACCTAAAAGCATTAATAAGTTCCACGCATAAATATACTTAAGTTAAAAAATTACCAAGACTTTTTTCCAAAAAAAAAAATTGCTCCAAAAAAAGTACCTACACCATCATAGTTTATCGATATCGCGGAAACGACACATCACTACTCTACCTTCACTCTTCCGTCAGCTGACCGGTCACTTCATAGCAATACCTAGAGCGGTGTTTACCAATGGTAGATGACTCTTCTAACGTAGAAAGTCTATCTTAAAATAGACAGTGTTATAGTTTTGTGCGGTTTTTTGTGACATGTTTTTTGGACTTGACAGGCTGACTCGAGAAAGTATCGGATTTGTGAAGGTAGGTAAAAGGATTAATCGTGTATTGAACAAATAGATGGTCGAGAGCTTAGAAAGCGAAATTTTGTACTTCCTTGATGAATGGGTTAGTGATAGTAACTTACTATAGTGAAGGAACTTAGTTAAGTATTAAATCCAAGATCTTGAGAGCCTGTAATCATATCGCAATTTAAATTGATTGGCTAGCCGTAGTCATTTGGGAACTATGATAAACTTCTAGTAGTTAGCAATTAACTATGGTCAGATTATAATCTCAACGAATCTAGGACCTTATCTAGACTGATTGCCAGCCCTAAGATAGGTCTCATTATCATACATTCCAAATTGTCCATCAGATCCCTTTTCCTTGTATCTTAAACTATTCGTAATGAAACGCACAGACCACCTAATAATTATTATGTTTTGTATGTCACGCGGACTGTGTCATCTTTGTTTACTTTATACATTTGCATTTTTTATATATTTATCAACAAACTGAATCTTCCGGTTTGCGAGTAAATCAACAGTGCCAGTTCTGCAACCAAAATACTTTACCGTTGAACCACATTTTGGTAGTGAGTGTTGAAAGTGGTATTAAACTGGACCCTTAAAGTCAAAGCACTAAAATACAGTTCTTAATTGATATTATTTTCATTGCTGCCAAAAAATTGCTTTAAGTATAATAATAATAATAAATCTTTATTAAAAAACTTAGTTCACAATATTAGATCTTAATATCTACATAACATTTAAAAGTTCCGGGTAACAATATGTGTGCCTGAACTAGGATTTTCCTGTGTTTCAGTCAAAAGAGGGACTTTCAAGGTTATAGTGTGCTATATATCACTTACAAAAACGTACCCGCGTCTATCTGTATGCTTCAATCATTAAAACTACGCAACGGATTTGATGGGGTTTTATTAACAATATCGAAACGATAACGAAGTTCGAAAAGAAAAAAATGTATGGGATTGACGTTTCGATATTGTTACTTGGTCTAAGCCCCCAGATCCCTCAGCGTAGATGTCCGACTCGCACTTAACCGGCTCTTTAAGCTGAACTGATAGGGATATCATTTTATGTCAAGGAAGATCTGTGCGTGCATTGTTTATCATAGAAAAAATATACAAGTATCTCTTCAAAGCCTTATCTTTATTCTCTCTGATGGTCAGCTCGAGTATCACTTTAATTTGGTTTTGAAAATATGATTAAGACCAGAATAATGCGGTCAAGATTACTAATTATCTAGATCAAGTTCCAGCGTAATTACTTAGTTACAAAGACTGAGAAATCCACTATTAGCTCTTTAGCATCAATATAAGTACATTATAATAACACTATATCTAGAATTTCGGTTAGGATATTGATATTTAAAATTGATTTTACGAGTGAATCTCGATTGAAACTTGACTGTTCTACACTGTCTAATCATCATCATCAGCCCATAAACGTTCCCTCTGCTGGGGCACGGGTCTACCCTAAACTAGGGCGATCAGGCCTAGTCAATAGTCAACCACACTGGCCAAGTACGGGTTGGTTGACTACACAACCTAAGAATGTCTTCGAAGGTGAGCAGGTTTCCTCACCATGTTTTCCTTCGCCGTTAAAGCGTCGAATAATTGTACGTATGAATTTCAAATTTGAAAAATACAGTAGACGTACTACAGTATTTTTCAAATTTGAAATTCATCATTTCACGTAGTCAAAAAGCACGTTAATAGCATTATTTCTGTGCTTTAAATTAATTTGTCACATGCCTCCTTACAATCAAAGAGTTCAGTATTTGCGCATTTGTTCACAATAATATCTTGTACGCAGTTGGCTTCGTTTGGCTGTAACCAAATTTAAACAATTTAATTCGAAGCTGAGTTGTACGCACTGAATTCCAAATTGAGTCATTTGGAATCCATCATTAATGAACATACCTGGCTAAGTATACTCAGAAAAATCCTAAGAAAATTAAATGTATTTAAGAAAATTCCGTTTGGTACAGACAAACGGAATTTTCTTTTTATCATTAGATAATACGTAACTTACAGCAAAATACCGAAGACCATTCATATTTGACCGGAACACAATATGGCAGTTTCGATTCATGTCATTTCGAATCAACTATATAAATAAATAAATAAATATTTCACAACATCACATACATTGATCTGATCCCGTGGTAAGTAGCTTAAGCACTTGTGTTACGGATATCAGAATCAACAGTGGATACACAAATATACTTAAATATATTTAAATACACCCAGACACGAAACAAACACCGATGTTCGTCACACATATATTTGTCCCGAGTGGGAATCGAACCCACGACTCTTGGAACCGTAGGTAGTAAACCTGGGTCACTAGCCACTGTTCCACCGAGCCAGTCAAATACTACAGGGTGTCCCAAAAAGTAGTGTCAAGCGGAAGTCCTGAGATAGAACACCCTGTGGGGCATCCGAAACACCCCTATGTATGTTCCGCGATTTTTTATAGTTTTCGAGTTATGATTCTTTTTCTAAAATTTTGAGAACAACTGACCTAACCGACTAAAAATATTGTAGAGAAAAAAGTATTTGACTTTTTTGAGTAATTCTTTTTGCAAATCAATTTTCATGAGTTTTTCTTTAATGCCTAAAATATTTGTCTCCATAACTTATATGGAAATTATCAAAATTATGGTACAAACTGAAAAGTTACGTTCTGTAAATAAAGTCTTACAATTTCAACGTTAAATTTAAAATATTAGGAGGTAGCTGCATGGCTCGTAAGTAACTTTAAAAACTGCGCTAGACTCTCAGCTTTCATAATCATTAATAAAAACTGGTACTTAATGGGCTACTTTTGCTAAAATCGGACTTCAAAGACAGAGAGGTGGAAACATCATAAAATTTGCCATTTGAATACGAAGTATTATTTGGACATTTTATTATTTCTAAAGTTAATAAGATTGTTAACAATGAAAATTATACCAGAAATGCTAAGAAATAACCACTTGAAAGTTTAATTTGTGATACTTAAAAAATTAATTAAGTTTAAAAATGGGCACTTTATTGAAAAGAAAAATTATCGTTTTTGATTATTTTTTGTAAAAAATTTATAAGTAAAAGTTTATTAAAGTCCGTAAAGAAAGCAAAGTTCGTCAAGTTCGTCATAACAAAGGTATTGCATGTGAAAACAGTGTTAGCGCAATGAAACTTAAATTAAACAAAAAAAAGCATCCAAATGTTTGCTACTGAGTGCTCCTGTATTAAATTTAGGTTTGTTAACAAACTGACTAACTTTCGGGATAATAAAATGTCCAAATAAGGCTTGTTCATCACATGGCAAATTTTATGATTTTTCCACCTCTCTGTCTTTGTAGTCCGATTTCAGCAAAAGTAGCCAATTAAGTACCAGTTTTTATTAATGATTATGAAAGCGGAGAGTCTACCGCAGTTTTTATAGTTACTTTGGAGCCATGCAGCTACCTCCTAATATTTTAAATTTAAAGTTCAAAGACATTATTTAAGAACGTAATTTTTCAGTTTGTGCCATCATTTTGTATACTTCCATGTAAGTTATGGAGACAAATACTTTAGGCATTGCAGAAAAACTCATGAAAATTTATTTGCAAAAAGAATTTCCCAAAAATGTCACATACTTTTTTCTCTACAATATTTTTAGTTGGTTAAGTCAGTTGTTCCCAAAATTTTAGAAAAAGTATCATAACTCGATAACTATAAAAAATCGCGGAACATACATGGGGTGTTTCGGATGCCCCACGGGGTGTTCTATCTCAGGACTTCCGCTTGACACTTCTTTTGGGACACCCTGTATAATAATACTATATCGTGGAAGTAGATAATTTCCATCTAATTAACGTTTCCATATTAGACACTTAGCATCACCTATAATAAATAATCGTTGTAAGTGTTTCTATAAGGGAAATCTCGAGAACAACTGAACAGATTTTGCTAATTTTTTTTTTTGTTGCTCTGGTCTTTTTATCTCGGTTTTTAGGAAAGAAAGAACTAGAAAATTTTCGCAGAAAGGTAAATAAAATAGTTTTTTTATTTGTTGTTTTTAATACTATTCAAATATTTTCATTTAAATTTAAAATTTGAATAAAATTGTATTGGTGGTACGAAGTTCTAAGGACCACTTGTTGTTTAAAGCGTAGGTGTCCCGAATCCTGAATCCCGAATCCCGAAAAAAACAGAAACAAAAGTAAAGAGTCGAAATCTCAATTATAAATTTAAAAAAAAGGAAACGAAACCTTGGATGAGTGTTGAAGCTAAAGAATTTCGTCAGCCAGACGAATTCCTAACAATTGTTACACCGGTAATGATATTTTGTTGGCACGCCGCCATTACAGTTACACACCCCTCGATGTCGTCATAAATGTTATGTGAATGGAATATTTGTAGTCATAACTCGATGAAAATATTGAATGACTTGAATGTATTTGATTTAAGACTCATGAACTATTAAAACTGCGGAGTCGGTTGGAACGGAAGTGAGAGATTTATTTCATAGAGAGTACACAAAGACAATCCATAGATAATACAGTCTATAGAACATAGAACAACAGAGTATATAACATAACATATCTAGATAGGCTGAGGGCACAATATCAACAATATTATATTTATTATTTATTTATGATATCAATATCTAACACCCCCACTATATCAAAATAAAAAATAGTCTACATTTTACAAATACCAAGACTTTCCATGAATTTGTAATGTTTAGTTCCACACAAACCCTTTGTCATTAAGTCAGCGGGCATGACAGCAGTTGGTAAATACTCTGTCATAATAACATCATTACTAATTAACTCTCTTATATAGTTGTATCTTACATCTATGTGCTTAGAGCGCTTATGTAAAGCATAGTTACTTGCCAACTTAAGCGCACTCTGACTATCACAATTTAATACAATTTTATTACAGTTACCCAAAATCTCAATATGTAAATTCTTAAGATATACAGCTTCTCTACCTGCATCTGAGAGTGCCATATATTCAGCCTCACAACTACTTAGTGCAGTTGTCCTTTGTTTCTTGCTTTCCCAGGAAATTGCAGAGCCAGATTTCATAAAGCAATAACCTGTATATGATCTTCTATCTATTGAACAACTAGCCCAATTAGAGTCTACAAAGCCAACTAAATCTGCATTTCCCTTGGAATACTTTAAACAATAACTTTTAGTTTTACACAAATATTTTAAAACTCTTTTAGCATAATTCCAATGAGTATGTGAATAAGAGTTGTTGAATTGACTCAAGTAGCTGACTGAGTATGCAATATCAGGTCGAGTCATCACAGCTAAATACATTAGGCTACCTATCAATTTTTGGTATGGTAATTTATCATCACAAACAATTGACTTCTCTACATCTAGTTTACATTCCATTGGAGTATCAACTACATTGCAATCAGACATATCAAATTTTTGTAACAACTGCTCGATATAATGCTGCTGATTTATAGTAATTACATTGGAGTTTCTGTCAATTTTTATTTTCATACCTAAGTATTGCTTAACTTGACCTAAATTCTTTATTTTAAATTTATCACTTAATGCCTTTATTAAATTATCCTTCTCAGATTTATTATTTGAGAAAATTAAAAAATCGTCAACGTAAATACCTATAATGGTTTTTAGACCATTACCATGACTTTTAATAAAAACACAAGGCTCTAATTTACTCTTACTATATCCTAAATTACATAGTGTTTCTTCCACTCTATGGTACCAAGCAAGGGATGATTGCTTGAGCCCATAAACAGCCCTTTTTAACTTCAACACTTTATTTGAATCTGTACTAGGAAAACCTTGTGGCAATTGCATGAAAATACTTTCCTTTAAGAAACCGTTAAGAAAAGCTGTTTTAACATCCAGGTGGGTAACATCCATATTAAGTTGTACACTCATAGCTAATAATAATCGCAA
Source organism: Maruca vitrata (assembly GCA_039566165.1). NCBI lineage: Eukaryota > Metazoa > Arthropoda > Insecta > Lepidoptera > Crambidae > Maruca > Maruca vitrata. The sequence continues at coordinate 856,981 of CM076936.1, read as the reverse complement.
AGTAGAATGTCTAATCACTGGTGAGAAAGTGTCCATGTAATCAATCCCAGCTTTCTGCGTATAGCCTTTAGCCACTAACCGAGCACGATATATAACATTATTGTCATGATCAAATTTCTTTTTGAACACCCACTTGCACTGCACTACACTACTGTTATCAGGAGCATCAACAACTTCCCAGACATCATTGTCTGTGAAGGACTGGAACTCCTCTGCCATTGCCTGCAACCACTGTTGTTTATCAGAACTACTGATTGCTTCTGCATATGTGATTTCTTCATTTCCACTGTAGCACATATTAGCAAATCCATAACGTTCAGGCTTCTTCCTACAGCGCTTCTGTTTTTGCATTTCAACAGTTGTAGGTGGTAAGTCAATTGTCTCCTGTATGATTGAAGTTTCTGAGTGTTGCTGCTCTCCGCTCACTGCTGGCTGCTCACTGTCATCTTCCACATCCAGGCTCTCTGACTCTGACTCACTCAAGCTTGACAGTTCTAAAGGTTCAGGTTTAAGCACAGATTCCTCTATAGATTCCCCCACTGAATCTGTGTTTTCTATACTGATAGTAACTTCTGGCTGTTTCTTCTTCTCCATTATTATGACATCTCTACTAGTAGTTACTTGGTTCTTTACTGGATCATAAATTCTATATCCTTTGACCTTTTCACTGAAACCTACTAGAATGTGTTTTCTTGCCTTTTTGTCCCATTTGCATCGCTTTTCCTTCGGGATGTGAACCATGACAGGACTACCAAAAATGCGTATATTTTGTACATTTGGCTTTCTGCCTGTCCAGATTTCATATGGAGTTTTCTCTACACCTGAAGCTACGGACCTGTTTTTTATATATACAGCCGTATTTGCTGCTTCAGCCCAGAACTTCTTATCAAGATCCGCTTCAAACAGAAGACATCTGGCTCTCTCAACAATGGTGCGATTGAACCTCTCGCTAAGACCATTCTGTTCAGGCGTGTAGGGGTTTGTCTTTTGATGCACTATGCCTGAATTCTTCAAAAAATCATTGAACTTGTTACTACAGTATTCACATCCATTATCTGTTCGTAACACCTTGATTTTTTTATTCTGAAGATTTTCTACCATCGACTTGAACTCCATGAAATAACTTAATGCTTCATCCTTTGTTTTAAGAAAGTAGATGAAAGTCATTCTACTGAAATCATCAATGAAAAGTAGAAAATATCTGGCACCACCAATTGAACTCTTCTCCATGGGACCGCAAATGTCAGAATGAACTACTTGAAGTATCTCTGTGGCTCTTGTTCCTGAGGGGAAAGACAACCTCGACTGCTTCCCTTCACAACATGTCTGACAGGTTGACTTACTGGTTGTGAAATTGTCAGAATATTCAATCCCATCCACCAATCCACACTTCATTTTGTTCATATCACTGCTGTTAATATGACCTAGTCTCCTGTGCCATGTGTCTCCATCTGCCACTGATGATGTAAGTAAACAATTCTTTGTTTTCACTTTTAACTTATAAACACCATCAATAAGATCCGCCTCTGCAACTAAGATACCCAAATTGTTTCTTATGAGGCACTTATTAGGCTTGAAGTCAACACTATTTCCTTTCTTTATCAGTTCACTGACAGATAAAAGGTTTGTTGTGAGACTCGGCACGCACAACACATTCTTCACGTTTTATGTCAAAATCGTGACTTGTTGTGATTTGTACTTCTCCGGAACATATAGCAGGGACTTTTGTCTCATTTGCCACAATGATTTTCGGCAAGCTTGATGAATAATTTGGACTTTCCAACCAATGCTCGTTCGCAGTCATGTGAAGTGAAGCCCCGCTGTCTATATACCAATCTTCTTTTGTGAAGTTCCCACTTAAGAAAACAACATTGAAGGCGTTAGACTGCTTCTTCTTCATTTGTTTTTCTTGCGACAATGGACATTGATTGCGATAATGACCATTTTCTTTGCAGTTGTAACATGTTATTGTTTTCGCCGGTTTGACATTTGGATTTGACGTATGTGACATTTGTGATGTCTGTGGTCTATGCTTGCCATTTTTATTTTTCTTACCCCAATTTTTCGCAAGTAATGCCGAGTTATCTGTTTCACTCACTTGAATAGATTCCATATCGAGCAATTTGGTTTTTATGCTATCAGCCGTTATTCCAATGCCAGAGTGCTCGATGGCCATGATCATAGGCATGAACCGTTCGGGTAAACCTGCAAGCATTAATGAACCAACCCATTGGTCATTAATTTCAAATCCAGTACCGGTTAACCGCTGTGATGTTTCTACAATCTGCGTCACATAATCCGTCATGTTTTCACTGGTTTCTAATCTTATCGAAATCAGATGACGAAGCAAAGTAATTCTCCTCGAAAATCCTGAATCGTCGAATAACGACTTCAATGTCGTCCACAATTCCTTCGTGGTCTTTGCATGCTTTATGTGTACAAATAACGATGCATCTATCGTTAGAATCACTTTCGCGCGCGTTTTAGCGTCTGTCGCATCAGGTACTGCTAATCCTGCAGAAGCACAAGGTGTTTCTTCTTTTATATACTTGTCGACACCTTCCAGTATGAGTAAGTTTTCAACTGCGAACGCCCAATCATCGTAGTTTTCACGACCTCTTAGTTTTGGAACATTCGCCAAGAAATTTAGACTCATTTTTAGCGAACTACTGACGAAAAACACAATAACTATTACACTTTCTAATTAAATTCGGGACTGGGCCCATAACCTATTAAAACTGCGGAGTCGGTTGGAACGGAAGTGAGAGATTTATTTCATAGAGAGTACACAAAGACAATCCATAGATAATACAGTCTATAGAACATAGAACAACAGAGTATATAACATAACATAACTAGATAGGCTGAGGGCACAATATCAACAATATTATATTTATTATTTATTTATGATATCAATATCTAACATGAACTTTATGAGGACTTTAGACTTTCGTTCCATTACACTAAAATTAGTCTTTATGGGTCTACATATTAGGAGTAGCAAATTACATAGCTACCAGCCAGTTCGCTCGCGACCACGATTGGTGTAACCCAGTCGAAACGTCGGGCAGTAAGTAGCTATGTAATTTGCTACTCCTAATATCGCGTGTACATATACGCATAAAGACTAATTTTAGTTTCATGAGGACTTTTGAATTAAAACTTTTGGTCATAACGCTTTAAAAACATTACAAAATTCATAGCTTCTTTCTGCCTGACAACGTTTAGATTGGATTGGCATAATCCATTTTTTATAGTGTCACTAATAATCCGCAAATCGTATCAAAATCAAGCATACCTAGGGACAGACGCGGTAAGCGACGCGGTGAGGTTTGCTTTATACTATGTAGTCATGTGAATGTAAGTAATGTTCAGTAAAAAATAAAGCAAAATGTAACCAGTCAAACTATTTTAGTTATATAATTAAGTAGTTCAGTTACCAATGATTTGATTTTATATGCTTTTTAATGAAATTTTCCTTATTGTGTCATTTTGATGGTTATAAAATACGGTTTTATATCGACCGTAGACAGTTCATTCCCCTGACCTATTTTGTTGAATGTCACTTTCTTTTATATGAAGACAAAATATCTATGAAGCAACCGAAATTTTCGGAATAGTTGAAACTTTTCGTAATAAACTAGGGACTCCTCCATTTTGAAACTACGACGGAAATAATTTTATTTAAATACTAGTGGCCGTTTTCGACTTTGTCCGTGTGGAAATGGTTTAGGTAGCAATAATATAATAGCCTATATACCTTGTAAAATTAGCTATTTTTTTGTGAAAGTCCCGTCAAAAAAAAAAGTCCAGTCGTTTCGGATATTTGCGGGATTAAAAAGACAGCCAGACAAAAATGTTTATAATCTTCTTTTTATTATTGGAACCCGATAAAGATTCATTTAGTAAAAAGTCGTTATTTTAATATTACAGACAGACACTTCAATTTTGTCTCGTTGTATAGATTAAATCCAGATTTTTTTTTCTATGACTCTTTTCCGGGATTTGAACCCGGATCTTCAGTGCTAAAGCAATACATGCCATCATTTTGTATTCTCTTCTTGTAATATCATAGTTTTTTTGCACGTTCATAAGATTGCTTGGATTAAAGTAGTTCTATAAGTTGGACTCTATTTTTTACCAATTAGCTACGTTTGTTCCCTCTTTATTTGATATATTTTTTAAATTACTAAACAAACATATATTTTAACAAAAAACTTCGTGGAACTTTTAGCATTCTGACACAAAAACTTACATTCAAAATAAATAATAACAAAATATCTGCGCAAGAAAACTCTAAGTAGTAACCTTTACGTGAAAAACATTTCTAGGAACTTAGGTACGTCTATGGAGTTGTTTTTTTTTATCATACATAGTAGGTATACAAAAAGTCAGTTTTCTGCCTGTATGATCTTTAAAATGACGGTACGGATTTTGATGCGATTATTTTAATGAATAGAGTGATTCGAGGAAGTTTTATATGTACAATAAAAGCATGCTAGAGAATCACATATAATTTTGTTCTCGTATGTAACCGGGTCAGTCATTAGTAAACTATAAATTATACATTAAATTAACACCTACAATCATAACATTTATGATAGGCTTCGATAGTAAAAAAAAAATTGACACAACCGGTAACAGAACCTTATACTTACTTAACCGATACGTCGTCAAGGCCGACTACAAACTGAGTTGACAACAAAAGTGACTCACTTTGGATCAAGATCACGCCTAATGTTGTTTTAGACAGGTCTACTTTTAAATGAGTCAAGTTTAATGAGTCTGGTTTCGGATGTGGCTTTACAGAGAATGTGCAGTCCTGCGTGAATTGTATTCAAACCTAGATATTGGGTCTACATCATCATCATCATCAGCCCATATACGTCTCCACAGCTGGTGCACGGGCCTACCCTAAACTTGAGTGATAAGGCCTTAGTCAACCATGCCGTGGGGTGCCGGCAGAATAGAATAGTATGTACCTCCCCAAATCTTCCGCGGGTGTCGTAGAAGGCGACAGAGGGACCTTTGCTTTAAATAGCAAAAATACCAGAGATCGGGCAGCAGCGCTCTCCGCACTACCGCAAAAATAAAACTGCGATCACCAACCCGCCTGCCCAGCCTGGTGATTAAGAGTAAAACCTCCAAATGGTGTACAAAAGGCCCCTGGTTCCCGTCAGCCCCGCTATTCCTGGTCATGGTGGCGACCATGGTAACGGCGGGGCGGAGGGTGCTAAGAAGAGAGAAGTGGCGTGCATTTATGGAGGTCTATGTCCAGCAGTGGACAGGAATGGGCTGATGATGATGTGCAGGTTTCCACAAGAGGAGTAGGAGTAGTTTGGTTTACACAAGAAGCAAATATAAAGCAAGTGCTGGTGGCTCGGATCAAGAGGTTCTGTTCCTCTTTTCTGCCCCGTGTCATTATGGCATAGAATGCCCTTCCAGCTCATGTTTTCCCTCCCTCCTATGATCCCGGGCTCTTCAGGCGGCGCGTGAAAAGGCATTTGAGCAGGCCTTCAGGGTGAGTGCGATAGCCTTGATATGGTATATTGTTCCTGTCGTCCTTATATGTGGATCTCTCTACCGCTTACCATCAGTTGGAGTGAGGTCATCCTGTTAGCCATTTATAAAAATAAAATACATAGCTACTTACTGCCCGACGTTTCGACTGGGTTACGCCAATCGTTGTCGCAAACAAACTGACTTGTGATTCATTTAAAAATGTAGGATTTCCTAGAAGGTAAAAACCTTTTGAAGGTGTTAAGTTTGTTAATTATATTTCACTGAATGAAGTATTTCATGAAGGTTTTCATGATCCCGCAAGGTTTATGTAAGGACTCATACAAACATTTGTACATGTTATCTTATTAAAGATAACGTTTATTATGCTCTCTCATTTAGTATTTTGAGTGTTAATATTGTTTTAACTGTTCTCTTCGAGCTGAGTACCTTTCCTTGACTTTTTATGTTGAGGCTGACCTTAAATTTGACTTTATTCGACACTATTTTTGCTTGGATTTACATACTTGATTTTAAATGCAACACAAATCTTTATAAACTGTTCAGATTTGTTTTAAACTTATTTATCGGGAATTAAAGAGTTTCGGAAATTTAACCAAACTGAACATTGGTCATCATCGCCCTAGTTTAGGGTAGGCCCGTGCCCCAGCAGTGGGGACGTATATGGGCTGATGATGAACATTGGTAGTTGAAAACTCTTATATTTCATTTTATTTTTAACTAACTTTGAATAACGAATCATTTATCCTTCTTACCCTTTGAAATGGCAATCTTAATCAGTTTTTACAAATATATACATACATAGAATCACTAATTTTTCTTAGAGTGGTAGGCAGAGATCACTCACTTCCTGCCATGTGCTACGGTCCTGGCAAACCACTATCGCTTCTTTCACATCCATCAGTCTCTTCATGCTCGTCAATTACGGGTAGGTACTTTTGATTTGACCCTTCTTAAAAATTGACCTTTCATTTATTTATATAATGTCATCATCACCATCATCAGCCCTTTACAGTCCACTGCTGGACATAGGCCTCCCCAAATGCACGCCACTTCTCTCTATCCTCGGCCACTCGCATCCAGCTCCTACCAGCCGTCCTGCGCAGATCGTCACACCACCTGGCCTGCGGGCGTCCTACACTACGTTTGCCGAGACGCGGTATCCACTCCAGAACTCCAGAAGAAGAAGAATAAATATATAATCTATTTATTTAAAATTCCTTAATAAATAAAATAAATAAACCGAAAAGAAACAAATATCAGACAAACATCACAACCATATTATTAGCTAGGAAATCCTCTATATTTCCAGAGTCTCCCAATCAAGCTTGTATTTTAGGACCTGTCTAGTAGGATTCTAGTAGTAGTAGTAGGATTTCTAGTAGGTAGGATAAAGACTGAAGTCTTTATCCTATAATATATCTGTATATTTGGTCGCCCTACAGAAAGCCGTGTCGTGCCAAGATTTGATTGAGGCAAGGCGAGGCCACCGACTGTTTTTCCGAGCTTTTGTTTTGATAGTTATTTTCAAGAGAACGGAATTTTCCTTCGGACGGAAATCGGGAGAATCCGAATTACTAATTATAGTTTTATAGTGTGGTGAGGAATGAGATTGGATAGTGACAGAGACGAGAATCATTGGACTTTCTTACTTTCGACGCATCAATCACTAGAAATGGATAATCATTACCTATATTTTTGTTTCTAACTAACTTACAATGATGGCTTGGAGTAGCCTTGTCATAATCACCAGACTTGCGGGGAGCGGATAGCTCTCACCCTAAACAAATCTTTTAAATAGCTTACTATTAAAAATATTAGTAATTTGGTTGCTTCGCTAGCTGAGGTCCTAAGTTCGAATCAGGAAGGTAAACAAAATTGTGTCTAACAGACAATCTTTCAGTCAAGAAAGATGATCATCACTACATAGTAAAAAGCGTCGATGGCCGAGTGGTTAAGGTCGTTGCTTGCCATGCGAGAGGTCGCCAGTTCAAACCCCGCCAGGTACAAATGTGTTTTTCAAAAATTTGTAATTCATATATACCATCATTCGACGCTTTAACGGTGAAGGAAAACATCGTGAGGAAACCAGCACACCTGAGAAATTTTTCAACGGTGTGTGAAGCCATGTCAGAGGCCTACGGGCGGTTTAAAAACTCTGATACCAGGTTGTTCATCAACCATACGATAAGAAGAAGAAGACAACATAGTATAAAACAAATTCGCCTTTTCTGTCCCTATATCCCTATGTGCGCTTAAATCTTTATAACTACGCAATGGATTTTGATGCGGTTTTTTCCAATAGATAGAGTGATTTAAGAGGAAGGTTTTTACGTAAAATTTATCCGAAGCGAAGCGAGGGCGGGTCACTAGTTTCTTATAACCTGAGATATTGACGGTGTTAGACCACTGTGATTCAGATACTTCTGCATCGAAACATTATTTTATTTTCTTCTATTGAGTGTGTTAGCTAGCTAGCTAATGAGAAAGTAAACATCATAGGCATAGAAGAATCGAGGAAGACAATATTATTGTTTTTCTACATCTATTCTTAACAATACTGAAATGGGTTAAACCCGTGTAACGAACACAATAATATTTATAATTCTACAATGATGACACTGTTGACTCTGCTTAAGTATGATTTGCGATGGCAAACGTCCTCAGTTCATTATCAAGACTGATGTTCTTATCATTGTAGGTATTTTAGTTGAGAGGTTACGTTGTTGCAATCAAAACGATTGCTTGTTCTGGCCTATCGACTTAATGTATTAACCTTACGATAAATATATGACGCCATTCTTCTCCGCATTGCAGGAGGTCTTGGAAAATGTAAATAACATACATGCATACATACATCACACCTTTTCCTAAAGGTGTAGGCAGAGTTTACTTCCTGCTATGTGCTACGATCCTGGTACCCCATTGTCGCTTCTTCCACATCCATCAATCTTTTCATGCATGCTCGTCGATTACAGTACAGGGACGGACTTGACCTTTTTTTAAGATTTGACCTATTTCGTCATGGAATTGACCGTGTGTGAAAGTATCCTGAATATTTATATATAATATTTGATAATATATTTTGCCCTACCAAGTCGGCTGATATCCTTTGATGAAATTGGCCTTCATGGACGAAATCGTTCGGTCAACCTTATTATTGTCATTTTATTTTAGGCTTTTCCGACAAAAGCTTAAGTACTACACAGTCTGCAACAGTCGTTTTCCTTTTGTTTTATAAATAAAATCGTCCGTTTGCTTTATCTTGTGTATTCTATATTTAAAGTGGTTGTTTCATCAGCTTTGTTTGCTAATGATTATCGGGATTAGTGCAATGACGTCAAGATTTTGGTGGACAGTGATGTTGCTAATAAGTGCAGGTGCACTTATAATGCACTTACTAGCTCGTTGGTCTATTGGTAGCAAGTGCTGCGTTAGGACCGAGAGGTCCCCGGTTCGAGTCCGGGGTCGGGCAAAATTGTGTGAGTTTTCCGTTAAGAAATTACTCAGCCCGGAGTCAGGAAGTTGGCAGTTGAACGCCCGTGCCTCGGAAAGCACGTTAAGCCGGTGGTCCTGCGCTCGATCTCTCATCGGTAATGTCGGATTGCCGTCTCACCGAATTATGGGAGTAAGGGAATAGAGAGTCCATTTGTGTTTGCGCGCACACTTGTGCACTATATTATGTCCTGCGCACTTGCTGATCTCAATTGAGATCGGCCGCCATGGCTGAAATCGATCGGACGCATTATATTTACACTCTTTCATACCTCAAACAACCTTTCCAATACAAAACTTACAATCCATTAAAAATCTTCTTACATTCAAAACCATCATAACAATCAATGCAACATATAGGTGTATTTACATACCTACATACAGGTTAAAAAGTAAAAGTACTAAGAATGCAAATTACGTAAGGCTGGGTGCACATAGCAACGAGGTACATACATTAAAACTTAAGTCATTATATAAACAGTCTTTTGTAAATAGGACGCGGGTATCATACTCACTGATAACATTATGACCCCTTTTGTTTGTTCGTCACGTGTATTGCTACGTCATCATTATCTCTGTTCACACCCTATCTTTAATAGGGAAAGAAAATAAAAGGGAACGGGGTAATTTTTTTTTATTTTTTAAGATTAGTTTAAGACAATAATTGTTACCATATACACCGTGAAATTTTAGTGGTTGTTTTCCCGCAGTAAAATGATTCTAAATATTTGTCTTTATGGGTCTACACGCGTTATTAGGAGTAGCAAATTACATAGCTACTTACTGCCCGACGTTTCGACTGGGTTACACCAATCGTGGTCGCGAGTGAACTACACGTAAATATGTTCCTCTTAACAAGGATAAATGCAAAATATAAAATAAAAAGTGTCAAATCAGTCATCTCAGAGCAGCTCCGGTTTAGTTAACTTTAATTGAAAAAGCACTTTTTTATTTTAAGAGATTCTAATTTGTAAGTATGTGGGTAATCCTAGTAAAATAAAAATTATCTATCCGTGTCTTGCACAGTTCTTTAACCTCCGTTTAACTCTGCCTACCTCGTGACAGGGAATTCCTCTACACTGACATTCTAAATAGTCACACCTCCAAAATGAGATAGGCACTAATAACGCCCCCCAATTACTAGATATCGTTTTTCTGTCTGTCTGTACGCATTGTTTGTATCTGGCGTCGTTATCATTCGCGGAAACTCAACTCAACCTCAATAACTTGTTAGTACATACTCGATTGCATTTCCTAGATACTTAGCTGTTTAGATTCCAAAATTTTGGATATATAAAAAAGGTATTTGATTGCTTTATTGTACTACAGAGAAATATATGAAAAAAATGTCGATCGCCGATTGGTTAAGGTCGTTGCTTGCCATGCGAGAAGTCGCCACTTCAAACCCGGCCACTTATTACCATGTTTTGACATTCATGTACGTACGATTATTCGACTTTTTAACAGTGAACAGTGAGTTTAGTCAGGGGATACCAGTCACAACTATCTGTCCGGTGGTTGGTGAACGGTATACGAGTAAGCGACCCCGGCTCCTCGAGCTACTATCGACTCAGTCCAAATCATCCGAGGCGATAGTATCCTTCCTCCCCTTTTCCTTCCCCCGTCATATATCCTTGCTACTCGTGGGAACGCAATGACCTTGTTAAAACAATGCACAAGGCAGAATGGCGGCGACGTGGTCCACAACCCGTCACGTCACGTTTCCCACAGAGGTGAAAAGTGGATCTCTGGAAGTGGAGTTTTGGAGTGAAATGAGTACCAACGGCCGCCGTTAGCAATAACAACGGACATCTCATAAGATTACATGCGTTTTTGACAATCAGCGCCATTTCTCCCTCCACCCACTTCGCACGGTCCCATACGTAATAAAATATGATAGAAAAATTATTATATTAGTTTAAAAACAGAAATGAAAATAAAAGTAATCTTATAACTTACTACTAATACGATTTATTTACATTAAGTATTTATTTAACTTTACACAGGCGCTTTCTTAAAAAAATGTTACAAATTATCAAAGTTACTCAAAGAATTTTCTTAATATTAGGGTTCTAAAAAAACGACGCTGAAAAAGTATAAAACAAGACTTTTAGAACATACAATTATGCAATATTTACTATGTAGAGATAAGTTTTCATGTTTGGAAAACCGCAGTCACACGTTGTCAAAGTGCTACGGTAGGTAGGTACTTGTGTATGGAACGTGTGACTACGCCTTTCCAAACATGAAAACTTATCTCTACATAGTAAATATTGCATACTTCAAAATAGTATTGTATGTTCTAAAAGTCTTGTTTTATACTTTTTCAGCGTCGTTTTTTGTCGTAGTTGGGTTTTAGTTTTTAACTTTTTATTATTTGTACTATTTTGGTGTTAGTAAGTAGTAAAGAAGCTATGAACGAAAAGATGTGAACTATATGCAATCAGTCCATGAATATACGTAAAGTCACATGCAAATGCTAGTAATATATATATATTTAAAATGTACAAGTAAAGCGCTTTCCAATGATACCAAACACGGCGTATTTATCTTAACTTTATTTTTTTACTCTGTATGTTTTGTCCGCTAGTGGGCGCCACATTAGATTTTGTGAAACCCTATATAGCCTATAACCAGCGGACAATTAAGACGCTTCTAATGATATGTCATTTGTCGAATTCTGACAAGCAATTTAGAAGTTATGTGGAAACAGATGAACATACATACATACATACATACATACAAACATACATACAAACATACATACATACATACATACATACATACATAGCCTGTCAAAATCATAACCCTCCTTTTGCTTTGCCGTAGTCGGGTAAAAATGATTTTACACGTACCTATAGGTATGCAAATCTTTATACGAATACGGTTATTACATTATTACAGAATACATTGTAAAGACGATCACGGATACGGATCCTAATGAAAGTCAACATTACAACTTTCACAATTATTCTTAAAATATCCAACTCTTGGTACAAAGTAATCGAATGCTAACCCACTTTTGTTCAAAGCCTTATGTATGTTTATACGATTCCTTGCAAGTGCTTAATGAAAGTTGTCTGTTAAATTTAGTACAGCGAGTGTTGCCGTCGCCCAAAGTAACTGTAACGTCCACCACAGGTCGCATTTCGCCTTCTGAGAATCCTGTCGAGAGGTTATTTTTATTTTTAGGGATACCGAACAAAAAAATATGAAAAAAAGAACACGTCCCTCCATATATAATTTTAATTTTTTTTAAACTGTCATGGTTACACACATTACAAAACTGAAAGTGTCCGGGATATTTACCATGTTCGTGATCATGGCGCTTACAACAGTGCCGAAATATCGGGGGCTCATTAAAACAAAACAACATGGTAAATATCCCGGACACTTTCAGTTTTCTAACGTCCTTCCATGTTCAAAATGTGTCTCAATCGTTCAGGCTGTGGATGCGCCAAAATATTTGACTTACAAAGGCTTTTTATACAATTAAAGCTATCAGGATGACTTCACTCCATCTGATGGTAAGCGGTAGTGAGATCCTTATTATGAGGTCGACAGGCACAATAGACCATATTGAGCTTGTCGCACTCACCCTGAAGGCCTGCTTAAATGCCGTTTCACGCCCCGCCTGAAGAGCCCGGGATCATAGGAGGGAGAGAAAACATAAGAATTTACTTGGAACGTGGAAGTAGCTGGAACAAGCAGCATGGAAGTAGCTGGAGGTACTCAAAATTTGCAATATTCCCTTCATAGGTCTTTTAGATAAGTAGAGGAAAAATCCGATAAATTATAAAGCTCTGATGCCTCATATCTACACCGCGCTTTATTAAGTATTTTTTAAGCTATTGCATAGCTTTTATCGCGGGCTTGGAGCGCGGCGACCGAACTAAGAAATTCCGTAACGAAAAAAACCTCACAATCGTCTAACGTCGTTTCAGTTCGGTAGACTTCGGTACGGTGTTTGTGTGCGTGCGGTTAGACGTATTGTACGACTCTACGAAACCCGCACGAATCGAGACGAGCTGCTCCGAAATCGGACGATGCTATGCAATAGCTATACCGCGGCAGTCCCCGAGTGCCACACGTCTTTTTTTTTTCTTGTATGATGAAATGATAACATAATTTACTTACGCAGTACAATTACTAACTTGTCCAGAACCCAAGCCGAAATCAGATTTCGGCTTTTACGATTTAATGAAGTATTACATCAGGCTTTTTTTGCGTCTGCCAATAATTTTTATCTTTTCGTAATGCAACTTATTGCTTTAACAACGGTCTTATCACTTATGATTTGATGATGACTTCATAAAAACTTAAGCAACGAACTAGAATAGAAGGCAAAAGATCAACACTTTTTGCATTTGAGGAAAAAAAAACAGTAATAAAAAACATATTTAAATGGAATTGGAAATTCCGAGAATTTTGTCGGTGCAACTTATTTCTTGTAATATTTGTCTGAAACTTGGCAGTATTTTTCACCTTTTGGTATATAAAACAAAAATTAAACATTAAGTCAAAGGTATAGTTGGTTAATTTTGTTTTTTGGTGAACAGGTTACTTTTGGCAGATAAAAATGATACTTTGGAATATACGCATAATATTATGTAGAGAATAAATAGAATAAATAAATATCTGGGATATACATACATATATATTTATAAATACATACTTAAATACATACTCACACCCAGACACGGAACAAACATCGATGTTCATCACACAAATATTTGTCCCGAGTGGGAATCGAACCGACAACTCTTGGATAAACATCACATACATCGATCTAATCCCGTGGTAAGTAACTTACACATAATGTTACGGATATCGGAAACGACAGTAGATACACAAATACATTTTAGTAGGTATATAAATACTACACCCAGACACGGAACAAACATCGATATCACTCTAGCCAGCCAGGGTCACTAACCAATGTTCCACCGAGCCTGTCAGAATGTAAAACTATTTTAGCAATTAACGGATTTTGTATACAAACTTCAGATTATCGTGTCCAAGAGTTGAAGGAAAGTAAACAATATTACTTTAGTACCGACCATGAAGAATAAGGTTGTATTTTCTGCGATTTTTTTCCAGCTTACCTTGTGTATTTATCGTACCTAATTAAGATGTAAATCTTTGACAAACCTAAATTAAGGTCTGAGTGACCATAGTTTTTTTTTATATATTGAGCTAACAAGATGACCTCACTCCACCTGATGGTAAGCGGTAGTGAGATCCAAATATGAGTTCGACAGGCACAATAGACCATATTGAGCCTGTCGCACTCACCCTGAAAGCCCGCTTAAAGAGGAGACCACTGCTGCGGCAACAACGAGACAAGGCGTAGGGTCTCGCATTGGTATTGAGCTGAGCGGGTCGGAATTGGCCAGTCCGCCGGACCGTTTCTACGAGTCCCCTTGGCCGGCGGGCTGACCCCCTCCGCTCGCACAATACCGCCGCTAAGATTCCACTGGTCCGGCGCTTGCCCCAACAATGGTCCCCCCCCGCTCCGGTTCGTCCTGACCGAGAGAGGTCAGAGTCACTTGGCGGGTTTTACGCAACTGTATGGTGGTAACAGCAACCGGTCGACAAAACGTCTCCCACCTGAAAAAGTTAGTTAACATAATATTAAAGTAAACATAAGTTTTGACTTAATGTATGATATGAAAACATGATATTTCGTTGTAAATGTAAGTTTGTTTTATGCTGAGGTAAATAGACGTAATTTTACTTTATTTTAAAATAAGCTTCGCTTTAAAAACTTAAAATTTTCGACGAACTGATAACCTCCTCCTATTCGGTCGATTAATTCGTTAAGTTAATTATCCCAGATAATTAGTAAACACACCGGATATGAAATAAAGGGGATGTTTATAGAGACTCCAGAGTCCAAAGTTCTTAATCTGGACTCTCTTTTATCGGGAGGACTTTGCTATAAGCCTCTGATGGCTTTTACAGTCTCACTGGACAGGCGGGGGAGTGATTACATTATCACATTTTTTTTAAAAGTATAAATATTTTTTTTCACAACATCACATACATTGATCTGATCTCGTGGTAAGTAGCTTAAGCACTTGTGTTGGGTATCAGAATCAACAGTGGGTACACAAATATACTTAAATCTATTTAATTACCCACCCAGACCCAGAACAAACACCGATTTTCGTCACACAAATGTTTGACACCGGTGGGAATCGAACCCACGACCTATGGACCTGTAGGTAGTGAACCTGGGTCACTAACCACTGTTCCACCGAGCCAGTCATCACATTAATTGATCTGATCCCGTGGTAAGTAGCTTGTAAGTAAATCTGATCTCGCGTCGTCAGAGTCATCATAATCATAACCCAAGGGGACAAGGTAAAAAGCTTTTCCCCACATAAAAAAGAAGGTCGGCCGGAAGTCACCCCATGATAATTACCAACTTTGCACTTCCGCTCTCTAGAACTTGCCAAATGGGGGGTCAAGTCGCTTTCTCCGCTTTATTGGCGACCATGAAGACCAGCCAGCGAAGGACATTGCTAGGCATAATGCAAACACGGAGGCACTCTAAGAAAATTGGAGAACAATTACATTAGAAAACTGTAACTGTCCGGGATATTTACCATGCTGTTTTGTTTTAATGAGCTCCCGATATTTCGGCACTGTTGCAAGCGCCATGATCACGCGTGAACTGTACTGTAACAGTTTTCTAATGTGTGTAACCATGACAGTTTAAAACAACATTTTCTTCCACTTTTTTGTTAATCAAACTATGATGCTGCTTCCACAATATTAAAAGTGAACGGTATTCTACCACATTTGTATTCTTAAGTCACATTACCAGGACTACTAAAGAATACTAAATGTCCGAAACTTGATACATTATGTATGTAACGTCTGTATTCATCTGGTGTAGGTGCTACAAATACATTTTGAACTGTTACTCTTGTGAAACTTATGCTAATTCAAAATTAACTGTAAACGCAATCTTCCGATTCCAATGTTAGTATAAAGAGGTTCATAGATCGAAACATCCGAATCGTTTAAAGATAGTGTAGTAAGGGATCCTTTCATCTTCATCATCATCAGCCCATCCCTGTCCACTGCTGGACATAGGCCTCCCAAAATGCTCGTCACTTCTGTCATTCTTCGGATCCAGCTCCTACCGGCCGTCCCGCGCAGATCGACACTCCACCTGGCCTGAAGGCGTCCTATAGTACGTTTTCCGAGACGCAGTCTCCACTCCAAAACTCGTCTATATCAGCGAAAAAGGGATCCCTCATTTAATATAAATATTAAAAAGCATCTGTTCATAAATACTAAGGTGTCCATCGATTTTGGCCATGGCAGCCGATCTCAATAGAAATTAATCTTGGACTGAACAATGTATAGTGCACTACTGACCCGCCCTCGCTCGCTTCGGGTTTATTATACATAAAAACCTTCCTCTTAAATCCTTCTATCTATTACAAAAACCGCATCAAAATCCGCATTGTAGTTTTAAAGATTAAATCATACACAGGTGTCAGACAGAGGCGGGAAGCGGCTTTGCTTTATACTAATGTATTTTGTCAGAAAAGCTCACTCAAACTTGGCCCAACCCCGGACTCGATCCGGGGTCCTCTTCACTTTCATTTGCCACTAGACCAAAAAGCAAGCATCAAATCATGCTATAAGAAAGCTGAGCTCAAATTTGTGACCATGACGCTTGCACAGCCTAAATATCGGGATCCCGATATAAGAAAAAAAGACACGCCCTGGCTTTGCTTAGGGTTAAACATAAAAACCTACCTCTAGAATCCCTTTATCAATTAGAAAAAAAAGAACATCAAAATCCGTTGCGTAGTTCTAAAGATTTAAGCATACACACAGATGCGGGAAGCGACATTGCTTTATACAATGTAGTGAGTAGGTAAATATTCCAGACATTCAGTTTTCTAATGTATGTAACTACGACAGTTTGATACCTTACTATAGAATATATATCAGCGTATACTTTTACTGGGCTCAAAACCCTGTCTGAGCTGCCTAGAGTACTAAAATAGAACTCAGATCAGGCCCATATCAATAAGTCAAGGTCCTATGCCCTCTGAGGGCAACGACCTCACATTACCTCACTTTTATATTTTATTGCTAGCAAATGAGCCGCTGAGAGAGGATTCAGCTTGAAGTATGTACGAAGAGATTATGGAATAACCGTTTATTTTGTGTAATAATTGATAATGGTAATTTTTTTTTAGGTATTTCGAGATTACTTTCTTTGTGTTATCTCTTTCTTAATAACAGAATAAACATTTTTTTATTGGACGTTTCTGTTAAAGTTATTTGAAATTGAGTTTAAAACGGATTTATTATTATTATCACGGAGACATGGATTGTAAACTACAAATAATTTTTACTTTCACTTGCGAGCCAAAGAAAATCCCTCAATTTCTTATTCATTTTATATATTTGGTAAGAATTTTCACACAAAGGACAATACTAATAATAACTAATCATAGGCATTTGTGACTAAATGTACATTAATCTACACTGACTGGCTCGGTGGATCAGTGGTTAGTGACCCTACCTGACGGTTCCAAAAGTCGTGGGTTCGATTCCCACTCAGGACAAATAATAATAAAGCGTCCGACCGATTTCGGTAACGGCGGCCGATCTCAATTGAGATCAGCCAAGTGCACAGGACATATTATAGTGCGCGCAAACACAAGTGCACTCTCTATTCCCTTACTCTCATAGTTCGGTGGGACGGCAATCCGACATGACCGATGAGAGATCGGGCGCAGGACCACCGGCTTAACGTGCTTTCCGAGGCACGGGCGTCCAACCGTTCCTAACTCCGGGCTGAGTTATTTCTTCACAGAGAAACTCGCAAATTTTGGACTCGAACCGGAGATCTCTCGGTCCTTACGCAGCGCTTGCTACCAATAGACCAACGAGGCAGTTACAGGACAAATATTTGTGTGATGAACACCGGTGTTTGTTCCGGGTGTGATTACGTATTTAAGTATGTATTTATAAATGTACCTATATCAGTCTCGGATGCCCATAGTACAAGCTTTATTTAGTTTGGGGTCAGATGACCGTGTGTGGATATGTCCCAGATATTTATTCAGTTTATAAAGCAATAGCGAAAAAAATACTTCATCCATATTTTTACTAGAAGTATCATCATTGATTTTCATTATAAAATAATGAAAACAGCATCATTTCAACCTCTATTCAATAGCTAAAAGTCACGTACAACAGCCATTAAATTAATATAAAAGATGGCGTAACAATTTTAAGATATTGATAGACAAAAACACCATACAAAAAACAAATACAAGGAAATTGATAGATCGAAGGCGGCAAAAAACAAATAGGTTCACTTCGGATTGGTATAAATAGATAATTTTCCATTGCATTTATTTGGAGGGCAAAGCTTTCTACGTGTGTTGTTATTAAAAAAACGGTCAAGTGCGAGTCGGAATCGGGATTGCACTCATAGGGTTCCGTACGTATCAATTTAAAAAAATGAAAATTTAATTTATTAAGTGTAAAGCTATGCTCTAGCTGTTTTAATAATTTTATATATATATTCCTGCATCTTAGTACCTGTTAGCCACAGAGGTAATAATGTGGGAAACATTTGACGGCTTCAATAAGCTGTTGGTTGGTGTGATAGTTTCGCACGTTTGGGCGCGATTCCTGGAAGGACGGGTGTTCAAATCCCCGGTCAACAGTGGAGCAATTTTTTTTTTCTTTTTTCATAATTTAATACAATAATTTTTAACAATTATTTTTGTTTTCGTGCTAATACTCGTAGTCAAAACGGGTCTCATAATTCATCGACTGTACTGCGCAGTCGATCATCATCATAGCTTGTGCAAAAACAACTCAATTTGAAAATTATATTTCTTAATGGTTGGATCGGATTGTAATCTTTATTAATGGCCCCGTTTATTGTTTATTGATTGTTGTTTTCCACTGGCAGTTCAAAGACCTTCTTTGGGCCCTCCATCCAAGATGGCTCTGAAATTTCGATTATAAATATCATTTTTACGAACGCCAATATTTATTTGCTTTTCAATTAAAAGATGTCAATTGGTGGGAACTATTATCGTCACCAGATATCAATGAATGTGTAGATGGGTCAATTTCAACAAGTCCATATTTTTTAACATTTCGGTGAACTTTTTTATTTGTTATATTTTTGAAAATACAACCATGTAGAATTGTTATTTACGCTATCGTTATAATTAATTTTAACACGACATTAAATTAAATTCATATACTTAAGAGATATAGTACTTTGAAATTTTGGTGTCACCGAAATGAAAGAAGAGTTCACCGAAATGAAAGAAGAGTTCACCGAAATGAAACTTCTCATCACCGAAATGAGAAACGCAATACACCGAAATGAAATTACTTATGTAGTCACCGAAAAAAAGTAAACTGTTACCAAGTATACAGCCTACAACCTACGTTTTGAAGAGTGTATTCATCACACAGTAACAGATTTTTCTTACTAAAATTAAAACTTCGGCCTTATCAATAAAAATGCATCTCCGTTAATCGTTTAACAGTGGTCGATGGAAACGTGGATACAACCCAGTCTTGATCTTTGTCAGTTCCAGATTCAGCTCTCAATGCATAAAGTCCATCTACCAATCAATACCCCTAACCTTACATAGACCGATTAAGTGCAATATGCAGTAAGTAGTGCAATAATTCGTTAAACAATTGACAAAGCCATTATAAAGCTAGCTTCATTACCGAACTACGAACGATTCGTAGGTATCATCTGGAAATCGTCGTGCCAACATATCCCAAGAGGCTGTCGTACTTCTAACGTCCCGGATTTGACTCAAGAGTCATCTGCGCCATTTAAAAATTATGAATCCGCCTATAATGCCGATCCATTTTCACAAGACACATGTGATGCTTGTGAAATCTTAATGCTGTCTATCCATGCAAACCAGCGAACCAAATGGATTAATACAGTCACCAGCATTGACATGACCCACAATAGTAAAAAGGCCTAGACCACAATCCGTAAATGGACCGGTGAGCCCTCTCCTCCAAAGTTCCAAGTAAAGTTACTGCAAACAAAATTGCTCATCAACTGTTGCTGAATAAGAAATCGTACACTCGCCTTCCCAGAATTCAACTTGTACAATGCCTTCCGAAAGAGAATTTACTGAGCCAGCCTTTTGACGATATCATTTTTAGTGTTAGATACTTGAAATCTGGTAAAGCATCGAGTGTTGATAACATTTCCACAGAACAACTTAAAAACTTGGATCCTATGACTATTTGCTGGTTACAACCGAAGTTCAATGATTGTCTACAATCTGCGAAATTATCACGTCTATGGATCTTGATATTGCCATTCCAAAACCGGGAAAAGTTCTAGATGACCCTAAAAACCTTCCGCCCATTATCCTTGCTCAGTCACACATACAAATTACCTCAACGACTTTTGCTTAACCGCCTATCACCTATTAGATCAGCACTTAATTCCAGAACAGGTAGGATTCAGACCTAAAAAATCATGTTGTAACCAGACGTTAAACCTCACCCAACACATGCCATTTTATCATAAACGTCTAGTCCATAAGATTTGTATTTGTAATTCAGAAGCTACACTGATGTTATTCTGTTTTGTGAACCAAAATAAATAACACAAAGAGGATAGTTTTGAAATGGGAATGATTACAGCGCTGTATGCGTGGATCTGACAGCAGCTTATGATACAGTGAACCTGAAGCGTCTCTTGTGGAAAGTCTACTCGATGGTCAATGACTAGAAATTTATAAAAATACTTGGTGAGTTGCTCCGCAACCGTAGCTTTCAGGTCCATTTGTCTGAAGAAATAAGCAGATGGCGATCCCAAAAATGGTAATCCCCAGGGTCTCTACCCTGGGGATGACCGTTTTGTTGGAATCACTACTTTTCAACATCTACACAAAAGACCGACCATGTTGCCGATGACCTGGCGCTCATATCACAAACACAATCCTGTGAAAACATAGAAATAAACCTCACTTCAGCCTTAAGGTTCAGACACTCTCAGACTAAATATAACATGGCAGGGACAACCACAGAAGTTAAAGTCGGCATAGCTTTATATTTAGATTTAGAAAGTATCGAATCTTGACACAGATCCACCTTCTGCTCGTCTTAACCTCTGGTCTAACACGTTTGCTCCACCCGTCCCCTTGGTTCTACCTTCAGAAAGCCTTCCAACAGGACACGATTTGCCATGGTTAACCTGAAGGTCCCTGGACAGACTCCGTAGCCAGGTTGGCCAATGCAAAGATAATATGTTTAGGTGGGGGTTTCCTGGACAGGAGGATATCGCGTGCCTATGTGGTCTCTCACCATTGTCCATGGCTCACCTCACTTCATGCCCCGCCTGTCCCGACTCCTGTACACAAATTGAGCTGATAGAAGGGTCAACAACCGCGGTCCGGGTGGCGGAATTATCCAAAATAATTTTAAGTGTTTTGCCATCGACACGAAAAGAAGAAGAAGAAGAATAACTTACCATTTTGAACTTCATCATTTGACTTTAGATGCTGTTGACAAACATTTCAAGTTAATCTGTTATTACTTTAATCCAGAGTCTTAAATATATAAAAGAAGAATCACTGACTGACATATCGATGCACAGTCTAAACGGCTAAACGTAGGCACTTGAAATTTGGTAAGGACGTAGTTTAGGTACCGTAGAGGTGCATTAAGAAAGGAATTCCCGAAATTCTCACGGGAACGGGAATAATCCTGAAAATCCTTTTGTATGAAAAATCGCCCACGCAAACGAAGTCGCGGGCACAGCTAGTGAAAAATAAAGGTATTGATTACAACCACACATAGATTTTAATAATTTAATCTGAAATTCATTTGGGAACATGTAAGAATAAATCAACAAATATATTGTAATTATCAACAATAAAAATAAAAATATATTCCTTTCGAAATTACAATGTAACAAAATAAATTAAGGTCTTTATTCACCGAAATGAAGTAATTTGACACCGGAATGACAAAAGAAATCACCGAAATGAAGATAATAATCACCGAAATGAAGATAATAATCACCGAAATTACCAAATTCTCACCGAAATGAAAAAAAGTCACTGGAATGATATTTTTTCTCATTCCGGTGGTCAATTTAGGTCACCGAATTCACCGGAATGAGGTCACCGATATTATATACAGCCCATAAAAATAAGCACAACAAGGAAAATATAAATAAAAGAAATAAATTGATACGACCTACTTAATTGAGCGACATTTAGTAATAGTACATAGATTTTATAGACATACCGAATGATTGGATCACAACTTATATCCATTCACGTGAATGACAAAAAACGGTACGCAGTCACCGAAACCGACTTACTTACGTTTTTGGCGGGAACTGCAAACAGCAATACACGTCCTCTTACGTTAAGCGCTTAGGCGGCACTGATGCGCAGATTTACTGCGCAGTGGCAAGAAGCTAGTGTTTTTCGATGCCTAGATATTCGCGTACAACGAAAAATTCACGGCGATGACATATCTCATTTGGACACGTGAATTTGTACTTACCATTCATTAAATATAACAGATTTTGTATTGAACTTTCCGCAATAAGGTACTGTCATTATTAAGGATTTAAATAAAAAAAGTTAAATCCCTAAAAAATCAACTGTTTTTAAAATATGATTAAAAGTATACTGAAAAACAAATTGTGCCGCGTCACCGATATGATACAATTGGGGGTTTAAGATTTTTTTTACCTAATTAGCGATAATCATAATTTAAAAATATTTATAGTCACCTATAGGAGACAACACCTTTTATCTAAAAAAAAAATATTACAAGTTAAAAGTGCCATCCTGCACTAGCAGTTTCAGCCGTGCCGTTTACGATTTGGTGTCGGGAAATTCACCCAGATATGTTTTACAATAAGGTTAATGAAGCTATATCAGATAATACACCACTTGTTAGAAATAGATCACATAATTACCCCTCTTGGTATAGCCAGGGCCTTATTAGATGTATCAAGGAGAAGAATAAGTTTCATAAACACCATAAAAAGTTCGGTAACCCCCGTGACTATGATACCTTCTCCCTTACTTCGCAAAAGATGTAAATTGCTGGTTACTGGGTGTTACAAAACGTTCCTCACTTCAGTGGAAGATTCAGTGACTGACGACCCCAAGGCTTTTTGGAGATATATCAATGGAAGGAAGAGTAGAGCTACAATACCACACACCATGACATATAACAATAAGACGTGTTCAGACGGTCAAGACATAAGCGAACTCTTCTCAGAGTATTTTGGCTCAGTGTTTGACAAATCTTCTCCAATTACCGAAGAGATGGAAATGCCTACGGCTATTAACTGCACATTGCATAATTTTGAAATTAGCCAACAGGATATTATTTCAAAAATAAAAAGATGGACCCCGGAAGGGACCCGGCCCTGATGATATTCCAGCAATATTTTTAAAATTGTGTTCAGAAGAGTTATCCCTTCCCTTGGCTATCCTGTTTAATAAGTCGATCTCTTCTGGTGTTTTTCCTAGCCGCTGGAAAACGGCTCATATTATACCAATATTCAAGTCGGGTGAAAAGACATCATGTAATAATTATAGGCCTATTAGCATTTTGTCATGTATAGCGAAACTATTTGAATCATTGGTATATGTTCCATTGTACGGTCACCTGGGCAGAGGTGTGTCGACTAAGCAACACGGTTTTGTGGAACAGAGATCCAATGTTAGTAATTTGCTGGAATTTAAAAATTACCTTTGCCGTGTTTTCGCGTCTGGAGGCCAGGCTGATGCAGTATATTTAGACTTTAGCAAGGCTTTTGACAAAGTCAACCATGCCCTGCTATGTCGCAAGCTATCTCACCATGGGATTCATGGATGTTTGCTGAGATGGGTAATCTCTTACTTGGACAACCGAACTCAACTGGTTACTGTGAAGGGCTATTCTTCATCACCGGTGCAGATCACGTCTGGGGTTCCACAAGGGTCGCACCTTGGTCCTCTACTGTTTATTGTTTTTATAGATGACCTAATACGCCGTTTAAACTGTCCTGCTCTTTTGTATGCTGACGACCTCAAAGTTTTTGCCCACATTAAGGACGTAAGCCAATGCGCGATTCTCCAAAGCGACCTTAAAACCATCACTGATTGGTGCACACATAATAAAATGAGCCTTAATGTTGTGTTATATCGTTTACAAGAAAGAAAAATAAAATAATTTACCCATACCAGATACACGATTCAACATTAAGTAGGAAAGATGTCGTGAAGGATTTGGGCGTACTAATGGACGAGCAGTTGACTTTCCGCCCTCATTACGATAATATCGTAAAGAGAGGCAATAAGTTTCTGGGCTTTATAATAAGGTCTACAAGAGATTTTAAACGACCTCAAAGTACGCTGTGTCTCTTTTATAGCCTGGTGAGAAGTGTTCTGGAGTACTGTTGCCCAGTATGGTCGCCTTATTATCGTGTTCACGTTGACAATGTGGAGAAAGTTCAAAAACGTTGCTTGAGATATCTGTCACGTAAACACGATCTCGGGCGTTCCCTTAACGGTTACAGTGATAGGTTGTCTAAGTTTCGAGCTACTCCATTATATGTTCGGCGTAAGCGTTACGATTTATTATATCTACATAAAATAATTCATTCCTCTATCGATTCTCCGGAACTTCTTTCGTCATTGACTATTAACACCCGATATAAGTCGCGTTCACCAAATGTCTTTGCAGTTCAAGTGTTCAAGAATAACACTTCATTTTACAATCCCATCGTAAGAATGAGTCGAACTTACAACGAATTGTCTCGTGGTTGCAGTGAGGTGGATATTTTCAATAAATTTTCTGTATTTAAGAAAACTATCACAATCATCCTCAAGGCCGAAATGTCCTCGGCCTTGCTCGAATAAATAAAAGTTATTTTTAAATGTATCTGTAATTTTGTTTTGTATTGTATTTTTTTTTTATTGTTCTAGTACGTAAGCATGTTGTGTGCACTATTTATAGGTTATGGTCTAGTATGTAAGTTAGTTTTATAAATTATACCATTGTCACGATCATAATCTGTTTGCGTACCTAAATTAAATAAATTAAATTAAATCAAGGCTTTTTCCCGGAGGGGCAGGCAGACATCACTTCCTGCCATGTGCTATGGTCCAGGCATACCACTTTCGCTTCTTTCACATCCATCCTCATAATGCAAGCATTTTTCATATGTTTAAAATTCTGATATCCGATGAATTCACCAATATAGAACACTTTTTAGAACGAAATATCAAACTATATTTCGTGGTGTGCCTTCTTCCACATCTGTCAATATTTTCATAAATTTAGTATAAATAATTGTTGTTATAAATCTTAATAAAACTATGTATGCCTGCGTATGTTAAGATGTCACATATGTTTATATAAACACCCGACGAGCTCCATAACCCTGAAATGACGTACAAAAACAAAAAAAATCTTAGCCGACATCTTTCCTATTGCGCAAAGGTAATACAAAAGATTCCAACGTCATAAGGAATAGTTCACACGGTACCCACAATAAAGTATACACTATACCTTTCGTAGTACGTAGATATTATATCTTTAGGTTACACCGATTTTCATAGACCGAGAGCCACCCTACACTGTTTTTGTTTTTATTTTTATAAAAGACGTTCAGGATATTTTAAAAAACTAAAAAAAATCAATTGCTGCATTGTTACCCAGGGATTTTAACAAACGTCCTTCCAGAATACATGTTATTGCAGAAATGTAAACTACAGAATTTGATGACACATTAGAGCAGGTAAATTTAAAAAAAAACATCTTTTCTAATGCGTGAGAAGCGATGGTTCTTTTATTAGATGTGAAGTAATCAGGTACTGCTGAGTGAAATTGATTATTTAACCTAAAGAAGCTCTACGCCCTTAGTATTAATGCGGTTCGAGCGTGCTTTCAAGTTCCGTTTATCCCTTTCGTAAAACCAGCATTTATTTTTGCTAATAAAAAAACTGCACAAATCTATTTTGATACTAAGATAGAATCATTTCACTGCTACCACTAAAATTTCACGGTGTATGTGTGGGGACTTATCAGGCCCTAATTAAAAGTCATCTATGGTCGCGTGGCAATCATAAAGCAAAGCAAAATTAATAAATTACAAGATAAGAGGACTGATTTATTTGCAATTACTTAATAACACAAATCATTGTCGTCGCCTGCCCCCAGGGCTATCAGTAGAGATAATATGAAAGATGGGTTCGTTATTATACCACAACGTCACTTCAAGATATTGGTAAGTGTGTAGTAGAGGGTATGATTCCTACCTTTTGATTTCAGTTAAACAAAAATTTAAAAATCTACCAATGTATGCAAACTTCATCATCATCATCATCATTTATAATATGCATACTTAGCAAGCAAATTATTTTATTTGATTTGATCTTGATGGGTGGCAGGCAACACATTAGATTTTAACATAGATTTTGGTTGGAAATCTTGTATTATATTAATGACCAAGTTTGTTTAACAATAAGACTTAAAAATAACGAAATATAGTTTAATATTTGGTTCTAAAAAAGTGTTCTGTATTGGTGAATTCGTCGGATATCAGAATTTTAAACATATGAAAAATGCTTGCATTATGAGGATGGGATGTAGAAGAAGCGAAAGTGGTGTGCCAGGACCGTAGCACATGGCAGGAAGTGATCTCTGCCTACCCCTTTGGGAAAAGGCGAGATATCATGTATATGTGTATAAATACCTACTTACATAATATAGGCCGCGACTACAATCGCTTACCATCAGATGGAGTTAGGTCATACTAAAACTTTTTTTATTAAATTTAAAGTATTTTAATCGCTTCCCAGCCCCTAGACTATTGGCCGAAGAAAATGCGTGCTAAATCATAGTACGCATTTTATGCAAAAACATCTCCACATTAGCAAAAATATTTAAATGTTTACAATCTTCAAGTTGACGTTAACGTTTATTGTTCTCCCATTCGCAAAAACAATTCGATTGAATTACCTAATAGATGTGACGTCATTGCGCTTCATAAAATCAGCTTACGTCAGAGGTTCTCAACCCACATCAGTTATTTTTTTTTGCGGTTTCCAAAACTGTAAATAAAATCAGATGTTCATGGTTTTTCTTTCCACAGAACATACCTACATTTACTTTGTTCTTATTAAACCTTCTTTATGATCCGTCTCTATGAGCTATTAGTCATAGTAATACAGTAAATTTCATTAAAAAAAACAAACAGAAATATATAACTAACGTTATCTGAATCAAAAACAATTTTAAAAGATAAAGAAATCTCTTGATTTTTGCGTACCTATTGAACCATATTGATTACCTAATTATTTTCTAGCAAGCGTAAGTATTTAAAATCAATCATTTTTAACCGACTTCAAGAAGGCGGGGGGGTTTTCAATTCGTCTGAATGTAGCCTTTGTTGTTTTGATTTTCGAAGAGACCATATACTTACTAAATACTTTTTGAAATAGTCAAAGTAAATGTTTAAGTATCACTGGATTTCGTGAGAAATAGCTATGACGCGAAACCGACCAATCATCGCTTCGACAAACACGTCCCAAAATGGGCCTGATCTTAGCCTTTAGACTTTGAACATCGATCCATTATAAACAACAAATAATGTGAAACCAAATATAGCGTTGAGAGTGTAGAGGTATGAGATATGAGAGTTAAATCATCATCATCATCATCAGCCCTTATAAGTCCCCACTGTTGGCACGAGCCTAACCTAAACTAGGGCGATCAGGCCTTAGTCAACCACGCTGGCCAAGTGCAGATTGGTCGACTCAGACAACCCCAAAATGACTTCCGAGATGTGCAGGTTTCCTCACGATGTTTTTCTTCATAGCAGGTAGAGTTTAATGTTGAAACATTTTACATAACAGGGAACTATCTCAGGTAAACAAATCAAAATTCTATTTTATCTGTATTATAAAAATATTAAACATTAGAAAGAAATGAAGAGTTTGTTTGTTTGAACGGGCTAATCTCAGGAGCTACTGTATCAAATCGAAAATTATTATGGTGTTGGATAGACCTATAATCTAGGAAGGCTTTAGGCTATGTACCATCACGCTGCGACCAATAGGAGCAAAGAAACAATGGAAAATGTGTATAAAACGGGGGGAAACGCGGTCGATGTCGCTGGCACAGCTAGTTGTTGATATAGACAATGTCATTGTGCTGTCTACGTCATAAGTGTGCAAAAAATTATACCTAGTTGTGACGTCACACGTATTTTGAACTCTATATTTCTGGATTACTTGAAAAAATTCAAAATACGTGTCCAAATAATATAAAAAATTCTACACCCATAGCCTGCAATAATGTAACAAAATTTATTGTTTTACTTGAAAATCTTTTGTTTTGAATTGAATTGGCAATGAAGCTTAGTGATTATTTTATTACCCGGTCAGTGGCAAAGGTTTCGTTAACAATCATCACAATATTTATACTTAGTATGAACTTGAATGATTTAATATTTAAATAAGGTTGGCTGGGGCAACTTTAACATGTAATTTCCAAGGTGAAAGTGACAAAAGCTTGGAAGTAAAAAAAACTCAGAATTATACGTACGTACATAATATATGACTGACAAAATCGAGAGCTGTCGTGCAAGGCTTTTGATAAATCATATATTAAGGTTAATATTTATTTTCGAACACTTTTAACTGTGCACATCGAATATAATAAACTATTTCATATTTTAAGTTATGTCATCTTCAAAGTAATTTGCATTTTAAATCTGCGCCGTGCAATTTTTTAACACTTTACATAATATACATTATAATAATATTATGAATACATACATAAAATCACGCCTTTTTCCCAGAGGGGTAGGCAGAAATCACTTCCAGCGATCCACTTTTCACCTCTGTGGGAAACGTGACGTGACGGGTTGTGGACCACGTCGCCGCCATTCTGTCTTGTGCATTGTTTAAACAAGGTCATTGCGTTCCCACAAGTAGCAAGGATATATTATGACGGGGAAGGAAAAGGGGAGGAAGGACACTATTGCCTCGGATGATTTGGACTGAGTCGATAGTAGCTCGAGGAGCCGGGGTCGCTTACCCGTATACCGTTCACCAACCACCGGACAGATAGTTGTGACTGGTATCCCCTGACTGAAATAATTATGAAACAAATGATATAATATGATTTTAAAAATCAAGCAAATATAAAGATAGTATATCACAAGCCTGTTCCTTGGATTAGCGCGTTCAAACAAACAAACTATTCAGTTTTATAATAGACTAGCTTTCCGCCCGCGACTTCGTCCGCGTAGAGACGTTTAACGGGTAAAACATTACTTACTTATAGCGCAGTCGGTTAAAAAGTAGCCTATAACCTTTCCTAGGCTGTGGACTATATCTGTACCAAATTTCGTCTAAATCGATTCAGTACTCTATGCGTGAAAGCGTAACAGACAGACAGACAGAGTTACTTTCGGATTTACAATATTAGTAAGGATGTGTACCTAGTGTTCGCGCAAATAATAGACAATGCTACACTCCAATTGAGATAATGTACTTAATAAAAAGAGACTTGTGGCACTCGACGACTGCCGCGGTATAGCTATTGCATAGCATCGTCCGATTTCGGAGCAGCTCGTCTCGATTCGTGCGAGTTTCGTAGAGTCGTACAATACGTCTAACCGCACGCACACAAACACCGTGCCGAAGTCTACCGAACTGATACGACGTTAGACGATTGTGAGGTTTTTTTCGTTACGGAATTTCTTGGTTCGGTCGCCGCGCTCAAAGCCGGCGATAAAAGCTGTGCAATAGCTTAAAAACTTACTGGACCTCACACACTTTGCTTGAAGCATGATCTCATAAATGTATTTTTATGTTCTCGATCCAACTACAAATAGCAATCATTAAACCAGTAATAAACTTGTCAACTGTGAAATCCACTTTTTTCCCTTTTGTCGATCAAGTTATGCTTTATAGAATGTGATCTTTTTAGGGTCGTTTTGTTGTCCGTTTGTCTGTCTTATGTTGATATTGTCGAGTATAAAGCAAGATAATTATAACAAAATTTTGTTGTGAACACTATCAAAAGATCTTACTTAGTTTATGAATGGCAAGAACTATAAACTCTGTAGATATCTCTTATGCACGTTTTTTTTCAGAGTCTTCTTATCGTATGGTTGATGAACAACCTGGTGTCCGAGTTTTTGAACCGCCCGCAGGCCTCTGACATGACTTCATACACCGTTGAAAAATTTCTCAGGAGTGCTGGTTTCCTCACGATGTTTTCCTTCACCGTTAAAGCGTCGAATGATGGTACATGTGAATTTCAAATTTGAAAAACACATTGGTACCTGGCGGGGATTGAACTGGCGACCTCTCACATCGCAAGCAACGACCTTAACCACTCGGCCATCGACGCTTTTAAGAGAGAACCCACTAAATTCTCAATAAAAAGAATATACGAACATTCTAGCAAATCGGTGTAATTAAAAGTAACAAATTAAACATTTCCGCGTTCAATTTTAAACCTTAATCAAATGTCATAATTGTAGTCAGTATTTTTTGTCATCTATGTATCA
Organism: Maruca vitrata; assembly: GCA_039566165.1. Lineage (NCBI taxonomy): Eukaryota > Metazoa > Arthropoda > Insecta > Lepidoptera > Crambidae > Maruca > Maruca vitrata. The sequence goes on along the minus strand of CM076936.1, from coordinate 826,374 downwards.
TTATTATGGTCCAAGATCCCAGAGCTGCCAGACATCACTTATTTTCTAATGGACAAAATATATACGATTGAGTAGAGTTGGGGTGTACTATCATCATATGACTAGTTGCTACCTTGACAAGACGGCCATTTTTCAGATATCAACCAATCAAGGTACATAGAAACACTGATCACCTCACTTAAATCCTGATGGCTGATTTTAACATATATTTCACACAATATCATTAAAAATCAGGATTCATTACTCCCAGACACATGCGGTCGGCGGTTTTACCTTACAGACGCTTTAAAGCTATGAAAAAATTTTTACTTTTACTTATTTTCTGATGCTTGATTTTTATATATGTTATTCAAACAACTAAAAAGTGCTCATCTGACCGCAATAAATATAGAATTTTACCTTACAAACTATTTTATAAGGAAAACTTAACTAAATTCAATTTTTAAAAAAAATCTAAAACAGTTGGGTCTGGTGAATGTTTGGCCCCTTGGATCGGTCTGTCCGTTTGCAAAACGTTTTAAAATAGTTGTTTGAATAACATATATAAAAATCAAGCATCAGAAAATAAGTAAAATTACGTAAAATTAAAATTTTTTCATAGCTTTAAAGCGTCTGTAAGGTAAAACCGCCGACCGCATGTGTCTGGGAGTAATGAATCCTGATTTTTTTGATATTTTCAGAATTTAAGTGAGGTGAGCAGTGTTTCTATGTACCTTGATTGGTTGATATCTGAAAAAATGGCCGTCTGGTCAAAGTAGCAACTAGTCATATGATGATAGTACACCCCACCACTACTCAATCGTATATATTTTGTCCATTAGAAAATAAGTGATTCCTCTATTATTTGCAACACCTAGTGTGTTGGAAATAAAATAATGATAATGATAATGTTTCCGGGGTTTTGGTTATTTAACTTCATACTAACACTGATTGGCAGCTCAACAGCCCGGATTGGCCAAAAAAATTTGTCAAGCACGATGCTGACAAAGGCAAAAGGTTCCGCACAAACTTTTTTCAGGATTAACAGCAGAGAGAGGGGAGGTTTTTAATTATTTGATAAAGTTGACTACTTATTATAAGAAGTAGGTATTATTAAGGGGTGAGCCAGAACGGGTCAAGAAAATTAAAGTATACATTAAAATATTTTGTGAAAGAAATCACATTATACTAAAAAATGTCTTTATGGGTCTACACGCGATATTAGGAGTAGCAAATTACATAGCTACTTACTTATTACGGTCGCGAGCGACCACGATTACCCGACGTTTCTTCGAGACAGTCGAAACGTCGGGCAGTAAGTAGCTATGTAATTTGCTACTCCTAATATCGCGTGTAGACCCATAAAGACATTTTTTAGTGTAATGGAACGCGAAAGTCTAAAATCTTAAATCACATTATTATTAATTTTATTTATATTATAATGAACGCATCCCTTCGCGATCTGTTTTAATTTTTTTGATCGAAAGTAATTTAAATTAACTCCCTGCTGAGAAAAAGGTCATACAAACAGACTTGTCCGTCAGACTGAGTACAAAGTGATTCAGTAGATTTTCTTTTATTCCTTTTGTGGAACCCAAAAAAACAATTAAGTTTCAATATCGTAGATTCATAAACTTACATAAAGTAACCAATAAACAAAGTAGTGTGTTCCGAAGCAGTTGAAGGTTAGATCTGCTGTAAAAAAATAAAAAGTCAATTTTTTTTTATTAAAATTATTGAACTTCAAAAGTATCGTGAAATTACAAAATAATTAGATAATTTTTTCTTATGGTGTTCTGACATCTACTCATACACTTACATACTACAATACACTAAGACTTAAAATAGAAATAAGAAGACATAACATAATATCAAGTGTTTTAGTTAATAACCTAGAAATTAAGAAATTTAAAAAAAAAGACGTGTGGCACTCGGGGACTGCCGCGGTATAGCTATTGCATAGCATCGTCCGATTTCGGAGCAGCTCGTCTCGATTCGTGCGACTTTCGTAGAGTACGTCTAACCGCACGCACACAAACACCGTGCCGAAGTCTACCGAACTGAAACGACGTTAGACGATTGTGAGGTTTTTTCGTTACGGAATTTCTTGGTTCGGTCGCCGCGCTCAAAGCCCGCGATAAAAGCTATGCAATAGCTTTAAATTCAAAATTGTTTTATTTGATAACAAACCTTATCATCATTTACAATATTTGTGGTGACATACCTATTAAGTAAACATATTATTATATACCTGTATCAGGCAGTCACCGCCCATTCTGTGAGTGACTGGGTGAGTGCGACAGGCGCAATATGATCTATTGTGCCAGTCGACCTCATATATGGTCCTCACCACCGCTTACCATCACGTGGAGTGTGATCATCTTGTATGCCTATTATAAAAAAAAATCTGACAGTTTTAATGAAAGGCTAGCGTAACAAGTAGGTAGTATAAAAAGAATGTAAAGTAAATAATTTCTTTTTAATATCTCGATTAGAAATATTATGCGATTGTTTGTTATCCTGAATGAATAAATAAGAATTGAAATATTTGAAGAAAAGTGGAGTTTCCTAATACAAGCAAATCTGTTGCCTAAGAGGAAGCCAACCACAATTCGCTGCATGTGTGTTACAAATAAATCATTTTGTTTTTTTTTATTTGATTTGAGTTCCGTAGCATAAATTAATGGGGCGTATTGATTTATCATCACGATTGAGTTCGTTGTGCGAATATTATAATGTAGAGTTCAATGTGCCTGTGTTAATAGCTCTACCAATTCTGATCACAAAATTCTGCTTCTAATATTACAAATACGAAAAAACGGAAATTTACATTTAAATTATGTTTGATACATTAAAAAGTAAATCTATGAGCAAAGCAACTGTGCTTCTCAATACCATTTTGCTCAAAAAAGATGTCCCCAGCTTCGCTTTTAAACACATTCATTCATTCTAATAATTATCATATCTCTCATACTCTCTTATACATACATACATAAAATCACGCCTTTTTCCCAGAGGGGTAGGCAGAGATCACTTCCAGCGATCCACTTTTCACCTCTGTGGGAAACGTGACGTGACGGGTTGTGGACCACGTCGCCGCCATTCTGCCTTGTGCATTGTTTTAACAAGGTCATTGCGTTCCCACGAGTAGCAAGGATATATGACGGGGGAAGGAAAAGGGGAGGAAGGATACTATCGCATCGGATGATTTGGACTGAGTCGATAGTAGCTCGGAGAGCCGGGGTCGCTTACCCGTATACCGTTCACCAACCACCGGGCAGATAGTTATGACTGTCAGGGGATACTCTCTTATACATATATTGATAATGTTTAAATACTAATCTTAATAGGAATGAACCCTCAAAACCGACCCGCTAACAGTGGCATTTGTCATTTAGAAGACCTCACTCGACACTAACGGCTAATTCACATACGATAGCCCCCATTATCTACATACCATAGTTCACATTAAAAAAGCTAGTCTAATAACACAATTTCCTTTTAAAATCAAAATACTTGACTTTAAGCTTTTGCGTTCCGTTACACTAAATATTAGTCTTTATGTTTATGTTTAGTGTTCGCTCGCGACCATGATTGGTGTAACCCAGTCGAAACGTCGGGCAGTAAGTATCTGCAGACTGAACTGTCATGGCTACACACATTAGAAAACTGAAACTGTCCGGGATATTTCTGTCGGCACTGAGGGCCTACCATGAGTTGGCTATCGAAAACTTACGTACGTTAAAAACCTATCGAGTTGTTTTTTACATACGGCCGATTTTAGTTCTTCGCGTAACCACCAGCGGCGCTGTACAAGTTTTTCATATACATATTTACGTAGGCGATATCGAGTGCGTAAGTTTTAAACTCATGGTAGCTATACTGTTGCAAGCCGTGAACCCGTGGTCATGGCGCTTGCAACAGTGCCGAAATATCGGAAGCTCATTAAAACAAAACAACATGGTAAATATCCCGGACAGTTTCAGTTTTCAAATATCTATGTACCTATTTGCTACTACCTAATATCGCGTGTAGACCCATGAAGACAAATTAGACAAAATACTTGACTCTTCATACTGCATAGGATCGAATCTACGATCTTTGATTGAATCTTTTCCCGTACACAACCCGTCCCAGACCGGTTCAAACCGGTTTAAGTCATCATTGTTGTTATTAGCTTAAGCATCACGATTAATTTTTCACTTTTTTTTTCGTTAACAGGTTTTTTATTGCGAAAAAGTGTTAAGCGTTTTTATTTTTTCGACAAATTCCGTTCCCATGGTATTTTATTGATTCTTATTGTCTACAACGAATATTTTAATATATTTATCATGCGAATGTTTGATTCACGTGCCGATAAAATAATAAAGTCATCGGCCATTTGCTCTGGTTTTATTGCTGGATGATGAAATATAAACCAAAACCCAGGTGTGCCATTCCATCGTTCATTGGACCAGACTCACATGTTTTAACACGATGCGATTCAGAATATCCATTGATTTTTATAAATAAGAAAACGGTAGACTCGGAAGAGGGTAGTTTCACGAAACACGCCGTCTCTATAATCAAGAAAATATTGCTTTTTCATTTTTTCTCATATTGCAAGTCCTTTGATTGTTTATTAATTCTATCTACCAATACGAAATATTATGTTACAGTATTAAAATTTATAAATGGCATGACAAGAATAAAATATTTTTGATATACTACCAAATGCTAATAGAATCAAACGAATATATACAAATTAATCTAACAACATTAAAGCAAGAGTTTCTAGTCATCGAAAGCCAGACACGGTCTCAACAATCGGTCACCCATCCACCCTTTGACACGGGATCGCGTCGCTTAGCTCAATCATTAACGCCAATGGAGCCATATTAGTTTCTATTAATTAATCAAAATTAATCAAACTGCTAATAAAGTTACGTGTGGATAGAGTTATGATAGCAATACAAGGTCAGGGAAAGTTGAAAGAGGAGTGGATATCTGCGTAGAGAATGCTGAGAAGGCAACCAGTGATGGGACTTGTCGATGTAGATAGATATCGATGTTTTTTTTTATGGTAAATGAAAAGTAAATTGAAAGGGTCGAAACGTTAATTCCTGTGTCTGCTAGTTAAACAATATTCGTTTATTAAATACGATATTACGCTAAGTGATTTTTTAAATGTTTGCTACGCTGATTACGTTAATTGATATATTATTATCTGTGTAGCAAACTTCATTTGAATATATTTAGTAATTTTGGCGTAAAAGCATGACTGACAGAAAATTTCTTTCACATTTATAAAGTAAATATGCATGTTGAATACTCAAGTAAATAAATGGTCATGCCTCATAAAATAAATAACATTACTTCAAACTCAACAGCTTTATAAGTACATAATAGCTAAATTTTTTACCTAAATCAAATAGGTACCAGTTCTTAGTCGATTATATATTCACAAGTGTCACTGACCAATTTTTTTTTACAAGACGAACTAGTTTCTCTCAACTGTACATATTGTTGGATTAGATTTTATAATTCCCATCTGCATAACGCAATAGACACGTAATTGATTATCTAAAGTCTTTAAATGCTTAAAACTAAGTAATTTCAGTCAATATACAGTACACATGTAAGATTTTAGACTTTCGCGTTCCATTACACTAAATATTTGTCTTTATATACTTTAATACAGTACAAAACCTGAGAATTTCTTCGTAGGTGTGCAGGTTTCCTCACGATGTTTTCATTCACCGTTAAAACGTCGAAAATTTGGAATTCATGCATGAAAATACATATGAATTTCAAATTTGAAAAACATAGTGGTACGTAGCGGGTTTGAACTGGCGACCTCTCGCATGGCAAGCAACGACAGTAACCACTCGGCCATCGACGCTTTTTAAAATATGATTCATAAGATTCTATTGACCTCATATAATCGTATGTAAGTACGTAATACTGCAAACATATAGAAAAACACTTAAATAAATATAGGAGTAAAAGTGCATTGACTAAATTAATGTTTAACAAACCACATGCAAAACAATGTCAAGATTTATTTTTCCAAAAATAAATTCGCATCATAATTCTTTATTTACTTTAGAAAACTGAATAAGTATGTCCGGGATACTTACCATGGCGCTTGCAACGGTGCCAAAATATCGGGCGCTAATTAAAACAAAACAACATGGTACCTAAATAATATGCCGGACACATTCTGCCTTCGAACACATATAACATACATTTTTGATTTTACATACATTTTTATCTACTACTGTCAGTGTATGTCGATTTTTTATGATTTGCTAACGTATTGAGACATTGAGACGAAACTATGATGTTATTGAAAATAATTGAAGTCTACTGACACAATCTATTATGAAACACTTAAATTAATTATTATTTTTATAATATTAACCGTATTTTTTGTAATATAAAGTTAAAATTCTTTATTTTAACGGAATACTCACCCAACCTTCTATATACATACTAGACATATGTACATTTGTTTTTAAACACAACAATAAATTTACATAAAAATAAATTATACTTACCACAATCTCGTATAAAAATGTTAAACTGTAGCCCCTACTACATGGCAGTTAAGATCTTTAACCAATTACCAAATTTTATATAAACCGAACCCAAACCAACAATATTTAACAAAAAATTAAAGGATTTCCTATTATCTAAATGTTTTACTCGGTAAATGAATATTTGTCAAATAAGTATTAAATAATTATTTTTCTTTAACCTTTAACTACTGGGAATCTGTTCATAAAATAAAATAAAATACATTAATAAATAATACCCTATGATTGTATAGTTTAGTACGTTTGCAATACCTGTAAAAGGTCTCTAAGTTTTAAGTGCTATATACTTTTTGTAATAACACCTACATATGTAACTACACTTAGAATGCAAATAAATATTTGAATTTGAATTTGAATTTGAATTTGAATTTGAAGTTGAAATACTGTCTATAAGTTGAACTAGAATAGCAGTACATACGAGTACCTAATAGTTTCTTACGTCAAAGTTATTGACATTTTATTTTATTTCGAGTCATAATTTGACAAAAATAACTAAACATTTTATGTAAAGCGTTCGAAACAAATGTTTTTTCATTAAAACAAAATTTTGAACGTTGTTTTTCAAATTTTACTTACGTATTCGCTTGAAAATTCAAGAACATGATCTATACCTATAATATTTACATTACTCACCGTAAATAAGTCACATCTGTTTTTGTCCTTAACTGCATAGAAATTTCGTTACTGTGGTAGGTAGATGGATATTATTAAATCTACTGAATTTAATATCCATCTACGATATTTTAGATTCATATAAATATTTAACTCCATAAAAAATACGATATTTCTTCCAATAAAATAAATTGTAGCTATATTTTAGACAATTAGAAATGTGTAATGTACACAAACGCAAATAGTAATTAAGAACGATATCCTCATGTGCATTAAACAAACATTACTCATCTAGGAAAAGTAATATGTCTAATTTAAAAGAGGCACGTATTGCAAATCCTTGAGTCCCTACAACCGGAAGATAACAATAATACCGTTTAAAATACCGGAACTATAAAAAAGTAATCGATATTCGCGTAGCACAACGGAGCTTTGTTTGTTATACGCGTATGTAAATAATGGTGATAAGGAGATAAAAAGTGGCATAAAAAGTATCGATACGGGTTGGGTACGTCACTAGCGGGGTAGTCGTGCGTATGCGCCGATAGTAGCCTATCAGTTCGGTGATTGAGAGAACCCACACTAGTCGCCTCGCTCGAGAATAAAACGATTTGATAAACAGTGCATTGGTGCAACGATCTTTTATGAAGGTAATTAGATTAAATTAGTCTTAGTGATGTACGGATAGTTGTGATTTTTTTTGCAAATTTGCGATTTTTTTCTTTTTTGTGTTTTTGTGGGTGATAGAAAGTGTTGTGAGGTTTTTATGTAAGTATGTAAGTGTATAATTAAGGTATGTTAAGTAATATTAATCATTATGAGCACCATTTTTTTTTCAATTGAAAAAACCTACCATATATTTTAAGAATACACAATATTTCGAAACATATAGCGGACGACGTTACAATAATATTATTTATTGCAAAAAACATAGTTTCATACATGAATTAGTGACAGTTATATACGAAGTAAAATTAAACTGAACATCTGAAATAACACTTACATTTTTTTCTTACTTTATTCATAAATAAATAAAAAAAGTATAAGAGAAGTATTTGCATACATAATAGTATTGTTTTTCTTAAAACCCTCTAGAATAATACGAAGACGAAATGCAAATTCATCTTTTTTTCATCATTATTCATCCATAAAATAAATTACAATTAAACGTTTTAACAAACAGAAAAATAAATACAGTTACATAATATTGTCTTTAAAATGGTAAAAGTGATTAATGGGAATAATTTGTTATTAAAATATTAACTGTGATGATCGTGTATTTCACCCGCGTCCCGAGGGAGCTACCTCCCGTCCCGGGATAAAATATAGCCTATGTTACTTCTGAATAATGCAGCTTTCTAATGGTGTAAAAATTATTGCAATCGGTCCAGTAGTTTTTGAGTTTATTCATTACAAACATACAAAAATACAAATATTTTCTCTTTATAATATTAGTGTAGATGTGGACATACCTATAATAAGTGGTTTCTTAGAAAATCGATAATTTTAAAACTTGTTAGGCATGTATATATATGTGCACTTATAACGGAGAAAATCATATAAAATATATAAAAGAAAAGTCACAAAATAAATGATGTGCAATATATTATTTTCTTTTGAGAGATATTGAATTATACATTTTCATTTATTTTTCCATGATTTATTCTATGAGCCTTTATTTGTTTCTGAATAAAGTACTACTTTTCAGTAATAATAAAGACTCCATTATCTTAAAAATAAAGTACTACTTTTCAGTAATAATAAAGACTCCATTATCTTAAAAATTATTTCTCACGAAGAGAATTTTATTGATACCTAATCTATGCATGGCATTTACAATATTTATAAATTCTTTTCACAATTCTACAAAAATGAGATAAAATTATGATAACTAGTGAAACACACTTTAACTTGCAAATAAACAATTGTCTACTCTCAAACACTTAGCCAATGTATGTTTTGGAAAGTGGCTTATTTCTCAACTTATTTAAATGACAAAGCATTTTGAAATTCTTTTCTTTATTTACAGACGTTTCTTGACTTGTTATTGATATCAATACATAGATTATTGATATCAATAATACATAGACATAGATACCTATAATTTATTTTCTTTCAAACTACATAACATTATGACTTCATAGAAAAATAAAATGAAACATTATTGAATTCCACTAAATAGTTCGATAGTCCAACTAGTTATGTTAATAAATATTGGGTCTTTCCACGAAAAAATGCAGTTGTAAAGTTTGACCTATCAAAACATGAATGTCTGTAGTCCAATAAAATTTCATTGACAAACTTGATACCCAAGTAGTATTATGTACATTGCATTTTGGCATCATCCATCAATCGCGATTTTTAATCATCTTTAAACAGTTTTTTTTTTAAATAACATCCCTTTACTATTCAGAGTTTTCGTTGCATATCTATAACAGCTATAGAATTACCACAGATCTTTAAGTAAAAACCTGCGTAAAATCTCAGGAGCTAAAATTGTTTTTAATTGTATATTTGTATGACACACAAAATTATTGAATTATTGTATGATTAATTTATATTGAACCATTCAGGCTCAAAAAGGCTTACACCGAGACATGTGACATTCAAAAAATCAGTATTTTTAATAAAACTCATTTCATTCTGAAACTCAATCCTCAAAAGAGATTAAGTTACAAAAAAAACATAAAAATGAGAACATTTCGTACGCAAGTGTGCTTCTGAAATTCAATCCGACTACAACAATCGACAATCGACTGGCTCGGTGGAACAGTGGTTAGTGACCCTGGCTGGCGGTTCCTAGAGTCGTGGGTTCGATTCCCACTCGGGACAAATATTTATGTGATGAACATCGGTGTTTGTTCCGTGTCTGAGATGTGATTATGTATTTAAGTATGTATTTAAAAATATATATGTATGTATATCAGTCTCTGACGCCCATAGTACAAGCTCTGCTTAGTTTGGGGTCAGGTGTGTGGAAATGTCCCAGATATAAAAAAATAAAAAAAAAAAAAAAAAAAAAAAAAAAAAAAAATCCATACGACATTTTGAATCGTGTTCACTTACATCCTGACTTGAGAGAAACTTGAAAGTGGTCATTTAAAGTGGCGTGAGTAAAAATACTTACTTGTAACTTAAAAATAACTCGGGCCCATAGTAACTGTTCACTGGTCAAGCCAGTCGGCGGTTACTCATGTAACCTGTTGTATGCCTTATCCTTTTCTGATTCAACTTAAAAAAAGCTTTTTTATACTTACATTTTGTTTTTGTCCTTTGTAAGGTTATTGTTTTGTTTTGTTAATTCAATACGTGCTTGAATCTTGTCGGCTACACAGATGTTGAACACGCTATAATAAATTATGAAGAGATATTGATTGCCTATATAATAATATCGTTAATCAATAAGCTAAAACAAACGAATTGTGAAATGACACTATTAAACTTGCTTAAAATTGGGTTTAATATTTATTTAGGTATCTACTTATGTCAAAAAGTGACACTCTTCTTTAATTTTAACAACCCTAAGTTGACTGAAAAAGAAGTCACGAGAAAGATACTTCCAATACATGATTAATTCAATTTCTGAAAATCCTTCGTATCTAAATATTTGTCTATTGCCAAAAGCTTACTTAAAATAGTATTTTTCTTAAAATTATTTATTTAGTCGTCCTTGGACCCTTCGCGGAATATCAATTTATATTTTACAACTTGACTCACATCTCAGAAAACCTTCTATTTATTTTTTTCGGTGTCAATGTCATATTTTTTTGACATTGCTTTAATATAAAGCTTATTGTTCGATAAGTACTTCCTACCTCGTAACTTGTTCGAGCGAACCCAACTCGTATTTATGGTGGACAGGTAAATAAATTAATGCAATAAATTCGATGGTCCACTCAAATGTCATTGGTTCAGGCCATGTGCCTTTGGGATTTTCCAAGAAAACTTCCATCATTATCAACAACCCATTGATGAAGGTTAATATAAAATCTTCAGATAGGTAGATGGGTAAAATGTTTAGTTACATCTTACATAATATACTTTATTGTACCAGTTTACATAATATAATATGCAAAGAGTATGCCAAGATAAAAGAAAAAAAAATATTTACATTGCTTCTTATTACAGTATCTATTCACAAGGACACAAAGATCACATTATGACACTTTTCTACTTGGATCGGGGGTTAAAAATAGCGATTTCAACATGACTTTTAATTGGTGGCCCTATAATAAATTTCGGAGATGAGAGCTTTTGCTCTAGTCTACTTATAATATGGTGATCATGAAAGAAGAACCCGTTTCTAACCCAGGATCGAGGGTCTTTACATTCATCATCATCATCATCAGCCCATATACGTCCCCACTGCTGGGGCACGGGCCTACCCTAAACAAGGGCGATAAGGCCTTAGTCGACCACGCTGGCCAAGTGCGGGTTGGTCGACTACACAACCTTAGAATTTCTTCTTAGGTGTGCAGGTTTCCTCACGATGTTTTCCTTCACCGTTAAAGCGTCGAATGATGGTACATATGAATTTCAAATTTGAAAAACACATTGGTACCTGGCGGGGTTTGAACTGGCGACCTCTCGCATGGCAAGCAACGACCTTAACCACTCGGCCATCGACGGTCTTTACATTATAGACTTCAAAAGTATTAAGGCATGTTCGTTAGTATATCGGTGGCAAACGCCTCTCAAAGACGAGAGTTCCCAGATTTGAGTCACGGATCGATTGTTTGAGCGAGCTTTTTTTGTTAATGACTTTTGGGATCAGATAGTTGGCGGATGCACGAGCGTGCTTCAGAAAAGCTTGTTAAAACGGTAGTTCAGTTTAATTTGCTCCAAGAAAAAAATATTTATTGGCGGGAAAGAGTATGTTTTCCACTTGAAATGATGTGAAGAAACCTTATCATCACTTTGTTATATGTAGAGCGAAGACAAATAGTTAAAGAGTAGAGATGAATAGGAGCTAGAAATGTTTAAATACGCATTTCAAACATTCCCAGCAATAGATCTCCAAAACCAGTTAGGATATCAACTTAAAGCCTGGAATACCGGTTTAACATTAGGCTTAAAAGCGCATAGTATAATCCCAAACATGAAAAATGACTCCGAGTGAAAACACGCTTAACCAGTCGGTCCACCAACTCACTAGTCTCACTGTAAATTACTGTTTACTCTAACTTAAGTGGTAGGTAATGAATTTACCAGAAATAACGGCGCGATACATAGGCTCTCAAACTGAAGTCAAATAATATTTTAAAGAACGAATAATATTCATTGCTCCATTGTTGGGATGGGTGCTCAAACTGGGGATTAGAACACCCGTCCTTCCAGGAATCGCGCCCAGACGTGCGAAACCATTACAACAACCAACAACTTATCCAGAAATCGTCGAATTTTCTCTCATTTTTAAATTTACATGTAGTCAAATAGTGTTAAATAATATATAATATTTGAACTATGTATCCTCCCACGTCATTAGCCCCTATGTCAAAGTAATACAAATACTTATACGTACATAGCTATTTAAGAATCATGAAGGGAGCTCTTATCTCACGGAAAAGGAATCAATCCTTAATACTCTTTGTTAATAATACTCTGTATCCAAAAAATATATATCGCCCTAATTTAGGGTACGCTTCAGCAGTGGGGACGTATGGGCTGATGATGAACCAATAAAATTTTATGTTTAAATGTTAATTTTTAACATCATTTGTCTTTTCATGCCTTCAGACTATTTCATGAATATTGTAAACAAAATCTTTGCGTTTTCCATTACTTTTGGATTTAGAAAACTGAACTTGTCCAGAATATTGACCATGTAGTTTTATTTGAATGAGCTCCTGCCCGATATTTTGGCACTGTTGTAAATGTCATGATCACGGGTCGGGTTGACCCGCACAATTCTCTAATTTGTGTATCATATTAAAGTTTTGAACTTAATTTATATGTAAATATTGTCCTAATTATGGTTCAAAGAGGTATATTTCAAAACCCAAAGGTATCTCAACTAAAGCTATCAGAGCTCACACAGTTTAAGAACCTCTGTCTTAGGCAAGTGGCGCCAAGCGTCGCTCCTAAATGCATTCCTTGCGCGTGTGAAATTATCTTTTTAGCGCCAAGCTTTATATGGAAAACGCCTTTAAAGTCGCTCTACGTATCCCCTATTTAGCACGTATGAGTGTTCAAAGAATTTCTAAGAAAATAGCTTTATTTAGTTATGCATGGTTTTATTTTATTTATTTAAATATTTCCTCTCATAAAAGGAAACGGAAATATGAACGTTTCTTTTTGATGTAGAAAAATAAGTATAAATTATGTTATTATTATTTATATACTTTATATTTTTATTATTATATACTTTTACAGCAATACAATACATTAGATACATGTATAGAGCTTAGTGAAGAGAAATAGACATGGCGTCTTAGTAATTACTGGCTCGGTGGAACAGTGGTTAGTGACTCAGGTTCAAAACCTACTGTTCCAAGAGTCGTGGGTTCGATTCCCACTCGGGACATATATTTGTGTGACGAACATCGATGTTTGTTCCGTGTCTGGGTGTATTATTAAATATATTTAAGTTTATTTGTGTATCCACTGTTGATCCTGATTTCCGTAACACAAGTGCTTAAGCTACTTACCACGGGATAAGATCAATGTATGTGATGTTGTAAAAAAAAAGTAATAAATAAGGTTCCGACCAATTTCGTACTTTTGATACGAAACCCTAAAAATACTTTTACAAATATTGTCATTATAATAAAGCCTTAGTGAATGGAGATTAAATAAAAAAATACACTAACATCTTAACTTGCCAATACATTAGATAACTGGTAATATTTTGTTATCATTTCTACATAATCTTGATAATATCAAACCAAAACGGATTCAAACTTGTCAACATCCGAATTCTTCGAATAGTATTGCATAATGTGTACATTAATACTGATTATAATTTTAAATTATTTAAAACATTACAAACACGATTCATGGTGAAGGTACACCAAAGGTGTCTTATGTAACTTCCAATGCTGGTATTGAGTTACAAAAAAAAGACGTGTGGCACTCGGGGACTGCCGCGGTATAGCTATTGCATAGCATCGTCCGATTTCGGAGCAGCTCGTCTCGATTCGTGCGAGTTTCGTAGAGTCGTACAATACGTCTAACCGCACGCACACAAACACCGTGCCGAAGTCTACAGAACTGAAACGACGTTAGACGATTGTGAGGTTTTTTTCGTTGCGGAATTTCTTGGTTCGGTCGCCGCGCTCAAAGCCCGCGATAAAAGCTATGCAATAGCTTAAAATATTAGAAAACTGTAACTGTCCGGGATATTTACCATGTTGTTTTGTTTTAATGAGCTCCCGATATTTCGGCACTGTTGCAAGCGCCATGATCACGGGCGAACAGTTACAGTTTTCTAATGTGTGTAACCATGACAGTTTAAAATTATAGCTTAAAATATACCTACCAGTTGTATATTTATATATTTATTACACACAAATATCTTAAAAGCTAACAAACAGAGTTATCCAAAGCGCTTATAAGATTAAATATACTATTTAAAATATAGTATTGTTTTAATAGGAGAATTACAAGTATATAAATTTATGTGCAATGCCTTTTTAAAATTTTAAATGATTACAAACAATACAAATCCTAGTGCATAAACTGTCATAAAATTTTATCTTAATTTATTAGCTATGTAATTACTTATATATTCGTTCGCTAAAAGAAACTACTCGCATTTTGTCCAATATACAATTAGAGCAATATTATTTTTTTAAATTAATTTTAAATATGCCGAACAATATTTAAATTAATTAAACAATAATGTTATTCTAACCATCGGGCTTTCATGCCAAAATTACTGAACCGAATTGAATGGATATTTTCTTTAACTGACTTACGGTGATGGCTTGGGAGTAGCCTCGCCATCATCACCGGACATTCGGGCAAAAATTTTATGAGTTCTGTTAAGAAAAAGTTGGCGGTTGCACGCCGGTGTCTCGGAAAGCACGTTAAGCCAGTGGTCCTGCGTCCGATCTCTCATCGGTAATCTCGGATTGCCGTCTCACTGAACTATGAGAGTAAGGGAACAGAGAGTGCACTTGTGTTTGCGCGCACACTTGTGCACTATAATTTATGTCCTGCACTCTTGGCTGATCTCAATTGAGATCGGTCGCCATGACCGAAATCGGTCGGACGCCTTATTATTTTACTTTTCAATACAAGAACATTAGTAAAATATCTAAGCTACCAAAATAACGACGTACGTTTTACATAATTAATTACATAATGTGTTTATCACACATTGCCTTGTCTAAAGGACAAACTAGATATTATTGCAATTTAACTTTTAATATCCTGTTTTTTTCCAATAATATCCTTTGATAAACAAGGTCACTGCAAGGATTCTTCTCTTCACAAGAAGTGGCCTCGTTGGATTATTGGTAGCAGTGGCACATGACCGGAAAGTCCCGGGTTCGAACCTTGACCAGTTCAAAAATGTTTGTTTTGATTACTAATTATCTACTAGATAATAGATTGAGGTGAGATGATAGCTGTAGACTCCAACACCTGTGCTTTAATAAGCATTTAACATGTTGGTCCTGAGCCTTTCTTATATCCATCATCATCAGCCCATATACGTCCCCACAGCTGGGCAAGAGCCTACCTTTAACTAGGGCGATCGGGCCTTAGTCAACCACGCTGGTCAATTGCGGGTTGGTCGACTACACAACCTTACAATTTCTTCCTAGGTGTGCAGTTTTCCACACGATGTTTTCCTTTACCGTTAAAGCGTCGAAAAATCGTACATATGAATTTAAAATTTGAAAAACTTATATAGGTACATATCTTTGATATTAGTTGATGAAACCTGTATTGAAATAGCTTGTATTTTCTACTCTATTTATCGCGTGTAGACCTCTTGTAAAAAGTAGTTAAAATATTTATTCTATTCTATTCCATTAAACTTCAAACATGTTCTTAGTAGATTTATAAATGTGTGTGTAGTTTGATTCAGGCAATGCTATACAAAATATTAAAGATTCTCGCTGTAACTCATACTCGTAATATCCACAGTGATCCATAATGTTTATTAACACAAGAGTCAAATGCATATCGTTTTAGTAATTACACTACCAGTTATAGAACCCGGGTCCTTTCCTACAATTGCCACGAAATTAATAATCTATACTAATAATAAATCTGGCACATAACCAAAGACGATGAAGGATTGGAGTAAGTTAGTATGTTTTCATAGAAATTGTGTTTATAGGCTCAATATATGATACTGATACTGATTTCACGATTTTTAGATGTATGTTCCTCCATGACTCTTAAACCAATTATCCGAATTTGATGAAATTTTGTATAAAAACACATAGACATCTGGGACACAGGATAGGCTATTTAAATTCTAGATCCAGTTATGAAAAGACGTGGCCCCCATACAAACCTAATTGTAAAAATCGAAATGTGAGCGAACGGAGTCGCGGGCACAGCTAGTATATAATATGTACCTACTAGTTACAAAATCTTAATGGAAAAGATAAATCAAAATAGCAACTACCTACTAACTCTACATAAAAACATTTGCACCTACCTAATAAATAATTAGGAAAACATTCAACTTAATATATATTAATAGTTTTACTCTTATAGTTCTTATAGTGAAGGGTGTATTTGGGTCTTTTGTTCGCTGTAATTTAGTATCGACTATAAAAAAGTGTTGCTATTTCAAGGACTAATCATGGTTTCCTTACTGTCACTTTATAACACAAGTAAACAATAGTACTTATAAGTCACTAGCTTTCCGCCCGCGACTTCGTCCGCGTAGAATCGTTTAACGGGTAAAACATTACTTCTTCATAGCGCAGTCGGTTAAAATGTAGCCTATATCCTTTTCTAGGCTCTGGACTAATATCTGTACCAAGTTTCGTTTAAATCGGTTCAGTACTCTATGCGTGAAAGCGTAACAGACAGACAGAGTTACTTTCGGGTTTATAATATTAGTAAGAATTATATTCATAGAGTCATGCAATCGGAAAGTGAATCGGAGCATACATACTCCCTTAGCAATTCCAGGCTCTTCAGGGTTAGGTCTATATCTCAATGATGTCTATTGTGCCTGTTGACTTCATGTGTGATCTACACGACCGCTTACCATAAGGTGAGGTCACCCCGAGAGTCTTTTTATAAAAATTAAAATCTAAATATCAACTTTGACTGTTTCGGTCGAACAGTGTTTAGAGAACCAGACTCACTACCTACGGTTCCAATAGTCGTGGGTTCGATTCCAACTCCAAATATTTGCGTGACGAACATCGGTGTTTGTTCCGTGTCTGAGTATGTTATTAAATATATTTAAGTAAATATGTGTATCTAATGTTAATTCTGATATCTGCAACACAAATGTTTAAGGTACTTACCACGGGATCAGATCAATTATGTGAAGTTGTGTAATTATTATTATCTTTTACATCTATGTACCATTTTCATATAGTAAATGCCAACGAACTCTCCGCCTCCTTTAAATTAAAGTATAACAGAATAATCACAAACTCAACAAATTCAAATAATAAACATAATAACGATTGATATTGTTACACAACCGTGATCCAATAATGTCGGTCGTTCAACTGACCTGCATTGAAAAAAAAAGGTCAAGTGCGAGTCGGATTTGCGCGTTTAAAGTAATTAATTTGTATGTTAATGAGGTGTCATTCAAACATGGTGTTTAAAATGACAAGAAGAAATTTAAGAAAAATATTATTCGAAAAAAAAATTACATATCGGATTTTCTTCCACTGTAAGCCACTTTTGACAAATTTTAAGATGCTCCTTTGTGTGTGGGAAATATTTTATTTTTTATATTCTTCTACTTATTGAAAATGTAGGAAAATAAGAATTCATATTTGCATAGAATTGCTATCACTTTCTATCTCTGGATTGCATAAGATCATTAATCTACAATTCTAGATTTAAAAAATCGCGTCATAAGAAAACAATACTATGTCATGAGTGCACAATCAGTAATATATGTAGTTATTATGTGCTCTTGTATGTATTTACTTAACTACGTAGGTACAAGGCTAAAAATATGACAAAAGAGGCTAATTTAGTCGTAAAAAAGCTTTTGTGTCTAGTTTTTGCAACAATACCCACAAAATGGCTAATACAAACTTTGCTAATACGAATAAGATCTCTGTCGAAAAGTGAAAAAAAAAAACGATAATAGAAATATAAACATTTACATGATTTTGTACCTACGAGATTTTTTTTTCGTACCTTCATCTTATAGCTGTCAAAATCCACACATTGTAATGTCTTAAAATATTGTTTTGGTATCTAATGACAAGGTACCTAATACGAGGTTTACTCTATTTAACAGCTTCACCTAAAGCTAAGCAAACCAAGCAAATATTATATCCAAAAAAATCGCAGTGAATTCTAAAAAAGAATTGTGTATTACAAAATTGATAAGTTAAACATGACTGCTTTTTTAATTCGGAAAGCATAAATAAAATAAATTACTTTTCTAATATTATAAATGCGAACGTAAG
Organism: Maruca vitrata; assembly: GCA_039566165.1. NCBI lineage: Eukaryota > Metazoa > Arthropoda > Insecta > Lepidoptera > Crambidae > Maruca > Maruca vitrata. The sequence continues at coordinate 807,629 of CM076936.1, read as the reverse complement.
TGCCAAATAAACGATTATTCTGTTTTATTCTATCTATCTACCATGGTCTCACGGCAACACTACTGAACCGATTTAAATGAAACTTAGTACACAGATAGTCTAAAGATTAAGAAAGGACATAGGCTTCATACGAACAGAACCGCGGGCGCCCGCTAGTGTTCACTTTGGTGAACATCTGCCCCAATTTCCGTTCATGCATTTATCATCTGGTCCGAAACTGGGTTATCGAGAACAATTGCGAATTACAAATGCGTAATAAATGTTCGGTGACCGCTTGTTATGACCGGTCAAGTATGCGCATATATTTTGTACTTGTGATTTTTGAACAAACAAATAAAAAACGTAATGCTTTTATAGATAGGTACTTTTTACTCAAAGTATTTGCTTTTTTATGGCAATTACATAGGTGCGAAAAGATTCTGAAGATCGGCGGTTGAAGTCCCCGTTCAGGCGGGGTCAAGAATGGGTTTTTTTTTTCAAATTTTAACTACAAAAATAACGCGATTTAAAATGCAGTGTTTTGTTGTTATTTCAGTAGTTAATTTTAACTAAGTTGCATGTTATGAATATAATGTCTAATAGCTAAGCGAAAAAGAAGTACAAATTGGTAAAATACCACGTATAAATATCAAAATAATTTGTTACAATGAATCAATGATTTTAAAATAGCAATTAATTACAGATTATAGCCATTATTAGAAAAATACTTAACTTGCAATTATACAGAAACTCGTATTGCAAAGTATGATTATTATTGGCATTATTAGAGATATATTTAGGAATAACATGAACTCATTAGTTCATACAAATTGCAGGTTTTGTGGGTTAGTTGCTAGCTGCACTAATGCGCATATTATTGCATATCCAGTTAATCTTTGAGATTCCTTGTGTTTTTTTTTACTCCGTATCTAAAGGGTGAAAACGGGACCCTATTACTAAGACATCGCTGTCCGTCTGTCTATCATCTGGCTTTATATCAAGAACCTACTACCACTAACTAGACACTTGAACCTTTGACAAATTGTGTATTTGTTACACAAAAACTAATTAAAATAAATAAAGGCTCCCACACAAAAATTGAGATTTTTTAAACAATATTATATGAAACTCTTCGTGCTCGAGTTCGACTCGTGCTTGACCGATTTTTAACAAAAAGAAGAGGTAACATTTATTATATTCATAGTTTATTTCTTTTATACTAACTCTACGTTGACACATTTTTTCTTTCACCTTCCATCTTTTAAGGATGAGTCTTACAAATCTTGAAGTTGAATAAACAAAAATACCTTCCCAAGCACCATTCTTCCAAAAGCATCCATATCAGTGGCGTAACTACAGGGTGGCAAGTCGGCAAAATGCCACGGGCCCCCACCCGGTAGGGGGCCCCAGCCGAATGGGGTCCCCGATCATAGGAGAATCTCATCTGCCAATCCACATACACATTAAGATAAAAAAAAGCGGGGGGTGCATGGGGCCCCAACCGATGAATTTGGCCACGGACTTCAGCGGGTATAGTTACGACACTGATCCATACTATATGTTCGTTACTCCCACAGATAGCATATACTATACAGATTCCTGTCTAATTGCCTAACTGCGAGCTTGCCTGCCTTGAAACCTGTCTAGTGAGCAGTTTATATTTAACTGAGATTTCTTGCTTCGGACCTTACTCTTGCGTTTACAGATTACTTAAAATACCTTAAAGCCAGAAATAAACATCGGCTGTCGTTCTTAAACGTAGAGTAAGCAGTTTACTAAGTAACTAAGTGCTTATTATTAGTTTGTGGTTTGAGTACATTAAGATTTATAACATGGCAGAGCTTATTAGCTAACTATAAATTTTGCTAAATTAAGATTTAGAGTAGATACCTGAGTAAATAGGCTGTTTAACTGACTAGGATTCTAAAATGCACATAAATATCCATTTTTATATAAATATTGACGTTTTAAATACTAAGTTCATTAAAATCGTGAGCTATCTAATAACTTACTTAGTACTACTTAACTTAATACTACTTACAAAGTAGAAGTATTTCACAAATTATTCATTTCTGACATGCAAGGTAAAAATTCAGAGTCTACAAACATAAAATTAATTTATAATATTTGGGTGACAGGATATTATGCTATATTATTTTTATAACGACCTAATTATTACAACGTCAAATCAAATAGTAATCGAGTCGTATATCATCGTCATAACAATATACATTTATTGCACAAAGATAGAGAACACAAGTGTTGTCCAAAGTAGGTCGCAATACTTGTTATACGCTGTTACGTAAATCTCAGTGAGAGATCTTTGAAAATAACACCTATATTATCTACTAGCTTTCCGCCCGCGACTTCGTCCGCGTAGAGACGTTTAACGGGTATAACATTCCTTATAGCGCAGTCGGTTAAAAAGAAGCCTATAACCTTTCCTAGGCTCTGGACTATATCTGTACCAAATTTCATTTGAATCGGTCCAGTACTCTATGCGTGAAAGCGTAACAGACAGATAGACAGACAGAGTTACTTTGGGATTTATAATATTATATTTAGTAAGGATGTTAGCAGTTATCGCCTAACTATACTAATATTATAAAGCTGATGAGTTTGTTTGATCGTGCTAATCTTAAGTACAACTGGTTCGAATTGAAAAAATAATTTGTGTTGTATAGACCATTTATCGAGGGAGGCTTTAGGCTATATAACACGCTATATAACACGCTGCGACTAATAGGAGCAAAGAAACAATGGAAAATGTGTCAAAAACAGGGGAAAACGCGGACGAAGTCGCTGGCACAGCTAGTCGTATATACGATACAATAAAGGCTTTCGACTGGCTTAATGGCGCATTGAATAGTGCCCCGGTTTCTTACGCCAAAAACTTCGTGGGTTCCATTCCCAATCGGGACAAGTATTTGTGTGATGAATATGGGTGTTCGTTCCGTGTCTGGGTGTGTTATTAAATATCGTTATACTGTTGATTCGTTACACAAGTGCTTAAGCAACTTTCAATGGTAACAGAACAATGTATGTAAAACTGTGTGATATTTATACATACATAAAATCACGCTTTTTTCTCAGAGGGGTAGGCAGAGATCACTTCCTGCCATGTGCTACAGTCCTGGCACACCACTTTCGGTTCATCCACATTCATCAACCTCTTCATGCACGCTCGGCGATTACGGGTACTTTTGATTTGACCTTTCTTTAAGATTTGACCTATTTGGTCATGAAAGGTCTTTCTTGGTCTTCCTCTGTCGACATCTCCAATTACACCCTTTCTATATATACTCTTCTCTCGTTAATCGTCTATCACTCATCCTCTCAATATGACCAAACCATCTAAGCATACCTTTCTCAACCTTAGTCACTTCATCTTCTTTCACACCACAGCGTTCTCTAATTATTTTGTTTCTGATTCTATGACTCAGTTTCACTCCTAGCATACTTCTAAGTGCTCGCATCTCCACTCGCTTTTCGCTTCCGTACATTAGTGTCGGGATCAACACTCCTCTATGAACCGCCAGACGTGCCTTTTTGGACACTTTCTGACTGTTCACAAAGGTGTGCAGCGCTCCGTTCACCATATTACCAGCATTCACTGTCCTTTCAATGTAATATTTATATATTTAATAAATAGGGACTACTAAAGACCTTTCGTGCAGAAGGCTATCTAAAAAATCGATGCTCATTTTAGTCTCGAAAATGAAAAAAACCTAGAATGAGAGGCAAAACCATTTTAATATATAGTCAGCTCATGTTTTCCCTCCCTCCTATGATCCCGGGCCTTCAGGGTGAGTGCGACAGGCTCAATACGATCTATTGTGCCTGTCGACCTCATATTTGGATCTCACTACCGCTTACCATCAGGTGGAGTGAGGTCATCTTGTTAGCCTAATATAAAAAAAAATAGTAGGAATGAAATATAACTTCACTGTATTAATCGTACTGTGTCAACATAAAGTGTTGAGCAACGCTGTAATGACAAAGATCATGTACCATGAAGATGATTGCAATCACGATTCGAATGGCAAAATTGGTGTATTTCCATTCCATATTAGTTCCATCAAGAAATCCTTTTATACTTCAGACCGAAGACCTTTTAAATCCTTTTATTTTTGCCATCAATAAAACAAGCAAACGTCACAGTTATTTTTAGACTACAAACAATATATTCGGATATAAATAAGTTAATTTGCATAAATCAAACATGGAAAAATACGCCAGTTCTTTATTTCAATTGAAGTCTTCTTCTTATCGTATGGTTGATGAACAACCTAGTGTCAGAGTTTTAACCGCCCGTAGGCCTCTGACATGGCTTCACACGCCGTTGAAAAATCTCTCAGGTGTGCTGGTTTCCTCACGATGTTTTTCTTCACCGTTAAAGCGTCGAAGGATGGTACATTATGAATTTCAAATTTGAAAAACACATTTGTACCTGGCGGGGTTTGAACTGGCGACCTCTCGCATGGCAAGCAACGACCTTAACCACTCGGCCATCGACGCAATTGAAGTCATTTTATAAGGTAAAGTAGGAACATAGTTTCATCGTAACTTATCTCTTACAAGTGACCCGCCCTCGCTTCGCTGATTCCGTGGTAAGTAGCTTAAGCACTTGTGTTACAGATATTCATATCAGAATCAACAGTGGATACACAAATATACTTAAATATATTTAATAACTCACCCAGACACGGAACAAACACCGATGTTCGTCACACAAATATTTTTCCCGGGTGGGAATCGAACCCAATACTCTTGGAACCGTAGGTAGTGAATCTTGGTCACTAACCACTGTTCCACCGAGTCAGTCAAAACTTTATTATGTCACATTTTAGACTTTCGCGTTCCATTACACTAAAATTAGTCTTTATGGGTCTACACGCGATATTAGGAGTAGCAAATTACATAGCTATGTAATTACTGCCCGACGTACTTAAAGCTGAAGAAGCTCGACACCCTGCTTTTGAGTTTCGGTTTCGGTACCTTTCGTAAAACCGGCATTTATTGATTTTAACAAAAAAGAACTGCACAAATATATTGTACTACTAAGATAGAATCATTTAACATCATCATCAAAACAACCACTAAAATTTCACGGTGTATAGTAAACACATTAAAAAATGTGCAATTACCATTGTAGATATTACTTTAAAAACAAACTTATTTGCGCGCTTTAATCGTGTCTAGTTTGTAAACAGCGTCTGATGGCAATTAGCTAAGTTATTCAGCGATTACTACGGATAATAGTACACAAACAATGCACAGTTCAATGCATTAGTACGTATACATGTGGACTAGATAATGAACTCATTTTTTCTTTGACCTTAGTACTATTATTTGCAGAGCAGGATCTGTATCTTAGTACCTACTAGTGAAAGTTAATGAAATAAATTAACTTATTCCACAACTAAATAACAAATATCACCTTAGTCTTACGAAAAATAAGGGGAAATAAGAGCGAAAACTTAAACAATATTTTTTTATTCCAAGAATTAATTTTTTTGTAGTTCACTTGCACATTTTTAGATACATTAATGTAGTTCTTTGTAATGAGAACAAAACATTTCTACACTTTATTTCTAGTTGTTTTGATGAACTAATTAAATAATGCATCTCATAAAAACACAAGTGCAGCACCTTTGAATGCAGTAACAATCAGGGTAAACAGTATTTAAATTGAAATAGAGACATTTTGGTAGAGACGATTAGGTTTTCGACGCTTTAACGGTAAAGGAAAACATCGTGAGGAAACCGGCACACCTAAGAAGAAATTCTAAGTTTGTGTAGTCGACCAACCCGCACTTGGCCAGCGTGGTCGACTAAGGCCTTATCGCCCTAGTTTAGGGTAGGCTCGTGCCCCAGCAGTGGGGACGTATATGGGCTGATGATGATGAATTAGGTTTTGCCCATGTTTTGCATTTTATAAATAAATAAAGTTTTAAGTTACTAAATAGAAGTTTAGAATTGACACAACTTTTCAAAACAAAGACAAGTTGCTAGTCCGACAAATTTAGTTTGGACAGAAAAAAAATTGGTTTAATTGTCGAGTGAAAACACGAGTGTTTCAAGTATATTAATTTAGTAGGTTGATTAGAGCATATTATAGACTCGGAAAATGGTGTAACGGTACAAATGCTTAGTTGGAAGTGAAAATGTTTTACTAACGGGAGTCTTAACGGGGGCTACCTGATGGCTGGGTCCAATCAGGCTGATGAAATCAGGTCAGGTTATAGACCTTCTAATCTGCCATAAAAAATAAGTAAGATTTCCCAATTAAGCAGGTTTTAGGACGAGTGCGACAGGCACAATAGGGAATATATTTTTTATATTAGGCCTACAAGATGACCTCACCCCACCTGATGGTAAGCGGTAGTGAGATCCACATATAAGGTCGACGGGCACAATAGACCATATTGAGCCTGTCGACCTCATACGTGGACCTCACGCCGCTTACCATCAGGTGGAGTTAGGTCACCCAAAGTGTACGCCTATGTGTACAGTCGAAACTGTAGTTGCTATTTGGATGATCACATCTTGCGTAAAATTTGGGGGCACTGCAGTGCCCCGCCAAGTCCATCACAATAATTTAATAGTACATTTTCAGTACACTTTAATTATTCCTTTGCTGCAAACTGGTTTAATCATTGTGTAGACGCGTATGCATATCAAGTACCGTCCTTGATAGCAATCACGAACAATTGATTCACGAGGTGATAAGATGCCGGTCACGATAAAGTCACCCTTGACATAGACATCATTAGGGCGGTAATTGAGTGTACACTAGGAAACTGATGAGGAATCAGCGAAAGTATAGTGAAGAAGTATTAAGAATGTAAATTAATGGCTAACGGGTAAAGTGAGTGAGAAATTAACATACATGACGTATAGCCTGGATAGTATAATTGGTAGTACGTGGGGTGCGTAACCTCCAGATCGTGGGTTCGAGTCCCCGGCCAGTCGGGCAAAAATGTGAATTTTTCCAATTTTTAATTTAGGTTAGAGCTCTGTGTAGCATTAAAAACACCATTAAAAATATTAAGAATGTGTAAGGTTAAAGAGGAGTGCGGTGGTTTTTACCCTTCTGACATTAAAGGAAGGGTAATATTTGTTAAGTATAATAGTTAAGTAAAATATTATTAAATATATTGAAAAAAAAATATCAGCCTCATATTACTATAAATAAATGTAAAAGCTAACTGAAAGTTTCTTTAAACTTTCAAGGGGAGTGAAAAACAAGAAAATTGTCTCTGGTAATAATGAACATTTTTTTTTAAATCACTAATGGTTTGGCATAATTAGCGGTTAGATTCACTTTTAAAGATTTCCTAGAACTCGTGCAAACACTTAGAGGCCCTTGAGACTTTTACTATAAAGTCATTATTAATTTATCTACCATCTTAAATATTGTTTCATGATCACTTTATTTGAACGTCGTCTTGAACACGCGAAGTGAGATTTATAGTTTTACAAGCCTCGACCTAAATTATATAAAAATCAAGCAAACATACAGATCAAGCTAAATAAAAACTTTAAAAACAGAGCCAAATAAAAACTAAAAAATGAGAGATTAAAATTACACAAACATACATAAAATCACGCCTTTTCCCAGAGGAAATAAACCTACTTCAAAACAAATAGATTAAGGAGAAATTATCAGTACGTATAAAATGCTTAAAATTATGTCATTGTTAGTTTAGTTATGAGATAATGAAAGTGATTGTTAGTTTTTCCCAACTCTACCAAAATTAGGGACATTTCACACAACAAACTACTGAAATCGTGTGTTCGGTGAACCTAGTTCATCTAACAGTCCTGAAAAAAAAATTAAAACAAAAAACTGTGACATAGTTAATTACTAGTCCTATTATTAATTTCACTTAGTGTCATCGATAAAATCTTCCATCCACGACCTATTAAAATGCGTCGCACGCGAGCCATTGTGTCCGTCGTCTGTACATACGCCTTGGACCAATTACTTCTTGCAACATCGTTCATCGATGGAACTCCCATACTATGTGGGGTAATTATTAATAACCATCTAAAATATTTAATTCAATCGCCATTATACAAGACTGAAGAGTTTGTATGTTTAGAAATGAATATAGGGGAAGACTGAAGTTGCACCAGTTTTAAAAGAGCAAGGTTGTACTGGTACAAGAATGTAATGAGAATGGAAAAAAGTCATACGTACATACGACTATTTTAGAATGATGAATGAGAATGGATGTAATAGTAGAGAAAGGCCGAAGAAGACATGGATGGATTGCGTGAGAGATGATATGGGGGAGTGAAAGGAGTAGACGCAGAGCTGACGATTGATAGACCCGAGTCAAGGGACACGGGCAAGACAATGATGATAAGGCATTTTACATGGACTTAAATCGGCAATACAAGAATAATTATTATTCTATTACTGGTTCGGAATGCCGATTCTAACAAGAAGACTCAGGCAACAAACTCTATAGTTACAGTTTTAAGCCGACCAGATTTCAAATGGTTTGTCTCTTGCCGCATGTAAATATTTACTCCCACTTATCTTCTATCCATATGCCCTCGTAAAATATCATACTTCCCAAAATAAATCCAACTAAAATAATAATTTTGACAGACCCTGCCATCTATCAGACAACTAAATCTTACAATATAGTCCAAGGTCTTCCTTATAAGATAAAAAATATTAAACGTTTTATGATTTTTCATTATTATTTACACTTAACTGTAAAAAATGAATTAGTTATATGAGTAATCTTTCTAAGTTACTCGTGTGTTGAGTCATAACTGTAAGTTACGGTTACTAAAATACTTATAAGCGCAGTCAATCAATTTGAATGCTATAAGGAAATACATGAATGCAACAATACCATTTTTATAGTAATACAAAAATTTTAAACAGACGAATAGATAACCTCCTTAATAATAATAAAACTCGGTTCATAAACGATGAAGTTATCCGCTAACAAACATAAAAAAGCATATTATATACGGTCGAATTGAGAAAGTCCCCCTCCTTTTTGAAGTCGGTTAAAAAACATATATTTTTTTTACAAAAGATATACGTATATCCGACAGTCATGCGTTTGCACATACGTCTAATAAGTAGGTTGGTATAGACGAACTCCCACAGAGCACGATCATCATCATCAGCCCATATTATGTCCCCACTTGTACTAGTGCACTGCACTAGTGTCCACTTGTACTAGTGATGGGGCACGGGGCACTAAACTTGGGCGGTAAGATCTTAGTCAACCACGCCGACCAAGTGCGGGTTAGTCGACTACAAAACCTTAGAATTTCTTCGTAGGTGTGCAGGTTTCCTCGCGACGGTGAAGGAATATATTTTTATCGAAATATTTTGACATTTCTTAATTCATATTATGATTATGTCCTTTTTTGATATCTGTATTGATGTACTAAATATATACCCAGACGTTGAACTTGGGATGTACTTCTACAATACAAATATTTCTTTTATAATAAAATAATTAACTTTAAGATTTTACCTTATCTACACGTAGTGTGAGAACAATAAAAACATTTTTGCACCAAACCTGTCCTACAAAACTTTGCTCTTTGATAACTTCCAGACATTATGAGTAAATGATGATAGACACACGTGGTATATGTTACATCATTTAGCAACATACACTCATCTCTGTTTTGATTGTATGACCTGGATGGGTCAAGTTAATAAAGTTACTATCACAAATATGATCACCTTAAACGACAAGGTTTAAAAATCAGTAGGTTTGTGAACTAATTCAGATGAAAGTTTGGGATAGTCATTTTTACAACGACTTAATTAAACTTTTTTAATGGCATGAGATTCAAATACAGTGTGACGTATGATTGTAAGAAATAAATTAATTAGAATGTAAGGTAAATTTAACATAAAGTAAATTATTATCCCTCTTCCCTAGGGAACAGGAAAAATAATACAGTCATTATATTAATTTAATTCTTCCGCAAGTACATTTAGACTCACTGGCAAACTCTATTGTTACAGATAAGATATGGCTGGCGATACGGCTGAAAATCAAGAACAAATAAGAAAATTAGAGGACCCGAAACCAGAAAACACTGAAGAAACATGCAGCGATGAAATAGACACAAAAACTAGTATTGATATAGATAATTTAAATGATACAATTAATAATAACAAAGTAGACAGTACAAATGAAGAAGAATATGATACTCAGAGTAAAGGAATAGATAATAAAACATTCAAAGATGAGACCAAAAACACGGTGCAAGATAAAACCTCGCAATACATACAGAACCTCAGGATTTCCAACTCCAACGCTGGGCTCGTGCTTAATGATAAAGACAAAGAAGATATGCTGCTGACTGATTCAAAGACTGTTGCCAGATTTTCTCCGGTTTGGAGACAGGTAAATATTTTTTTTAAACAGTTTATGTGTTTACGACTCCATATCGTATACATACTTCACACACAGTAATACACAAAAAAAAATGTATTTGGGATTTCTCCGTGCCTGTTTGTCATTATTTAACATTTCATTGCTTTCTATAGAGACTGCTGTCACCCAAAACTAACACAAATGTAACTAAGTTAGGTATCTCGGATTCATAATATAAATATAATATTTGATATTATTGCCAAAGAAGAAGGTACTTTTTGCCAAAGATTATCTCTACATATGTTAATTTCATTCTTACACATTTATCAGATTTGCTTAAACAGACATGTTGTGGATTTGAATTTGAATTTGTTAGTTGTAAAATAAATTACTTTGCTATTTTGTTATCATTAAACTAATTATAATGATAAGCAAACTCGCTTAATTTAACAGCTATAAAACATTAGCAGAATAGCGGTAAATGACATTGTGAACGCTATCTAGTATTTAATTAGGTATCTCCATAAATCTACAATAAATGTTAGAATAAATAAGAGGGTAAAGTTATTTGCATAAACTTACTAGATCAAAAAATACTTTAGCAGACAACAAAAGTTTATTAGACCGTTTTGGTCACGTGCTTATTAGCACTAAGATTTATAATTCTAGCCAAAATAGAGTCCAGTTTTCGTAGAGATATCTAGACCGGAAGATGCAGTTAGCATGTTAAACAAAAAAAGTTAGCGGTAATTTCACTTACATAATTTACTTAATGGAGTCAGTTACACCTGAGATTCATATTAATACCTCGTTCACTTTCCCACCCCCCACTTTCACTAACGACATCTAGTTCTAAACTTTAACATCATTTAAGACTAGTTTACTTGCGCTGTCGCTAGATGGCCGTATTTGCTATTACGTTACATAGAAAGTGAATAAATAATTAAACTGACCAAGGTTTTCATAATATTATCTGTTTACAACAACAACGCGATGATTTCGTTTCAAAAAACTGTGAGTACTTGTATTTTTTGACTCAATTTTGGTTTATGAACTTCTCGTATAGTTTTACTGGTTTAAACACGAATAAAAGTATGCATTTTCTTTAAAGTGTGTTTAAAATAAATGTGATAGAATCTAAAGAATTATATCTCTCTTATATCTCCTGACAAAATCTCACTGAACTATAAAGATTAAATTAAAGTTTCTGATGAATTATTTTAATCTATTTATTCGTAGATACTTACTTTACATTACGCACATGCATGGTGATTACTAGTTTGTTACCTAACTTAGTTTCTCTACGGAGCAAGTTTTATATGTCTACTTATTAGTAACTCGAGAATTTGTGGTTGACATGCAACTAGCTAATTGATTTATTGTTGGTTTATTGTAGGTCACAACAACTTACAATAAATTATGAAACTGTGTGTTTCAGATTACCTATCTACTTCCAGTTTTATAATCCTGTTTCTTAATGTATAAAGTGGTATTCGTATCTATATTCCGTGTAATACTTAGATGTTAAGCCGGTACGACGTTAATCAACTTATTTAAAACCTTGTTTTGTATATGTATTGTAATTCTGTTCAAAATATTCGAAGTTCCCACCAAAATTATCGCTTATATTAATGTTTGAATAAGTATTTTTTTCTGAGATAACCGTCAAAAATACTAGAACATGCATCAATTATATAATCCAAAGTAATATCAAATGCCTCAATCCCTTAAAGATATATTTAATTGAAAGAGGTACTTACTAAACCCGTATTTATTTTACACACAGACACAGAAATATAATTCATTTTACAAATGACATTTACACACACACAAAATAAAAACACGTGCAATTGACACCTTTGCGATCAGAAATAACTTTAACATTTGAGATGCATATACGATATGCATCTAATCAGACATTTCTAGCACTTGGCATTAAAGAAATTCCTCTCAATTTCCAGAGCTTGGCATCAGCAGCGTCCATCCTCCTGACTTTCACGGCGGGCCTGACATCCGGCTACTCCGGCATCCTGCTCCCTCAGCTAGAACTGCCCGAGAGCCCTATCATGATGGACGCTAGCACCAAGTCTTGGATCGGTATGTTGTCTCCTAACTAAGTATTTGGTGAAGTGAAGATTTTCAAAGCGAGATGAAAGAGTTTCTTTAGAGAAAGATTTTAGAAATAAGTATGGCCAGTAGCTTACAAAAAAGCGGCAACTGATTGAATTTCAGACAACCAGGCCAACCTCGCCTATCACAATGTCTTTCTGATATTCGATTCGGAAAATTTATGCTCTGTTATTGCCAATCACTTAAATTAAGAAAGAGACAGACCGTCGCCACATTGTTACAGGGATTAGTTCATATATCTAAAGTAACTTAAGCGCGATTTAAATTTTTGAGCTAGAAGCGTTGATTCGTTCATTGTATAGATTAAATCGAAATGCAAATAAAAAAACGTGGTTTGTCTATCGCAGTACTTATCGGATTCAGAGCCATTTACATTATCTACGGATCATACTATGTTCATAAAATTTAACAATACTTTTTCTTTAATTCCAGCTGCAATGGCTGCGCTCCCGATGGCGCCCGGCTGTCTCATCTCAGGCTGGATGATGGAGAAGTTCGGCAGGAAGACCTCACACTACATCATCTGCGCACCCTTCCTCCTCGGCTGGATCCTCATAGCTTGTGCCTCAAACCTGGGCCTCATGCTCCTGGGACGGTTTTTCACCGGCCTCTGCGTCGGCCTTCTCGGACCCCTCGGCCCCGTCTACATCGGAGAAACCTCCGAACCCAAATATAGAGGGTTCTTCCTCGCTGCCATATCCTTAGCCATAGCCGTAGGCATCTTCGTCGCGCACGTCATCGGAACCTTCATGACTTGGCAGTGGACCGCCACTATCAGCTGCTTATTCCCCATCCTCAGCGTCATATTACTCATGTTCGCTCCTGAAAGCCCCACTTGGCTGATCTCGAAGGGAGAAGTCGACGATGGCGCCAAAGCTTTCGCCTGGTTGAGAGGTCATAGCGAAGAGGCTAACGCTGAACTGAAGAGTATTATTGAGAATAAGAAAGCAGCTAACAACGAACCGATATTGACGTGGCAGGATAAGATGAGAGAGCTGAGGAGTCCGGAGTTAATTAAGCCGCTGTTTATAATGATTTTGTTCTTTATCACGTGTCAGTTTTCTGGAGTGAACGCTGTCGCGTTTTATTCTATTGAAATCGTTGAGAAGGCTGTCGGGGAGGGCATCAACCATTATGTGGCGATGTTGCTGATAGATTTGGTAAGAGTGGTCATGTCTGTGGTCGCTTGCATTATCTGTAAGATGTACGGCCGTCGACCTCTGTGCTTCATTAGCGGAGTTTGGACAGCCATCTCCATGGTTGGACTGTCGATGTTCTTGTATTGGAAACCCGAGAATATGTCTTGGCTGCCACTGACGTGCCTTACCATCTACATTTGTGCTATATCGATAGGCTTAGTTCCCCTACCATGGATCATGTGTGGGGAGGTGTTCCCGACTAAAGTAAGGGGTTTGGGATCCGGCATCAGTTCTGCGACAACTTTTGTTGCCTTTTTTGTTGTTGTCAAAACTGCTCCGGGCATGATGACACACTTAGGAGAAGTGTTCACATTCCTGATCTATGGAATCATCGCCCTTATCGGCACAGCTGCCATGTATTTTATATTACCAGAAACGAAAGGAAAAAGTTTACAAGAGATCGAAGAGAGATTTAGAAACGGTAAGAGTAGCGGACGTAAAGAACATACTGTATAATTTAAAGTGCCTTATATTTTTGTATAATTGTTGTAATTATTCGCTAAGCGATGTAATGTATAATCTGTGATACTTATTATTGTCAGTGATGACTGAATAAAAATCGTATTATTGTGATACTAGGCCGTGTGTTTTCTTAAAATACCTTACATTTTAATAAGTTGACAAAATATTGTTACTGAACACCACCATTACCTTACCATAATATATACCAGACTGTATTCCTATACAGTCTTAGTTGGGTTAGTAGTATATTTAGGGCACTACTTATAAATACTGTCTGGGCTATGCTCAATTGTTACAGCTATTCGTGTAATGACAGTTATCTGTTAGTGTATCATAATCAATTAATAAAAAATAAAAGAATAATTATTTCCTATAACTCTTGATTTTTAAAACGATTTTAAGGTTATAGTTTCTCCTTAAATAGAAGAAACTATATCGGATGAAAGTAACTGTTTGGTGTGTGAATCGTTAATCTCTATCCATGTGTGAACCGTAGAGAAGAGAAAGAATAAAAATTTCCGGATAGTAAATGCCTTGTTAACAGCCAATCATAATAGACTGCCTCATTAGTTAATTACAAGAGCTACTTAAGGAAACAAGGAAATAGTACTAACTAAACAGTAAAACAAAACATAAGGTAATATCATTAATTTATTGGTAACAATAGTAAATACAAGTTCTCTATCAATTTAAATGGCACATATTAGTATCTACCGTTGGATCCAAAGTAAATGCAAATTGGTACAAACAAAATATGGAACTAAAAATAAAATTTCTAAAACGGGAATTATAGTTTGTTCAATAAGTATTTTAATTAGTGCATTATTTAATGTGATGTTAAGTTTCGTGACGTCGTCCATGTCCTTGGGCTTACATCGGAGTCAGAATTCTTGCCTTGGTCATCAAATGGTCTTCTATCATCAAATTAGGGATATCAAGCTAGATCTTAACATTTTTACAAGACTTTTTATTAACTATATAAGCCTTCGAGCTAGATCTTACAATGGATAGTAAAACATTTATCTAGAGATATAATTATGATACTTCCTTATGATTATCTGAAAGAATTTCTGTAAAAAACCGTCATCCAAATCGGGTGACAATTTATGGTTGTTGTCATAATTTATGACAAGGTAAATGAAGTCAATTCGTGAACTATCCAACAAAAATTTACAACGCTAAGTAAAGCTAATAATGCTTAGCTCACAAAGACATTATAATTTTTGAGAAAGTAATCATAAACTCCGTGATTTAGAAAATCCTGTACTGTTTCAATTAATTCATGTTCAGAAAATCCTGATCTAAATAGATCTACAGTTTTGAATTCAATCTAGATCCACCTAATCTCTGAACCACATTTGACGCCAAGGCTGGGGTCCGGTTGGGGTCTGCGTCTACTTGGACCTTGGCTTGACCAGCCTGGAAGCTGGTGGAGCGAACTTGGCGAAGCCTTGCTGATCAAACACTGGGAGAAGGTCGCGCACTCGAGCTGACACTGTTCCACCAGTGATCCTAAAAGACATGTTACTCATTGAGAATTGAATAAATAACAAAAATAAATAAATAATAGAAATAGACATAGATCATGTTATAAGGTGCAACGCTTGCATTTGTTATACAGTTATCTATTGAAGTAAGTGCTGTTTAAAAACAGATAGGCTCTATTTGTAGTTGAAACTTTAAGTAGGGAGAGATATTGCACGGGACAGAATTTGTTGTTAGTATTCAATCCGAAAACTATCATATATTTGTTTTACAGAAATATAATTTTCTGGGGAGAAGATCAATGGCCAAATAATGTGATTGAAACATGTACACTTAAAATACTGATTGTGTATGTTTGATTCAGCATTGTTTTAGGTAAACCTGTTTACTTTTCTACAGTTAAATTTAGGTAATCTAATTTAGGTTAGTCCGAGCCACTCGCCAAAACGATATAGCTTAAAAAATCTCAGTTGAGTGAAAAAGCACAAGGAAAATTTCCTCCTGGAGATGTTGTTGAGTATATGAGGTGCAAAGTTGAAATCCTCCTGGACAAAATAAGCTACATACCTGCTGGGCTTGATGAGCTTCGCAGCTTGAGCTGGAGTAGCCAGCTCCGTCGGAAAGTACGTGGCTCCGTAGAAGTCCAGCCCGTTCTGCAGCAGGATGTTCGCCTCCTCGATATTGGCGAGAGTCACGCGCACAACACTGGTAGCCTCCTTCGGAATCATGCTGGAGACCAGCTCGCCATCGATGGTGGTGAGGGCTCGTGGTGGAGTCTTCTCCAACGGTTTGGGGGTGGATGTTCCTGGAAGAGATAAATGATTGTGAAAAAAATATCGATAATTACAATTGTTGGCCATTAAAAACATAATCTATGTGAATATACTTTTGAAAGTTATGTTTGGAAAACCCAATTTTTGGTCCTGCGGAAAATATCTCACTTGGTGAGGAACCTACATTTTATTTTTGATTAGTCAGTATTATAGGACCAAACACGCTTTTTAATAATGGGTATTTAGCAAAACATGGGTAAATATCAAATGGTTCACGATATTTTTGTAGTTACGACACCAAAACATTTTTTGGGAACAATAATGTTGTCATCATTCATCAATCCCTCCTCACCAGTGTTCCCGTCCCTAGGGGATCCGGTGAAGTGCAGGCGGACGACTTCCACCACGGAGGTGAACTTGTAGAGGGCGTGGCGGACGTCCTCCTCGGGCACCTCGTCGGGCACGTCATACACGTACACCGTGAACGTCTTCTGGGGCCTGCACGGGATCGCGATCTGGGAGGAAACGGGAGCAAAGGTAGTCAAGGTTTTATAGGCAAGAAGTGTGCCAACTGCTGAATACCAAGTTCCAACATCAGCCAATAGATGGCGCTTACATACGGTATCTATATTAACATTAAATAATACCAAAATTTCTTCGAGCAAGATCTTAGGAACCCTCCTAAATATGCATAAAGTAGGTAGGCATCAAAAGGAGCCCTGTCCCCAGCAGTGGGTAGATATGATGATGATGTCCAAATGTACAGAGTCTAGCAAACTTTATCGCGTGTGTTTGATATAAAGTCTTCTTAACATGACAATGAAAGAGTTATCTGGAATATCAGTGGACCTTCTTGATTCTGTTCTTGCACTGTGTGCAGAGTACCAGTTGTGGTAAAATCTTCAAAGTGTATCTAATATAAAACCTTTTATATAATAATAGAAGGGGAAAAACTTAGTAATTCTGCACTTTAATGAATTGTGGATATGTTAGTATTAAAATATGACATTGAATTTAAATACATACACAAATAATACAGGAATGAACAAAAACCTTGCAGCAAGTGATATTAATGAAACATGTAGTGTAAAAAACCAGATATAATAATAATAAAAAACACACATAAAAATAAAAGCACATTGAGGAAGGGCGAAGAGGCAGTCTTGAAAGCATGAATGAGAATGGATTCATGGAAGAAGATAATTAGGTAGTGAAATGAGATTTAGATGATGATGAAAAAATTGATTCCGATAAAATTTTAGTAGTTTTTGCAAGTCTTCTGATTGGATGAGCCTAAATGGTGGACTAGTTTTTTAGAATAATATTGGTTTGCTTATAATTCGGTTACATATCTTGATAAACCTTATATCCGTATTTAAAGAACTTATTAAGATAGATAATATTAAATTAGTTTTCGTTATATCAAATTTTGTGTCAATTTCTAGAAATTAAGAAATTTTACGAGTTTGTGAATTTGGAAACAAAAGAATAATTTTGTGCCACTGAAAAAATAAATAATTTCTGATTGAACCCATCACCGAATTACCTTCCTATAGAACCTCGACCCTGTGACCTTATGGAATCCTTTCTTGAAGACCATCTGGTAATCATCGACACTGGAGAACTTGAAGAGGATCCCAGTGGCGGTCTTCGTCAGGGAGAAGCAGCCTTTGAACTCCATCTTCTCGCAGATTGCCGAGGCCTTCTCCATGCTCAGCCCGTGGGAGGGAGTGAGAAGGAACGCCCCCTTCGTGAGGAAGTGCTCGGAGTCCGATATGTCGGACTCGCTCTCTCCGCCCTTCATCAGTGTATGGATCTGTTCCTTCCACATGTAAGAGTCTGACATCTGGGGAAGTCAGATTGGATTTATTAATGGTGTTGAAATTTAAAGCTACGCGGTCTGTACACAAGAATGCAGTATGTGTTCGTTTTGTATAGAGTGCAGAGAGATTACAGATAAAAAAATGGTCTTCATTGGTTCCTATAGAGGTTTATTATGGTGTCATAATTGCAAGTGTATTCAACTGCGATAGAAACAGAAATCTACAACCATGTTTCAATGAAAACATACGAATCAATGACATCGCTAATTTGAAACACTTTTATAAAATAAAGTGTAATGTCTAACTAAATTGAACTGTATGTGTCTGTACATTCATTTTAAAAATCTACAATAAAATATTATTTAAGATTATGTTTCTGAGACATTCATATCCAAATAAAGAAAGAAAGAATGAAAAAATAAAATTAATCATTGCAATTGATGCAGCCCAATTTAAACATGACCATTTATTCGGTTTTGTGTCTGACGAATTCCAAACTCTATTTTCTCTTAAGACCCTGAAACTTTCAAATTAGTAGACAAAGAAGTATTCATAAGTCTGAAGATTGCTGAATGAACTTCAGAAAAATCTAAATACAATGCTTGTTCGGGACGTTGCGCATGAGTCACGGGCGAACGGCGATTGGGCGCAGACATCGTGTGTCTTGATTATGGCATTGTTCTTTCTTATGGCTTCCTGTCGGGAAAAATATAAAAACACTCCCTACTCTGCAGGGAGGGGCGTGTTCCTCTGAACTGTATGATTCAATGGAGATTCGTGAAGATTGCCTCCTTAGTATACGATTTGAAAATCGTGAATGGTTGGTTGAAAATGTTCATTTTGTTTTTAGCGATAGTTATAAGGTACAAGAAATATATAAACTACATTATATACCATTTGATACAAATTTAACACTAAACGAATTTTAGCATATTTTTTCTACAAATAATCCTAGCGTTTATTTCCAAGAATGACAAATATTCATTGAGTAAATTGAAAAAATGATGTTGGTTTCCTGAAGAATTAAAATAAAAATACACTTTAATAATTCAATTTCAATTGCCGATACAAAGCTCTTTCAATCTAAAAGGACACAACCGCGAACCAATAAAAACCCATCCATATAACGCCATAAAAATCAATCCGAAACTTTTTATAGACTTCTGCCCAAACTAGCCAACCTTGACTTCATCAGTATTAACCAATTAATACCTCCAATTTGGCACCAAAGATGGCGACGAAGCCAGCTGTGGGAAACATAAACTCAATTGTTACTGATGCTGATTACGGTCCGCCCACAATCTGTAATAGTAAGTCTATTGAGGGGAAATTTATTGCAGCTTATTAAGGTCTGTTTACGATGCTTCTGTAATTGGATGCGGTTGATTGGAATATCTGTCCTTTTAATGGTAGTTTGGATTTTTAAGACGGCTTGGTGTGTACACCTTGTTCCTTCGAACACTTTATTTGGTTACTGAGCTGGTATTCTGGCATGGTTAAGCCATGTCAGAGGCCTACGGGCGGCTTATAAACTCTGACACCAGGTTGTTCATCAACCATACGATAAGAAGATTCTGGAAGAATCTTTCAAATAAACTACATTGTGTTCTTTATGTAGGTATGTTCTTGAAATCTAAAGACGGACGATTGGTAACGTCTTAAACGCGCTGTTTAAATTAAAGTATACAAAGCTTTCAGATTTTGATCTTATTAGGTAAACCATACTCAGTTTGTTTTTCGTAAGCTTTATTATATTTTTCCCGGCGGATATTTTATACATTACAAGTTATTTTAACATTTCAAATATCTATTATTGTGTGGTTTATTCGTTATGATGCCCTACGAGTCATGATACTCAATCTTACGACCCTGCTTTTAATATTTCTTTGACAACGGATTGGCAAGCCAATAGTTAATTTTTGAAAAATATTCGTATGGTATTTTTGAATAATATAAAATACCATAAGGGGATTTAGATTCCACACAAAGTAATCTAAGAACGATTTCCCCATTAAATAGGTTAACATCTTAGGTCGAAGTAAAGTAATTTAATGCTAGGGTTGAGACCCATCCGCAAGTCCGTTGTTGTAAACTATGTCAGATAGGAAAAATAAGGCGATTTAATGAAATTTCCCAGACAATATTTGCATTGGCGTATTTTTATAATCATACGAAATACGATTTTCAACACAACAAACCATGCTGTTTATAAAAATGAATTTATGGTATGGTTAGAATTTTCAAATGATTCAAAATGCAATTGAAATGTACAAGATTGTGTTTTGAAACAAGTTTTATTTTTATTTCGATGGTCAAGTCGCCTATAGATGAAAATCGGCGCCAGTTCTGGCGACTTCAGTGGTACAGATTTTAACTAAAGGGCGAGATTTGCAGTAAGATATGAAGTAATTGTTATTCGAAACAAAATGCATGTTTAAATTTTATATTATTTTATCAGTAATGTTAAGCAAAAACTTTTGAGTAATAACTAGGTACTTCTAGAAAAATTATGTAGAAATTCAGATAATTACTCTTTTTTCATATTTATTTGGTGTTTTAGTAAGCATGATTATATTTTAATCTAATTTTTACGACTACTTTCGCTTCATTTCAAGCAAAATATTATTTTTTAAAACTGAACATTGATTCAAAACGTTTTTGCTTTTGTGCAGAATAACGTTACATTACCACAGTAGCTCTACCTTTTTAAATATTGGTCTTATGCTCTATATATTTTTTTAATTCTAATCGTATTTTAATTTCAAACCATACCTGATCCCAATCCTCCCAATCTTCATTAAAATAATCACAACAACAAAAGTGCTTTTCAAACATTTCTTTAACTTTTAAACTTTAACAAATATGATATCGCTTTACATTTAAGACAAAAAAAACTGCTAACACAATTTTTTTTCAATTTTAAATTTTTTTTTCTCTTCGAAAAATTTTCAATTTTTTTTTTACAATTTTTTAACAGCAAAAAAAAACTTAAATAAAAATCGCACAGTACCTGCCTGTTCTCAGCGGTCTTCCTCGGCTTCTCGTCTTCGTGCTCTGTGTTCCTTGCCTGGTCGTTGTCAGATGTACCCTCGGCTAAGGACATGGTATACTGACTGTGGGGGACGGTTGGCGGACGCGGGTTTTCGTTTGCCACTGCTATCGACGGAGCGTGGAGACGCGCCTAGTTTGCTTCGAGACAGAGGTGCTGTGGAGTAGCGTTGGATTTTTTTGTCTAGTAAATAAAATAGGTTAAAAATGTACAGAAATAAATAAAAAATATCATATCTATCATTTCTTGGGTTCAATTGGAGCCTGTTAATAGAACGCCCCGTGCTTTATATGCCAACAAATTTTATAAAGAATTACAAATATTATAAAGCTAAAGAGTTTGTTTGTTTGAACGCTCTTATCTCAGGAACTACTGGTCCGAATTGAAATTTCTAAACCATTTATCGAGGAAGGCTTTAGGCGAAAGAATTTCATGAAATCTACTTGCAGTATAAATTATTTCATTTCAGGCTTTATAACATCACGCTGCGACCAACAGGCGCAAAGAAACAGGGGGAAATGTGTTAAAACCGGGAAAAACGAGGATGAAGTGGCTGGCACAGCTACGAATAAAGTAAAAAGTCTAAATATGCGCCCTAAGCATAGCGTTATTAAACCAATTATTTGTTAGTATTGTCTATTTTTATTTGCGCGAGCACTACACATTTGAAATAAAACTAATTTTACGGATTAAACTCGCCTGTATTGGTATTCTAAACGTTATTTAGAGATCCGACGTTTCGAGCTCTTTACAGCTCTCGTGGTCACGGTTAAGGCTCCGAGTTTAATCCGTAAAATTAGTTTTATTTCAATTATTTGTTTTTAAACTAGTTGGCATACCTACCCTTAACAATGAAGTCGTTCAAATCCTACACTAAACAAATAAATACAATAATCGGATCTAAGATCAAACGATTATTTCTGAAGAATGTTCTCCAAAAAGGAAAATCAGATGTGTAGTTGCATCCAAATGGAGTTTAGTAAAAGGAACATACGCGTATATTATTAAAGGCAATTCAATTATATTTTGTGCTTACTCTTTATTAGTGAGTAGTAAATATGTATTTATCTCTGTATGTATAAAAAATGGTTTCATAGCAAAAGTTGTTGTTAATTCTGTCATTTGAAACATGGTATGACTTTTTTTTTCTAGCTTATGGCTTTTTCAGTATATGTATGTAGTATTGATAAATTGATATTATAGAATATAAAACTACAGTAACTAAGTAACTAAAAAAAATACAGGTAAAATAAAAATGAAGACTCCATAGTTTTCTAATGAGTTTTTATTACAGTAGCTAGTAGGCAAGGAAGGAGTATTGTCACATATAGCAGTAGGATCAGAAAAAAAAACAGCTTTTGTTTCTGTTTCACAAACAAAAATTGGACCAATCATTCGTAATGAGTGTAGGTATTTGCTGGTAATAAGCCTATTAAAGATAATGTAATAATGTTCATTAAGGTATTGTCATTAGAATAAGGAATTAGTTTGCCTCATGTCTTAAAAATGGGGCCTACGGATTTTATAAACTAAATATTGGTCTTTATTGCGAACTAAGTGTTGTTACAGGTGTTATTGTTAAACAGGATCTTAAATACTTACCTAGTTACCCTTGTCGGGTAATGCAATATGAGGGCTTAAACTAAACATACAATTTGAATACATAAACTACCTACTTACTACAGACTAATATGCAACGAAATATGAATAAGAATATGCAATGGAACGCGAAAGTCTAAAATCATACGGATTGTTTATTGAAAATCTACATGTAACAAAATCTTTGAATATCTTTATCTCTAACTTAACAATCGATTTGCGTAACCCGTAGTAAATAAAGCTACGGTGCATAATTATGCAAAATGCAATTAGCAAGAGCTTTCGGATCTGCCTATGTATGTGTGTGCATTTTAAATATTTTGTTAGGTATATATATTTCCTATTTTCTATGCTTTTATTCACTATTTTCAATTCATTATTAAAGTCTTTGAATACACAGTGTGTTTAAAGGAAAACTTGGGACCGAATTTGAGGAAATAAATATTCTTTATTACAATGAATTGAAAATTATACATGTACTATCTGTGCACTTCGTCCGCGTTTTCTCCCGTTTTTTGCACATTTTCCATAGTTTCTTTACTCCTATTGGTCGCAGCGTGATGTTATATAGGCTAAAGCCTACCTGGTTAACTTCTTCTTCTTATCGTATGGTTGATGAACAACCTGGTGTCAGAGTTTTTAAACCGCCCGTAGGCCTCTGACATGACTTCACACACCGTTGAAAAATTTCTCACGTGTGCTGGTTTTCTCACGATGTTTTCCTTCACCGTTAAAGCGTCGAATGATGGTACGTATGAATTTCAAATTTGAAAAACACATTGGTACCTACCTGGCGGGGTTTGAACTGGCGACCTCTCGCATGGCAAGCAACGACCTTAACTACTCGGCCATCGACGCTTTTTACCTGGTTAACACAATTTTTCAATTCGAACCAGTAGTTCCTGAGATAAAGAAACTCTTCAGCTTTGTAATATTTGTATAGATTTATCGTGTTTCATATTTTATTAAGACAGCTCTTAAAGTATGATTTTTCAAATTGATTGATAATGTTACATACGTATTTCACTTTTATACATTTCTCACTTAATTTGAAAATATAATATGTGGGAGGGTCTGCTGTATAATCCCCCTCCCCCCCCCCCCCCCCCCCATGTCGTCTCTACTAAGTATCTTATCTAGTATTGTACTAGTACTATTTATCGATAGTCATCTAGCAAATTGACCTGATTTGCCTCCCTCTAGCCCAGGGTAAAATCTGATTGTCCCCCCTGATCCAGAGTAAAATCTGCGTCCATAAAAAATCTTATAATCTAAGTAAGTTTTGTACTATGGTAAATGCAAACGAACAACCATTAATTTCAATTAGCATCTACCTTCTTAGTCTAGGGTACCTAGTATATTCTGAGCCTAGCGTAGTGCATATCAATGAATATTCAGCCAATAAGGCAGTGCTCGTTAGTTTTTACTACATGACCATTAGTAAATTGTAAATTAAGTAATTAAAAATGCGTATGTCTTTATTACTAGTTTGTTTAAGGGAAACCCTTTTTAGCTTAAACAGATACAACTATATGTGCGAGTAAAGCTATGTTTTTGGCTAGATTCAACTAATTGGTAGTCATAGAACAAAGTATTCCTTCACAATCGAGAGGTCTAAAGTTATCTACATATTCATATATTTTTTTATAGATTTTCACTAAAGAAACTACTTTTATGGAGGTAAATTTCCGGATTTTTTTTAAAATAATATTTTTGGGACTTCTCTACACACGGCTATCTAGCCCCAAACTAAGCAGAACAAGCTCTGCTGAACAAGACTGATACATACGTATTATATTGATAAATACATGACTTCATATATATTCACATCAAGACACGAAACAAATACATATGTCCATCAGACCCGGATGGGAATCGAACCCACAACTCTTGAAATCAAAGCCCGGCACCACCGGTCCACCGAGTCAGTCGCAAAAGCTCGTTAATTGGGTGGTCCTTCGCCTGATCTCTATCCAATGGACTCCGCCAGTTAATAATTGTCTCCAAACATCAGCATCACATCTTATACCTATCCAGAAGTTCGAATTCTTCAGAAAACCAGAAAGTCCCTCGATTTCTATGCGATAAAATTTTTTTCATTATACCAGATCCAAAATCAAAAGTACTCAGACAATTTTATAAAACAATAGTGTTTTATCTGAGTAACGCGTCTAATACAATTTGACTTCCTCAAAGAAATGCTATAATTAGATGGAAATACGAAAAATGTCCAGACAATGGTTCGTATATCAATTTTATAGCATTTGGACGTTTCTCCTGTCGCTACCCGCAAACATCAAGGTATATTTTATCGGCTCAATGATTGAAAAACGTCTGCGCATCTCTCGGTAGATAGTGCGGTGTGTCCCTATTTATTGGGACGAGTATTTACTGTCCCGATTTTGTGGGACACTATTTTTTCCTTATTCAGGTCATTTAAATGAGACTTTTTGACTATCCGTATGGTCTATTGATGAAAAATGCTTACTAAACTAGTGTTTCGAGTTCCAGATAGGATCAAAAGTAATTTGGTAAATTTATTTTTAAAATTGTATGAATTCATATTCATGCCAAGCTGGACTGGGATTTGAACCCACTGGTCTTGAGCTATCACGGCATTTAGTGTGTAAGTACCTCTAAAAAGAGAGTACTCGGCCCGAAGTCAAGAAGTGTGATAAAGCGTCCCATGCATCAATAAGCACGTAGAGCTGTTGGTCCCATTGTGCACTACATGTAAGACTGCCTCGTTGGTCTATTGGTAGCAAGCGCTGCGTAAGGACCAAGAGGTCCCCGGTTCGAGTCCGGGGTCGGGAAAAAATTGTGTGAGGTTTTCTGTAATGAAATTACTCAGCCCGGAGTTAGGGACGCCCGTGCCTCGGAAATCACGTTAAGCCGGTGGTCCTGCGCCCGATCTCTCATCGGTCATATCGGATTACCGTCTCACCGAATTATGAGAGTAAGGGAATAGAGAGTGCACTTGTGTTTGCGCGCACACTTGTGCACTATAATATGTCCTGCGCGCTTGGCTGATCTCAATTGCGATCGGCCGCCATGGCTGAAATCGGTCGGACGCCTTAATATACATGTAAGACTTAAGTGTCCCTTTTTTTGACGATTAGTAAGCATCACTAATGTTCACCTACTCACAGGCAACATTGAAAAAATGGATAATAACAGTGCGATTGAGCTGAAAATGAAACTGTTACACAGTCTCACGACTCCGCGCTGATGCGGTATAAATAGGATGATTGCTAAAAATACTGGGCGAAACAGGGTGCTCTGTTTTTTTTTAAATAATACTTTTTTTAATAATGATGTGGTATATTCCTTATTCCTCCAACTAATACTAAGAATTGGTTATTCACGTTTGCACGAGGAAGAAATCCAAAATAAAAATACAAATATCAACTTAACTTTAATAGAAAAAAATATCTTTAAAACTCAAGAATATTCAATTATTTATAGGTTTACTTTACCATAATAATATAATAAAAATATTGGGTACTTAGAAATGTGTCATCGTGTGGAGAAATTATTATTTTCATCACCATCATCATCATTAGCCCATTTCAGTCCACTCCTGGACATAGGACTCCCTTAGATGCTCGCCACTTCTGTATTTCTTCGGCTACTCGCATCCAGCTCCTATTAGCCGTCCCGCGCAGATCGTCACTCTACCTGGCCTGAGAGCGTCCTACACTACGTTTGCCGAGATGCAGTCTTATTTTATTATCGTCCATTATAGTACACAAATATTTCTTAGATATAATAATATCAATATTTGGTGTCCTGGAATAAATACTGAACCTGGTTCAAAATAAACGATAGTACTACTAAATCTGTATTTTGGTAAAGTCAACAGTTTTGTAAATGCCAATATTTATAAGAAAAACTTTTGAAAATTGCCGGAATTATCCACACAGCCTGTATATTCTTCGTATCGCTTTTGTCTAGATACTGTTCGAACCGCCATTTGATAATTGCGAGTCTTTACGCCGTCGAGATGGCCTTCTGATCTCGTAACCCTTAGGAAATAGACAAATTGGTTCGTTATTGAAAATCTAGATAGTCCTATGGGCTAGGTTTCTCACGATCCTATAAAAAAAAATAAGGTAACTCACATAATATGACTAATCTTGTGATATGTTGCTTTAATACTCAAGTTACAGAAATGTAAATTCAGCAGTGGAATATACAATTTTTGTACTTTAATATTACAAATTCCCTTCCAGGTCATGAGCCGCTTACCATGATTTAAGGTCATCATAAACGTCAATTATCCAAAAAAATAACCCACCTAGACACGGGACAAATTCTTATGTATCACACAAATGTTTGTTCCAAGAGGGAATTGAACCTACGACATCGTAATCGAGCCTGTTCAATCATAAATATCTTAGTCAAAAATCCATTAGTGGCAAATTTTCTCTGGACGACGGACTTTTCTCCGTATAATATAGTAATAGTTTGATGTCTGCCTATCTGTGTCTACCAAAACCTTACTCAAAAGCTCGTGTCATATAGTTGTAATGAAAATACTTAAGTCTCAATACATTACTTACGTTAATTTGAAATAGGTAAAAGTAGGATTATCTTTTGAAATAAAACTAAATTTATGGATTCAACTAGCAAGTATTGTTTCTAAACATAATATTTAGAGATATGCAAGAGAATGGACGCTAGTTTAATGGAAAATGTGTAAAAAACGAGGGAAAACGCGAACGAAGTCGCTGGCACAGCTAGTAGTATATATAAGTAAGCCTTTTTCAGACTCTGGACTATATCTGTACCAAATTTCATTTAAATCGGTCCAGTACTCTATGCGTGAAAGCGTAACAGACAGACAGACAGAGTTACTTTCGGATTTATAATATTAGTAAGGATGTGCAGTGTTCGCTCAAATAATAGACAATACTATGTAGGATTATCTATCAATTTCTATGTTTAAGAGACAATAGCTTTCAACAGATTTTTACCCACAACTCAAAGACAGTAAAAGCAAGGATTTTTATTCAGTATCCAACTATCCATGGTCTATAGTCGAAGCCAACGAACCGTCACATCATCAATCTTTTTAATTCGAAGGTGGAGCTAATAAAAAGTTATGTCATCTGTGTCACGCGCAATTGACAGACATACAAGCTCAATAATACCTATTATATTTTCTTGCAGAGTTATATTAAGGTCTACGTCCAATTTCGGTTCATCATCAGCCCACACACATGGCCCACTGCTGGAGCACGGGGCACTAAACTAGGGCGATAAGGCCTTAGTCAACCACGCTGGCCAAGTGCGGGTAGGTTGACTACACAACCTAAGACTTGACTGGCTCGGTGGAACAGTGGTTAGTGACCCAGGTTCACTACCTACGGTTCCAAGAGTCGTGACAAATATTTGTGTGACGAACATCGGTGTTTATTACGTGTCTGGGTGTATATTAAGTATATTAAAGTATATTTGTGTATCCACTGTTGATTCTGACATCTGTAACACAAGTGCTTAAGCTACTTACCACGGGATCAGATCAATGTATGTGATGTTATGTAATATTTATTTATTTAAGACTTTTTTAGTAGGTGTGCAGGTTTCCTCACGATTTTTTCCTTCACCGTCAAAGCGTCGTATAATCAAAACGATTTCAAATTTGAAAATCACAGTGGTACATGGTGGAGTTTGAACTGGCAACCTCCCGCATGGCAACTACCTTAACCACTAGGCCATCGACGCTTTTCGGCTATGGCGGCCAATACAAATTATAATATAGTGAAACGTTTGTGCGCACACACAATTGCATTATCTTTTTCTCCAACCTCATAATATATCGGCGAGGCGGTAATCTGACATGACCGATTAGAAATCAGGGGCAGGACCACCGGCTTAACGTATTTTTGACTCCACAAAATCTCCCGCCCGGGACTCGAACCCAGGGCACCTTGGGTCTACTTCCAGAAGACGAACAATACTATGCAAGGGTAGATGGTATGGTACAACATGAAAGCCACAGAATTAAAATCGACAAAAAAATAATACCTAATAACGTGCACGCTTCTATAAGCGTGCACGTTATTATTGAGGGAGTACCTATGTCCTCCCTCCCTCATAATACCAGCCAGAATACCAGCGCTGCAGCGGCTCTCGGGCTGATGTGGCATATGCTGAGGCCTGTACCTCGTTGACCACTCATAAAGTCCTTGCATATGTGTTCTATTTCTTTGTGTGCGTTTCGTGTCGTGTGTATGTATCTATGTGTCATTGTTACCTCAAGTCGTGGTCAATAAATGTTTTTCTTTCTTTTCTTTCTTTCTTTCATTCGGTGAGACGGTAATCCGACATGACCGATAAGAGATCAGGCGCAGGACCACCGGCTTAACGTGCTTTCCGGGACACGGGCGGGCCTACGCCAACTCCGGGCCGAGTTTCTCAAAAGAAAAACTCACACAAATTTTGCCCCACTCCGGACTCGAACCGAGGAGATCTCTCGGTCCTAACACAGCACTTGCTACCAACAGACCAACGAGGCAATCAATTGTTTTTTTTTCATGGTATTCATATTTTGTATATGTTTGATAGATATCCGAGACTTGGTCCCTTCATTTTGACGATTACACCCGTTCTTTTAATGGCTTGTTATATCAACCTTTAGGGTGGTAATGAGTAGGTAAATATGGAAATGAAATAGAAAAAATTGTTTTTTATTAAATATTCAGATAACACAATATACAAAACAAAAATAATAATATAAAATTTTAGACTTACGCATTCCATTACACAAAATTATAGTTTTTATTGGTCTACACGCGATATTAGTCAAAAATAAAATAATATCCTACCCTATTTTACACTTTTGTACCTCAAATAATAGAATATTACTTTACTTTTACAAGGATATTATATCACAATAAAAAACATCCTAATCTTGCAAGTTAATTGAAACATTAGAAACCGCAATATTCTACATATTATACTTTTTATATTAAAATTACAGTACATTTCTTTCACGGCACCTAAGGAAGATAATATGTTAACAATGAGCCATATCTTCAAAAATAACAGCATTCCGAATATGAGATCAGTCAGGCCTTGAAAAATATTGAAGTTAAAGATCGAACCTTTGACTATTGAATTCATAGTACATAATTTTGCTTTCTATGAGAAATGTAGTTGTGTCATATTATATTTAAATAAACCAAATTAAATCATAAAGATGGAAATGTAAGATTGTTACTCAGAACGCTAGATTTCTATTATAAGTTTGTTTTATTATTTTAAATTCTTTAACTTACAACTAACACATCTCACAAATGGGATAAAAATTCTATGAAACATTTAAAAGCCAAAATCGACATAAGACGATCTGTATCACATCTTCTGAAATAATCATTTAAAACAGCTTATTCTTTCGTACGTCTACTCCTTTGTCTTTCACTCACTCATTCATTCATTCACTCTCAATCACTCATTCATGCTCCTACCGCTCACTTATTAGAATCGGCACATATCTAAAAGGTATTGTACTAAGTTACTCTCACATAAATTATTTAGGTATACAAATTTATTCATTAACAAAATAAATTTCTTCTTCAAATGACATTTGGGCACGTGCATGTTTATGCATTCACGTGCATACTCTTTCATGAAACATCCGGCTGAATATTGAAAAGTTTTGAATTAGAACCTACTTCATTTGTCGGTCGGTTTTTTTAAGCTCGAACCTTTTTAGCTTCTAGCACAATAAAACTGTTTAAAAATGTAGGTAGTCTTAGTTCACCATCTCGATAATATAATCATCATCATCAGTCCATATACGTCCCCATTGCTTGGGCACGGGCCTACCCTAAACTCGGATGATAAGGGCTTAGTCAACCACGCTGGCCAAGTGCGGGTTGGTTGACTCTCTCAAGAACAGTTGTACTAAAATTGTTAATAAATTATACATATTTAAACAATTAGACAAATATATGGACGGTCGCTGTAAAAGGATCCTTGAGTGGAGACCACGTACTGGAATGCACAGTGTGGGACGGCCAAATGCTAGATGGACCGACGACTTTGGAAAAATCGCTTGGTTCTGTTGGATGGAGGTGGCCGTATACCGGACACGCTGTAAAGTTCTGGGAGAGGACTTTGTTTAACATTTCACAGCAATGACTGAGATGATTATGACGATGTTGAGACAAAATTAATTACATGCAAATTTACTTATAATGGAGGTTACATATTTTTAAATTGCAAATTTCACTATAAATGGGTATGCAGGCCCATTCAACTTACATATACTGGAATGGATCGTGTTGCGCCATTTTATCGCAAATATGTGGCTTTTAATTCCACCAAGGTCGAATAAATTTAATTTAAATACATTTCTTATTCAGCTATGTCACATAGCCAAATAGTCATAGTGTAATTTGCGATGTGAATTATCACTCCAATTTAGTATTCTTGACAAATTAGTGAAATGTTATTGGTTATATTTTTCACATTTCATCACCCACCAAAACAACATTTTCGAATCAATCTGCTGAAAATGTATAATAACTTCATGACACAAAAACCTTAACCAAATTTCACGTATTCTCCAAGTTCTCGCTATTCAAAGGCACTGTCACTCCTAACTCTTCACTCGTCTTCGAATTTGGCTTCCCTTTGAATTCCTCTTCAATATCCTGCAAAGTTCTATCCTTAGTCTCTGGCAGATAGACCCACACCACCACCGTACAATATATAGTCACAGCCGTATACAATGCATAGCATCCATACACACCTAACGCGTTCATCATATAAATAAAAGTTTTACTTGTAACAAAAAAGTTGAAGGAGAACGCTATACTACTTATACCACCTGCTACGCTTCGAAATTCTAAAGGAAACAATTCCCCAGATATAATCAGTGGAAATGGTATTGCTCCTATTGTTATAGAACACAAAGTGATATGCAATAATGTCAACCCAATAGCCGGGTGGTCGAATGGCAGCGTAAACTTGGTCTTGGCAAAAGTATAAACAATTGAAGCTAAGAGTGCTGCTATGTTGATACCTAAAGTAGTAAACAGAATAGTCCTTCTTTTAACTCTTTTTATCAAGAATAGTGCTAAAGCCGTAGTAAAAAGCCTTTGAACATCCAAAATTGTTAAATGCATCGATATATCTGAGCGTTCTGTGAGTCCTGCAACCGCTCGAAGAATGTCAACGGAGAAAACTATTAGGAATATCATGCCACTCCACACGGAAACAGCGTACAGGTGTACCATAATAAACACTGGTTTGTAGAACTCCCTCCGCCTCAATGTCCGGAAAACATAATCAACAACACTCTTATTACTGTTCTTGTAAGTTGCACTATTCACAACCAGATCTCTACTCTTTCTTGCTTCAAGCATTTTCTCCAGTTCACTTTCTTCAGAATCACCTCTGAGCCACCTGTAGGCTTTAGCGCTTTCTTCGTATCTTCCCTGGTCAGCCAACCAGCTTGGTGACTCAGGTGTGAAGAAGAGGATGGTGAGACTGATACAGTTAATGCAAGCTACAACTATTGCTG
Organism: Maruca vitrata; assembly: GCA_039566165.1. Taxonomy (NCBI): domain Eukaryota; kingdom Metazoa; phylum Arthropoda; class Insecta; order Lepidoptera; family Crambidae; genus Maruca; species Maruca vitrata. The sequence continues at coordinate 775,222 of CM076936.1, read as the reverse complement.
CAGTCCTAAAAGTGGTGTATGACCCTAGAACGTGGACTAGTAAAGTGAAGCAGGTTATCAGCCCCGTCATCATGGCAGAGAAGAGGCCTCTGTACGTAGGAGTAGTGTATTCCCCTATCATTATTGGAACTAGGGATAGGTTGACCCCTGTAGCTAGTCCTTGGAAGAATCTTGCAGTGAGTAACGAGGGGACGTTGGTGGCCATGGACATGCCGAGCCAGCAGGCCAGTTCTGTGGTACCACTGATGAAGCTGGCCTTCCTCCTGCCTAGTTTCCCCATCAGGACTGGCGCGAGAAGGTTTCCAATGACGAGCGAGATGCCAATGATTGAGGCTGTAACACAATGAAAGTAAACATTAATACTTGAATAGTAGTTTTCTATGACACCTTACTATTAAGTTAGTCCATGGTGCTGTGATTTATTTGTAACTTATTGTTTTCTCAAAAATGTATGATTTAAGTTTCTTAGGTTATAGTTCCGTGTCTGGGTGGGGTATTTATATATTTACGTGTATTTGTCTATCCACGGTCTGTTATCCGTAACACAAGGGCTTAAGCTACTTTTCATGGGATCAGATCGGAGTATAGCTTTCCGCCCGCGACTCCGTTCGCGTAGATTAGTTTAACGGTTTAAACATAACTTTTATATAACGCAGCCGGTTAAAAGGCTTTCAGTCTCTGGACTATATTTAGAAAACTAAAAGTGTCCGGGATATTTACCATGTTGTTTTGTTTTAATGAGCTCCCGATATTTCGGCACTGTTGCAAGCGCCATGATCACGGGTGAACTCACCCGGTGATTAAAACAAAACAACATGGACAACTATCCCGGACACTTTCAGTTTTCTGGACTATATTTGTACCAAATTTCATTTAAACTTCACCTTTATAATATTAGTAAGGATACACACCTATCCACGAAGCGGAGTGGTCATCCACTTGGATCAGCTTATCGACACGCAGTTGCGGCAGCAAGATCGCAGTGAACCCCGTCAACGCGCCGATGTTAGCCATGTTCAGGCCCAGCCCTGTCACCACCAGCCACTGAAAATGGTCAAACAATAACAATAAATATCATTCTCCTGCCCTTGTCACACCCTAAGTGGGGTCGGCGCAACATGTATATTTTTTCCACTCGGGCCTGTCATTCGTTAACTTTGTGTCTACACCTTTCACTCCCATATCATCTCTCATGCAATCCAATAACAATAACAATAAATATCAGAATAAATCACATAGATACTTTTTTTTTACCAAAACTTGAAAACAGAGTTGATCACTCCCGGTGTGGGCCACCCAAGTCCCAAAGCTTATTGGTGAAGAGATTGAGAAATTCACAATGATGACGCTATACCTGGGTAGTTTCATTAGTAGAACGTGAGGATTGACAGCACGGGCCACTATGTTTTCAAATTTGAAATTCATATGTACGATTAGTTATTCGACGCTTTAACGGTGAAGGAAAACATCATGAGGAAACCTGCACACCTACGAAGAAATTCTTAGGTTGTGTAGTCAACCAACCCGCACTTGGCCAGCGTGGTTGACTAAGGCCTTATCGCCGTAGTTTAGGGTAGGTCCGTGCCCCAGCAGTGGGGACGTATATGAAGCTGATGATGATGATGATGAGGTGAGACACCTCAAGATCGGAGTCCCCGTCCTGCTGAACAAGAATGTGAACTTTTCCATATTTAAAATTAGCATCATATACATTGGTCTGATCCATTGGTAAATAATTACACAACAGGTGTCTCAGGATGTCTCAGGTGGGAGACATTTTGTCGACCGGTTGCTTTTACCACCATACAGTTGTGTAAACCCCGCACAGTGACTCTGACCTCTCTTGGTCAGGTCGCATACCGGGATCAGCACTGTACGAACCGGAGCCAGGGGCGACCATTGTTGCTGCAAGCGCCGGACCAGTGGGGTCTTAGCGGCGGTATTGTGCGGGCGGTGCGGGTCAGCCCGGCGGCCTGGGAGACCCGTAGACACGGGGGCCCTTCCGTCCAGCGGACTGGCCAACTCCGACCCGCACAGCTCAATACCAATGCGAGACTCCACGCTTTGTCTCGTTGTTGCCGCAGCAGTGGTCTCCTTTTTCACGGTTTTCAGGGTGAGTGCGACAGGCTCAATATGGTCTATATGCCTGTCGACCTCATATTTGGATCTCACTACCGCTTACCATCAGGTGGAGTGAGGTCATCTTGTTAGCCTCTTTATAAAAAAAAAAAAAACAACAATCACACACATAACCTAAATTACAAAATAAAACATTAGGTCGTGTTCCCAAAGTTTATTGTCTTTGTCAACACGTATATTTTTGATACCGACTTTTAATCACATAAATGGTGAATAAGGTGTTCACCATTTTAAACAAAACTATAATGTTTATTAATTTATTCTTAGGTATTTTTGTGTTGAATGTAGGGAATTTAAAAAGTTAACAATAAAGCATTTTGACTTATTCCAAATTGGGGTGTTTCACAAATTTAATGATTGCCTTTTGAATTTCTTTTTAAATTGAAAGCCAAAAAACATTATTAACCCGTTAAAAATATGTCAGTTATAATTAGCCTTATACGTAAATTGTTTTTTACACATTTATTTTCTTTCTTTCTTTCTTAATGTCGTATCAAGGTCTGACAACAGGATGAAGCTAATTGCAAAGAAATGAATTGGATTCAGGTGAGGCTCTTCCATCAATTGTAAATTTTTTACTAAGACTTTTAGATGACTGAAGAAATAAATTAGGTACCTATAATATAGGTTTAATTAAAAAAAGACATGTAAATAGACCTCTTATCTTCAATGATGTTGAACTCAATAAAACATCTGGATTTGGCATTGTTGTTTTTCTATTACATTGTTGTTCGATGGCCGAGTGGTTAAGGTCGTTGCTTGCCATGCGAGAGTTCGTCAGTTAAAACCCCGCCACGTTTCTACCACTGCGTTTTTCATGTTTGAAATTCATGTAGATCCCTTATAGTCTGTCAACAATTTCAGGCTAATCTTTTCTTGTAATATTTTTTAATAAATATTTTTTCTTATCTTTATTTTCGTACGATTATTCGACGCTTTAACGTTGAAGGAAAGCGTCGTGAGGAAACTTGTACGCCTACGAAGGCATTCAAGGCTAGTCGACCAACCCGCACTTTGCCAGTGTGGTTGACTAAGGCCTTATCGCCCTAGTTTAGGGTAGGCCCGTGCCCCAGCAGTGGGGACGTGTATGTCCTGATGATGATTTATAACAAGACACACCAACATAACATGTTGTTGAATGATTTGAATAACAAACCAGACAAAATACACGACACGTTAAGCTTCATTTAAATAACAATTAATATATATCACAACACACTAAACACATTGTTCAGATTTCAAAGTAAGTTGCTTGCACTTGTGTTATGGATACCAGAAACGACGGTCACAAATTGTGACTCATTTAAATATATGTTTAAATAACACACCAGGGGTTGCAGACACGGAACAAACAATTATGATCATCACACAAATATAACCAGTAGTTCCTGAGATTATCGCGTTGAAAGAAACAAACTCTACAGCTTTATAATGTTATAGTAAGTATATTGTATGTTGCAGTTAAGTCAGGGGATACCAGTCACAACTATCTGTCCGGTGGTTGGTGAACGGTATGCGGGTAAGCGACACCGGCTCCTCGAGCTACTATCGACTCAGTCCAAATCATCCGAGGCGATAGTATCCTTCCTGCCCTTTTCCTTCCCCCGTCATACATATATCCTTGCTACTCGTGGGAACGCAATGATCTTGTTAAAACAATGCACAAGGTAGAATGGCGGCGACGTGGTCCACAACCCGTGACGTCACGTTTCCCACAGAGGTGAAAAGTGGATCGCTGAAAGTGATCTCTGCCTACCCCTCTGGGAAAAAGGCGTGATTTTATGTTATATGATTTTATGTAGTAAGTATGGTGGATAAAATTGGAAATAACCACATTACAACAAAACGAATGCCTTCTGATAACCGCAACTCAACATATGAACGAGAAATTCTGGATCCTATTACACATACATAACTTTGAACTTAAGGCAAGCGCAGACGATGTAATATTATCCGCAGAGGAAAAAATACCTGGGGGTTCATCATTCATCATCATCAGCCCTTATAGGTCCCCACTACGGGCACGGGCCTACCCTAAACAAGGGCGATAAGGCGTTAGTCAACCACGCTGGCCAAGTGCTGGTTACACAACCTAAGAATTTATTCGTAGGTTCATATCAGGGTTTTTGCATAATTTTGATATTTGCCCGCGAAATTGAATTTAACAACGGTAATTTTTTGCTTTTTAATTTTCCTAACTGACATATGATGATGGCTTGGAGTCTCGCCATCATCACCGGACTTGGCTCTCACCCTTAAGCGGATGGCTCTCACCCTTAAAAGTAATTATTTTTGTTAATTATAAAGGAAAATACCCAAGACACTAATATGAATACATTGAGAGTTTATTAAACCAATATGCACCTGCAATGCAAGTGATGAACTCTGTTTACGAAGGTCTTTCACATTGATACCAAGCATATACAATACAAAAATGTACCTACTTACTGACTAATAAGTAGTACAAGTAAATATGACTTGGCTCGGTGGAACAGTGGTTAGTGACTCAGGTTCAAAACCTACGGTTCCAAGAGTCGTGGGTTCGATTCCCACCCGGGACAAATATTTGTGCGACGAACATTGGTGTTAGTTCCGTGTCTGGGTGCGTTATAAATAAATTTAAGTGTATTTGTGTATCTATTGTTGATTCTGATATCCGTAACACAAGTGCTAAAGCTACTTAGCACTTACTATTAATGTATGTAATGTTGTGTCATATTTATTTATAAAAACAAATATTATATTCAAAACACGTATGACTACTCCGAAAACGTGTTAGATTAATGACATTTAAATCTTCAAATGAATTTAGATTTCCTACCCATAATAGCTGATTAAAAGACTACAAGCTTCCTATTACATTTGTAACACTGTCTAGCAAGCGTATTACGGCCTCTTAATTCCAGTCAGTTTAAAAATGCGCATCGCTAGCTATATGATAAAAAAGCGTCGATGCCGAGTGGTTAAGGTCGTTGCTTGCCATGCGAGAGGTCGCCAGTTCAAACCCCGCCAGGTACCAATATGTTTTTCATATTTGAAATTCATATGTACTATCATTCGACGCTTTAACGGTGAAGGAAAACATCGTGAGGAAACCAGCACACCTGAGAGATTTTTCAACGGTGTGTGAAGCCATGTCAGAGGCCTACGGGCGGTTTAAACTCTGACACCAGGTTGTTTCATCAACCATACGATAAGAAGAGAAGAAGAAGCTGTTATTACAATCCTTCTTTTTTATATTACACATCACTCCATAGATGATGGAGGGGTTATATCAGTCTGTATAATTCCACAACCATAGCGCACAACTTAGTATTCCAAAACACGAAATTAGTCGTCACCCATTATTAAATTGACTATATTTAGAGGTCGTAATACACCCCCAGATGTTTGAAAATTATTTGTAAAACTATGAATCATTTATTTCCTAATAAATAATTATCTAAATATATGTCTGTGTCATAAGTTAAATAAATCCAAATGAAAATACACTTACAAAGTTAAATTAAAATAATATTTAAGCACTCTAAACCTAACTCACTTTTCTAATCATTCAATTCTAATTTAATATAATTGTGTGTCCTGTAATACATCTATGTGTGGTCACATAAAGAAACCTCCTTATTTTATTTTAAGTTCAGCAAAATAAATACCAACCTGTTTCATTAAAGGTGTCAGCCATTTCTTTTTATCTGTCATTATCGTCAACACAAAACACTTTTTCTTTTTTTTATGACGTATTAATGTTAGTTTTACGTTTTAGTTACTTTTATTGTTGTAGTACTTTAATTATTTTTTTGCACCAGATAAATATTTTCCATTTTGTTTAATTTCATAATATTGTCATTTTATTTTACACACGCTTTATTGTGAGGCATACCGCCCGCCACCACGGTTCAAACTAAATGGCGAAAGATATTTTTATCCTTGTAAAACAGACCTTGGCATAATAAATATGTCAGCAACGTACCAGTGTGGCGACATTTGCAAAATAAAGTTGTTTTTGGTCTTTACTTTTTACGAGACTGTCTTCTTAGGTCAATCGTAGGTGCATCAGCGCATTATCATCAGTCTATATGCGACTCTACTGATGGGGCACGGGCCTACCCTAAAGTAGGGTGATCATGCCTTAGTCCACTACGCTGGTCAAGTGCGGGTTGATCGACTACACAACCTTAGAATTTCTTCCCTGATTTTCACAATTTTTCCTTCATTTTAAGAATTATTAACAAGTGTAAAGTGCAGATAAGTTGCAATTTTGTTAGTTTATTTATTTTGTGGCGTGAAACTCATTATACGTAGTATGAGGTCCGGCCTGAGATTGCAAGTCCGGTCATCACTTACAATTTGGGAAGTTCTTACCGGAAATACAAGACAATCCCAATTATGAAATAACCATGCGACTTTCTGGGCTTTTGTAAGCACTTTGAAAGCACTTATGAATAACTATCTTTCCGCCCGTGACTCCGTCCGCGTAGAGACGTTTAACGGGTAAAACATTACTTCCTTATAGCGCAGTCGGGTAAAAAGTAGCCTATAACCTTTCCTAGGCTCTAGACTATAACCTGTACCAAATTTCATTTAAATCGGTCCAGTTCTCTATGCGTGAAAGCGTAACAGACAGACAGACAGAGTTACTTTCGAATTTATAATATTAAGTAAGGATTTGTGAGAGCTACGCATTATGTTTTATTGGCTTGATGGGACATTTAGTATTGGCCCTGTCTCTTCTATTAAAATTATTTTTTGTGATGAACATCGGTCTTTCATCTTTGTCCTGTGTCTGGGTGTGTTGTTATTTGTCTACAATTAACTTGTCTTCTTTCTAACATCGGTAACACAAGTTTTGACTGGCTCGGTGGAACAGTGGTTAGTGACCCAAGTTTACTACCTACGCTTCCAAGAGTAGCGGTTTCGATTCCAACCCGGGACAAATATTTGTGTGACGAATAGAAGTGTTTGTTCCGCGTCTGGGTGTGTTATAAAATAGGTATATTTAAGTACATTTTTCTATACACTGTTGATACTGATATCCGTAATTCAAGTTCTTAAGCTACTTACTACGGAATTAGATCAATTTATGTGATACTAGCTTTCCGCCCGCGACTCCGTCCGCGTAGAGATGTTTAACGGGTAAAACATTACTTCTTTATAGCGCAGTCGGTTAAAAAGTAGCCTATATCCTTGGCTAGGCTCTGGACTATAATTACTAAATTTCGTTTAAATCGGTTCAGTACTCTGCGTGAAAGCGTAACAGACAGACAGACAGACAGAGTTACATAGTATTGTCTATTTTTATTTGCGCGAGCACTACACATTTGAAATAAAACTACGGTTAACTACGGTTGTCTTAACCGTGACCACGAGCGCTGTAAAGAGCTCGAAACGTCGGATCTCTAAATAATGTTTAGAATACCAATACACGCGAGTTTAATCCGTAAAATTAGTTTTATTTCAGACAGAGTTACTTTCGCATTTATAATATTGAGTTGGCTTCAATCTTTTATCTAAAAGCTACTGAACCAGTATCGGTCAATGTATGTGGAACTCCTTGGCCGCATTAGTATGGGGGGGGGGGGGGCAATTCTCATATCTGCTTGGTGGGGACATTAGATAAACAACTTTATAAACAACCCTGATGTCGCAAGATCAGTAGATTATTTTGCATTCATTTCATTACGGTATTTAAATCATTCGAAATTATCCTTATTTTTTTACGCGGAGATTGCTTGATGCACCATCTCACCTTGGGCAGGGGTTTACCCAAAGTAGTGTGTGGGACTCTGTGCTGAGATGGAAAACCGGCAGCTGCTCCTGGGCTAAGGTGCAATGCCCAGGAAGGTACCCTCATCGCCTCGGCGGCGTCATGGTATTCTAAATTAACCTAACCTAATTAAATATATTTCCGTATGTTCCTTTGAGCACATTTTTAAGTATTAACTTAAAAGTGCAGAATATTTCTTTTTATAGGTATCTTTCAAATACACATACGCCCTTCTTTTTCTTAGCGAATTGGGCTGTGTGTATACTTTAAAATAAATGTAAGCTATCACACAACGTCGTTTAACAAAATGTGAAATTTCAACTCCAGCCCCCAATAGTCAGGATTACCTAGTTAGGGGACAAAGTACTAGAACATACGCTATATATGCCAATTTTGACAAATAAACTATTTTTATACAAAAGTTCTGAGAATTCCCTTCCTAGATTAATATGCAACTGCATAAACAAGTAATTTGTTGCATCAGAATTACGGTTCCCTCACATATAAGTGATGATTTATCAATTTGTATTTTATTTCTAACCAGCAACATGTTAAAACCTTCCATGCATAAATACGTAAAATATCATTTTACCTCTATCTTTGAGTTCACCGAGAGAAACAAACGCAAGCAAATAATTTAATACTAAGTGCACAACTAGAACAATGGCAGATAAATGTGTGTCAAGTCTATTTAATAATACCCGAGCAGAGTATTAATTACTAACAGACTACACACATACTAATCAACTCAGTGCATGCATAATATAGGCCAATGTTTGACTCATAAATCATTTAAAGCTCAAGTAATTTAATTACAGAAACACTCTCACATATATTTTGCCCGTTCTGTAGCGGTACCATGAGTTAGCTATCGAAAACTTACGTACGTTAAAAACCTATTGAATCGTATTTTTCAAACTACCGATTTTCATCCTTAGCGTAACCGCTAAGGGCGCTGTACAAGTTTTTCATAGACATATTTACACAGGCGATATCGAGTCTGTTACTTTTAAACTCATGGTAGCGCTACTGGACTCGAACCGGGGACCTCTCTGTCCTTACGCGAAGCTTGCTACCAATGGACCACATTTAAAAAGAAGTATAGTAACAACAGCTCTTTATCATATACATTTTAAAACTGACTGGATTTAAGTGGTCGTAATACACCCCCTTGGAAGATCTTGGTTCGAGTCTCAGTCCAACCCTCTAATTCACAACGTCTTTCAGACGTTTGGAAACTTTACGCTCTGTCTCTATCAATGCTTTGGTTAAAAGATAGAGCATAGAGTTTCAGATTCCGACGCGTCCTGGATAGGAGGGCTGGTCTGATAAAATTTGATTCAGAAACTAGGGAGTTGCTAAATTTAAGGTGTTCTTCATGGCTTTAAAAGCACATTAAGATGTTATTTTGGATCTGCGCTATATATAATAAACTATATAGGACATTTCTTGCTTTCTTGTTATTTTGTGCAGAAGACATAATTATATTTCATATTCATATACGTCAATTTGTGGCCCTGAAACATTCATGAGCATATTTCACGGAGTTGATCAGCCATCAAGGATTAGTCTAAATTGTAAGCGGAATTTTAAAACGCCTGCTAGAACTCTTGTAGTGTTTAAATGTAATATCGCTATTCAACGTCAGCCAATCAGTCCTCTGTTGGATTAAATCCTTTTCAAACGCTCACTACTCCCAACTATTCTCGGCCACCAGCATTTAGCCCCCACCAGCCGCCGTCCTGCGTAGGTCATCACTCCAGCTAGCATGAGGGAGTCCTACATTACGTTTGTCGAGATGCGGTACATTGCTATTGCTATAGAAAAACGCTAAGGCACTAAAGCAAAGGTGAAGTGTGTGTGTACCACAGGGTAACATCCTGGGGCCTTTACTATTCTTTGTATCTTTCGACTGAATTATATTATTCCTCGCAACTTCGCGCGCATAGACTGTACATAGCATAACACATAGACATACATACCACAACACTTTGTATTTTTTTATTAGTAGGCTTTGTGCCGTTCCAAATTTTTGGGTTTTATGACCCGTTTTGTGTGAAAAATATATGAGTAGCTTTACAAATTTCGGAAGTGCTGAAGTATTTTCTAAACAAAAATGTACTGCTGTTATTTTCTCGCTAAAATTGGATAACCACTGGTACGCTTTTAAAGTCGAAAAAATTTAAAAAAAATTGCGTACGAATAAAGGCCAGGTAGCTAGTATAATATAAAAACTTTTTTAAATCGTGAAACACATACATAATACCTTATTTAGTAAAGAATCCTCATCTTTATTAAAACTTACACCATAATTAACATTTACCTACATACTCATTACTCATACACAGTTTTACGATAATTTAGCTATGTGTGTCACGACGGATATTAAAAAGTACATAATAAAAAAATAATTATCAACCAAAGTTAGAGGAACAATATCTTTATTATGGTACGGTTTGACATAATATATTAGAGATTTCCTGTTGGTCTAAAACTTTTCTTTCTGTTATGAATTGTAAGGAAAAAAGATAATCATCTTGAAAATCATATTACAATTAAATTTTTTTATTAGTATTATTATAAAAAAATTTAACAACTTAAAAAACTATTTAAAAAAAAAAAAACGTTGCAGTTTAATAACTTATTCTATCATAAAAATATTTACAATTTCTATCTTATAATTAAAATTTGTAGAGTTAATAAGCCTCAATATTTTAAATCTCTGGCCGTTTCTAAATCCTTTCCATCCTTCTATTTTGCTTTTTGGTTCCTCTAAATTCTTCTTCAATATCTAGTAAAGTTTTATCTTTAGTCTCAGGCAACATTATTCCTACTACGGATAAGAAGAAAACAAGAAGACAGCAGTATAACATGTACATTCCATACACTTTGATTGTACCGAGCAAGAATGGCACAGTCTTGATATTGACGAAGAGATTAATGGAGAAGAAGATACAGCTGACTCCACCAGCCATGCTTTTGTATTGGAGCGGGAATATTTCCCCGGCAAGAATGAAGGACATTGGTAGAGCGCCAACAGCAATCGAGAATGTCAGCAAATGCACCAAGAAGATTCCAAGGTAGTAATTATAACCTCCTAATGGGATAGCGCCACTGTCCCTGACAAATGTGTAGACAGCTATGGTGCAAAGTGTTACCGCGTTCAAGCCCACTGCTATGAATATCATCATACGGCGTCGCATCTTCTGGATAACCATCAGCGCTATCAAATTGGAGAATATTCTTTGGATGTCCAAAGATATCAGTATTACTGGCACATTTGCATCATACCCCACAACTGTTTGGATGAAGTCAACGGCGTATGCTGCTATTAGGTTGACGCCACTCCACTGAGCCATGGAGTATATGTGCACCATGATGACAAAGGGCTTGTAAAACTCATTCTTCTTCAAAGTCTGTCCTAAAAATCTAATTTGATTCCTCACTTTCATCGCGAAAGATCGATTTGCCGAAGCCTCATCTTCCTGCGCTTTCCTCGTCGCTATGCTCGTTTCTATCATTTTCTCCAATTCTTCTTCTTCACAGTCACCTCTCAGCCAGCGAAAGATCTCCTTACATTCTTCATACCTGCCTTCATTTGCTAGCCAACTAGGTGACTCCGGTGAGAAGATTGCCCACACCAAATTGATCAAGGTGATCGCAATACAAATGATTGCAGTCGTATTCCAGGTGAGGTACGATGTCATAGTGTGGATGGAGAAGACCCCAAATCCTATGACAAGTGCAATGGTCATGAGGAACGCTCCTCTATTGACGGGGCTGGAGTATTCTCCTATCAGAAGTGGACCGAGGGTGCAGGCGGCTCCAGCAGCGATTCCTTGGAGACATCGAGCGCAAAGGAGGATGATCACATCCGTGGACAGCACAATACACAGCCAGCCGACGCAGCCCAGGGCGATCGCTGTTATGTAGGCCACTTTTCTTCCAAACTTCCCCATTATGTATGGGATTGTGAGGTTGCCGATCATGATGGACATTGCTGGGAGAGATGCTGGAAAGAGAGAGAAATACGTTTCAGATTACAGACATAATTTATTATTTAACTAAAAAAATTTAATGGATCCAATGAACCGTGATCTTACAAATCGGGTCGAAATATCGGGCATTCATTAAAATAAAATAACATGGTATATGTCCCCGACTTGTTCAGTTTTCTAATGATACAATTAATCTTGCTGTATTGAATATTACGCAGGCATAATTTGATAGTTCTTCCACTGTCATCATCTGTTCCACCCAATCGTAAAAAAAAATCATGAGGAATTAGTAAACGGCCGATCTTCACAACCTTTACTGGACGTCCCAAACTAATGACAGACGTTGATATTGTTCAGGGATACTGAAGATTTTTTCTCGTGTTATTGTTAAAGCTAGTATTTTTATCCTTACTAACTTACGATCATGGCTTGGAGTAGCCTCATCATCACCGGACTTGCGGGGGAGCGGATGGCTCTCACCCCTAGTTAGTTAGATAGCATCTTAATATCGGAGCAAAGTCAACTAGAGGACCAAAAGCTTCTTATAAATCTAAACACTTGTTAAATACGTGCTCTTTCGATTGAACAGATAATACTCGCACGCATGTACACCTCGTGACGATGATGACGTCATTTCTTATCACTACGCAATATTCTTATCAATTGGTTGTACAGTGATTCTTTGGCTACTGCACACAATTTGATAAAGTACTTATAATGGAGCCAAAATAGAGATAGTATCTGTGTTTGTAAACAAACCGAAGCCTTTTTCTGATATATTTACAGACGAATCATCGTAATTGTCTATCATATTTCAGTTCATAAGTTTTGAATTAAGAGCTTCTTAAACAGATGATTCCATAATTTATAGCTTTCTTTTAAAATCTCAAATAAAAAACTGTCCAGGCTCCTCAAGTAACTACAATAACTTGGACAAAATAAGACGGTAGGGCCTGAATACAGCATAATGGAATATTTTTTTCGTAAGCCAGTCAGCCAGCCAGTGTGAAAGAAATATAATCATATCTTTATGAATACCCTGGCCCAATTCCCAATACCACAGTCCTGGTTTTCCAATGTCAAACAAATTATGTATAATGTACCGTATAGAATTCTTGTAGATTAAATCAAATGTTTATGTAGCAAAAATAACAAAACACAAAATTAAAACAGAAAACTCACACGCCCGTCCCCAGACTCGAACCGGGGAACTTCTCTGTCCTTACGTAGCGCTTGCTGCCAATAGACCAACGAGGCAGTTTTTTAATTACACTATATATTAAAATATACCGGAAGTAAACTTGGGTCTTCTATGGTAATAGAAACCTTTTAAGGGAAAAAAGCAGAAAAATATATTTTTCAAGCAGAAAATGGTATTGTAACTCACCTACCCAGGATCCGACCTCATCATCAACAGGAATAGCGGACCCCTCATCCTTGAGCTGCGGCACTAGCCCTGAGGAGAAGCCGAAGACCAGCCCCATCTGACCCATCATCAGAGACACGCCGGAGACCACTAGGCACTGAAACCAGAAAGAGGGTTTGTAAGTCCTGATATTTGGTGGACTGGGCTACATTCCTCAAACTGTCATGGTTATTTACGTTTGTAACGAAAGCAAGTTGATCCGCAAAAACGAGAAATATTTCACTTCAGTATTCGTGAAAGTTTTTTATCCAAACTGATAAACATTCTTTTTGTTTGGTCGTTACGTAAATATGGGTACAAAGAAACCTGTTCTCTTATATGGTAGTGAATCATAGCCAGTACTTGAGCGGCACAAGCAGGAACTGGTCATGGAGATGAAGATGCTGCGCTGGACGTCGAGTTACGCGAGCAGATCGCGTAAAGAACTCCCGTATTCGCGGCAGCCTTCATGTCCGAGACGTCGCTGATAAATTGGAAGAGTGCCGCCTTGCCGCCTACGTTGGTACGGACATGTTTTACGGAAACGGTCCCGGCAGAAGGGGAAGGCCCAAGAAGGCCTGGCTTGACGTCGTAGTTTATGACATGCGTGCCAACAAACTCTCCGTGAAGGATGCCGAAGACCGTGCGAAGTGAAGAAATAAAAGCAGGAACGCAGACCCCGGGCTCCGCACGGATGCAACCGGGAAAGCGCTGAGATGATGATAATGATGATGATGATGATGACGGTCGAATTAAGACCTTTTCCTTTTTGAAGTTGGTCAAAAAGCCCCTTTGGCGTGACTTCTTAAGATTTTGACCTAATATGTATTTTTAACTAGATAATATTTCGTGTTAACATCATCATAACCTCAATCAGTTATTCACTCAAATCTTTAAAATTTATGTGAGTTTTCCTGTAAAGGAATTACTGAGCCCGGAGTCAGGAAGTTGGCGGCAGCACACCCGTGCCTCGGAAAGCACGTTAAGCCGGTGGTCCTGCGCCCCGTCTTACATCGGTCGTGTCGGATTGCCATCGCACCGAACTATCAGGGTAAGGGAACAGAGAGTGCACTTGTGTTTGCACGCACTCTTGTGCACTATATGTCCTGCGCACTTGGTTGATATCAATTGAGATCGGCCGCCATGGCCGAAATTGGTTGAAACGCCTTATTATCCGGTGGCATATTCAGTTTTCTAATACCAAGGTACTGTCTTAAGTAATTACTAAATACTGAAACAGATATTTTGCATATTAACATGTCTACGTATGAATGGATTTCTGCAAATATATAATATACGTTTATTTAACATATAAACGGGCTTAAATATGTTTTTCGTGCATTGTCTCAAACGACAGTACTATCAGTAAACACACTTGTGCAATCATACACAATCGTAGAGTGCTACGTATGTTATCATTGAAACTAGTATTCCTTTATACTTTTTTACTTTTTAATCAATTTTTTTTAAGTGTCATGGCGTGGCATGTCGTGAGCATTGTTAAATGCACAAGTGTGCGCATCCATAGGTGAACTATCTGTTCCCGCACTCTCATAGTTCGGTGAGACTGCAATCTGACATGACCGATACGAGATTTCGCAGGACTTGATTTCCGAGTTTATCGAGCTGTCATTCATCCACTGGGGATTAATTTCTTGAGGGGATTCTTGCGACAAGGGTCGTGGTTTCGATTCCTAATCAGGACTAATATTTGTATGATAAACATCGATGTTTGTTATGTGTCTGGGTGTGTTATTAATATATTCAAGTATTCTATGCATTCCACTGTTTTTTTCTGATATCCGAAACACAATTACCTGCTTAAACAACTTCAGAATCGGATCAATGATGTGATGTTGCGTGATATTTATTATTTTTTACGGAAATTCTTAGGTACTTTATTTTGACAGATCCGGGGCTTGAACCAAGGATATCAAACTAGGTATTTGCACCACACTTGCCACTAGACAGGTTCATTATCATCATCAGCCCATATCCGTCCCCACTGCTGGAGCACGGGCCTATCCTAAACTAGGGCGATAAGGCCTTAGTCAACCACGCTGGCCAAGTGCTAGTTGGTTGCCTACACAACCTAAGAATTTCTTCGTAGGTGTGCAGGTTTCCTCACGATATTTTCCTTTACCGTTAAAGCGTCGAAAATCGTACATAGGAATTTCAAATTTGTAAAACACAGTGGTGTACCTAGACAGATGAGGCACTAAAACAAAACGAAATCATTGGACATCGAAAAAAAAACAATCCGATTTTATTATACTAGAATCTAGAACATAAAGTAGGTAAACCAGTTTTCTCGAAGTATTTCCACTTTTATCTAACTTTTGCATATTATCTCCTTTTTTCAATTTGAGATTCCGCATTAAAACTATTTACTTACATAGTAGATACCTATTCAGCAACGTTTTTATACGAATACCTATCTTATTTATCATTTCAATTGTAATAGTTTTACCAATTATTTGACTTTACAAGTGCTTTTTCAGGAGAAATACGTACACAGATTATTTTGAAAATAGACATAGCTAGATTCAGAGTTGGTTCTTCCTAAACACATCATCATAAGCCCATAAATACACGTCTCCACTGTTGGGGCACGGGCAAACCCTAAACTAGGGCATAAACACATACTTAAAACAAATGTAAAACAAACTTTCACAAGTTCTTCTTCTTCTTATCGTATGGTTGATGAACAACCTGGTGTCAGAGTTTAAACCGCCCGTAGGCCTCCGACATGGCTTCACACACCGTTGAAAAATCTCTCAGGTGCGCTGGTTTCCTCACGATGTTTTCTTTCACCGTTAAAGTGTCGAATAATGGTACATATGAATTTCAAATTTGAAAATAACATCGGTACCTGGCGGGGTTTCACAAGTTACAAACAAGGCATTTCTTACAACATAAGTATATTTAAACACCGTGTAACGTTAGTGATTGTTATCCAGCAGTAAAATGACATGAAATCTTAGTGGTAAAATAGATTTGTACAGTTTTTTTTATTCAAATCAATGATTACCGGCTTTACGAAACTCGAAAGCATACTCGAACCGCTTTATTGCTTAGGGTGTAGAGCTTATTTAGCTACTATAATCATCAATTGTAAGCGGCAAGCAGTCCTTGATTAAGGTAAATGCACCTATTATGGACGCGGACCCCATTATGGACAGTTTTCAAAAATGCCTCCAATAATAAGAAACCGGTAGGTATTTTTTTCCAACAGCAACATTAATCGGTTGTACCAAAATTCTAGATTTGATGTAAACAACATTTGACAGCTCTCCGCTATATTATTTTCGACTATAACGATTCTTACTAGTGCGGTGCGTTTTGGTGTCGAGATTTGAAATTTCTTATAAGGAGCGCAATGCATGTAAGTAAATTTATTAGCTTTTTTTATGACAAGTGTAATATTGTTGTTAAAAATGATATTATTTATTGAATTACTGATAATAAAAGGTTAATTATATATTCTAATCTAAAACCTCATAGTAATTTTAGCCTCGGAATTTATCGATGTTCATAATTGGATATTTTTGTAAGCCTGTACCCAAATATGGACATTTTATCCATGAAGGATATTTTACAAATATACGTTTTTCATACATCTTATAGTTGTACAATCGTTTACCTTTATCTTTATTTTTAAATCGGTCGCAAAGTAAGACTTTAAATTTAATAATTCAATTATGAACATTGTGTCCATAAATGGGTGTCCAAAATAGGTTCAAATTTTTTAAATAAATAAATTTTGTTTCACTTTAGATATGGCGACTAGAAAAGCTTATACTAAAGAACAAATGGCAAATGCAATTTAAGAAGTGAGAAAAGGACAGAAAAAATCCACTATTTAGAAAATAATAACTAGAATAACTTTTCTAAAAAAAAATTTTTATTTAGTTGTTTGTGTTTTTTATGTCATGTTACATTTATAATTTAAGACAGGGTAATATACATAATAATTATATTACAGTCAGGGGATACCAGTCACAACTATCTGTCCGGTGGGTGGCGAACGGTATACGGGTAAGCGACCCCGGGTCCTCGAGCTACTATCGACTCAGTCCAAATCATCCGAGGCGATAGTATCCTTCCTCCCCTTTTCCTTCCTCCGTCATATATTCTTGCTACTCTTGGGAACGCAATAACCTTGTTAAAACAATGCACAAGGCAGAATGGCAGCGACGTGGTCCACAACCAGTCACGTCACGTTTCCCACAGAGGTGAAAAGTGGATCGCTGGAAGTGATCTCTGCCTACCCCTCTGGGAAAAAGGCGTGATTTTATGTATAAGTAATTGTTGAGACTGATTATAGCTGTATTTTGATAGGTATGAAACTAGTAAGAAGACATTTGATTTTTGATTATTGTTGGCAAAGTGAATAGAAAAAGAGTAAAGGTTTTTAAAATTTTTATTTAACCTCTAAACCAATTTGCTTAAAGATCGAGAAGTGAAGAAGATGATTATATTGAAATGTTATTTAAATAATAATGTGTCCGACCGATTACGGCCATGGGGGGCCGATATCAATTGAGATCAGCCAAGTGGGCAGGACATTTATAGTGTACAAATGTGCGCGTAAATACAAGTGCACTCTATGTTTCCTTACTCTCATAGTTTGGTGAGAGGGCAATCAGACATGACCGATGAGAGATCGGGCGCCGGACCACCGGCTTAACGTGCTTTCTGAAGCACGGGCGTTCAACCGCCAGCTTCCTAACTACGGGCTGAGAAATTTCATCACAGAAAAACTCACACAAATTTTGCCCGACCCCGGACTCGAACCGGGGCCCTCTCGGACCTTACGCAGCGCTTGCTACCAATAGACCAACGAAGGGGTCTCCTATTTAAATAATACTAGCTAGTTAAGAGGACATTTTTATTTGGTTTTTCTTGGCTTAAAGGCTTTGGCCTTTGCCGATTACTTTTTGATAACTGTTTGTTGATTGATATTTGAGTTACCTATAACATTATTTTATTATTTAATTTAAATGTTTTTATTTCATTATACTAACTTACTCAACCCTAATACTCTTGAGTTATAGATTTAAGCATTCAATTGAAGAATGTCCATAAATGGGTGTCCATAATTGGATAACGTCCATAATTGGGTGTCCATAACTGGATCTTCCCTGTCCATAAATGGAGATTGGCAAAGGTTATTTTTCCTAAATTATATTTTATTGAAGCTAGTTTAAAACTGATTTTAAACATCGAATACTTATTAAGAAAAGGACTTTTTATTAACCTCCAAATCCCTGCGAACGTGTATTGCAAAACATACAAACTATGAAGAAAAAACGAAAAACAAATCCTTAAACCGTCCATAATTGGTGCATTACGTCACATCACTTAAAATAACTATAGGTTTTTTAAAAAAGAAAATCAAAAAAGAAGATTATTTTTGGAAAAATTAAAAATATTCTTAGGTAGGTATAAAATATAAGGTTTCTAACCGATTTAACCTATGACGGGCGATCTCTGTAGATATCAGCCAATTGCGCACATTATTCTTTTAAGATTTTAACATAATGTTCTCACAGCTATTTTTATTTTTTTACTAACCCGTGTCATTCCACTGCTGGGAAAAAGTCTTCTCCAAACTTGGCCACAGCTCTCTATTCAAGGCTTGGGCTTGCCAATATTACCCAAAAATAATCGGTTCATAGATATCTGCATATAAATTGAATTATCTTTAAAATTAAAATTAAAACAAACCTGTTTCCAGAACGGTGTTATCCACGTCGAAGTTTTCACGCCCATGTTTCTTATTTTAATTTTCTTTTTTCAAACAAGTCAACTAATTAATCAACACATTTCAATTAAACTTATCACAGTTTGTCGAAAACACTTATAATACGTTACGGTATCTTTCGTAAAAAAAAAGCAGTCAAAACCAAAACGGTCTAGATTCTTTGAACGTTCGTATATCCCGCGTCACTTTTCCGAATTGATAACAATTTGCACGAGTTTCCATTTAAATAAATTCTAATTGCTATGGCGGATGCAAAACTGCGATTACAGTTGCGAATGATGAATGTCTGAACGTGTGCTCCTTAAAACAGGTGTTTTAAACCGTCTACTTATGTCACGAACATTTACATAGTGTGCGGAACCCGAGTAAATAAGATAATGTTCGGGTTAAGCCAGTGATCGGCAACCTTTCGGCACGAGATGGCGAAATAAGTCAGCGATCGTCCACCTTTTCGTAGCGACTTGATAAAGTAAACTAAAGGCTAGCCGTTCTTTTGATATTGAATGTGGGATGGGATTCTGGGGATTCTAATTAATTAATGCATTGAAAGATAAAAATATTATATAACATTAACAAGACATCCACAGACAGCATGTAAGATAAAAGTAGACTTAGCAGTGCGGTGATAATAGTGACATCTATACATACATATAATCTTCTCTTATAAATAAAAATGAATTGCTGTTCGTTAGTCTGACTAAAACTCGAGAACGCCCGGACCGATTTAGGTAATTTTGGTTTTAAAATGTTTGTCGTAGTCCAGGGAAG
This sequence comes from Maruca vitrata, assembly GCA_039566165.1. Taxonomy (NCBI): domain Eukaryota; kingdom Metazoa; phylum Arthropoda; class Insecta; order Lepidoptera; family Crambidae; genus Maruca; species Maruca vitrata. The sequence goes on along the minus strand of CM076936.1, from coordinate 755,381 downwards.
GTTTCAATGAGAAAATATAGAAAAATAATCAGTATTGGCGGTATGAAATTCGCCGGGACAACTAGAGAAAAATACAACGGGTCGCTGTCTTTCTGTCGGAGACCTTTATCAATGCAATAGTACCCAAAACAATGATTTTTGGATGTTTGTTTAGCCTGTTTGTCTATCTATCTGCTGGTCTGTGTGTATGTGCACGCTAATCTCAGAAACGGCTTATCAAATCTAGAGGTTAACATAGTTTTCAGTACAGAAAAACGAACCTGACTTAACAATAGGAAATGGCATTCACTGTATAATCTGAGCTTGGGGGTGGAGCCCTGAGGGCCTACCATGAGTTGGCTATCGTAAACTTACGTACGTTAAAAACCTATCGAGTTGTTTTTTTCATATGGCCGATTGTAGTTCTTCGCGTAACCACCAGCCGGCGCTGTACATGTTTTTCATAGACATATTTACGTAGTCGATATCGAGCGCGTAAGTTTTAAACTCATGGTAGCCCCACTGGTGACTTGTATCACGGGTTTTTAACGGAACCTTTTTCAAGCACCAGTCTCTCACATTCGGGTTTCATTATGATACAAATTGTACTCACCCAGACTAAGCACTCTGTAACCTACTTGTAAGAGAAATAAACATCTTTTCACTTTACTTTATGTAAAGTTCGAGTGAAGGAATTCATGGATTGGGAGTAGGTATTAAAAATATGTAATGAATTTAATATATAATATATATTATATATATGTTATAGGCAATGTGTATAATCCGGTATTGTATAGATTACCTAGGTATTCTATACAATGCCTAAAACGTTCAGGCAATGTGTATAATAAGATTAATTTCACACATTGCCTAGGTATTGTATAAAATGCCTGAAGTGCATCAGGTAATGTGTATAATGAACGACCACAGGTAGGACCTTAAACATTTTTATTTATTTATTATTCTGACAGTTAATCAACCTTAACCTCGGTATATTTTGAATAATATGTTATTGCTTTGCGTTGAGGGGTTAGGTAGCATTGGTTTAGAGTCCGTCCATTAACCCATAAATGGTCCATCCGTCCATCCATCACCAGGCTTTAACTCAAGAACAGTGAATCTAGATATGTAGTTGCAATTTGGTGATCATATACATACTAGCTGTGCCCGCGACGTTCGTTCGCGTGAACTACAGATATTACATATAAAAGGTTTTTCCCAATTACTCCTATTACCGTGAGAATTTTTCAATATCGCGTTGCAAGTAAACTTTTCGTTTATTAAGGTACTTGCATGCCGAATTTCAATCATCTTTCTTTCGCGGTTTAGATTTTTTCATACAAAAGTTTTTTTCTGCTAACTCCCGTTCCCGTAAGAATTTTTCAATATCCTGTTCCAATTAAGCTTTAAGTTTTCTGTACCTGCATGCCAAATTAAAAGCATCTAACTTAAGTGGTTTAGATTTTTTATACACAAGATTTTCCCGCTAATTCCCGTTCCCGCAAGAATTTCGGGGATTAATTTCTTAGTGCTACCTTAGCTACGTTATTTCCCAAGTGCCTACGTTAAGCCGTTTAGGCTGTGCGTCGATATGTCAGTCAGTCAGTCAGTTTCTCCTTTTATATATTTAGATGTCTGCGGACAAACCCGATTTCAGGACAAACTCGTTTAGCCTTGGATAAACTATGTAGTACTTGCGAGCTCAGGACTTCCTGCCACCCTAGACTGAGTTAAAAAAAGAGTCCTATTTGTGTTAAATTTTTTTAAACCACCCATATATACCTGAGACGGAAAAACTAGTTTAGCTTAGACCAAACTATTTGTCCTAAAACTTCTATGTGACAAACGCTCAATACGCAAAAAACACGGCATACCAACCGATAAAATGAAATATGTTTAATCAGCGCTATCTGCTTGTGACAGTTAAAATTAGGATAAGCTCTCAAAAGATCAGTACGTACCTATCTAACTAACCAAAGTACGAAGAAGACAAATCGATTAAATACATTACCTAAGCTTCAACCGGCATTCTATACAATACCTAGGTATTTTATACATTTCCTAGGTAAAGTGTGAAATACTTCAAACATTGAGAATCATTTCATACATTGCCTAAGCAACCTCGGCATTCTATACATTTCCTAGGCATTGTATAGAATGCCTGCATTATCTACACATTGCCTATAACATATATATTATATATGTTATAGGCAATGTGAAAAAGAAATTAATTCCCGAAATTCTTGCGGAAACGGGAATTAGCAGGAAAATCTTTTTGTACGAAAAATCTAAACCACTTAAGTAGATGCTTTAAATGTGGCATGCAGGTACCATAGTTAACTTAAAGCTTAATTGGAACAGGATATTGAAAAATTCTTACGGGAACGGGAGTTAGCAGAAAAAAACTTTTGTATGAAAAAATCAAAACCGCGAAAGAAATACGATTGAAATTTGGCATGCAAGCAAGTACTTACTTAAACAAAAATCTTACTTGCAACGCGATATTGAAAAATTTTCACGGTAATAGGAGTAATTAGGAAAAACCTTTTGTAGTTCACGCGAAAGAAGTCGCGGGCACAGCTAGTGTATGTATATGATCAACAAATTGCAGCTACATATAGATATCACTATTCTTGAGTTAAAGCCCGGTGACAAATGGACGGATGGACCATTTATGGGTTAATGGACGGACTCAAAACCAATGCTACCTAACCCCTCTTCACAAAGCCATAACATATTATTCAAAATATACCGAGGTTAAGGTTGATTAACTCTGTCTGAATAATAATTAAATAAAAATGTTTAAGGTCCCATCCGTGGTCGTTCATTATACACATGACCTGATGCACTTCGGGCATTTTATACAATACCTAGGCAATGTGTGAAATTAATCATATTATACACATTGCCTGAACGTTTTAGGCATTGTATAGAATACCTAGGTAATCTATACAATACCGGATTATACACATTGCCTATAACATCTATATTTTCAATGTATAGAAGCTTTAATAGATTAACCTAGATTTAAGACTAATATTTGCATACCAGTAATAGGTAAAAAAAAGTGTGATCTCTATAACTACTTTAAGACCAATTTGTTACCACATCGTTGCAAATAAATATTCTTCCTTTCTTTCTTTCTTATCTAAAAACCACATAAATCGGGGCACAGCATTTAATTAGTACAAATGCACTTAAGTTTATGCAAATATTCATGTATTTATGTATCTTCGCATGTGTGCGAAGAAAAATAAAACATTATTTATGTGTAACTTTTTTTTTCAAGTTTCAATTCGCAAGTTTAGGTAATGTTACGTGATTGCTAGACGGTTTAATTTATGTATTTACTTTAACTTAAATTTAAATAATATCAGATTATTATGGTATTTCTTATGAAACCTATGCTATGGTAATACTTGATCCGAAAACATCATATTGTGAAGATGTTTTTTATATTTCTATAAAAGACACCCATTAAATCTCTCATGACTAGCTCGGTGGAACAGTGGTTAGTAACACTGGCTGGCGATCGTGGGTTCGATTCCCACTCGGGACAAATATTTGTGTGATGAACATCAGTGTTTGTTCCGTGTCTGAGTATGAATATATATCTAAGTGTATCTATAGATATTGTGTGTGTATCTGTCTTTGAAGGCTATAGTACAAACTCTGCTTAGCTTGGGGTTAGATGACTTTGTGTGGAAATGTCCCAGATATTTATTTATGATGACCACACTCCTAATAGTAAGCGGTCGTGTGGTCTACATAGAGGCCGACAGACAGACAGACTATTCAGCCGGTCGACCTCACCCTGAAGACCTGCTTAGATACCGTTTCCCGCAACGCCGCAACAATGTTGATGAGGTAGGACTGGCTCGGTGGAACAGTGGTTAGTGACTCAGGTTCAAAACCTACGGTTCCAAGAGTCGTGGGTTCGATTCCCACTCGGGACAAATATTTGTGTGACGAACATCGGTGTTTGTTCCGTGTCTGGGTGTATTATTAAATATATTTAAGTTTATTTGTGTATCCACTGTTGATCCTGATTTCCGTAACACAAGTGCTTAAGCTACTTACCACGGGATCAGATCAATGTATGTGATGTTGTGTAACATTTATTTATACAAAAAAAATGTTGATAAGGTACCTAAATCTAAATTTAAAACAACCCGATATCTCAGTTTACAATATAAATAGTACCAAGCGATGTACTCTAATATCAAATACATATTTACTTGGTATTCATTTAGGTACGTGCTGTGTACACAATTCTCACGCCATTTAGACAAAATAATGTATCTAAATTGTATAATTATTTACAAACACTACCTCAGAAATAAAATGTATTTTTTAATTGTACTGTTTCGACTTTGAATTGTACTGATCAAATAATAACTGGACGTACCGTTAACTTTGTTAAAGTTATTCTCCCTTGTTATTTATTCGGTGGGTGACCAAAGAAGTGAAGAAAGTCAGCCTATTTTTCTATTAGCTACAAAAGAAGAGAAATGAAATGCACATACGGAAATAAATAATATTTGAGACATCTCTACACATGGCCATTTAAGCAAAGCTTGTACTATGGATGTGAGAGACTGATAAACATTTGTAGATATTTGTACATAGTTTAATACATATACACACACCCAGACAGGGAACAAACGCAAATGTTCATCACATGAATAATATGCAACCTGCACGCCTACGAAGAAATTTTAAGGTTGTGTAGTCAACCAACCCGCACTTGGCCAGCGTGATTGACTTACCGCCTTACCGCCCTAGTTTAGGGTAGGCCCGTGCCCCAGCAGTGTGGACGTGTATGGGCTGATGATTATGAATGTTTGGGGGGTGGGAATCGAAACCACGACTCTTGGAAGCGTAGATGGACACTAACCTTAACTGCCCTTCTCATAGGAAGATCAAGGTTATAGCAAATTATTCTTCAGTCTTGTAACTGATTATATGCAGTCGTTAATAAATTCATACGTCACGCAGTTATCAGTCATTTACGTGCGTATGCGCACACGGGAGGGATTTAATAGTGGAAAATGCCTGAAACTGCCTCGTTCGTCTATTGGTAACATGTGCTGCGTAAGGATCGAGAGGGCCCCGGTTCGAGTCAGATGTCGGACAAAATTTGTATGAGTTTTTCTGTTTAGAAATTAAGCAGCCTAGAGTCAGGAAGTTGGCGGATGCACGCCCGTGCCTCGGAAAGCACGTTAAGCCGGTGGTCCTGCGGCTGATTCTCTAATCAGCCGGAACGTCTCACCGAACTATGAGAGTAAGGGAACATAGAGTGCACTTGTGTTTGCGCGCACACCTGTGTGCACAAGTGTAATGTAGATGTTTTTTAGTTTTTGTACCAAATAAAAAATGTTGTACCAAATTTCAAGGAATGCAATGCAAAATGCAAGAAAAGTAGATCCTACAAAGACTAGTAAGTAAAAACAAATATCATTAACATTATATTTCAAGACACTTGATAAAGGTTTTAAGTATAAGTAATAAATGATTAAGAAATAAGAACTACGACGTGTAATTATTGATATAAACATGAGGTCATTCCCTCCAGAGAATAATGAACTACGTATATAGGTAGGCAGAGTAATTCCTTAAGCAAACATGTTAGTACATTTTTACAACTGGTGCTTACGAATTATTTTGTTCTAGGTACCTACAATAGGGTATTTGATATTTTTTTTATTTTGATATAGTTGCATGGACCACTCTAACACAAAGACACTGTTGGAAGTATCACTTTGATATCTCAATAGCTCGACGAGATATTACAATTTTAATGGCACATTATTTGGGCGAGCTCAAAAAAGCTCCATACAAACGTCCACAGGCGTGTGACGTCACACGCTTGTTCCTTGTATGCAGCGCCTAGGAAGTTTGTTCGGAAGGTGCATCAAAAGTTGCGTTTATGGATATGTTTTCATAATGAAAGATGTTACTAATTTTGTTGTTTATTTTAAGATGACAACGAAATTTTAAATGATTTTCGCACTTTTGAAATGGACTTTCCCACCCAAATTTAAATGTCGTTTGCTATCTCATTTCACAAAAATATTAACTTTCGATTTCATTAATAATATTGATTTACCTAAATCACAAAAAAGGCAAGCATAACAACCACAGTCAAATACCCTATTACCCTACCCTATGGTATGCAAGTACTCAACAATACATTATAATAAATTGGTTACTGGTATCTATCTATACAACTGAATAAAATTGAAGCGTCTGTTTGCAATATATAAAAAACGACTTTTTACTGAATGGGTATGAATCTATATAACTATTACTTATTAGCTTTGCACTATGTGTTTCAAATGGTCAGATTGGCCGAACGTATTTACAACAATTTTTAGGCTACTGACTAGTAAATTGTTCCTGTGGTATTTATGTTTTACTACCGATCACAGTCTACAGAAATTCTTTACTTAAGATGGATACAATTATAAATTCGTCATACAGTTAATCTAGGTTGATACAGGTTTAATCAGAGTATCTCCATGACATGAATTACCAGTTTTTAAAGGTATATTATTGTAATATTAATCTAAAATTGGGTATGTAGAATTTTTTTTTTATGGAAGTAATAATAATACTATTTCAAACCGTAATAAATACAAGAGTTAAAATTGAATGTGCATTGAAAACTATTTTGGCCATAGATACACCAAGAATATTATTTAACCAATATTTAAATAAATAGATCAATTTTGTAATTCTGAATAATGAATTATTTCAGAATCTAACTAATTACGTATATCCACTACCATTGTTACATTTGTTTTGGCCATTACAAAGTTATACTGAGAACTGAAAATAATCTTATTGCGTCTGAGCTTGTCAACCGCTAATTACCTTTAGACAGGAAGAGTATAGAAAATTAATACAGTTGCGATCCAAAATGAGACGTAAGACTATAACTATTATATTAGTTTTCTTTTTAAAGATGTAAGTGAGTTGTAGAAAAGTCAAGTTCGGTAAATTCTGAGGTAATAACAAAGTCGTTTTGAGTATATTTCATTTTGAAACGTGGATCGCAAAGGGAAACCGGTTTTTCATTCTAAAATTATTTTTTTTAACAAAAGGTGAGGAATGACGATTTCGTTATAAATTAATTTGTGCGAGAATGCTACATCCAAATTTTTGCAGCAATTGCTAACAGATACAAGACGGAAATGTTCTTGGCTTAGACCCGTTTATTCACAAAAGACCAATAAGTATAAATTAATGTCTACAGTTCAGAAAAACACTACTACTACTAGAACAAAATATAAAAATAGGTATGTTTAGACTCTGAAACTTATATAATATTATTATAATTATTTCATATTAAATACTTAATAATCTCTGACACTTAATATCTATCTATAAAAAGGAGGAAACCGTTTGGATATTTATCTAGGAAGTCTTTAAGAAATAAACGAATTACTTAGTTGTGTATGTAATATTTATATATACATATATTTCTATAATTTGGTAAATATAAACTTTGCAAACTTTGGAAAAGCATTAGTTAAAAGATTAACTTTTATTCAAAGTAAAAAAAAAATACTGATTACTTGGCATATTGGTAGGTGATATAGATATTCTTTGAGAGGTACTGTCATTGGACAGCAAACCACGATAAACTGCAAACTGTAATTAGAATTGCAATAAATTTGATAAGACCGTAAACTGTGATTGGGTTGTAAACTGTGAAAGATTAGACTAAAGACGTGAAATAATAAGACTTTAAACTGATTAATCTGCAAACTGTTTTTGTCTATAAAGTGTGGTTAATGTATAATTTAATTCCTATCGATAGTTTGGCTTAAGAAGAATTGGAAGTTAACGGAACGACGTTAAGTTACTTAGCTTTATAACTAAATTAAGATATATGCCTAGTAAAATAGGAACATAACTTTCAAAACGGGTTATATAAAATAAAGTATTGCTTATAGGTATATTATATTTATTTAGGCTATTTTGAGCTAGGCTTAATAATGATTTCAATAAAAAGTAATACTTAACAAAACTATTATATATATTACAATTGATTTTAAAGACAACACATAGAAAAATAATAAAAATCTACGAACCATATGAACTAAGAATAAGACGATTCGCTTTAAAATGATTCAAATCTTACTTGATAGCAATATGGCACTGTAAAAGTTACCAATCTTGATGCCGGTCAAATCAAACGCTTAAGTTATAATATATTGCCTCTCACAGATTGGATTTCTCACAAAGAGTTTTGGGTTTTATTTTTGTTTTTAATTTACATAATCGATCTGCCAAAGTCGCTAGGTACCATTCTACAGGATTGATTTCACTTATGATAATTAATTTATTTTGTCATATAATAATACTCATTTACTAATTAATGACATAGATTCCCTATTAATACTGGATTAATTTTATTAATAGACTTACAACTTAGAAAAATAAAAACAAAAATTGAAATTAACGATTACCAATAAATAGCTAGAAGATATTGTCAATACAAAAAGGACAAAATCGGAACCCGTTTTCGCAACTATTATGTAGGACACACACATTTCATGAAAAAGGGGTCTATGTCTACTCGCTTACTATCGGGGTGCTCCACTTTAAACTGAAAGAAATGTTTGTTTCATAATAAAATGTACTCGGATTATTCGTAAAATAAAACTAATAGAGGATTCAAAACCTAAATTTAATAAAATCAAACATTTCTGGAAAATAATATTTTATGACTATGAATATTTTAGGGAATATGACGTGAAAACCGAAATATAAATTGGTGTCTGATAAGTAATTGTAAAAAAAAGGGTTTTAAAAAAATAATAATAACTACAAAGAAAAAAAAAATGTTCTAGTGCCAGTCCAACTCTTGATTCAGTTTTGAAACTAAGTACTAAGTCATTTTAAAAGCTGTGGATTTTGATGTAAGAGAAAAACAAAATATAAAAAGAATATTGCATTATTTTTGGTTATTACTCTTGTCAGTCTGTTATTGAAAATATAAGTAAAAATATATTTAAATATATCTCAAAGTGCAATATCACATGGGAGAATTAAATATTTAACTTTCAAATTAAAAATTAAGATTTGTTCATTTTAATGTGAGATTATTTGCAGAATTGTCAATGCTGAAATTAAATATATACAATCATAATTATATGTAATTTGAAAAATAAATAATTTGGTGGAAAAGTTCATTGAGTAATGATAATATACGTTATTGGTAAAGATTGATAAAACTTAGTCTTTGACTTAAGTCAATCTTTGACCTTAATGAACAAACATCTGGATTAGGCAAGGTTTGTTTTTGTTCCAAATTATGAATACCTAATGAGGAAAGTGATAGAATCAAAATATATTTTTTTTATTTATTGTGTACCTAATGTGAGAGGTGAAAAATAAAAAAAAGGTAAATTTAAGTTGATTATTGAATATTCAGAAAGTCTACTTAATGGCAGAAGCAGGACTCTGACTAAAATGAGCCATCAAAAAAAAAAAAATTAATTGGTATACATTGGTATAAGATAGTGTCATGCTACATTAATTTAGTGTTAAGAATAAAATTATCAACTGTTGATTATTGTCTTTGTTCTGATATATTAAGGTTAGAAATGTCTACTTAACTGTGAGAAGTGAGACAGATTAAGGTTAGAAATGTCTACTTAACTGTGAGAAGTGAGACAGATTAAGGTTAGAAATGTCTACTTAACTGTGAGAAGTGAGACAGATTAAGGTTAGTAAATGTCTACTTAACTGTGAGAAGTGAGACAGATTAAGGTTAGAAATGTCTACTTAACTGTGAGAAGTGAGACAGATTAAGGCTAGAAATGTCTACTTAACTGTGAGAAGTGAGACAGATTAAGGTTAGTAAATGTCTACTTAACTGTGAGAAGTGAGACATATTAAGGTGTTAGTAAATGTCTACTTAACTGTGAGAAGTGAGACATATTAAGGTGTTAGTAAATGTCTACTTAACTGTGAGAAGTGAGACATATTAAGGTGTTAGTAAATGTCTACTTAACTGTGAGAAGTGAGACATATTAAGGTGTTAGTAAATGTCTACTTAACTGTGAGAAGTGAGACATACTAAGGTGTTATAATGAATGTCTACTTAGTGAGACTGTGATGTCGAATATAGTCTGAATAGCTATATTAATATAATACAATTCAATAATATAATAAATGATTGATAGGTACTTCAGGGAACGAAGTACATATCAGAATGGCCGTGTTAGAATCATAGGCTTGTATAATATTTTATAATTTATATAAAATTTTTGATTATGATTTAATTTTTACAATCATAATGTTTTAAAAACATGTGGCTTCTTGAATTGAAAAACAAATGTCATCCGTGTCACAAGTGTCACCTAACTGTCAAACTTTTGCCTTATAAAGCCAGCACGGCTTAGGCGATGGTCACTTCGATCGTAGCATCGACAGAGGCGGATCGCTCTTCACTAAGTTAAGTATTATCCTGATTAATTGTGTTTGATAACTGCTAAGTATTGTTACTATGAAAGTGTAACCGTATATAGTATTATTGTTATAATAATAATTATGTATTATTACAATAATAAATCATAACTAATAGTTAAGTAATTGTCCTGATTCATTGTGTTAGGTAATTGCTAAGTATTGTTGCTATGAAAGTGTAATTCTATATCGTATTATTGTAATAATTATAATAATGTATTATTACAATAATTAATTGTTATAATTATCATTGTTTAATGTACCTTAAATACTTTTAAATATTTAAAGACAATATTGGATTAATTGGTATGTTGTAATGGTCTATTAAATAGAGATACATACTTTTTTATTTTATGTACTTGCCTTTGGCTTTGCAATATATTCTGTTGGCAAAAGCTGTATGAATCATCATACAGCTTTGATAATTATAACCATATAATTATACCTTACTTAGAGTCATGATTGATTTTATTTCTTGATCCCCGCTAATAAACATGTCAATCACATATTTATATTATCCTATGCTCGATTTAATCATATAAAAAGATATTTATATGTTATTATCAAATTAGAAATAATTAAAATCTAACACGTTCATAATAGAACCTAACCGCAGCAGTGGTCTCCTTTTTCACGGCTTTCAGGGTGAGTGCGACAGGCTCAACATGGTCTATTGTGCCTTTCGACCTCATATGTGGATCTCACTACCGCTTACCATCAGGTGGAGTGAGGTCATCTTGTTAGCCTCTTATAAAAATAAAAAATAAAAATAATTAAAAAAACTTAATTATTAAAAAATTGCCAGTTTTTTATTTTATCCTTTGTATTCATGAAAATATCTATATGCATACCAAATTTTAACTCTCTAGGTCATTTGGAACTGGGTTAGAATTTTGATCTGTCAGTCAGTCAATGATAAAAATGAGGATTTTTGGACATTAATATCTAAATAACTGTTTGAGATAAGCTTATGAAATTTAGAACACATATTTATCTCGCAAGTCACAATATATGAGCCAAATTTGATACGTTTATGTAAAATAGTTTTTGATTTATGAGGGGTTCAAAAGTGGTTCCAAATGGTTCGTGTAATATTACACACGGTGCGGTCCGCCAGTTCTGTTTCTTGAACTTGGCTTGACACGCTACCGCGTGTCTAGATCCGAAAACATCATATTGTGAAGATGTTTTTTCTATATCTATAAAAGACACCCATTAAATCTCTCATGACTGGCTCGGTGAAACAGTGGTTAGTGACACTGGCTGGCGATCGTGGGTTCGATTCCCACTCGGGACAAATATTTGTGTGATGAACATCGGTGTTTGTTCCGTGTCTGAGTATGAATATATATCTAAGTATGTAACTATAAATATTGTGTGTGTATCTGTCTTTGAAGGATATAGTACAAACTCTGCTTAGCTTGGGGTTAGATGACTTTGTGTGGAAATGTCCCAGATATTTATTTATGATGACCACACTCCTAATAGTAAGCGGTCGTGTGGTCTACATAGAGGCCGACAGACAGACAGACTATTCAGCCGGTCGACCTCACCCTAAATTCCTGCTTAGATGCCGTTTCCCGCAAAGCTTGAAGATGTTGATGAGGTACCTAAATCTAAATTTAAAACAACCCGATATCTCAGTTTACAATATAAATAGTACCACACGATGTACTCTAATATCAAATACAAATTTACTTGGTATTCATTTAGGTACGTGCTGTGTACACAATTCTCACGCCATTTCGACAAAATAATGTATCTAAATTGTATAATCATTTACAAACACTACCTCAGAAATAAAATGTATTTTTTTAATTGTAGGTTTCTGTTTTAACTGTTCTGTTTCTGTTAACTGTTTCGACTTTATTGTACTGATCAAATAATAACTGGACTGGTACTGCTAACTGTGTTAAAAGTTATTTTCGCCTGTTATCTATTCAGTGGGTCTGACCTGACTTTCTTCACTTCTATAGTGAAGAAAGTCAGCTTATTTTTCTATTAGCTACAAAAGAAGAGAAATGAAATGCACATACGGAAATAAATAATTTATTTAAGACATCTCTACACATGGCCATTTAATCCCTGACTAAGCAGAGCTCGTACTATGGATGTGAGAGACTGATAAACATTTGTAGATATTTGTACATAGTTTAATACATATCACACCCAGACAGGGAACAAACGCAAACGTTCATCACATGAATAATATGCAACCTGCACACCTACGAAGAAATTCTGAGGTTGTGTAGTCAACCAACCCGCACTTGGCCAGCGTGGTTGTCTAGGGCCTTATCGCCCTAGTTTAGGGTAGGCCCGTGACCCAGCAGTGTGGACGTGTATGGGCTGATGATGATGAATGTTTGGGGGGTGGGGATCGAAATCACGACTCTTGGAAGCGTAGCTAGGGAAACTAACCTTAACTGCCCTTCTCATAGGAAGATCAAGGTTATAGCAAATTAATATTCAGTCTTGTAACTGATTATATGCAGTCGTTAATAAATTCATACGTCACGCAGTTATCAGTCATTTACGTGCGTATGCGCACACGGTAGGGATTTAATAGTGGAAAATGCCTGAAACTGCCTCGTAGGTCTATTGGTAGCAAGCGCTGCGTAAGGACCGAGAGGTCCCCGGTTCGAGTCCGGTTAGTAAATAGAATAGTATTACTAAAATTTGTATGAGTTTTTCTGTTTAGAAATTAAGCAGCCCGGAGTCAGGAAGTTGGCGGATGCACGCCCCGTGCCTCGGAAAGCACGTTAAGCCGGTGGTCCTGAGGCTGATTCTCTAATCAGCCGAAATGTCTCACCGAACTATGAGAGCAAGGGAACATAGAGTGCACTTGTGTTAGCGCGCACACCTGTGTGCACAAGTGTAATGTAGATGTTTTTTTGTTTTTGTACCAAATAAAAAAATTGTACCAAATTTCAAGGAATGCAATGCAATTTTAGCTTGAGAAAAGTAGATCCTACAAAGACTAGTAAGTAAAAACAAATATCATTAACATTATATTTCAAGACACTTGATAAAGGTTTTATGTATAAGTAATAAATGATTTAGCAATAAGTACCACGACGTGTAATTATTGATATAAACATAAGGTCATTCCCTCCAGAGAATAATGAACTACGTATATAGGTAGGCAGAGTAATTCCTAAAGCAAACGTGTTAGTACATCTTTACAACTGGCGCTTACGAAGTATTTTGTTCTAGGTACCCTACAATTAAAATAAAATCAGAAGGACTAAACATATGGTATGCAATAAAGTACTCAACAATACATTATAAGAATAGGTTACTGGTATCTATCTATACAACTGAATAAAATTGAAGCTTCTGTTTGCAATATGTAAAAACGACTTATTACTGTATGGGTATGCAATGGGTACCAGTAACATAAACACATCAAAATCAGTTTTTGTCTGTCTGACTGTCTATTTATTCCCGCTAATCTACGAAACGGCTGGACCGATTTTAACGGACTTTCACTAATAAATAGCTAAGTTTACAAGATATATTATTATGGTTTATATTAATATATCATTGTTGCCAAAACGTGAACGAGTCGTGGGCGGGCTCCAGTAAATAATATATGTATACACAAGTTTTTATAACAGTTATAATGCAGATGTCAAAAGGTAAATATTTGATAAGAATACTGCAATATAGAGTGAGGTAGCAAAAACGGAATTGACATTACATATATGTACTAATGAATAAACGCGTATTATTGTGATAGTATTGTAAATCATAAGCAGACCCTGTGTTTACAAATGTTCATACTATTGTTCTATTTATGTTAGATTATACCTATCTACCGGCCGAATACTATTATGATAATACACTATTTTACCAGTACTTATCTGACTATGGAAATTCTATTTGAAACTTGCACACAAATATGTGAATTCAGTATACGGTATAAGGTATTTAGGTAACTAGGTGATAAGGTATATGTTAATGATAGGTTATATATTTAGCGTTAGATGCTATTATCAACATACGTGAAAATAATGTAAATTCAGTCTTAGATTTCAATCTACCGAATTTTAGTGTGATCTTAGTTTTAGTATAATTTAAAAAAAATATATATTGTTATCTTTTTGCTGATTTTCTGTCTATGTGTAGGTACATGTGTTGTATTGCAATCGGGAACTTTTGTTCAAACTATATAATTTTTTCTTGTATGATTGTAATATGTTTTGTATACCAAATAAATAAAATAAAATAAATAAAATAAAAATCACAGGCTTATAATACTAGGCATATACCATCAACTAGTGTCCGACCGAAACTAGTTTTACGACCTAAACCGAAACCGAAAACGAATTTCGGCAACGGTGTCTGTTTCGGCCGAAACCGAAACCGAAACTTCCTTACAAGGTTCATATTTTGAGAGAAAAATAAAGAAAACGTTATTATAATCAATCGTTATCTGTTTAAATCACATAGTTACTAATATCACAATCACAATAGGTATAAGTAGTTACTTAATATTTAATAAATAAAATAAACAAAAATAAATCAATTTTATCTTTAGTTGTTCTAAACTTAAACTTTTTTCTTATAAACTCGGTTTGACACTTTTTATGACCCTTCAGTCAAAAAGGTAAAAAAAAAAAGACAAAAGCTAAACAACTGTATTAAGTAATACTATAAATTAAGTATTTAAACTATGATCCTAATCACAACAATGCAGAACAAGAGGTGACGACTAGTGAAGTAACCACATAAATACTGATAAATAAGAAATAAAGATTACAGATATACCTTCATGAAATTATTAGTAACATAATTAATAACTTTGATTAATTAGTTAACGTAATCATTCACTCATTCAACGCGCCGAACATGACCGATAACAGCGCGGAAACTCCCGAATGCACATTCGGTTTCGGTCGTAGTCGTAGTCGGCAAGTTTGCCGCCGAAAACGAAAAATAAACCGAAACTCGCGTTTTTACCGAAACTCAACCGAAAACGAAACCGAAACCGAACATTCAGTCGGACACTACCATCAACATTTGTTGTAAGACGAAAGACCAAATAGTTCTGTAGCGCTACCATGAGTTTAAGTGCCTGTTCACACTTAGTGATTTTTGGGAGATTTCACGGCGAGGCGATATCGCCGCGTGCTGCGTTCATATTTCGAACACTAGCTGTGCCCGCGACTTCGTTCGCGCCTTTTACATACAAAAGTTTTTCCCCGCTAACTACCGTTTGCGTGGAAATTTTGCAATATCCTGTTGCAACTAAGCTTTAAGTTTACTAAGGTACCTACATGCCAAGTTTCAAGCGTCTCACTTAAGCGGTTTAGATTTTTCATACAAAAGGTTTTTCCCGCTAATTCCCGTTCCCAAGGAAACTTCGGGAATTCCTTTCTTAGTGCACCTCTACGGTAGGTACCTAAGCTACGTCTCTTCGAAATTGTAAGTGAATACGTTTAGCCGTTTAGGCTGAGCGATTACATGTTAATCAGTCAGTCAGTTACTGCTTTTATTATTAAGCTAGTTATTGTAACACTATGAAGTGTTATGTTTTTAGGTAAAGTATGAATGGAACTATTTAGTTAAGTGTTTTGTGTGATAAACAGTACTTTAATTAGAGTACATAAAATGTGTTCTCATAATTTGGGTTTCATATTACTACTAATCAGAATAGGTATGAACCCTGTTATGTTTACTGTTACGAAGCTAATTTAAAAAAATCATACCTATTTTCTTAGATTTTGACAATTGAATTCACAATTAATATTCATAAAATATTTGAAAGAAATTGTCAACATCTTAAATACATATACTATTATTATAATAAAAAGTTAATATACCATTTTTTTAACTATTATAAAAGTGAATCAATACTAAACGACAGTGGGTACTGACTGAGTCCCCGTACTTACCGAACGGGTTTATTTCGGTACTTAGATTTTTAAACTCTGATATCTTTCGAGTGGAATGTCCGAATTGAATATTTTAAAAAAGCCACTATTGCAGCAGTGATTTTCAGTAAAACAAAACATCATAGTAAATATCCCGGACAGTTACAGTTTTCTAATTTAAAAAGTTTTATAGAGATATTGAAATATTCGTAATTACAAAGTTAAATTGATAAATACCGCCGACCACATTTCTCCAACAGTAGAAATACACTTCCTAAAAGATTTAGTCATCGATTAAATAGCAAATAAGTACTCATATCCAAGGCCGCCGCGTATCTTTTAAGATAATCTAATTTTATCGATCTCTTCAAGACTTGCCTCTTGAACAGTTAAACTGTTATGTTTATTCCTCGGATTTATTTCTAATGGAAGTGCGGATTCGTTATGTGTTTGTGCTGAAAAAATCGTGACAATGTCCGAGAAGAAACCGAGGTTTTCGCCGTTCGTCAAACAAGTTAGTCATTGAGCTATAATAATTTATTTTAGAAAACCGAAAATGTTCGGGATATGTTGTATTGTTTTAATGAGCTCCCGATATTTCGGCACTGTTGCAAGCGCCATGATCACGGGTGAACTGTAGGACAGCAAGAATGACGGTAGGTCTAAGGGAAGACAAATAGGTCTACCCTCTTATCGGGAGCTCATTAAAACAACACAACATGGTGAATATCCCGAACATTTTCAGTTTCCCAATGTATGTAACCATGAAATTTTAAAATTATATAATTATTTATTTATTTCACAAAACTTTAAAACTATTATGGAAATCATGCTGTCTCTGCACTAAACACAAGCCTGTATCGCAGTGACCAGGCTAAAGTTACATTTAAGAACATTAAGTAATATTGTTTGGACGCGCGGTATTTTGTGTTCGATTTTTTGGGTTTGCACATCTTAATAATATTTAATTCTGCTGTTCGTGTGTATGTAATTGAACTCCTCCTAACCGGCTAGACCGATTTAAATGAATTTTTCTGTATGCGTTTGAGTGGCGCTCTGAATGGTTTAAATATTCATAAATCAGCTCGGTAGATGGCGCTGATTGCCTGAAAAAGTTATTATGTATAATTTGAAAAAAAGCGAGGGCGGGTCACTAGTATGGTATAAATCATTACATTCAAGCTATTTTGTGTAGTTATTAAATTAGTAAAGTAGGTATAGTGGCAGTGGTGACTATGAGTACCTACCTCGGTGTAGCTAAATCTCAATAATCCGCCTGTGTTAGTATTCTGACTCTACTGAATCTGTTACGGTTTTCTTTACCGGATTATCGCCGTTTTCTTAGTAAGCTCTAAATTCCCACTAATTTGTAAAAGTTGCAAAAAAAGTTTTTTTTACATCACTTAATAAATTGCGTGACTTTTTAAAAATCTTTTAAAACATTCAATTATTCCAATTTCAAACATTTGCATGAACTGACATCCAATAAAATCTATCTTTACTGTAATTTATGTAAATGCACCTAATTGAATTTACTGTTGTCTTGTAGTACCTATGTTAGTATAATAAGACTACTTGCCTACCTATAATCTGCCTATGAAAGTACATAGGTGTTTGGTCTGGAAATAGGATTTCAAGAGTTTGACTGGCGGTGACGGTTCACTGTCTAATGCTCAAAAAGCAGGGGTTCAATTCCCAGGGGAAACAAAGAATGCACTTGTGTTTGCACGTATACTTGTGCAAACTGCCTCGTTGGTCTATTGGTAGCAAGTGCTGCGTTAGGACCGAGAGGTCCCCGGTTCGAGTCTGGGGTCGGGCAAAATTTGTGCGAGGTTTTTTTCTGTAATGAAATTACTCAGCCCGGAGTTAGGAAGTTGGCGGTTGAACGCCCGTGCCTCGGAAAGCACGTTAAGCCGGTGGTCCTGCGCCCGATCTCTCATCGGTCATGTCGGATTGCCGTCTCACCGAATTATGAGAGTAAGGGAATAGAGAGTGCGCTTGTGTTTGCGCGCACACTTGTGCACTATAATATGTCCTGCGCACTTGGCTGATCTCAATTGAGGTCGGCCGCCATGGCTGAAATCAGTCAGACGCCTTACTTGTGCACTATACCTAATATGTCCTGCGCACTTGGCTGATCTCAATTGAGATCGGCCGCCATGGTCGAAATCGGTCGGACGGAGTGTGTGATGACTATGTAATCTTTTTTTTTTATATAGGTATTTGTGGAATTTTTCTTTTTACTTATTCAAACTTGTCTCTGGCCAGTGTTTCGTGACGAGCGCGATATGCATGAACATCGTGGGCAACGGCTGCGCTGCGGGATTCCCCGCCATCCTGTTGCCGCAGCTGCAGCTTCCCGGGGCATCCCCGGCGCTCACCAGCGACCAGGCTTCTTGGCTGGGTGAGGAACAGCTTTAGAGAAACTTTGTGAGAATGAGGCCTCTCTGGATGGTTTACCTTAATCACAGATTACATAATACTATACCATAATGTGCGGTTAAGGTCGTTGCTTGCCATGCGAGAGGTCGCCAGTTCAAACCCAGCTACGTACTATGTCTTTCAAATTTGAAATTCAATGCACGATTACTCGACGCTTTACCGGTGAAATTATATCAAAATGCTGCCACGTGCATATCAAAGCCTTAATAGAAAGACATTTGTATGACGTACAACAATTCTACAGTTAACCTTGATTGCTTTTGAATTTAAAATTCTATACCTACCTACTTGGCGCCATACGTACTGGCAAATATAGTTACCTAGTTCCTCCTCCTAGTCCTGGAGGAACAAAATATAGATTTTAACTGGAGGAATCCTCCTTTTTTTCCCAACTGACATACGATACGTTTCATATGATAAACTGGGTACAGGTTTACTTACCTACTACGTTTTGTCTCTTTTCAGTAGCTATATTTTACTTACTTAAAATTGTTTTGACTGTACCTAATGTTAGGTAATGATAAAGTGCAATTTACATAATTTCTTTAATTTATAAGGATGTTTTAGATTACTGGCGCTGTTTCCTAGTATTAATTTTTCAAGTTATTAATTTGTAATCCTTACAAACATATTTCTAACTCAAAAGTGTGTTTATTTGTTTGTTAACTCTTCACGCTTTTTCTACTCAAAAATTTTTTTGACATTTCACATTGCAGTGCAGGTAACAGTTTTAGGGATGGACGGTTATTTTATTTTATTTTTGACTACTTATTAGACTAAGAGGTACAGTTCTTTTTTTCTCCCACGTGTCATTAAGGCGTTGAATACCTTTCCAAGTCATGGAAAAGAAATATTTTCAAGAAATAACTAGCATGGTTCGATAGTACTAGGTACGAAAGGCAAATCGTTCTACTAAGGGAAAACAACCACTAAAATTTCACGGTGTATATTACCTGTTCCAGCCTCAATCACCGGTATCGTGATGCTGCTAGGCGCGATGGTGATGATGCCTCTGATGCGCGCGCGCCGCCGCACCGCGCACTTCGCCGTCATCGTGCCCATCGTGGCCGGGTGGGGCATCATCATGTTCGCTAACAGCTTTGCGGTAAGAAGAGCATACCAAATTCGGCATTGAAACTGCCAGTATCAATTTAAGGTTGTAGGAAAGGTATAGGTTCGTGTGACGACGAGACGGGCGACGCCAGTTCGCTCGCGTCCACGATTGGTGTTACCCGGTCGAAACGTCGTACCTATGTATTTGCTAACTCCTAATATCGTGTGTTGATGTAAGACTCTCTTATTCAGGCTACCAAATTCGCCAATAAATCTGCCAAAATTCTTTTAAGGTACAGGGTCGTGTCGTGAGCACATAAGGTACCCGTATATGTGTGTATGAGTAACTAAGTCAACGAATAAAGTAAGTATTAGTGAAGTAAACAAAAAGTCTTCTAATTCCAGGCCCTGCTCGTAGGAAGATCCCTCTGCGGCATCTCCTTCGGAATGCTGACCTCCCTGCGATCAGTCCTGGTGGGGGAGTACACCAGCCCGGCCAACCGAGGAGCCTTCCTCACCACCGTCACCCTCGCGCAAGCCTTCGGCATCTTCCTCGTCCACCTCCTAGGATCCTTCCTCACGTGGAGAACCACTGCCCTCATCAGCTTACTCTTCCACATAGTCAGCATCGTCATGATCATCTTCTCACCAGAATCTCCCAGCTGGCTTGCGTCCCAAGGAAAATACGATGAATGCAGAAAAGCATTCCATTGGCTAAGAGGAGATGGTGAGAACGAAGAGCTAGATGCAATGATTAAAGCCAGAATGGCGCAGAAGATCTTAGATGCTTCCGAACCGAAGGGAAATCGTCTGAAGAGTATTGGCTTGCTAATAAGGAAGAAGGAATTCTACAAGCCAATCATTATCATGATACACGCCTCGTTTCTGATGCAATGCGCTGGAGGCACCACTATGGCTGCGTACTCTACGAAGATTCTCGGCTTGATCATGGGCCCAGCAGCGAATGTGCACTTTTGGATGATCTTCCTGGATTCCCAACGACTGGTCTTCAATACTGGAGCAGTCTACGTCATAAACAGGACCAAGAGGCGTACGATGCTGTTCTCAGTTGGAGCTATAAGCGTGGCCAGCCACTTGGCCATTGCAGCGTACATAACCTCAACTGAGGGTCTTGAAACTAAAAGCATATGGCTACCAGCTGTTCTAGTTAACATCCAGATATTTGCTGTCGCTGTGGGTATGGTTCCTTTACCAAACGTCTTGGCTGGGGAGTTATTCCCGCTAGAATACAAGGGAATAGGGGGAACTATCAACATGGTTTTCATATCTGGTTCATTGTTTGGGATTCTGCAAACATTCCCTATGTTAGTAGAGACTATCGGACTTCAGGGCACGTATGCGATCTACGCAGGTATTATGACTTACAATTTGGTTGTGATATGGTTCTTGATGCCGGAGACCATGGGTAAGACCTTGCAGCAAATTGAGGATGAGTTCAGGGGGAGACCTCTGGCTCCTGAGGAAGTGGAAGCCAGGAAATCTCTGGCAGGAGATAATGTGGTGGAATTACAAGAGTATGTCAGCAAGAGGAAACAATCTGACTTTACTGGCAGTACGCCGTTTTTGGGTTAGCCTTTCTAAGTAATTATGTACCTACCTAAGTAAAATACTATTATAATTAGGTTTAATGTACTTACCTATAAATAAATTATTTCTGAATATTAGATACACTTTTGATTCGTGACCTATGATAACAGAAGTGCATTCGAAACTGACTTTTATTTCTATCGAAATAAAGATCATAATCTCAGTGCTAGTTACATGCCTAAATCAATTCAAATTCTTTTATAGATGTAGGTATTAGTTTTAACCTTGTTCTTTACCTACTTAATATGAAAAGAATCATCATCAAAACTTAACTCTTTGATTAAGAAGATAATAATATTACACAATGACAATAAATGCTGTACAAATCCTTAGATAGTAAAAATGTCTGAAATAGGGTATTTGACTGTGGTTGTTATGTTTGCCATTTTTATGATAATCAGTAAGATTTAAGTAAAACAATATTATTAATGAAATCGAAACTTAAATTTTTGGCGAAATGAGACAGCAGAAGACATTTAAAGTTGGGTGGGCAAGTCCATTTCAAAATTGCGAAAATCATTTAAAATTTCGTTGTCATCTTATAAATAATAGAATTAGTAACATCTTTCATTATGAAAACATATCCATAAACGCAACTTTTGATGAACTTGCCGAACAAACTTCCTAGGCGCTGCATACAAAGAACAAGCGTGTGACGTCACACGCCAGGGGCCGTTTGTATGGAGCGTTTTTGAGCTCGCCCAAATAATGTGCACTTAAAATTGTAATATCTCGTTGAGCTATCGAGATATCAAAGTGATACTAGTGGTCCATCCAACTATATCAAAATAAAAAAATTGTCAAATACCCTATTATCTCTGTATAAAATGTGTAGAAATTACATAACTCAAATGTTGCATAAGGAAATGAAATCATCATATTTATCTGCAACGTTTATATAAGTTTATATTGTTAGTTGGTTTATATGGTACGACGAATTAACTCAATAAGTACCTCTAAGCCGATAAAAAGTCTTTCCCCATTTAAATGCATCATTTTCCTTGATAAACAGGCGTTACATTTGTCTATAAATAAATAGATAGGGATCTCTAATGTAAATAGGACAAAATCATTGCTGATCGCATTTATCTATTTACATTTAAGTCTGATCGCCTTAGTTTAGTAGGCCCGTGCCCCATCAGAGGGGACGAATATGGGCTGATGATGATGATGATTGCGGTCAGTATACCAACTTGTATATTCTACGGAGGAGACCTGAGGGCCTACCATGAGTTGGCTATCGAAAACTTACTTACGTTAAAAACCTATCGAGTTGTTTTTTTCATACGGCCGATTTTAGTTCTTCGCGTAACCACCAGCGGCGCTGTACAAGTTTTTCATAGACATATTCACGTAGTCGATATCGAGTGTGTATGTTTTAACTCATGGTAGCCCCACTATTCCTTGCACAGAGATATAGATTGAGGCTGATGATAAATGTACGTTTACGCATATTTTAACATAACCAAATGCACAAAACTGGGCGGATCACTAAACAAATTAAACAACACAACTATTTTTCTATAATATTCTATATTATTTGGTACATACAATCGCCCCGTCCAACCATACGTGGAGAAGTTTGCCGACGCCACTTCACAATTTGGCGAATATTTTTTTTATTTATTAATTTATTACCATGAATGTACATTATAATAGTAAATACAAAACTTGTCTATACACAACAACGCGGTCTCGCCAGTATGGTTGCACAGACGACGGATCCCTACGCACTGTACATACAATGTTTCATACATAGATTGGTTGCTTCGGGTTGGACCTTAAAGCGATCGGCTTCAAATCGAGATATTTATAATCTCAAATCTCAATTGTACTTGGAATAGTTGTAATTGGGTAAAGTACATACAAAAAGAGTAAAGGTGGCTGCAAATAAATGATCGGCCATTTTAATCAAGGACTACTATGCAAAATTTGGTAGATTGATGCCAGCCCGCATAGATGTGTAGTATCAAATGCTTAGTTTACCTAACTTTTACAATGCTTAACGCATATTTTAAAGTTACTCCCGTTACTTGATGAAAAGTCTCGAATTCATATTTTACAAAGAAGTGATTCTGGTACACTTCATGCAATATTTCGTCACGTGGCACAAAAAAACGACTACTACTATTTTTCTTTCCTTCCTATCTCGATTTGCAGCCGATCGCCACCGGTCACAGCACGGGACAGAGATCAAATGAACAGCAGATAACAAACGCCGAGGAATACTCACAATTTAACAGCCATTTTCAATATTGACAACGCGAGTTCTCATTAGGGTAATGTTATTATAACACCCACACTTCTTAATATGGTCTGAGATCCTCAAAATTTTCATAAGGTATCTTTTATTTTTATTTTATTTTATTATGAAAACCAACAGCGATATGTACATTGTTTCTTATCTATTGCTTATATAACTATGAGTAAGGCTAATTACAGGTTTCCCTTCTTCTTTGTAGGGGTTATTCTTCTTAGCAACACCAAGCGGTCCCATTGCAGGGGAAAATCGACTTACCAAGTCGAAGTGCAGTAACCCCAATTTAGAATGATGTTAACTTAACAAATATTGTACCTGTTTTAGGTATTATTAATTTGTAATGGAAGGTTCAATAAAATTCAACCGAATTGAGGGTCTTGTGTTTAGACCTGGTAGAAAATGAGAATTCGCGTCATCTTAAAACCTAAACCTATCAACAATCCATACATTAAAATTTAATAATAAATTGGACTAATCAAATAATGGCTCGCGACGCAAAGCCGCTTCAACCTGCATATAAAATTCAAAGCGTTACAGTTCATTTTCAAACAGGAATTGTCAATGAGTTTTCAGTGATAATAAGCGATAATTTAATTCATTAGTGGAAATGTATATAAAGCCATCTAATCACGAGTCAACATTTAGTTTAACAATAAATCATTGTAGAACCGGAGAATAATAGGACTTACATTATTATATTTGACATGTTACAAACGCAAGTAAATTCCATTATTTGCTTGTGAGTAATCAATTTGTGATTGAGAAACATAAGCGCATTATTTACATTATTAGTTACATAGGGGTTAGCCACATATAGTACAATGTATATCAAAAATCTGATCTTAGGTTACCTGTCAATACTTTGTAACAAAAAAAATTGCTGTGACTAACCTTTCTCCAGAAGTATACTCTAAGGTGATGATTATATAAAAAACACAATACAAAAAGCTAACCTATTTTCATACTACAGACTTTAATATAGATATTCTTGTCAAGATATTGATTAGGCTATGTGTATACGACAAATTTCAGTTGATCCAAATCAAATAGTTAGGAACAAAAAATACTTAGAACTAAAATCGCGAAGAAGTAATTTATATCAATTTCCACTTTTCTTGTGATGGTATCTGCTATTATAAATCTGTCAAAAAGGCATGTCTCATTCAGACATTATGATAATATTTTGCTGCGTGTGCCTGTTAAAACCCTTAGAAGGGAAAAAACGAAAAATGTCTTTAAGCCACTCCTTAGGTAGGTATTACAAATGTATAGGGTTCAAAATCTGGTAAGATCTATTTTCCCGTAGCCCTTTTAAGGGTTCTTGGTATAATACTGTACATCTCACGACAAATGCGAGATGGGGCAATGGTTCAGATAATTAAGAAGATTTTCTGTACCAGGTACCTATATTAAAAAGTATGTACCTACCTACATGTATGTATCACAAGCCCCAATGAGACACACCCAAAGTTTACATACAAAATAAAAACAATTAAAAAATCCTCTTTACGAGGAAATCAATAAAACCGCACTTTCATCGAAGCTCTTAATTTTATTACACTAACAAAAAATGGAGACGTCTCGAATCACTTTCCAATACTACCACAATATTTACAAGTTTTGAATAGAAAACACCGTTCATACTTCACAAAACACTTCAATAGTTGTACCTTGACACACTAATGATTCGCCATCGGTTTTAGATTCAACTGATTGTTAAGACACAGGAGGCTAACAACAATATGAATACCTTGCCTACCAACATAAAGTAAGACTTGTTTTTCAGATCATTTGACTACTTAGTATGCTATATCTGAATATAGCTATGCCTATTCTTATAAGTCATTCCAACAACAGCAAGTCACAAATGTGGCAAGGTACAAGCTATACACAACACAACACTTCACAAATCGTGTTTATGGTGAACATGTTGAACATGCTGTTGCGTGAAAGCTTAATAAAGGTATCTAGAAACAACTGCGAGACGGTTTCTGATTTTATGCAAACATCAAAGTAATCCTTTACATAATTACGTTTCAAACTTCAATAAAGGATTTGAATTTCTTTTCCCGGGTCTTAGATGCACAATAGGGGTGTAGACAGTAAACGAAATATAATACAAATTGTTGTTTTTCTGAGAGTTTATATCATGGAATTATCGAAAATTACATTTTTATTAGTATTAAGTTTATTATCTTTTATATTTTAATAAATGAAAATTAAATATTTAATCTGTAATATCACGTGATCGCAAACAGCGTGTGACGTAACGATATCGAAAACTCTGTGACAGTGACATTTTGATGTAAACAAACCGAAGCGAACTTTAAGTTTAAAACCTGGAAAAACATGAAATTAAGTGAACATTTGTCCCAAAAACACGGTGCAATTCATTATGGAGTCGGGATATGTAAACATTTTGCACTGTTAGTGGTTTATCTCTCCTAGCAAGTTGAAACCATTGTTTTCGTATTGCTTTTTGTTTTGGGACGTGCACAAACAGTTTTTGTGGTGTTTTGATTGTAGTATTGTGACACAAAGGCACTGCACAATACTTGTAGAGCTTGGTGTCCATCTCTGTACAGTTTTTATTATTAAACGCATAAAATATATGATCAACTGCATCTGTTTACTTTGAAGGAATGTTGTTGTTTGGAGGATCGTGCCGTCATAGCGACGCCATGTTGGAATTTAAGCTTTTTAACAGGAAGTTGTAAAACGAAATTTAAAATATGGTTTTTTTAATTAAGTAATGTTGTATTTATTTTGTATTTATTTTTTTTAGGTATAATAAAGGTACATCTGTAAAAAAAAAATATTTCCAAAAAATAGTCTACACCCCTATTATATTCGAAGATTTTTTTATTAGATCGCCAAACATTTATGAAACAAAATTAACAAAAATTGGGTTCTATAAAGATTGCTCCAATTCATTCTTTTTTTTACATAATTATCGCAGTTGTTATCAGATCCTTCCAGAGAATATCCGCCTGTAGACGAACACTTTGTACCAGTGCAATTAAACTTAGAAACATCTCCACACAAGTATTACAACTAAAAACGATGAGTCTTAAAACGGACGCGATTCGGCGCGGAACTAACATGAAAAATAGGTTTATTTTTTAAGTAATATGGTTCTTATGCCTTTATTAATAAGATCGCAATTCAATAATTTGTTATATTGTTAAGTTATGGCATACCATTTCCATTTTAATATCTCCTGCTAGTGATTTATTCCTCTTTGCCCCACTGAAGGTGAAAAGTTTTGCCTTTTGCTTTCAGAGGGCCTACCATGAGTTGGCTATCGTAAACTTACGTACGTTAAAAACCTATCGAGTTGTTTTTTTCATATGGCCGATTGTAGTTCTTCGCGTAACCACCAGCCGGCGCTGTACATGTTTTTCATAGACATATTTACGTAGTCGATATCGAGCGCGTAAGTTTTAAACTCATGGTAGCCCCACTGGAGAACGGATTATCCCACTAATCCCCATTGGACATCCCCATCAATGGAGAAAAGTGAACTTTTGATGGGGATTTCCAATGGGGATTAGTGGAATAACCCAGGAGAACGACTTCGTGGGGCAAAGTAGACTGACCCCTACTAGTTAATACTTAAGCCTCATAAATCAAAATGTACAATTATATCCAAATTTTGCAGTGTTCCGCGCCAAGTAGCCCCACAAAGTGTACTCAAAAAATGACACATGTCACATACCACTTAACCTACCAGTTGTTTCTCGCAAAAAAGTCCAATATTACAATCATTTAAAAAATTCATCTAACTTTTTTTAAAAACCTTCTCACATTACCACTTTTTTCACTATCATATTTTTAAAAAAATATTTACAAAAATTTACTCTTCCTTTCTGTACACGTTCATTCGGGAACTACCCTAATTTACTTTAGAACAATGCAAAGAAAATTAGCAATGTTAGATTGGATGTATAGCATAGTAACTTGGTATACGAAGGAAGCGTTTGTAACTTTGATTCATACGACGTGGTTCAAAAGCTCTTTGAATGATTGATCTTTTGCAATTGTTTACTAGATTGAAGTCAAACATGTAACAACATTTATCAATAAAATCAAAATGCATTGAAAATCCACTGGCCCTGGTGAAATAGCGAAGGAAATCAGATATTACTAGTATTTATTTTTGTTCGTGGAAGTATTTCATTATCTCAGGCGATGGTTTTTAGAAAGTCTATTTCTTTTAAACAGCTTATCTTTCTCTTTTTAATCAGACGAATGATACTTTAAAAGATATACAGATTATAGAGGTTTTCACCAGAGCAATATCAAATATGTGGATGGAGAATTGTACGACATCAATAACTTTTAACTTTAATATTCAATCTGAAATTGTTATGTATTATGTAATAAATCTTCTTGATTTGTCATACTCATATCTCACTTAAGTATATATATGTCTGACATATGTCAGAGCCGTGAGTTATTTTCTTATTTAACACTGATGCAACAACATTTATAATGAGATTAGAATCTATTAAATCATTTGTTTTCCTGCGTCTTGCAATAAAAGCTATTACAATATAGCCTTTAACTATTTGTATTATTTCCAATGAGTTATTTATCAATAAAAGCTGCGAACTTGGCAAAGTTCACTACCGTGCTCCGAAATTAAATTTTTCGCTTGTTTCATTGATGGGGATCTCATATCTTTTTGATAAAGTTTCAATAAACAATAGCTTTATATCTGTCTGTCTGCTTATTATAAAAACACCAGCAAGTAGAGACTGCTATATTATGCTCAGATCAGAACTATTCGTATTAAAATTGTATTTCCAGTTTGTGCAAGCTTTTTCTACAATCTTTGCCTTAGTCCCTTGATTTCCATCCCTGTTAGATTCTCTTAACTTTTGACTCTGCGAATCAACATAAACATTCTTGCTTTTTGTTGTCTCATTCAATAATAACTTTACCCTATATAGGATTTCCTAAGTATACTTTTGAAACACTAAGTTAAAGTAAACGATAGGGCTCAATTGGCACATAAAATACCAAGAGGACCTCAAAATCATCTATCTTCATCATTTTCTGTCTATTCAAAAGAATTTTGTTAATAAGGGTACCACAAAATATCAACAAATCGATCATGTCGTTTTGTGTCAAAAGACAAAATTTGACTACAACGTATTTTATTTAAAAAAAAAAGAAATTAAAACATTACTTTTTTTGTGACAAGACCAAAAACAAACACTCTTTATTGTGAAATTTATTTCCAAATAATCATAATTTAGTCTACAATTTTTAAAAACATTCTCACTATTTCAAGTTCACTTTCCTTAACAAACATGTACAGTACAAAACTCCGCACTCATATCACTTCATTTACAATAGATGTTGTTCAATACAAAATTATTTATCTAAGTATTATAATATTTCTTGCAATTTCCATTCGATACTGGTGTTAATCAAGCTTACTAATATTATAATGGGTAATGTTTCTAGCGAAAAGTAGGAGGCTCGGGAATTACTTTATCTTCATAGGTTATAATTCGAAATATCCAGCAGATGGCGTGGCATAGCCATAAGTCCTAACTTAACTGTCATTGGTCCATTTTGACATGTTAACTTTGTGACGTCTCCTGTCAAAATGTACCAATCACGCGATAGTTGGAGCTTTTGTATACAACAAGACGTCTAGCGAATATTCCATATTGAAACCTTCGTCACACTACAAAAGTTAGCGATTCTCATTCCAAAGCGACTTGCAAATGACGCATTCACTACTACAATCTACAACACAGTCCGATGTTATCAATCGTATTACGATACACAATACAAAATGAAATCGTTATCTTCCTACGCAACACTTACAATACTCATTACATTTACATAAGAATCAAAATTGCCAACTAAAAGTCGCTAATAAAAAAATAACTTTTCACAAGAAACATACCCAAGTGATACACTAGTGATGTGCTCCGTACAAAAGGAGCAATCACCGTATCGCTTCCATACTCTAACTTATACTCGCAACTTCACACGTCAATGTCCGATATCTCACGTGATTACAACTTATATTATATCACCGTTTTATTTCATTAATCATATATGTCTTGCGTCCCAGTGATATGCTATTAAATGGTAAAACAATATGACCTTTATACAACAGGTTAAATTCAAATTTACACTGCGGATTTTATTTCGATCATAGATTACCAGGTTATAAATTATATCTAAAAATTACCATTGCGTCACAAATGCGTCATTATATGTTACACGATTAAATATCATGTAACAAAATACGTCATTCATGACATTTTGATGACATATTCGTTTAAATAGAAATTAAATGTGACAAGATAAGGTCTCATCTGACAAGTTAATCATATAAAAATAATAAGTTTAAACTAGTTTTCGGCAATCCACATTCATGCTCGGAGCTTTACCGATAGAGATAATATTTATATTTGTTTGTTTGAACACAACATCAATTTGTCGCGTGACAATACCGCCTCGCAACAATTCATAAAGAGATAAATATATAACTTGGCAACTATATCACAAGACAAAATTTCGCTATGAACACTTAGGCACTAACATTCCAATTACCATAGAACCAAGTACATATTTTTTCGGGAATACTTTAATTTGATGCTGTGTCAAAGAAACATTGTCTATCGTTACAAGATCTTTAGACGCCGACAAGTGTGCTGTTTTGTCGTTAAGGTAAACTTACGAATAACAACAATTTTGAACACATTACAGCGTTGGATAAACGAGCATTTTATTACATTTCAAAAGATAAGCATCATCAGTTTGTTAAAACCGCATATTTATTTTTGACTAATAACAAATCAATTGACGATCAAAGTGCGTCAAAAGTACAACGGAAGTGGAAAAGTCGGGAACTAAATAATCAGAGTACATAAAAGTTTTCGAACGTCGGTAACCTAAAGTTTCAAGCAATATGTAAATAATAAAAAACAAAACACTATCGCTGATCGAAAGCTAATAAATAGCGGTGTCTTAAAATATAATATTGGTAAGCCTGTTTCAAACTGTATATCAAAACAAAACACTACAAGATCGAAACGCTCCGCTCACCGTAGCATATCACTGCGTCGCTGCGCCGGGGGGCGGGGCCCGTCTGTCAATAGGCGGGGCCGCTCGTCCAATGGGCGGGACCCGGGCGCGGGAGGCGGGGCCTAACTGCCAATGGGCGCGTCCCGGGCGCGCGGAAGGCGTGGCCGTCGTGCTAAAGGGCGCGGCGTCAGGCGGGGCCGGGTCGTCGATAGGCGACTCCCGGGCGGTGCGGGGCGGGCCTCCGCCAATGGGCGCCCGGGCCGCTGTGGGGGCGTGGCTCACGCGGGGCGCGGGCGCGAGGCGGCGGGGCGCGCGCAGGAGCCGCAGACGTAGTCGTCGTCCTCGCGCAACGCGCCGCGGTTGAGTCCGACGCAGTGCATGTGGAACCACTGGTCGCAGCCGCCGTCGCACTGCACCCAGTCCACCTTGCCTATAACACAAAAAACGTTCAATTCACTATACTTGAATTTCAAAAGAATCCACTGTTATTTTTTATTACCTTACTGACTACGATAATGGCTCGGAGTAGTCCTGTCATCATCACCGAACTTACAGGGGAGCAGATGGCTCTTGCATGTCGTATAACAACTTCGGCTACGCGACTCCCTCACTTACCTCAATAGGTTTCTTATGGCAGCTGTCGCTTCATCATCAGCAGCCCATATACGCCCCCACTGGACGCACAGGCCTACCCTAAACCACTTACCTTCACCGTTAAATCATCGAAATATCGTACATGTGATTTTCCATTTTGAAAAACCCAGTGGTACGTGGTGAGGTTGGAACTGGCGACCTCTCGCAAGGCAAGCGACGACCTTAAACACTCGGCCATCAACGCTTTTTCACTCAAATGCTAAAATCGCGGGCTCTTCAGGCGAGGTGTGAAACGGCAGGCCTTTAGGGTGAGTACGACTGGGTCAATATGGTATATTGTGCCTGTCGATCTCATATATGGATCTCACTACCGCTTACCATCAGGTGGAGTTGATTTTATGTATGTATGCTAACAAGATGACCTTGTTAGCATCATCATACATAAAATCACGCCTTTTTCCCAGAGGGGTAGGCAGAGATCACTTCATCTTCAGGTCATCTTGTGAGCCTTTTATAATAAAAAAAAAAACGAATATCAAAGGGATGGCCTATAGGGATAGGGTATGTGACTCACCAGTAGGCCGCAGACAGGAGGTGGCGGCGCAGTCCTCGTCATCATCAGCGGAAGATGCCGAGGAGCTGCTGCTGCGCGCCGGACGCGCCGCGCGGGTGGAGCCCGCCGCTGCAGCCGCCGCCGCCGCTGCTTGACCTCGCGTGGCGCCTGCTATGACACGATATATTTATTGACTCTGTAGGTAGGTGGGGAAATCGAAAGATTCCTCACAGTAAACTGTTTATTTTCTTATACACCGTGAAATTTAAGTGGTTGTTTTCCCGCAGTAAAATGATTCTATCTTAGTAGTACAAAAGATGTGTGCAGTTCTTTTTTGGTAAAATCAATAAATGTCGGTTTTACGAAAGGTTTAACCGTAACTCGAAAGCACGTTCGAACCGCTTTATGACTTAGGGTGTGGAGCTTCTTTAGCTTTAAGCATCGATTTCATGCGGCAAGCAGTACCTGAATACGTCACATCTTCAAAAATAACGATAGCTTCTCTCGTTTTCGAGTTGGAAAATTATTATTCTGAAAAATCGAAAAAAAAATTTTTTTTTTCGAGGAATAATTTGCATGATTCGATAGTATTACTAAAGGCAAATCGTTCTGTCACGGGAAAACAACCACTAAAATTTCACGGTGTATTTAGAAAAACGGAAAAAAATCAACTGCCTCGCCGCGGCCCGGGGAATCGAACACCCGTCCTTCTAGGAATCGCGCCCAGACGTGCATTACCACCACACCAGACCAGCAGCTATTCATTGAAGCCGTCGAAATTTTCCCGTATATGCCACAGGTGGCGCCATCTACTATCAGTGATACACACTGTTTGTATCAGTGATACACAATGTTTATTTTCAATGTTTGTCATAATAATAATGTAAGGTATATGACTGATCGGCCGATTGAGATCAGCCAAGTGCGCAGGACATTATCATAGTGCATGAGTATGCGCGCAAACACAAAGTCAAAAATTATTTTATTGATAGAGGCATTTACACGCACTTATAAATAGTACAGTTAGGCGTCCGATCGATTTCAGCCATGGCGGCCGATCTCAATTGAGATCAGCCAAGTGGTCAGGCAAGAAACTCGATAGTTACGCTTTAACCGGTTATCACATAACATTATCTAAAATTAAACATATCATACAAGTGGCAAACGTTACGCGGCCGAGCATACAAAAAGATTGGTAACTCCTTTTTGGGTTGCCGAGAACTGCTAAAGATTCACACTCTTATACGTTCAATTATAACCAGAAGAAAAGAAACCAGGCAAGTTAATAATAATAATAAATATAATAAATAAATATCTGGGACATTTCCACACACGGTCCTCTGACCCCAAACTAAGCAGAGCTTGTACTATGGGCGTCAGAGACTAATATACATACATATATATTTTTAAATACATACTTAAATATATAATCACACCCAGACACGGAACAAACACCGATGTTCATCACATAAATATTTGTCCCGAGTGGGAATCGAGCCCACGACTCTTGGAACCGCAAGCCAGGGTCACTAACCACTGTTCCACCGAGCCAGTCATGCCATGTTGTTTTGTTTTAATGAGCTCCCGATATTTCGGCACTGTTGCAAGCGCCATGATCACGGGTGAACTCAGTTCAGTTTTCTAATGTGTGTGTGTGTAACCATGACAGTTTAAAATTATATAATATAATGATATCGTTGTAGTTACCCATCCTCTGCGCGCGCGGGTGCTTCCCGGCGAGGCCGCGTTTGCGCCTCTCTTGGCGGGCCATGTAGTGCTTCCTCATCATCAGGCCTGAACCCGAAGATACGCCCTGTGGAGACACATATAAACCGTTGAGAGAACGTCCAAAATTATATATATATAACTTTGGTATATAACGGGCCAGATGCGAGTTAGTCTCGCAAAGAACGAAGGACGAAGGTCTCCATGCTAATATTGTAAAAAAAAAACATGACTATAAAAAAAAGTAGTATTCAAGACTCCCTTGAATATTAGTTTTATTTTTATAAAATGTGTTCCAATCAAGCAATAGTGAAAATTTTAAATGCCTAGCCATCACCGTTCTTGAGATACAGTCTGGTGACAGACAGACGGACGGACGGACGGACAGACAGACGGACAGCCAAAAAAATGTCTCTTAACATTTCTGTCTGTTTTAACTTTTTGGATTCATGAAGAACTTAAACGAGGATAAAATTGGGGTGATGTTTGTTTTAGATATAATAATAACAAAATGTTACCTGTTTCCTGTTGAGATAATTCGTCGTCGTGGCGGACCCACGTTTGAGCGTCGTTTTTGGTGCTGTGGCAGCTGAAACAATAAAATTTGTGTGAATTATTCCTAATAGAAACTAGTCATTCCGGAGTCAGGAAGTCAGCGGTCGCACGCCTAACGTGCTTCACGAAGTTTCTTTGCTCCTCAAAACATGGCCGTACCAAGCTAACCTTACACTTCGCCAATCTCATAACAAATAACATAACGTAACATAAAATCACGCCTTTTATCCAGAGGGGTATGCAGAGATCACTTCCTGACATGTGCTACGGTCCGGGCATACCACATCTCTTCTTCCACATCCATCAACCCTTTCAAGCACGCTCGTCGATTACGGGGTATTTTGATTTGACCTTTCTCTATGATTGACCTATTTGGTCATAGAAGGTCTCTTGTGGTTTTCCCCTGACGACATCTCGAATCTTAATCGAGGTATAGACTCACAGTGGTGCTGGTGCGGGTGCGGGTGCAGCAGCTTGCCCCGCTTGCCCTGCAGGTGCGGGCGCGGCGCCCTCTGCGCTCGCTTGCGGCGCCCCGCGTCGAGGTATAGACTCACAGTGGTGCTGGTGCGGGTGCGGGTGCAGCAGCTTGCCCCGCTTGCCCTGCAGGTGCGGGCGCGGCGCCCTCTGCGCTCGCTTGCGGCGCCCCGCGTCGAGGTATAGACTCACAGTGGTGCTGGTGCGGGTGCGGGTGCAGCAGCTTGCCCCGCTTGCCCTGCAGGTGCGGGCGCGGCGCCCTCTGCGCTCGCTTGCGGCGCCCCGCGTCGAGGTATAGACTCACAGTGGTGCTGGTGCGGGTGCGGGTGCAGCAGCTTGCCCCGCTTGCCCTGCAGGTGCGGGCGCGGCGCCCTCTGCGCTCGCTTGCGGCGCCCCGCGTCGAGGTATAGACTCACAGTGGTGCTGGTGCGGGTGCGGGTGCAGCAGCTTGCCCCGCTTGCCCTGCAGGTGCGGGCGCGGCGCCCTCTGCGCTCGCTTGCGGCGCCCCGCGTCGAGGTATAGACTCACAGTGGTGCTGGTGCGGGTGCGGGTGCAGCAGCTTGCCCCGCTTGCCCTGCAGGTGCGGGCGCGGCGCCCTCTGCGCTCGCTTGCGGCGCCCCGCGTCGAGGTATAGACTCACAGTGGTGCTGGTGCGGGTGCGGGTGCAGCAGCTTGCCCCGCTTGCCCTGCAGGTGCGGGCGCGGCGCCCTCTGCGCTCGCTTGCGGCGCCCCGCGTCGAGGTATAGACTCACAGTGGTGCTGGTGCGGGTGCGGGTGCAGCAGCTTGCCCCGCTTGCCCTGCAGGTGCGGGCGCGGCGCCCTCTGCGCTCGCTTGCGGCGCCCCGCGTCGAGGTATAGACTCACAGTGGTGCTGGTGCGGGTGCGGGTGCAGCAGCTTGCCCCGCTTGCCCTGCAGGTGCGGGCGCGGCGCCCTCTGCGCTCGCTTGCGGCGCCCCGCGTCGAGGTATAGACTCACAGTGGTGCTGGTGCGGGTGCGGGTGCAGCAGCTTGCCCCGCTTGCCCTGCAGGTGCGGGCGCGGCGCCCTCTGCGCTCGCTTGCGGCGCCCCGCGTCGAGGTATAGACTCACAGTGGTGCTGGTGCGGGTGCGGGTGCAGCAGCTTGCCCCGCTTGCCCTGCAGGTGCGGGCGCGGCGCCCTCTGCGCTCGCTTGCGGCGCCCCGCGTCGAGGTATAGACTCACAGTGGTGCTGGTGCGGGTGCGGGTGCAGCAGCTTGCCCCGCTTGCCCTGCAGGTGCGGGCGCGGCGCCCTCTGCGCTCGCTTGCGGCGCCCCGCGTCGAGGTATAGACTCACAGTGGTGCTGGTGCGGGTGCGGGTGCAGCAGCTTGCCCCGCTTGCCCTGCAGGTGCGGGCGCGGCGCCCTCTGCGCTCGCTTGCGGCGCCCCGCGTCGAGGTATAGACTCACAGTGGTGCTGGTGCGGGTGCGGGTGCAGCAGCTTGCCCCGCTTGCCCTGCAGGTGCGGGCGCGGCGCCCTCTGCGCTCGCTTGCGGCGCCCCGCGTCGAGGTATAGACTCACAGTGGTGCTGGTGCGGGTGCGGGTGCAGCAGCTTGCCCCGCTTGCCCTGCAGGTGCGGGCGCGGCGCCCTCTGCGCTCGCTTGCGGCGCCCCGCGTCGAGGTATAGACTCACAGTGGTGCTGGTGCGGGTGCGGGTGCAGCAGCTTGCCCCGCTTGCCCTGCAGGTGCGGGCGCGGCGCCCTCTGCGCTCGCTTGCGGCGCCCCGCGTCGAGGTATAGACTCACAGTGGTGCTGGTGCGGGTGCGGGTGCAGCAGCTTGCCCCGCTTGCCCTGCAGGTGCGGGCGCGGCGCCCTCTGCGCTCGCTTGCGGCGCCCCGCGTCGAGGTATAGACTCACAGTGGTGCTGGTGCGGGTGCGGGTGCAGCAGCTTGCCCCGCTTGCCCTGCAGGTGCGGGCGCGGCGCCCTCTGCGCTCGCTTGCGGCGCCCCGCGTCGAGGTATAGACTCACAGTGGTGCTGGTGCGGGTGCGGGTGCAGCAGCTTGCCCCGCTTGCCCTGCAGGTGCGGGCGCGGCGCCCTCTGCGCTCGCTTGCGGCGCCCCGCGTCGAGGTATAGACTCACAGTGGTGCTGGTGCGGGTGCGGGTGCAGCAGCTTGCCCCGCTTGCCCTGCAGGTGCGGGCGCGGCGCCCTCTGCGCTCGCTTGCGGCGCCCCGCGTCGAGGTATAGACTCACAGTGGTGCTGGTGCGGGTGCGGGTGCAGCAGCTTGCCCCGCTTGCCCTGCAGGTGCGGGCGCGGCGCCCTCTGCGCTCGCTTGCGGCGCCCCGCGTCGAGGTATAGACTCACAGTGGTGCTGGTGCGGGTGCGGGTGCAGCAGCTTGCCCCGCTTGCCCTGCAGGTGCGGGCGCGGCGCCCTCTGCGCTCGCTTGCGGCGCCCCGCGTCGAGGTATAGACTCACAGTGGTGCTGGTGCGGGTGCGGGTGCAGCAGCTTGCCCCGCTTGCCCTGCAGGTGCGGGCGCGGCGCCCTCTGCGCTCGCTTGCGGCGCCCCGCGTCGAGGTATAGACTCACAGTGGTGCTGGTGCGGGTGCGGGTGCAGCAGCTTGCCCCGCTTGCCCTGCAGGTGCGGGCGCGGCGCCCTCTGCGCTCGCTTGCGGCGCCCCGCGTCGAGGACTCGCGCCGCGCGTCGTCCCTCCGCTCCGCGAGCGCACCATACGCACGCCCATACTTGAGCTTGCTCTTCCAGGCGGACCTACAAGCGTAAACGATTTAGTTAGCCAACTTATATATAGTAAGACATAATAAAGGTTATCTTAACACAAGCAAATCTGTTGCTTAAAACGAAGCTCCTAACACAATTGAATAATAGAATTTTTGAATCAAAAACTTTGATTTAATTTGATTTAACCAGACATTAACTTCAAATATTCATGAGAATGTAAATTAAATTTCTTATATATCTAAGAAAACAGCATCTGACTACATAAACTGCAAAGAAGAAATAGTCATTCATATACATTACAAACAGTAATGAACCTCGAACTGAACCCTGAGGTAATCCCATCAGAATGGAGATCGTCACTCAAATAAAGAGTTTAACATCACAAGATACAATATCTTGTGATGTTAAACTCTAATCTAACTATTGTGGTCACTTTATTACAACATGAAAAATAACATAAACGCGGAAAATTCGCCAGTAAACGTTCGTAGTTGACACAATCAAAAGCATTTTACAAGTCACGGCAAACATTTTCTACCTAAATATTGTATCCTGAAAGTTTCTGAAACCAAAAATATCTTCAACGACCCTATTTTTCCCTACATCTGCAATAAAAAACAGACTCCACTGCCTCTTCTCCTCTATTCCTATGAGTGACTCACCTCCAGCAGATCCCCTTCCAGCATGAGATCCTCAAGCTTCTGTAGTAGGCCGGGCGGTACGCGCGCGCCCGGTGACCGTGGCGTTGCGCTATACGCATGCTCCACTGACGCTGATGACCTGCACAAAACAATCAATTAATCATCATCATCATCATCATCATCTATGAAGAAATTTTAGGGTTGTGTAATCGACTAACCCGCACTTGGCCAACGTAGTTGACTAATGCATGATCACCTTAGTTTAGGGTAGACCCCACTGCACGGGGACGTATGAGCTGATAATGTG
Organism: Maruca vitrata; assembly: GCA_039566165.1. Taxonomy (NCBI): domain Eukaryota; kingdom Metazoa; phylum Arthropoda; class Insecta; order Lepidoptera; family Crambidae; genus Maruca; species Maruca vitrata. The sequence continues at coordinate 717,081 of CM076936.1, read as the reverse complement.
TGTAATTCCTTATACATTTTAAACTTCCAATTTTTTACTTTATATTGAGTTGTGTATTGATTTGAGAATTTATGAGTCTTATAATTATGTAATCCGCCATTTTGACTTTAAGCATTGACATCAAATTTTGCATGCCCTGAAGGGTGAATGTGCCTTGCACGAACCTTTGTATTTTTAACACCTTTATATGTACCACATTCTGGCAAATAAAAATCTATCTATCTATTCTTACTAAGGCGATCAAGTCTTATAAATATCACGTAAAATATTGAATCATCGAAAGGCCAATCAGGTCAATAAGTGACCTAGTTTAGGATAGGATTGTGCCCCATATGGGCTGATGATGATTAAATCATTTTCAGTTTAAAGCTTACCTGGAATTTTGTGAAGCATCATGCGCTCTGCCGGTCGCTTTTTTCAACTCGGCATTCAACTTGTCTGACTTCTCTCTGTTCGCCTGTAACAAATACGAGGGTCAGATTATTACCGTTTACAAATTAAAGCCCTTGGACACACGTGGACCTTAAGACAACAAATTGAGGTTCATTAACATTAATATGTAAGAGGTTCCGTCTGAAAGTTGCACCGATTTTAGAAAAGGTGAAAAGTGCAAGGTTAGCTTGATACGGGCCATGTTATGAGGAGGGAAGAAAGCCATGTGACTAGAAAAGTTATAAGTACTTATGAATGTCAATAGACGTAATAGTAGAGAAAGGCTGAAGGAGACATGATTGGATTGCGTGAGAGATGATATGGAGGTGAAAGGAGTAGACGCAGAGATGACGAATCCGAATGGAAGAAGTATGTTGCACCGGTCCCACTTAGCGTGGGACAAGGGCAGAAGAACGATGATGATGTACATAGAATAGAATAGAATAGAATAGAATATAATTTATTGGTCACATATTACAAGAAAAAGTAAATTTAACATAAAATTTGTATAAATTAACAGAACATAATATATAAAACGAATATTTAGCATCAGTGACCAACAAGGTACGTGCCTCAGCATAGACTGCAGAAGCTCAACAAGAGCTCCTGCAGCACTGGTATTCCGGCCGTACCTATTGGTTGAGTGACGACAGATATAAAGACATACAATATGCCTTTTTCCCAGAGGGGTAGGCAGAGATCACTTCCTGCCATGTGCTACGGTCTTGGCACATCACTCTCGATAATGATGTGGTTCATGTTTTTGTTTTCCTCTCGTTGCGCTCCATTGCCATCGACCATAGACTAAACTCTATAAAGAGTCGTCGTCGCCGGCTGATGGCATTGGACAGAAAAAAAAATTATCCACTTTGTGTTTGCTTTTGTTGTTTGTCATAAAAAAAAAAGAACCTGTTTCGTGTATTATTATTTTTATTTTTTTCTCTTCGTATTGCATATATATATATTTTTTCTTTGTATTGTATTTGTTCCGATTTTTTTTCTCAAAGGTTCTGCCAGAATATCAGCGCCGTCGCGTCCTTGCGGCTGCTACGGCACATGCTGAGGCAGAACCTTTTGATCATAAATATATTTGTATGTGTATGTTTTGTATTAGTTTTGTATTTTTTTTTAATTTATGATCAATAAATGTTTTCTTTCTTTCATGTAAACCCCGCTAGGCCTCCCCTGTGTGTGTACCTGTGCTCTGTCGGGCTGGTGGGCGGGCGCGGGCAGCGCGGCGAGCGCCGGGCTCGCGAGCAGCGCGCGCGCCGCGTCCTGCCACGCCATCGCGCGCTCCGTCACGCACTGCAGCGCCTCGCCCTCCGCCAGCCGGACCGGCAGCTTCTGCAGCCACACCTGCGAAACAAAAACAAGATTCTAACAAAGAGATCAATGTACCATTGTTGCGGCAAGCGCCGGACCAGTGGAGTCTTAGCGGCGGTATTGTGCGGGCGGAGCGGGTCAGCCCGCCGGCCAGGGACACCCGTAGAAACGGGGGCCCTTCTGTCCAGCAGACTGGCCAACTCCGACCCGCACAGCTCAATACCAATGCGAGACTCCACGCCTTGTCTCGTTGTCGCCGCAGCAGTGGTGGTCTCCTTTTTCACGGCTTTCAGGGTGAGTGCGACAGGCTCAACATGGTCTACTGTGCCTGTCGACCTCATATGTGGATCTCACTACCGCTTACCATCAGGTGGAGAGAGGTCATCTTGTTAGCCTCTAATATAAAAAAAAAATGTACAAAGAAAGAAAGGGATCATCCTAGGTTTCCCCACAGAGCTGGGTATCTAAACAGAGGAGCTATATGAAAAATAGAGGAATGGAGAATTGGAGCGTGGCGACCAAATAAATATACATAGTGCAATTCAAAGAAACCGAGGGTAAGCTAGAACAAACACACAGATATGGATAGAATCATTGGAAAAGACGGTGAAATTGATCAGACAGTTCTCCCTGTTTAGAACTAAGGATAGGGAGTAAAAGGTAGCACGGGAGGGAAAGAGTCAAGGACAGATGAAGAAGAAGACATAAAGCGTATTTTTCGAAACGAAGCTGTCTTCTTCGAAGAAAGACATTGAACATGACAATATCGTAATGCCATGACCAACAGATGTAGGGGGGAGCCCAGGTCAGAGCCCAGGGGCAGAGGAACTTCTGCCCCGAATGCGTGTGAAAGAATACTAAACGAAGGAGAAGGAGATAAAAAGAGAGGAAGTGCTGCTTTTCAATAATATTTCCATGAACAAATAAAAAATAAAGAAACATAATTGACCACAGATACAAAACATAATCGACAAAAGCTAATAAAAAAACACTGAAAAGAACATGTTAAGCAACCATACTCTACATAAATCGACGACTACCCATGACCTCGATCGGACTTGGAAACAATGAGGGAAACACGAGGCGCCGAGTCAGCAGCTACGCGGCCTACGCGACCGACTCGCCGCACGTTGCATTTCGATTCACTTCATCGGGCAATTGTCATTCTTTTAGTTATGATTAATATTGTAATTTTTAATTCACTAAATAAGTTAGTAAAATTTTGGTTTTCTTTGTATCCTTGGCCGCAGCCTATCGTATTTAACATAAAAAAATAAAAACAAACACAATATACCTTGACAAGCATAAATCGGCGTTCGGTGGAAAAACGAACTAAATTTGATAGATCCTGTAGTGTATGTAGATGTTAGTAGGCTGTATGGCTATATGCTGTCGTCTCCTTAGCCTAGGCCAATAGATAAGAATGTAGTAAAAGGACGTTTTCCAGGTGTTCAATGTGTTCACTCACCAGCAGCGCCAGGATGCGGTCGAGCGGCGGGCGCTTGGTGCGCGTGCACTCGGGGCAGAGGAACTTCTGCTCGGGCGCGGGGAACGGCAGCTCCACGCGCGTGGGGGACTCCTCGCGCTCCTCCTTGCTGGCCGCTATGCATGATGCTGGGGAAAAAAAAAACATTTTTATAAATAACTAGCTTTGCCAGCGACTTTGTCCGCGTTTTCCCTCGTTTTTTTCACATTTTCCATTGGTCGCAGCGTGATGTTATAGTATAGCCTAAAGCCTTCCTCGATACATGGTCTATACAACAGAAAAAGAGTTTTTCAATTAGAACCACTAGTTACTGAGATTAGCGCGTTCAAACAAAGAAACAAACAAACAAACAAACTCTTCAGCTTTATAATATTAGTATAGAAGTATAGATATAGATAAAATAATAAATAAATATTTCACAACATCACATACATTGATCTGATCCCGTGGTAAGTAGCTTAAGCACTTGTGTTACGGGTATCAGAATCAACAGTGGATACACAAATATACTTAAATATATTTAATAATACACCCAGACACGGAACAAACACCGATGTTCGTCACACAAATATTTGTCCCGAGTGGGAATCGAACCCATGACTCTTGGAACCGTAGGTAGTAAACCTGGATCACTAACCACTGTCCCACCGAGCCAGTCATATAATCATTTATATCATTATAATCTTCACTACCATTTTAATTATCATCGTTGAACCTAAATCATGTACCCCGTTGACCACTTCTCATAGTCCTTGTCTATGTATGTGTAATATATTTTTGTTTTTATTGAGTTTTTGTGACTCGTGGATATTTATGAATCATGGTCACTTTTCGTGCCTTTCTTTCTTTCTTTTCATTCAAATTCAAACCAAGATCATCATTGAAACCATCACCTTTATTAATACTAACATCATTAAAATGATTTCCATCATTAAAACACAATCATCTTTAAAATCAACGCGATTATTGAAATCAAAAACATCAGTAAAAACATGACAATCCAAATTCATTTCAATTCATACATCATCATCGGTACTCATCCATCATCAAAGACCTGAGTCTTTCTTTTAATGTGGATGGACAATCATGATAAATTTTGTCTTAATGATCTTATTGTACTGAGTTGATACAATAAGATCATTAAGACAAAATTTATCATGATTGTCCATCCACATCATCACACTTTAAGACCTCAATACAAACTCTACTATCGTTTGTTTGTTTAACGCTCTAATCTCAGGATCAACTGATTCAAATTGAAAAAATATATTTGTGTTGGCTAGACCATGTATCGAGGAAGTGTTTTAGACTTTATAACATCACGCTGCGACCAATATGAAAAGAAACAATGAAAAATGTATAATTTTAAACTATCATGGTTACACACATTAGAAAACTAAACTAATTAAAACAAAACAACCTGGTAAATATCCCGGACAGTTTTAGTTTTCTAAAGGAAAATGTGTCAAAAAACGAGGGAAACGCGGCCGAAGTCGCTAGCACAGCTAGTAACCAATAAAATCAACATCCATCATCCATCATCATCATCAATGACCTAAGAGCACCATCACTCACCATGGAACCAGTCTTTACACAGCTCACACTGCGTCATCACGCCGTACTGCCTCTTTTGGCACAAGCAGAAGGTCACGTTGGCCGATGGTGGCGCCCTCACTTCCTTGCGCATGTTACGAGCTCTGGGGAAGAAGATGAAAGGTTTAGAATAGTGGTAGATACGATGAAAATGCCGAGTGTCGACAGTCTATGAAGGTTCGTGATATTCCTCGCTAGGCCAATGTAGTCCAAATGTGGGTTTTACTAAAAACAAACATCCTCTATCGATGTTATTTCAATTAGTTCCTTCTGTCTAAATACGTTCCCGCCTTCCAGGAGTATAAGAAGATCATGTTAATTACCTGAGCTCCTTAATAGCAGCCAACTCACGATGCTCGGCTTGTTTAAACGCGGCGACTATCTCAGTAGGGGTGGAGTCTTCGCTGAAGTTCCTCAGGAAGAGCCCCGCCTCCAAGGAGGAGGGGGGGCGGGTCTAAATAGGTTTCCGCCTTCCGGGAGTAGGCTAGATCCATAAGAATGTCATATTAATTACCTGAGCTCCTTAATAGCAGCCAACTCACTTGGCTTGCTTGAATGTGGCGATCATCTCAATAGGCGCGGTGTCTTTACTAGGGTTCCTATATCAGCCCCGCCTCCAAGGAGGGGGGCGGGTCTTATGCATAAGGGGGGGGAGGTTCCCGCCTTTCATGAGTATGCTGGTTAATTAAGAATGTCATTTAAATTACCTGAGCTCCTTAATAGCAGCCAGCTCACGATGCTCGGCTTGTTTAAACGCGGCGACTATCTCAGTAGGGGTGGAGTCTTCGCTGAAGTTCCTCAGGAACAGCCCCGCCTCCAGGGAGGAGGGGGGCGGGTCTTGAGCTGCGGGAGCCCGGGGGCGGCGCCTCGGCGAGGCGCCCGACTCCGTCCGGGGGGACAGGGCTTCGAGGAGGGAGTACGCCCAGTTCTGTAACAATGTGTTTAGTTTAGTCAAATTCAAAGTTTGAAATTCGAAGGTTCAGTCAGGGGATACCAGTCACAACTATCTGTCCGGTGGTTGGTGAATGGTATTCGGGTAAGCGACCCCGGCTCCTCGAGCTACTATCGACTCAGTCCAAATCATCCGAGGCGATAGTATCCTTCCTCCCCTTTTCCTTCCCCCGTCATATATCCTTGCTACTCGTGGGAACGCAATGACCTAGTTAAAACAATGCACAAGGCAGAATGGCGGCGACGTGGTCCACAACCCGTCACGTCACGTTTCCCACCGAGGTGAAAAGTGGATAGCTGAAAGTGATCTCTGCCTACCCCTCTGGGAAAAAGGCGTGATTTTATGTATGTATGTATGTATGTATGTATGTATGTATGTATGTATGTATGTATGTATGTATGTATGTATGTATGTATGTATGTATGTAAATTCGAAGGTTTCTCAAACAAAACTAGAATGCTTGACCGTAGGCGGCTGAGCAGCGCGGCCGCTAGCTGGTCCTTCTTACAGCGCGAGCGAGATCTAGCATTTGCTACTCTTGCTATATGTGCATCCCCTAAAACTCCCCTTCACTCTGTCCAGATCCTCACCTTCTTGAGGAACATATATCCAGTGTCTGATACTAGTGACTCGAATGTCTGACATTAGTATCTCGAGTGTCTGACGCCAATATTCAATTAGTCTGAATCTAGTGTCTAGAGTGTTTGACACTAGTTTCGGTCGATTATCTGACACTAGATCTAAGGTGACATTAGTGTCTCGAGTATCATTTGCTTCTGTTGCTATATCAATACATAGTATAAAACAAAGTCGCTTTCGCTGTATGTCCGTATGTATGCTTAGATCTTTAAAACTACGCAACGGATTTTGATGCGGTTTTTTTTAATAGATAAAAGAGTGATTCTTAAGGAAGGTTTGTATGTAAAATTTACCCGAAGCGAAGCGAGGGCGGGTCACTAGTAATATATATATTTGCCTCCCCTAAACCTCCCCTACATTGTATCCAGGCCCTCACCTTCTTGAGGAACATAGCAGCGCCGCGCTTCCACTCCTTGGCGGAGAGCAGCGCCGCCGCGAGCTGGTCCTTCTTACAGCGCGAGCGAGATCTAGCATTTGCTACTCTTGCTATATGTATATATATTGGCCACAGCATCTGTTGAAGATGATAGTTGCAGCGCTAGTGGTTTGGCATAGAAGGCAAGGGCACTGTGCAGCGCCGCTTGTGGCTGTAGAGGCCTATCGCGGCTCGGCATTTCCTGCCACAGTTCTCGCATTCAAAACGTGAGTCCGTAGGAGGGGATGAAACACGGCGAAGCTTTTTCAGCTTAATATTATCTACCCAGTCTTCGTCGTGCTTAGATATTCCTATTTTGATATGGTGGCGCCATTCAGGTGTCATCTCCGCAAGGTTTTCCCAGGTACCCGTCGGGATTCCAAAACTTAACATGTCACGTTTGCAGGAGTCTTTAAACCGCAGTGACGGGCGTCCAACATGCCTCTTGGCATCCGCTACCTGACCCAACATTATTCGCCGAGGAAGTCTCTCTGGAGGCATCCGATGCTATATGTGCATCCCCTAAAACTCCCCTTCACTCTGTCCAGACCCTCACCTTCTTATATCTTCATATATCGAGTGTCATTGTCGATACTATTATGTCGAATGTCTGACATTAGTATCTCGAAAATCTGCCGCCAATGTTTAATTTGTCTCACTCTCGTGTCCAAAGTGTGGGGATTTACCACACTTTTGGAATGCTGATGATGAGAGGGTTTCGGGAATGATAAATCAAACCGCTCTGGTTGAGTGCTGCTAATACACTGATTTAATGATCAAACTTATGATATTGTATAAAAAACTGATGCGTTGACAAAATCAACTCGCGGCGATGCCGACACATAAAGGCGCCGCTACACATACATGATTGATGCGCTTAAAGCGATACTACGCTATAATATTTTACATAAAATAAAAATAATGTACGATGGCTCGTACATCTTGGCCATCAAAAAGAGAAAACAAAAAACATACAAAAAAAGTTACATGATTAAAATAGTGTAAAATAAAATAAATCGAAAAAATTGTCTTGTCCATTAATTTGATATTTTATTTTAACGCTCACACTTGATCTATTACTACGGTTTCACTGGGCACAATAAACCGAACTAGTCGGGCCACCTTAGGAGAGGTACCCTGATTGACACTTAGCACGCTGCGAGTGCGTGTTACATTTGCCAATTCACTATCACTGACACTTGCGGGGGCGGAGAGCCTCCGCCGCCGGCTCTCCCGGCTGCTGCTGCTGGGCGCGGACCTCACGGGTCCGCCGTGCTGCACGCCTACTCCTTATCTTTGTGTACACAAAGATGCTGACGACGACCAGGATGATGAAGATCATGACGTAAGAAATGTTGTAGTGATGCACGTCATGTTTGGTAAACTGACCTGACTGTGATTTCTTCAGTGTTTCAAGTTCATCCTTGATCTGATCATAATGATGATCATTGCTTTCAAATGTCGGATAGTCGTGCTGGATACTCTGCATAGATGTGTTCAAGAGTTTGTTCAATGCTGATATTGTTGGGACTTGTTGTGAGCGTATAACGAAAAATATTCACCCTTTAAGGTGCAAACTTGGCCAATAGTTATTATTAAGTTTCCGATGACTGAAACGACGACAGGTCAAACACCGCCTTAGCTGTTTTTTAACCGTGCGCATGCCGCTAAGTACCCAATAATGATCTCTGATATAAGACAGGGTCAGTCTAGGACCTCCGTGTAGAGTGGCAGCGTGCGCTTGATTAATAATTAACTCTGTGAGTCGGCCATGATTTGATAATATGATGGGATTTTTCCCCGAAACATTTGAGTTTGATAATCGCCCACCGAATCGCAGTAAGCCATCCTTATCCAAAAACGGATTTAACGTCGATAATCTGCTATTAGTTCGTACTGTGCCTTTAGATTTTAAGTTATTTACGTCGTCTTTAAAATCAGTTGCTTGAACTTTTTTAATGATAAAGTAAAGTGCATTCTTTACTTCTGTTGACGACAGTGCATTTGTCGACTCAGCATTCTGCTGACGCCGAGCGCGCGCAATGAAACGCGATACCCAAGCGATTGTCTTCGCCGCTCGAGTGATTGAGTTGTTATTGTGTAACAATTCTGATATGATAGATGATTCATTTTGATGTAAGGCCGTGCACACACTAGCCTTTCTTGCTTCTAAGTTGGACTGTTGATATTTGACATTACGCATATGGCCTAATTGCTCGTGTTCGGCCATAAAGTTGCGATATGGTTTAGCTAAGTTTTCATTTTGAATTAATTTTTGTTCTAGCTGCCGAAATTGTGCTACCGATTTTGATTTTGACAACCCTAGCTTCTCTTCAAAGTCGGGTTTCATAGGGATGGCAACTTCGTATTTTCCACACTCCAATCTCCTTGTGGTTTTCACGTAAAGTTCCTCGCAATATTGATCTTCCCTACTAAGAGAAGTATCAGATGTTGAGACGTCCTCCATCTCCCAGTACTTAGAGATGTCACTTAAATTATTAATGATCACGTGACAATTGAATGCTTTCTTCACGTTTCCCGACAAGATCCACCCTAGCTTGGTTTGTTGAGCTATGGGGGTCTCTTGTGCTCCTTTGATAAGACCGCTCATGATAATGTTAGAGTAGACATTAGCGTCCAAGAGTAGGTCAACGGGGCGTGAGATGTTATAGTCTGGATCTGCCAGATTGATGTTCTGAATGTGTGGCCATGCTTGCTGATTAAATGAAGTATTTGGCAGATTATTTATGACTTTCGAAACTACCAATGCTTGCGTAGAAAAGTCGTAATCTTTGTAGATTGATTGACATTCTATGGTTACAATGCCTTTGCTCTGCTTACAGCCATTGCCAATACCTGATATAGATGCTGAGTATTGATGACGTTTAAGACCTAGCATCTGCGCGGCACTCTCTGATATCAGGGAAATTTGGGAACCCTGATCTAAAAGCGCGCGCAACGTGATATAATATCCCTCTGTTGTTTTAATGTTAAGCAACAGCGTAGTAAGCAAAATTTCTTCGTCATTGCTTGCGACATAATTCACGTTGTGTGGCTTATGATCGGTGTGTGATTTCGCTGAATTATAAAACACAGGCGGCGTTGACTGAAGAGGCGGCATGCTTAAGTTGGTTGAATTAGACACCGGTACATATGCGTCATGTAGCAATGTATTGTGTTCGCCGTTACAGTCTTTGCACCGCTTCGACGAAAAACATTTATTGTTAAAATGATTGTACAGACAGTTTTTACACAATCGTAATCTCGATATTGTTTTTAGCTTTAAGTCCGACGTCATGCCTAAAAACTTTTTGCATCTGTACAAGTTATGATCCTGGAAGCATAAAGGACATTTTACATGCGTAGTAGCGATTGCTTGATAGGGTGTCCTTTGTTGATATTTGCCTGAATAATTATAAGGCTGAGGTTTGATAAATGTTGGCCTTGCTGGGTTATAGGTAGGCCTTGCTTGATGAGAAGTTGATGATTCACGCTTATGAATTGGCTCCAGGGCTATGAATTTATTTTCTAAGAACAGCATAAATTCGTCTAAAGCTGGTAGATCGCGCGGATTCTTGCGTGACTCTTTATAATCACAATACGTTTCCTGATCTAATTTTTTTGATAAAATATGAACAAGCATCGGGTCCCAGGTGTTCGTATCAACACCCAGGTTTCGGATAGCATGTAGCGTTTCCATGCTGGTGTCGTAAAGCCTTTTGAATTCAAATGATGATTGTTTTTGAATATTCGGTTGATTAAGAAAAGTCTCTATTTGCTTAGTAAAGAGGACCTTAGGGTTATTATAACGTTGTGATAAAATATCCCAGGCTGTATCGTAATTCTCGGCTGATATATTCAAATGCTGTATAAGGCGCTCAGCATCTCCCTTGATTTTTCCTTTTAGATGTTGCATTTTTTGGGCCTTGCTGAGTGCATTATTATTATGTATTGTCTCAGTGAAAAGGTCGAAAAAGGTAGGCCAGGAAGTGTATTTGCCAGTAAATACCGGAATCTCTATTTGAGGCGTCACCTGATGAACGTGAGCTGATGAAACAATTTTTTGATTGATCGCTCTTTTTATGCGCTTGAAGGAAGATTCGTAAGTGATAAACTCATCTTCGTAATTTAGGTCTCCACCTTGCAAAATATTATCTATTTTCAGATGTAAACGATCTATGGCATTCCAACGATTTTGTACGTTTCGTAACTCGTCTTCTAACTCCCATCTCTCTGTCAAGTCTTCAACGTGTATGCTACTGATAAGTCGCCGTAATGCTCTGAAGTTCGTTCTTTGCTCTATCAGAAACTCGTCTATCTGCCCGCTGGGAATAATGCCCTTATCAGATTTTTCTTTCTGATCATGTTCACCTTGCTTTGATGTACTTGCACCTGCTTTCATATCTTCTTTCGGCTGCTCTAACTCTTCTAAGTATGGTTTAATCATGGCCAAAGTGACTTGATAAATGCTAAATGCTGATTGAAAAATATCTTTTGCATAGTAAGGTTCCGTACTCGCGACGGTTTTATATTCGTCTAGTGCGGAATGATTACGCTCAAATTCAGACCAAAGGTTGTGAAGTCTGCTTATACGCTCTTGAAGATACTCTAGTGTTTTTCGACTATCCGAATCCTTTTTAAAGTTGGTTTGTATCTGCTTAAGATTTTCGTAAAGCTGTGCTTGCCGTGCAATAAGTTCCTTCATGATAAATATGATGTGTTGTTATAAAATAAGGAACAGTCTTACTTGCTCTCTGATGATAGTTGTAGGTAGACACAGTCAGGATCAGTTACCCTTCGCTGCGACGCTGCGAGCTTGCCCGCCCACAGAGTGATGAAGATGATGATGATGACACGTAGCGTGTGATTGTAACGATGATATACAGCGTGGCGGTATAAGCCACTATCGCACAAATAGTCACTTTGTCACTACGAACTGAGTTGATACACCTCAGTTGTAATAAAAGTCAAAATGTTCGATGATTGATATACCTATGATAGCAAAACTTCGCGCCGCGAATAATTTCGCAAAATATGATACGCGAGGTCCTGCAATGAACCAAACCCGCACGCTAGGTTCAATGCTCGAAGGACCAAAAAAAAATGTGGGGATTAACCACACTTTTGGAATGCTGATGATGAGAGGGTTTCGGGAATGATAAATCAAACCGCTCTGGTTGAGTGCTGCTAATACACTGATTTAATGATCAAACTTATGATATTGTATAAAAAACTGATGCGTTGACAAAATCAACTCGCGGCGATGCCGACACATAAAGGCGCCGCTACACATACATGATTGATGCGCTTAAAGCGATACTACGCTATAATATTTTACATAAAATAAAAATAATGTACGATGGCTCGTACACAAAGTGTCTAGACACTAGTTTCGGTCAAAATAATGTCAAGTGGGCCTAATAATGGGGATGGTGACGCATTTTTTATTTTGATATAGCTGGGTGGGCAACATTACACAACATTAAAAAAAATGCTAAAAGAATTATTGTCATAACATTAATACTCGCCGAGATATTACTGTTTCAATAGCACATTATTTAGGCAAGCTCAAAACGCTCCATACAAAAAGAGACTCAGAAGTGACGTCACGCTTGAGTTATTTGTATGCAACGCGTCAGAAATTTGTTCGGCAACTATAACAAATATTGCATTTATGAAAATGGTCTCAAAGCAAAAGTTGTTATTAATTATGTAATTTGAAATATGGTATTGTTTATTTTAATCACTTTTGATATTTTATAATGGACTCACCCACCCAACTTCAAATGTCTATTATTGCCTCATTTTGTCAGAAATTTTAATTTCAATTTGACTTATGTTATTAATCTGCCTATATCTTACTATTAATTGTGAAATCACATGTAAAATTTGACTTAGGAAACTACCCAATTGTAACCTCACCTTCTTGAGGAACATATCAGCAGCGCCGCGCTTCCACTCCTTGGCGGAGAGCAGCGCCGCCGCGAGCTGGTCCTTCTCGAACAGCGCCAGAGGGATCTGCTGCCCGCGGCGCACTAGCGCTTCGACGCTGTGCATGTACGGGTACAGGTCTTTTGACTGCATCTCTTCCACCTGTTGGGGAAAAAAAGGAAAAAAAAATCATTATTATAATTCTGCTGTTCTACAAAAAGGCGTCCGACCGATTTCAGCCATGGCGGCCGATCTCAATTGAGATCAGCCAATTGCGCAGGTCATATTATAGTGCACAAGTGTGCGCGCAAACACAAGTGCACTCTCTATTCCCTTACTCTCATAATTCGGTGAGACGGCAATCCGACATGACCGATGAGAGATCGGGCGCAGGACCACCGGCTTAACGTGCTTTTTGAGGCACGGGCGTTCAACAGCCAATTTCCTAACTCCGGGCTGAGTAATTTCATTATAGAAAAACTCACACAAATTTCGCCCGACTCCGGATCCGAACCGGGGACCTTTCGGTCTTAACGCAGCACTTGCTACCAATAGACCGACGAGGCAGTTAAGTTAAGGTAGAGGCTGTTCTATAAAGTAATAATGTACAGAGAAATAAAAGTTAAATTTCTCCGCGTAAGGTTAGGTTATACCGACGATGAATTATAATGTTCCTTTGCTTGGAGATGGGCTACAAAAGTCAATTTTGATGACTCGGTGGTGTCAATCAGTGTCCGATGGTCTCAATCATCGTTTGGTCATGTCAATGAGTCTCTGATGGTGTCAAACAAAAGTTTGGTCGTGTCAATCAGTTTCTGGTACTGTACAAACAGTATCTAATTGTGTCACCGAGTGTCCGGTGGAGTCAATCAGTATCTGATCATGTTGATCAGTGTCTGGTAGTGTCAATCAATATCTAATTGTGTGAATGAGTGTCCGGTGGCGTCAATCAGTGTCTGATAGTGTCAACCGGTGTCTTGTCGTGTTTTATCAATTTTTGGCAGTGTCCATCAGTGTCTGATCACGCCACCAGCCGTTACTTATCAATTTCTAGCAGTGTCTATCAGTAGATACCAGTCACAACTATCTGTCCGGTGGTTAGTGAACGGTATACGGGTAAGCGACCCCGGCTCCTCGAGCTACTATCGACTCAGTCCAAATCATCCGAGGCGATAGTATCCTTCCTCCCTTTTCCTTCCCGCGTCATATATCCTCGCTACTCGTGGGAACGCAATGACCTTGTTAAAACAATGCACAAGGCAGAATGGCGGCGACGTGGTCCACAACCCGTCACGTCACGTTTCCCGCAGAGGTGAAAAGTGGATCGCTGGAAGTGATCTCTGCCTACCCCTCTGGGAAAAAGGCGTGATTGTATGTATGTATGTGTATCAGTATCTGGTCGTGTCAACGAGTGTCACAGACAGAGAGTGGTGTAAAAAGCGTCGATGGCCACTCGGCCATGGACGCTTTTAACCACATGGCAAGCAACGACCTTAACCACTCGGTTAAGGTCGTTGCTTGCCATGCGAGAGGTCGCCAGTTCAAACCCCGCCAGGTACCAATGTGTTTTTCAAATTTGAAATTCATATGTACCATCATTCGACACTTTAACGGTGAAGGAAAACATCGTGAGGAAACCAGCACACCTGAGAAATTTTTAACGGTGTGTGTAGCCATGTCAGAGGCCTATGGGCGGCTTAAAAACTCTGACACCGGGTTGTTCATCAACCATACGATAAGAAGAAGAACGAGTGTCCTGTATTCTATCTACATCTGGCAGTGTCTACCAGCCCCCTCACCTTGGCCAGCCAGTCCCTTGCGTGCTGCGCGGCCTGCTGCAGCGCGTGGTGCGAGGGCAGCGCCGCCTCCACCTCGTCGGCCTCCGCCAGCAGCGCGTCCAGCTCGCCCAGCGTGCTGTACTGCGGGGCGGAGTCCCGGGCGCCGTCCAGCGGCGAGCGCGGCTTGCTCGTGTCGATTAGGACTACGCGCGCGCGCGACTCAACTCAACGAGTGTCTAATCGTGTCAACGAGTGTCTATACGTGTCAACGAGTGTCTAATAGTGTCAACGAGTGTCTATACGTGTCAACGAGTGTCTATACGTGTCAACGAGTGTTTCATCGTGTCAACGAGTGTCTAATCGTGTCAACGAGTGTCTAATCTTGTCGTGTCGTGTTTAATCAATTTCTAGCAGTGTCTATCAGTATCTGGTCGTGTCAACGAGTGTCCTGTATTCTATCTACATCTGGCAGTGTCTACCAGCCCCCTCACCTTGGCCAGCCAGTCCCTTGCGTGCTGCGCGGCCTGCTGCAGCGCGTGGTGCGAGGGCAGCGCGGCCTCCACCTCGTCGGCCTCCGCCAGCAGCGCGTCCAGCTCGCCCAGCGTGCTGTACTGGGGGGCGGAGTCCCGGGCGCCGTCCTTGGGCGAGCGCGGCTTGCTCGTGTCGATTAGGACTACGCGCGCGCGCGACTCCCAATCGTCGACTTGGGCTGGAAGATACATTATAGATGTAAGTACATTACATTTTGACTGGCTCGGTGGAACAGTGGTTAGTGACCCAGGTTCCAAGAGTCGTGGGTTCGATTCCCACTAGGGACAAATATTTGTGTGATGAACATCGGTGTTTGTTCCGTGTCTGGGTGTATTACTAAATATATTTAAGTATATTTGTGTATCCACTGTTGATTCTGATATCTGTAACACAAGTGCTTAAGCTACTTACCACGGAATCAGATCAATGTATGTGATGTTGTGCAATAAAAAAAAATTAAAAAAAAGTATATGTTGTAAGTCTGCTTGAAAAATCACGCCACCACTTTCCCGTGGTCCTTCCTTGGGTGTGTGATGGTGTGTTTTTTAAGCACTTGGTGGTTTGGTACCTACCTCCCGGCGTACTAACCGCATCATAGGAGATGCACCAATTAGTTTGACATTGCTCAAGAAGCGAAAATGCTCTTTTCACGCGTGCTTTGCTGATATGTATCAAACCAGCGTGATGGATACCAGACCGGTATCAAACTCCGGACCTACGAGCTTGGTGAGTGCAGCTTCCTCTCACTCCAGTAGTAGATACAAGATGAGTAAGACCATTGACAATACCGGACCTTGTAATGGGTACTACCACACTGGTATACCAGAGCCGCTCTAAGTTGGCCGATTTGCTACATGTCAGACTGACTGCAACGTGAGGGACAACGGTAAAATTGCCGAAGTATATAAGTAACAGTTATTTCCACTTTATAACCAAGCAAGGTCTAATCATAAAAATTTTTTATTAAAAACATTAATTCACATCCAAAAGATACCCACTACGTCACTATGAAAACGTGTCAAACGGCGTTACCTTGTAAAAGCGTAATACAGAGTGGAAATTTTACGTTTTCTTTTTATAATTCAATTATTTTAGGTAATAAAAGACAAATAATTAGATGCATTTATCATTTTGAAATAACGTCTTATTTTTAAAAGTTGTTCTTAATGATTCGCTAAATATGTTCCTCTTAACAAGGATAAATGCAAAATATGAGCGGCTCCGGTATAGTAGGTACCAGACCGGCTGCTCGGGAGTGAGGGAGACGCACTGCTAGTAGAAGGTGCCGGTGGGGCACCGAACCCCGTACCCTTGAGCCTGGCGAGCGCAGCCCGCTCGGCCTCCACGCGGCGATGCGGCGCGACCTCCCCGGCCTGCCGCTGCAGCCGCTCCAACGCCTCAGGAGTGAGGGTGGAGCACTCCTCTCTATGTGCTCTGGCTGAAGCCAGGAAACGCGCCTGGGCTTGACGGGCTTGAAGGGCTGCGAGGGCCGGGAGGACGATGCAGAGGCGGGAGCCGAGTTCCACCACCTGGGGGAAATAGTAAAATATAGAATCTCCAATAAACTTTAACAAACATTTAAAATCATTTCTTAGTAACAAAGGTTACTTACTATGATGTTCAAGAATTTTTTAATGAAAAATTTACTTGACTCATCTAATCTTAAGTAATATAACATAGTCCTAAGTATCTATAAGATTGCCATGCCCTTGCAGGGTGTCACATGTATACCTTTTAATCTTAAGATCTTATTATGTAATGTGATAAAGTGCAATAAATTTGATTTGATTTGATTTGATTTACTGTTTAGTGAGTAAGTTTGTTGAAGAATATGGGACATGTGTCTTTTGGTTTTAAAAATGATCAATTATTTACATAGTTACAGTTCATTAAACTTCTAGGATGCGAGCGTGTAACGTGACTCTTTCGCACTGATCGTACGAAATAGTAAAGTCAAGTGAAACTTCTAATCAATTTTATCTTCATCAATTGTTGTTTATGAAACAAAACAAAAAAATACGAGTGCAATATTTTTAAATAATGTAACTATAGACTAAATAGTTTTTTATACCAAAGCCGCTCTAAGTTGGCCGATTTGACACTTTTTGTTTTATATTTTGCATTTATCCTTATTAAGAGGAACATATTTAGCGAATCATAAAGAACAACTTTTAAAAATAAGACGTTATTTCAAAATGTCAAATGCACCTAATTATCTAATTATTTGTCTTTTATTACTTAAAATAATTGAATTATAAAACGAAAACGTACAATTTCCACTCTGTATTACGCTTTTACAAGGTTACGCCGTTTGACACGTTTTCATAGTGACGTAATGGGTAATACTCACTAGGTATTTTTTAGAAATAGAATGAAGGATTTAATAATTATTGTTTTTAATAATAATTTTAAATAAGAAACTTCAATTCAATCTTCTGGATGTGAATAAATGTTTTTAATAAAAAAATTTTATAATAGGGTATTTGACTATTTTTTTATTTTGATATAGTTGGATGAACCACTCGAACACAAAGACACTGTTGAAAGTATCACTTTGATATCTGGATAACTCAACGAGATATTAGAATTTTAATTGCACATTAATTGGTCGAGCTCAAAAATGCTCCATACAAACGTCGACTGGCGTGTGACGTCACACGCTAGTTTGTTGTATGCAGCGCCTAAGAAGTTTGTTCGGTAGGTTCATCAAAAGTTGCGTTTATTGATATGTTTTCATAATGAAAGATGTGACTAATTCTGTTATTAATAAGATGAAAAAGAAATTTTAAATGATTTTCGCAATTTTGGAATGGACTTGCCCACCCAACTTTAAATTGTTTTTTGTAGTCTCATTTCGCTAAAAATTTTAGTTTCGTTTTCATTAATAATATTGATTTACATAAATCTTACTGATTTTCATAAAAATGGCAAGCATAACAACCACAGTCGAATACCCTATTAGACCTTGCTTGGTTATAAAGTGGAAATAACTGTTACTTATATACTTCGGCAATTTTACCGTCGTCCCTCACTAGTGCAGTCAGTCTGACATGTGTCAAATCGGCCAACTTAGAGCGGCTCTGGTATAGTCATCATGTAGTCATAATATCACTCACAACATAATGTTGTAAATGATATTGGTAATGGCTAGCTGATAAAAAAGGGTAGTCAAAATTACATTTGAAACTGTTTGTGTCATAATCCAATCAAAAAACAAACCATGGAAATAGTTTTGTGGGACTACGGTTATAATAATAATTTAAACATTGTTTGTTTTTAATAAATTCTTAATCTAAACTAATATTATAAAGCTGAAGAGTTAGTTTGTTTATTTCAACGCGCAAATCTCAGAAACTATTGGCCCAAATTGAAAAAATATTTTAATGTTGGATAGACCATTTATCTACAAAGGCCTTAGGCTATATAACATCGCGCTGCGTCCAATAGGACCAAAGATACAATGGAAAATGTGTGAAAAACGGGGAAACGCGAACGAAGTCGCTGGCACAGCTAGTAAATAAATAATAATAATAAACAAGGTCGGACTGTTTTAACAATGTATTCACTCCGTGTTTTCATGTGTTACTTGGGTGTAATTTATTTGCTAAGCATTATATTCAAGATGACGAATATCATCTGTTTTTTTGACGTTAAGAGAACTCACTTTAGACAAACCTGAAACCACACATCTGATGTCTACAGGCTAGAATCATTTGCCATATTTTTGAGACATACTTAGTATGCTGAAGAATATAATTACCTCGTCAATCTCTCTAACGTTGGCAGCGTCCACATTCTCCAAATCTTCATTCAGGATCTCCGTGGCGCGGCTTTCAAACTCCGCCGTCTGTCGTAACACTTCTTTCACCGCCGATCCTAAAAGAAACAATAACAATAAGTTATTGTTTTTATATTTCTAGGAGGACAATAATTACTAACAATTAACATTATATGAAAATATGGCGCGGCGTGACACGTCATTCTGTCACACGTGGCAGGTCGGCGTGCCACGTTCGGAAATGTAGTTTGTGTTCCTTGTTTCGTTTTTACTGTCAGCTGTTACAATCACATTCCATCTGGTTCAAATTTTTATTTTTTAATTTTATTTCTTTTTTTTTTGTTGTTTGTGTTACTTGATATAGTTGAGTTATATATTTTTTTGTTTTGTCTCATTATTATAAAACGTCGCTCAAATAGGCCCCAGTCAGAATACCAGCGCCCCAGCGGCTTCCCGTCGTTGTGGCATATGCTGAGACTGGGACCTAGTTGACCACTATTCTATGTTGTGTTTTATGGTGTTTCTTTTTTCTTTTTTTGTTGTTGTTAATTTTTTTTTTTGGGTTTTGTTTATCTGTGGTCAATAAATGCGTTTTATATTATTGTTTGTACTGACTAAGATAAAGTAGGATGGATCCATGTCTCACATAAGAGCTGAGCTTGAGACTGTTTTTTTATTGAATGTTATTTAGGTATTCCAGTTTCCGATATTTTGACACTGTTGCCATGACCACGATGGGTTCGACTTTCATGGCGCTTGCATTAGAGCCGAAATTAGTGAAACATGGTAAATATCACGAACAAATTCAGTTTTCTAATGTGTATTGTGTACCTATTTTTTATCAATTACTACATTATATACTTGGACTCGTAGTGGCGGGTGCAGACCGCATCTCGTTCAAATGCAGCTGTTGTGTCGTTCGCTGCAAGTTCGGTGATGATGACTAAACTACTCCAATCTTAGACTTTCGCGTTCCATTACACTAAATATTTGTCTTTATGGGTCTACACGCGTTATTAGGAGTAGAAAATTACATAACTACTTACTGCCCGACGTTTCGACTGGGTTACACCAATCGTGGTCGCGAGCGAACTGGCGCCGCCCGTCTTCGTCTGCCATAGCGGTTGTGAATATCTTGATCCACCCCCGAACCAGCACTAATGTCATTTGTACAGCTACCCACATTTGTATGACACACAACACTCACTGAATCCGGGTTTATAGTAACGTAACTTTCCGCGGTATGCACTTACTAATCACTGGCGCCAGTTCGCTCGCGACCACGATTGGTGTAACCCAGTCGAAACGTCGGGCAGTAAGGAGCTATGTAATTTGCTACTCCTAATAACGCGTGTAGACCCATAAAGATACAAATATTTAGTGTAAACAACTCCAAGCCATAATCGTATGTCAATTAGGCAAAAAAAAAAAAGCTCGCTGCGTCGTGTATCACATGTGACTCACCCTCGGGCAGCACGCAAGCCAGCTGGTCGATCTCGGCGGCGAACAGAGTGAGCTCGTGTATCGTCAGCCGGTACTTGGGGTCGTGGTGGCGGGTCCGGGTTCGCATCTTGTTCAGGTCGAGCTGTTGGATCACGCTCGCGCACTTCTCGGCGTCTTCTATAGCCGTCTCTAGCGCGCGGACGAGGTCTGTTTTGTGCATCTGGAAGAAATATGATGATTTTTAGACATGTTCTACAATTATTGAATTACCAACTAAAATACAATTATAATCCCGTATTAGAGATACGATGTTTATGGTGTCACAACTAGGGCATCGAGCCCGGGTTTACCCGGTCCTAAAAACCCGGGTTTTTTCGCGTTTTAAGAGTCACAAAAAACCCGGGTTTGAAAAACCAAAACCCGGGTTTTTTAAATTCTTCAAAAACACGAACTATTCTGTAAATGTTGGTGTTGCCATCACCATCAGGTGGTCCGTCTGTTCGTCGACCATCCATCATCATCATTATCAGCCCATTTTCGTCCACTGCTGGACATAGGCCTCCCCAAATGCACGCCACTTCTCTTTTTCGGCTACTCGCATCCAGCTCCTACCAGCCGTCCTGCGCATATCATCACTCCACCTGGCCTGAGAGCGTCCTACACTTCGTTTGCTGAGACGCGGTCTCCACTCTAGAACCCATTTACCCCAGCAGTTGTCGATTGTATGGCTGATGGCAGCGCACTGCCACCTCAGTTTGCTGATGCCATGAGCTATGTCGACTTTGGTTCTCTGCTGGATCGCCTAACTTCCCGATTTGATTTGATCCCGCAGAGAAACACCGAGCATAGCTCTTTCCATAACCCGCTGAGCGACTTTGAACTTGTGGACTAGCCGTACCTTCAGTGTCCACGTTTCGGCTCCATACATGACGGGTAGGACGAACTGACCGTCTTTAGGTTTTGTGGGATTGACGATGAGAAGACTGCGTAGTTTCCCAAATGCCCAGCTCAATTCATCTATTCAACTCGTCCTCAAAGATGTTTCGACCCAATTGCAGAGTCTGCCTAAGGTACACATATTTTTGAACACCTTCGAGGACGGTGCCGTAAACGTGACCTTGGTTTTGTCCAAGTTCATCCGTAGGTGATACGTGCAGAAGGTTCCGTCCTGTCGCTGACTTTGATTCTGCTGCATATCAATGACATGTTGTCATTAGGCAATATCCAGTGGCGTAACTACAGGGTGGCAAGTCGGCAAATGCCACGGGCCCCCACCCGGTAGGGGGCCCCAGCCGAAAGGGGACCTCGGTCATAGCAGAATCTCAACTACCAACACACATACACATTAAGGTAAAAAGAACGTGGTGTGCACGGGGCCCCATCCGAAGAATTTTGCCAGGTACTTCAACGGGTATAGTTACGCCAGTGGCAATATCCATTGCTATGCAGATGACAGCAGTGTCCACCCACGTTATTTCGGAAGACCTGGGGTAAAGAAGACCGAAACCAAGGAAAAGAGGAACCTTCTTCTCGCCGACCTTGACGGCGTCTTGAAGCGCATTTCCGAAGGAGGTGCATGCAATCTTGTCTATTTCAATGTCAAGAAGACACAGGTGTGTATTTTTGTGGTAAAGTGTCTCCTTTCCTTTCCCATTCTACTCTTCAGAGCCCTTACAGGACAATACAGGATAGCCTTAGCATCCTGGGCATCGATGTTCGTTGCGACCTGAACCAGCGGGATTAAAATGAGAGCGTCATTAGAATAGCCTCCCGCAAACTGGGGATCCTGAACAGAGTGCAGCGATTTTTCACACCGGTGCAACTCTGCCTTTTGTATAAGGCACAAGTTCGCCCATGTGTGGAATATTTCTCTCACCTCTGGTATGGCTCCGCAAAATACTTGCTCGATGTTCTCAATAGGTTGCAGCTATCCGTGTTGTCGGTGATCTGGAGGTATCCGAAACCCTGGAGCCTCTACAATCACTTGGAGACATTGCCGTTCTAAGTGTTCTCTACCGTCTCTATAATGGGTAATAATTTGAAGAGCTATTTCAGCTAGTCCTTTCTCTCCTTTCCACTCCCGAACGACACGTGCTGGACAGTGATGCCACCCACATACGATGCAGGCGCTGCGCTTCCTCACTTTTCCTGATGGTAAGTGATAGTGAGATCCACATATGAGGTCGACAGGCACAATAGACCAAAATAAGCTCTCAAGGGCGCTTTTTTGCACCTCGCACCTCACACCAGGCGCATTAAAGGCTACGACACTGTTACAGACACTTCGAGATCACCGACAATACGGATAACACGTCACTGCAACCTATCGAGGGCATCAAGCAAGTATTTTACTCTTGAAAATAGCTTGCAGACGTGGTTTAACACGGAAATGGGTAGATAGTTCTTCAAAAGGGTTTTGTCACCCTTCCTACTCCACGCTTCCAGAGTTCTCCCTTCGAACAGGACAGCGTTAAAAAGCCTTTGAAACTCCCTCACTACGGGTTTACCTCCAGCTTTTAGCATGTTTCGTAATAGAATGAAAAAAAATTAACCAATAACAAGAAGCTCGAAAAAAGCTCGAAAACCCGGGTTACCCGGGTTTCAGTTACACTGGAACCCGAAAACCCGGGTTTTGAAAATTGAACGGGTTTTCGATGCCCTAGTCACAACCCAATTACCAGACAAAATGTAAGAAGAAATAATTAAAGGGTCTGTTATGAAATCCACCATGATCCAGTTCTGGTACATACTAAGGGCCAATTCTAGGACAGTTCTGGAACAATCCTAGTAAGGGCTGCTTTCTTAGACTGGGCGTCATGGAATCCACTGAAGTCCAGTAAAAGGTCGTATCCAGGATCAATTTAAGGACCTGCTACGAGCCAGTCCAGGGCCCTACTAAGGATCAGTCCTAAAACGTTCTAAAAGTCACTCCTGGGACCTACCAATACCCAATCTGGAATCGAACAAGAGTCATTTTCAGTCAGTTGTCAGTTACTATACCCTTTTTGAGCTAAGATAATCCCTGTGACATTTCATTGTGTTCCGAATTACGCATTATACCATTTACAAACGAAAATAATTTTATTGCATACCTTTTTATTTTATTGCGTAAAAATATGAATATAAAACATTTTAAACTTATAAAACAAAATCTGTATCGTTAACTTAAATTTAATTAATTAGAAAATAAAAACGTAATTTTAAAAAATACCTTTTCTAATTAATTAAATTTAAGTTAACGATAGAGATTTTGTTTTAAGAGTTTAAAATGTTTTATATTCATATTTTTACGCAATAAAATAAAAAAGGTAAGCAATAAAATTATTTTCGGAATTCGGAACACAATGAAGTGTCACAGGGATCATCTTAGCTGAAAAAGGGTATAAAGTATATACTGGTCACTAAGGCTTCAGTCAGACACCCACCTTGAGGTCGACGGCTTTCCTAAGATGAGCACGTAGTCCGTCCAGGTCGCAAGTCTTGGGCGTGTCCGGATCGAGAGCGTTCTGCACCGCCTCCGCCCACTCGCGGAACAACTCCGATTTGCGCTTCAACTTGTCCAACATCGCTGGGAGCTCGTCTAGAGTGTAGCGGTATCTGGGGGAGATACGAATGAGCATTAAAAGTGGGAAGAAAAATGGAAAATATCGATGCGGTCGTAACATTCAAGAGAAAGTATGTTCTCGGCGGATGAAGGCCTATGTCAACAATAAGTGTTAGAGTATCATACATACCTCTTACTTTAATTAGCTGCATATATTGTGATCTACTAATCGCATAGGTACTGCCTTAAAAGCTTACAGAGTTAGACGACTTTTTTTAAATTATAATAGATATGGTAACACGCACGTCGTCATGTGTGTTACCATTAGAAAACTCAGTATTAAAACAGAATAACATAGTATTTATCCCGGACATACTGAGTTTTCTAATGTCTGTAAAAATACAGACAAGCTTAAGGTATGTCACCATATTTATGGAGACGGTATTATGGTCCTCACGACCGCTCACCATCAGATGGAATGAGATCATTTTAAGAGTCTTTTTATATCAAAACCAGCGACTTCGTTCGAGTTTCTCCCCGTTTTTTACACATTTTCCATTGTTTCTTCGCTCCTATCTTTTTTTCCTAACTACTACTAACGATGATGGCTTGGAGTAGCCTCGTCATCATCACCGGACTTGCGGGGGAGCGGATGGCTCTCACCCCTATATCGTTCCTATTGGTCGCAGCGTCATGTTATATGACCTTCCTGACGGTCTATCCAACTTCCTTATAACTTCCTTGTTACCCCAGCTTGGAGGGTGAGGTGGCACTGGCGCTCGTCGTGCAGCTAGACTCCTCGTTACCTGAGCTTGTGCTGCGGGCCCTTGCACGCGCACAGCATGGTGTAGTGGCGCAGGCAGGCCACGTGCACAGTGCACGCGCACGTCACGCACGACAGGAAGCACGTCGTCTTGCACAGGTGGCACTGGCGCTCGTCGTCCGGGAGCAGCTCGAACGCCTCGCGCTCCGCTTCCGTTACGCCCTAGAAGTGAAATGGACAGTGTTAAGATAAAGAATTTATTTGGCACATGACAGCATACAAATGAGGTCATTATGCCAAAGCCGCTCTAAGTTGACTGATTTGACACATGTCAGACTGACTGCACTAGTGAGGGACAACGGTAAAATTGCCGAAGCATACAAGTAACAGTTATTTCGACTTTATAACCAAGCAAAGTCTAATTGTAACAATTTTTTTATAAAAACATTTATTCACATCGAGAACATTGAATTGAAGTTTCTTATCTAAAAATATATTTATTTTTAAAATACAATACTTATTAAATCCTTCATCCTATTTAAGAAAAATACCTGGTGAGTATTACCCATTACATTTACGTCACTATGAAAAAGTGTCAAACGGCGTAGCCTTGTAAAAGTGTAATACAGAGTGGAAATTTTACGTTTTCTTTTTATAATTCAATTATTTTAAGACAAATAATTATACAATTAGGTGCATTTGACATTTTGAAATAACGTCTTATTTTTAAAAGTTATTTTTTATGATTCGCTAAATATGTTCCTTTTAACAAGGATAAATGCAAAATATAAAATAAAAAGTGTCAAATCAGTCATCTAAGAGCGGCTCCGGTATAGTGTCTTCACTAGAATCCGAGAAATGTACAAGAATACATGTGGGGATTAGTATTGAGACCCATTAACTGATAAGGATCACCAGTTAGACTAACTAGTAGGGATTCACAAGTTTAGGATCTCTAAAGGGGGTCACTTGTCTCTTATCTCCATCCGAGTGAGGGGTCAATAGTATGGGTCACTATTAGGGAGTCACATGTAAGTCACTATTTAGAAGTAGTGGTAACTGGAGTTGGGGCGGGGTCCACTATTATGACTTGTTAGTGGGAGGCTCCTATTTGTGGGCACTAGTGGGCTGTCCCCAGTTGGCGTGGGGGTGGCTCACCCAGTCCAGCAGGCCCTTGCGCAGCTTCCGCTCGTCGTGCAGCATGGTGCGCATGTCCCGGTAGGCGGCGAGCGCCACGCTGACGCTCAGCGAGTCGGCCTCTAGCGCCATCTTGCACACAAGCTCGTCGTGCGAGAACACGCAGTACCGCCGGAGGGTGGAGTAGTGGGCGATGCATTCGCGGCCCATCTTCAACTGTTAGGAGAAAAGATCATGTTAGTTTATAAATATTGATGTCACACTCTCATGCCAGAGATTAAGGGTGAGAGCCATCCTGTGGTTGTTAAATAAAGCACGGTTGAACGATTCTACTTCTTATTTATTAATTAAAGATAAATTACAATCTGAGCAATGTGTCTTAGCGCGGTGTAGGAGTCAGAGAGAGAGACAATTCAAGATGGTAGGGATGGGGCGTGCGGCTAGTGATGCGACGACTCGGTGATAGTACCGGTGTTTGCGTTTACTTCAACACCCTCCCTTGAACGCAAACCCATTGCAGTGGTGAAGACATGGTGCTTGGAGCGCGGAAGTCCTTTTGTCATCACGTCGGCTATCATCTTTGCTGTACACATATACTCCATGCATATTTGTCCCGCTGCAATTTTTTCTTTCACAAAATGGTATCTGACGTCTATATGCTTGCTGCGAGGTTGATAGGCATCAGAACCTGAAATGCTAATAGCGCTTTGATTATCACAGTACATAGTTAGTGGCATCCCTGAGATATTTTGACAGATGTCGTTTTCAAGTTGCTGTAGCCAAAGTGCTTCTTGAACAGCAGAGGCCAAAGACATGTATTCAGCCTCGGTGCTGGAAAGAGCAACTGTTGTTTGCTTCTTTGAATTCCAACTGACACATGCTCCCTGAAAAATAAACAAATATCCAGTGCAGGATCTTCGGTCTATAGGGTCACTGGCCCAATCAGCGTCACAGTATCCAACCATGTTGTCATAGTTTCTTTTGAAAGACAATTTTAGATTAATGGTTCCCTTAAGGTAACGAAATATGCGCTTCACAGCAATCCAGTGTTGCATAGTAGGGCTGTTGTTAAATCTGCTTGCCGAGTTCACAGAATATGTAATATCTGGCCGTGTACCTTGGGATAAATATAGAAGGCAACCAACAGCCTCTTGGTAGGGTACATTTTGTAGTATTTCATTTTCATTTTCAGCCTTCTTCAATTGTGTTCCAGCTTCAAATGGTGTTGGTACAGATTTACAATTGAACATGTTGAATCTATGTAAAATTTTCTCAATATAATGTGACTGATCCAGGGATATTTCTTCTAAATTACTACTTTGTGTAATTTTTAATCCAATACATTGCTGAGCTTTACCAAGGTCCTTCATTTGAAATTTTTCTTGTAATTTTTGTTTGATTGTTATGGAATTTTCATTGTTGAAGAAACAGAGTATGTCGTCTACATACACTGCAATATATAATATATCATTTTCATCATTATGTCTATAGTATATACATGGATCTAATGTTGACCTCTTCAAACCGATCTCCAATAAGGCAGCATTCAGTTTCTTGTTCCATTGGCGACTGGCTTGTTTTAAGCCATATAAAGCTTTGTTAAGGCGACAAACTTTATTTTCCACTTCATAACAAGGAGGCAATGACATATAAATTTCCTCTTCTACTTCTCCCTGTAAGAAAGCTGTGATGGCATCCATTTGATGGATTTGTAGTTTGAATTTAGCAGCTAAACCAAACAAATATCTTAATGATGTCAAGCGGACCACAGGAGCATAAACTTCATGATAGTCTATTCCTTGTGTTTGTTTAAATCCCTTAATAACAAGACGAGCTTTGTATCTAACTATTTCGCCAACTTCATTTCTCTTCGTTTTGAAAACCCATTTACATGGAATTATTTTCTTGTCAGTGGGCAGGTCTACTAATGTCCAGGTATTGTTGTCGACTAATGATTGATATTCAGTTTTCATTGCCATTTTCCATTGACTGGAGTTATCTCCATTTAATGCTTCAATGTGACTCTGTGGTTCATTGTCTAGCAGGCTCATAGTAGACTCAGAGTTCAGACATAAAAATGAATTTGGGTCAGAATCAGTTTGTTCATCTTGAGTGTCTATATTTTCTTGTAAGTTTTGACGACGGGGTCTTAAGTTGACATGGCATACACTTTCTGGTGAACTGAAACTACTAGAAGGTATGTAGCTCTCATCATCAGGGTCTTCATATGTACTAGAATCATTGTCAGTGTAGCTTGGTTCATTATTTGTGACAGGCTCTTCTTCTAAGTGTATACTATTGGATTCTTGACAACTATCCTTATATATTTCTACTTCTTGAAATGTATTATTTTTATTTAAATTTTCTGAATTATTCTGAGCTTGACAAATATTCTGGGTGATTCTTTCTTCTAGAAATACAGCATCTCTACTCATTACAACTTGTTTACTTTTAATGTCAATGAAGCGATAACCTTTAGTGCAGTCGCTGTAACCAATAAATGTCAACTCACGCGATTTGGGATCTAATTTCTGACGCTTTTCTCTTGGAATGTGTACCATAGCTGGACATCCAAATATTTTCAGGTGGCTTAGGTCAGGTTGACATCCAGTCCATCGTTCTTCAGGCGTGACATTGGGCAGTGAGCGAGTAGGTGCCCGATTGACAATGTAGGCAGCAGTGGCTATTGCTTCAGCCCAATACTCCTTCTTGCTCCTCCGATAGACTGATGTTCCATTGGTCCACACACATCACTGTGGATTAATTCTAATAATTTTGATGCTCGGGAACCTTCATGCTTGAAAGGTTGTCTAGATTGCTTCGCTTGCAGACATGGAGTACATGTTATTTCCTTATTTGCTGAAGACATTTTTACACCCAGTGTACAAGCTGAAACTTTATTTAAATCACTGAAGTTGAGGTGAGCGAGCCGCTGATGCCATACATATTTATCTTCCGTGACTGCCATTGCTGTTCCACTATTGCATGTTAACAGTTTATATGTATTATTTACTAGTTGTGCATTGGCCACTATATTACCTTCTTTGGTTATGACTGTACATCCATTTTCATTGAATTCAACTCGGTTTCCATTGGAAATAATTTTACTTACTGATAGTAGATTTGTGCATAAGTCTGGTACATATAAAACCTCCTTTATTTGAATACAGTCCAGCATCCCAGTGTCTTCATTTATCACCTGAATATTAACTGTACCACAGCTCTGAACACGGAGCACTTTGTTGTTAGCAATCCTTATGTTATCCACAGGCGGTGCTTTTTCATTCTCAAGCCAGAAGCTATGCATTGTCATATGAGCGGATGCCCCTGAATCCACATACCAGTTGGTGCTGTCATTTAACAATGAAGCTGAGAAAGCGGCAACAAAGCTATTTTTAGTTTCTTCATTCTCTTTACTTTTATTTTTGAACCAGCAATGTTTACTGACATGCCCATGCTTATTACAATTGAAACATCTGGGTCCTTTAGGTTTTTGTGAGTGACTTGTACTATTTCTATTAGAATGAGAGTTATTTTTACTGTATTTTACAAAATAAGCGGTAGTAGTATCTGATTTAACCTCTTGCAACAATTTAGTTTTAATCAGATCGGCACTAATCTTTATTCCTGAACTCTCAATGCCCATTATCATTGGTTTGTATTCCTCGGGTAACCCAGCCAACATTAGTGTGCCGAGCCACTCATCATCAACTGTAAAACCTATTGCTCTCAATTTGTGTGCTGCTGACATTATTTTATTGATAAAATCTTCTACATTTACACTTGAACTCAGATTTGTATTAATTAAGTCTCTCAAAAGCCCTACTTTACGGAGCAGGCCAGAATCTTCAAAAGCTTTACATAACTTGTCCCATACCATTTTAGCAGTTGTAGCGTCTTGAACATGCACGTATAGCTGTGGATCTATAGACAGTATAATCTTGGACTTGGTTTTAATGTCTTTTTTGGTGTCTACGAAGTCCGCGGAGGTTATACATTCCCATAGTTCCTCATGCTGTAGATAAGCTTCCATGGCAAATTTCCACGTCGCAAAGTTATCTCTTCCAGTTAATTTTTGAATAGAAAGCGTGTTTAAAGCCATGATATATTAGTATAAGCTGAAAAAAGCTGAAAGAGAAATTTGCACCACGCGGCTTTCGCGGCTTTGAGGTTACTTTCACTATAACTTTACTGAAAACTGTTATTTTACTAAAATATCAGAATATGGGACGGCCCATAACCTGTGGTTGTTAAATAAAGCACGGTTGAACGATTCTACTTCTTATTTATTAATTAAAGATAAATTACAATCTGAGCAATGTGTCTTAGCGCGGTGTAGGAGTCAGAGAGAGAGACAATTCAAGATGGTAGGGATGGGGCGTGCGGCTAGTGATGCGACGACTCGGTGATAGTACCGGTGTTTGCGTTTACTTCAACACATCCGAATAAGCCCAAAAAGCCATCATAGTATGACGGTTAGGAAAAAAATCTTGCCTGAGAATAAAATTCTGCTCATTATACAAGCCATGTGTGTTTGAGAAACACACAAGACGCACAACAGCCTTCATTTCACAAAATGGCCTAAGGATGTGATAGTAAAAATTGCATGATCTATGAATTTACAACAAAACTGATGGAGAAAGTTTGACATCTATGTGTTTTTGTGTCTGTGACACCATAACTATTAAACAGATTTGGATACCACTAAATATTAGTCTTTATGGGTCTACACGCGATATTAGGATTAGCAAATACAAAGCTACTTACTGCCCGACGTTTCGACTGGGTACACCAATCATAGTCGCGAGGGAACTGGCGCCGCCCGTCGCGGCGAATATTTAGTATAATGGAATGCGAAAGTCTAAAATATTACAATTTGGTTATCATTTTAGCAAATATTATTTCATGTTTACACTTACCCAGTCGGCAGGCGTGAAGTTGACCGCCTCAGCGAAGTTGTAGCCCTGGTTGAACCCGGCGTGATACGCGCGCGGGAACGTGATCACGAACTCTCCCGCATGCTGGTCCGTTCTATGAGAGAATACAATCATTTTTATTTTTATTTATTAATTTTTTAAGCCACAACAACAATGTAAACACAATCATTCTTAAATTACGCTTGCATTATAAATATTCTAGTGCTTGCATCTATTACAGATATGCACAACATGGTTACAGTTAATATTTTAGTTAGGTTTATCATCATATTAATTTATTTTTGAGTTTGTGTTTTTGTGTCGTGGGTTCAATTCCCACTGTCACTGCGTGGCACGCCATTGCGTGTCAGTATATCTGCTCAAGGTACCTGTAGACGGGCACGCCGGCCTTCATCAGCACGTTGGGGTTCATGATGGTGACGAGCTGGTGCAGCAGGTCGGGCTGCAGCTGGAACAGCTCCGGCGCTTCCGCCTTCATCGCCGCTTCGAACTGCTCCGCTTTGGAGCTGGGCACGCCGTACCTGGTAGACGGGAATACATATTGTAATGAGGGTGTTCGCGTATAAGATATCTACTAGATAGCAAGACGTAGATATGAGGTCTAACTGCTTCGTGATTGGTGAATATTGACATGTCTGTCAATGTCACATCAAAAATAACCAATCAAGCTGCAGTTGGACCTCACGCCTACGTATTGCCATCTAGTGAAGTTCTTATACGCGAAAACACTCATTGAATGTGCACTTAGCTCTTGTTCTATGTCATGTATCTGTATTTTTTACTGTAAGGTTTGTTGGTTGTCCTTAATAAATAAATAAACAACATCATCATAGCCATATATCGGCTTTTTTACATCGGGAATTACTAAAAACTTTATTTTATTTTTATATGAGAACTACTTTTAGGATGACATCATTCCACCTGATGATATATGGTCGCCTGACATATGAGGTCGACAGGCACAATAAACCTTTAGGAAGGATCGCAATATTCAAAGCACGATTGAAAATACGCACACATATCTGTGTTTAACGAAACCGAAACTATTGTGTAAAACGAAATTTTGAACCCGAACCAATATAATAGATTTTTAAGCTATTGCATAGCTTTTATCGCGGGCTTTGAGCGCGGCGACCGAACCAAGAAATTCCGTAACGAACAAAACCTCACAATCGTCTAACGTCGTTTCAGTTCGGTAGACTTCGGCACGGTGTTTGTGTGCGTGCGGTTAGACGTATTGTACGACTCTACGAAACTCGCACGAATCGAGACGAGCTGCTCCGAAATCGGACGATGCTATGCAATAGCTATACCGCGGCAGTCCCCGAGTGCCACACGTCTTTTTTATAATAGTTTCAATTCTTAACCTAAAT
Source organism: Maruca vitrata (assembly GCA_039566165.1). Classification (NCBI taxonomy): domain Eukaryota; kingdom Metazoa; phylum Arthropoda; class Insecta; order Lepidoptera; family Crambidae; genus Maruca; species Maruca vitrata. The sequence goes on along the minus strand of CM076936.1, from coordinate 685,026 downwards.
AATATACTCTATCAATAATAGGACTAATACTGACCAGGTCTTGGGTTCTCCCCAATGCAAGTAGTTGATAGAGTAGCTCCAGTGGTCCTCATTGTGCCAGCAGAAAGTCGCGAAGCACATGCCCACGTACAGCCATGGAATCTACAAGAAAATATAATTAATTAAATAAATAAAAAAACATTTATTGCTTCATAAATTGTACATACTGTCTTATACTAAAATGAAAGTGAGCAAAAGGAAACATCTCAGCATGGCTTATCTAGTAAACCAGATAATGCTGTAATAACCGAATATCTAATTGTATCAAGTTTATTCAGAACTGAATACAGACAGATGGCATGACGATTTAGCATAGCTATCAAGGAGCTGGCAAGTCTTAACCTTGGGGAGACAGCGGTGGATAGGTTTGGTGGAAAAAGTTATAAGTAATCCACATTTAAATACAATTAATTTTACATGGAGAGAAATACGAAACAAAGGCTTTAAGTGAGAGAACGGAGGAGAGCTCTTTTTATTTTTTTAATAATAAGTTTTCATAGTATGGTATGTCCAAGGTATGTCTTAGTTCAAGATCTAGATAAAGAAATAATTTTAGAGAACAGGACAAACATTAAATTAGAATTTGGCTTTTATATTTATTTATTACTAGCTGATCCGACAGACTTCGTCCTGTCAAAAAAATGTGAAAAAGAAAAGGGTGGTTTTTAGGGTTTTCCCGGCAATTATTCGATTTTTTCTTCGCCGTAAGAACCATCCTTGGAATTCAATGAACATTTGAAATAAAACTAATTTTACGCGCTCGTGGTCACGGTTAAGACTCAACCGTGACCACGAGCGCTGTAAAGAGCTCGAAACGTCGGATCTCTAAATAATGTTTAGAATATCAATACACGCGAGTTTAATCCGTAAAATTAGTTTTATTTCAAATGTGTAGTGCTCGCGCAAATAAAAATAGTCAATGAACATTTTAAAAAAGAATTGGCCAAATTGGTCTAGGCGTTGTTGAGTTATGCGCTTACCAACACATTTTGCGATTCATTTTTATATAGATTGGGAATTATAATTTAAAGTAGAGGAAAGTAAAACAGAATAATCAAACAAGGGATGATGAATAGACTAGATGAACAAGTTAATAAGACTACTACCAACCTTCATCCCAGATATGTCAGCGTTAATGTGTCCCAACACAGAGCCTTCCAACACGGGCAGGTTGTTGAGGTTCCAGCTCGACTCTGCGTACTGCTGTTCACCAGGGTATAGATGAGCGCTTGATTTGGTCGGGAAACCTGTGCGAAATCATATTTAGTTAGCTATCCATCCATACATCGCTATTAATTACTGAAAAGTAACAACAAACACCTTCATACGGTTTGGTTCTCATTTGACTTGAAAAGCATTTATAAATGTAATGGATGACATAATATAAGTCAAATGGATAACAGAAAGATGGTATGTTTGGACCACGAGAAATACTTGATGGTTAAAATTACATTGTTGGTGTGCATTACTTACACAAATTTTACTTAATTTGTGAGTAAAAGTGTGACTTTTAAAAAAATTAGGACATAAACATAAAAGATTCTGAACTTTCAATGGGTGAACCAATGTCTACTCACAATCATATATAAAGCATCAAATATTCACATACATCCATTTTAAGCAGTAGAACTACAAGTAACGTAATACTTTGACAGCTTACCGGATCCATGGTCCATAGAGTGCAAATCCGCTCCATATTCTACAGTGACATCCTCGTCTATGGAAGACACTACGCGCCAAAATTCTTTCTCCACCGTCGATGTGGGCACCATCTGGAAGAAGTTAATTGTGTGAAAAGATGTTACTAGGTTTACCTTCTAGGTTATACCTTCGCTCAAATCATCAAGTAAAATATAAATAAATGAATACATACTCATATTGGTCTTACATTAAAATAAGACATGTAACTAAATTTGCAATATAAGCTTTAACTTACTCTAGGGGCTTTAAACAATATCCGTTACACAGATGTGGTAAATTTATGTCAAAATTTCTACCTACAATAATAAAGGAATGGTTTTTATGGGAATACACATGATATTAAGAGTACTTTGCTTTCATTTTTCCTAAGTGCTATCATAGCTTGGAGTAGCCTCGTTATCATCACCGGACCTGCGGGGGAGCGGTTGGCTCTCTCCCTAAACCTATTAGGAGTAGCAAATACATATGTAGCTACTTACTGCCATTTCGCGACCATGATTGGTTTACACCAATCGAAACGTCGAGCAGTAAGTAGCTATGTATTAGCATATTATACATAAGCGCATATCACTTACATGTACGGGCATGTTGAAGTAATCCGACTTGAACTGATCGGCCATCTCTCCGAACTGCTGTAGAGTATATTCACGGGACGCCTGCTCGAATCCGAACGCTTCGGTTGGCTTCGATACCTGCGAGATAAATGAGTATTACTATGACTGTATTGGATACACATGTACATACTATTCTGAGAGACATGTATAAGGAAGTGGTTAATGATAATGAATAACTTTAAATTTATGTTTATTGCTAGTGTGTCATCAATTCTGTAGATTACATTTCTGCAATGAAATGTCTACGACCGTTAGTGTGAATCCCTAACAAATGATGGCGCTAACAGGTAATTTGCGGGAGAAATTCGATGTTTTCAATAGCTGTAAGTTGGTGTAATGGTTTGCACTTCGGGGCGCGATTCGCGGAAGGACGGGTATTCCAATCTCCAGTTAACATTGGAGCAATTGTTTTGGAATGGGATGTGTCGAGTATTGAATCAGCAATTAGGTGATCTGACTTAGAACCAAAGTATCCAATAGCTCATCGGATGAGCAAGCTGAAATATAATTGGGCTGACCCTAACAGCCGTAGATCTCAAAACAACTGGGGCAAACTTGTTTAGGAGTGGAAACTGCGTCGCGGCAAATATAGTGCAGGACGCCCTCAGGCCAGGTGGAGTGACGATCTGCGCAGAAGTGGCGTGCATTTGGGGGGGCCTACGTCCAACAGTGGACTAAGTTACAGGCTAACGATGATGAACGTGTGGCAGTAGATCGCATACCTCCTCGGCGAGGCAGACGGGGCAGCGCCAGTCGCCCTTGGGCACGTCGGCGAGCGGCGGCACGAGGCAGAACGTGTGGTAGGAGTCGTCGCAGTATATAGTATATAGTAATGAACGTGTGGCAGTAGATCGCATACCTCCTCGGCGAGGCAGACGGGGCAGCGCCAGTCGCCCTTGGGCACGTCGGCGAGCGGCGGCACGAGGCAGAACGTGTGGTAGGAGTCGTCGCAGTATATAGTATATAGTAATGAACGTGTGGCAGTAGATCGCATACCTCCTCGGCGAGGCAGACGGGGCAGCGCCAGTCGCCCTTGGGCACGTCGGCGAGCGGCGGCACGAGGCAGAACGTGTGGTAGGAGTCGTCGCAGTATATAGTATATAGTAATGAACGTGTGGCAGTAGATCGCATACCTCCTCGGCGAGGCAGACGGGGCAGCGCCAGTCGCCCTTGGGCACGTCGGCGAGCGGCGGCACGAGGCAGAACGTGTGGTAGGAGTCGTCGCAGCCGTATATAGTATATAGTAATGAACGTGTGGCAGTAGATCGCATACCTCCTCGGCGAGGCAGACGGGGCAGCGCCAGTCGCCCTTGGGCACGTCGGCGAGCGGCGGCACGAGGCAGAACGTGTGGTAGGAGTCGTCGCAGTATATAGTATATAGTAATGAACGTGTGGCAGTAGATCGCATACCTCCTCGGCGAGGCAGACGGGGCAGCGCCAGTCGCCCTTGGGCACGTCGGCGAGCGGCGGCACGAGGCAGAACGTGTGGTAGGAGTCGTCGCAGTATATAGTATATAGTAATGAACGTGTGGCAGTAGATCGCATACCTCCTCGGCGAGGCAGACGGGGCAGCGCCAGTCGCCCTTGGGCACGTCGGCGAGCGGCGGCACGAGGCAGAACGTGTGGTAGGAGTCGTCGCAGTATATAGTATATAGTAATGAACGTGTGGCAGTAGATCGCATACCTCCTCGGCGAGGCAGACGGGGCAGCGCCAGTCGCCCTTGGGCACGTCGGCGAGCGGCGGCACGAGGCAGAACGTGTGGTAGGAGTCGTCGCAGTATATAGTATATAGTAATGAACGTGTGGCAGTAGATCGCATACCTCCTCGGCGAGGCAGACGGGGCAGCGCCAGTCGCCCTTGGGCACGTCGGCGAGCGGCGGCACGAGGCAGAACGTGTGGTAGGAGTCGTCGCAGTATATAGTATATAGTAATGAACGTGTGGCAGTAGATCGCATACCTCCTCGGCGAGGCAGACGGGGCAGCGCCAGTCGCCCTTGGGCACGTCGGCGAGCGGCGGCACGAGGCAGAACGTGTGGTAGGAGTCGTCGCAGTATATAGTATATAGTAATGAACGTGTGGCAGTAGATCGCATACCTCCTCGGCGAGGCAGACGGGGCAGCGCCAGTCGCCCTTGGGCACGTCGGCGAGCGGCGGCACGAGGCAGAACGTGTGGTAGGAGTCGTCGCAGTATATAGTATATAGTAATGAACGTGTGGCAGTAGATCGCATACCTCCTCGGCGAGGCAGACGGGGCAGCGCCAGTCGCCCTTGGGCACGTCGGCGAGCGGCGGCACGAGGCAGAACGTGTGGTAGGAGTCGTCGCAGTATATAGTATATAGTAATGAACGTGTGGCAGTAGATCGCATACCTCCTCGGCGAGGCAGACGGGGCAGCGCCAGTCGCCCTTGGGCACGTCGGCGAGCGGCGGCACGAGGCAGAACGTGTGGTAGGAGTCGTCGCAGTATATAGTATATAGTAATGAACGTGTGGCAGTAGATCGCATACCTCCTCGGCGAGGCAGACGGGGCAGCGCCAGTCGCCCTTGGGCACGTCGGCGAGCGGCGGCACGAGGCAGAACGTGTGGTAGGAGTCGTCGCAGCCGTCGCACAGCAGCATCTGCTCCTCGATGTCGCCGCGCCCGCACACGTGGCACATGTACTTGGCCAGCTGGTAGGGAAATATTATGATGATGGATAAACATATAATAATACATACGCAATAAGGTTTTTTTTTCAAATAGGAAATATACATTGGAACTAGGGTTGCCAAAAGTACTGTTTTAAACGGTATTATACTGTTTTTCCCTCAATTATACTTTTTACTGTTGAACAAAAAAAAGGTATACAAAATTCTGTTTTCCGATCGAAATGGAAACACGAAGGAGATCGACACTGCAGCCGAGAAACTCGAACAAAATTAAAATACTGTTCATTTTCCTAAGATACTGTTTATTATTGACTTTATTTACTGATCTGAATTAACTTTATTTCATGTAAAATAAGTTGGCAACCCTAATTGGAACCGATAGTTTGTGTGTGTGAGTGTGTGTGTGTGTATACGCCCGCGACACGTAAACGGCATATTCGACGCATTGAGGTGTATATGCATGTGTATGTGTGTGTGTGTGTGACATTGGCGATGTGTGTATTTGTGTATGACGAGTGTGTATGTATGTGTGACGTATATGCTGTGTTTATTTGTGTGTGTGTGTGTGTGAAATGTGAGTGATGTGTATGTATGTGTGTGTGATATGTGTGTGGTGTTGTGTCTGTGTGTGTGTGTGTGTGTAAGTGATGTATGTGTGTTGGGGTCTGTTTGTGTGTGTGTGTGTGTGTGCGAGTGTGTGTATGACGTAGTGAAGTGCGTGTATAATTTGTAATGTGCATGGGTAAAATGTGCGTGCGTGCGTATGTGTAAGCGTATGGATGTGTGTATGTATGTATGTGTCTCACCGGGTCCTGGTCGCGGGGCGCGGGCGGCGCGGCGGGCGCGGGGGTGACGGACACGGTCATGTTGGACATGCGGTGTATGTGTGTGTGTGGATGTGTGTATGTATGTATGTGTCTCACCGGGTCCTGGTCGCGGGGCGCGGGCGGCGCGGCGGGCGCGGGGGTGACGGACACGGTCATGTTGGACATGCGGTGTATGTGTGTATGTATGTATGTATGTGTCTCACCGGGTCCTGGTCGCGGGGCGCGGGCGGCGCGGCGGGCGCGGGGGTGACGGACACGGTCATGTTGGACATGCGGTGTATGTGTGTGTGTGGATGTGTGTATGTATGTATGTGTCTCACCGGGTCCTGGTCGCGGGGCGCGGGCGGCGCGGCGGGCGCGGGGGTGACGGACACGGTCATGTTGGACATGCGGTGTTCCCGGAGGCGAGGTGTTTGTGTGTGTGTGGATGTGTGTATGTATGTATGTGTCTCACCGGGTCCTGGTCGCGGGGCGCGGGCGGCGCGGCGGGCGCGGGGGTGACGGACACGGTCATGTTGGACATGCGGTGTTCCCGGAGGCGAGGTGTATGTGTGTGTGTGTATGTGTGTATGTATGTATGTGCCACACCGGGTCCTGGTCGCGGGGCGCGGGCGGCGCGGCGGGCGCGGGGGTGACGGACACGGTCATGTTGGACATGCGGTGTTCCCGGAGGCGAGGTGTATGTGTGTGTGTGGATGTGTGTATGTATGTATGTGTCTCACCGGGTCCTGGTCGCGGGGCGCGGGCGGCGCGGCGGGCGCGGGGGTGACGGACACGGTCATGTTGGACATGCGGTGTATGTGTGTGTGTGGATGTGTGTATGTATGTATGTGTCTCACCGGGTCCTGGTCGCGGGGCGCGGGCGGCGCGGCGGGCGCGGGGGTGACGGACACGGTCATGTTGGACATGCGGTGTTCCCGGAGGCGCGTGGAGCGAGCCCCCCGGGCGCGTCCCCCGCAACTCCCTCCTGCCGACATCCATTTGTTCTCACGGGGACCTGTTTAATATAAAATACGTATAAATAAAGTACTAAGTTGCTAAAGATTCCCCGTCTGGCGCAAGGATTTTCTGGCCTTCCTCAATGAACTGGGATAGTTCAAGTGATTCCCACACCTCGCCGAGGTAACGACGAGTTGCGGATACCAAGGTAGCACATTTTCCCTTCCATCTACAGAACCCTATAAAGCCATCGACAAGCCAGCAGTCACTTCTCCTAGTCTCGGGGCTGCCGGACTCCGGACCAATGAGCTCCTATAATGCAGCACTTTTTCCATTCCATCTATAGAAACCTATGAAGCCAGCACTCACTCCTCCTATGCTAAAAAGATGACCACACTCCACCTGATGTTATACGGTAGTGAGATCCACAAATGAGGTCGACGTGCACAACAGACCATATTGAACCTGTCGCACTTACCCTGAAGGCCTATTCAAATTCCACTTCACGCCCCGCCTGAAGAGTCCGGGATTATAGGAGGAAGGGAAAACACAAGCTGGAAGAGCATTCCATGCCTCAATGTCACATGGCAGAAAAGAGGAATTAAACATCTTAGTCCGGGCCACCAGCGCCTGCATCGTATGTGGATGGCAGCGCTGTCCAGCACGTGTCGTTCGGGAGTGGAAAGGGGAGGGAGGGACTAGCTGTAATAGCTCTTCAGAGCACTCCCCATTATAGAGACAAAAGTGATCATATAAGGTAGCACCTTGTCCCTTCCATCTTCTTCTTTTCGAGTTGATGGCAAAATCAAATGTATTCGTTCCAGTATTCGGCCACACGAATCTCGTTATCTGAAGCACCCATTACGTCACTCAGTGAACAGGACGATGGCCTTCCACCTATAGAACCATACAAAGCCACTCACTCCTAGTCTCCGGGCTGCCGGGCGTCTCGACCTCCGGACCAAAGATCCTATAAGGTAGCACTCCCTTTCCACCTACATCACTCCATAAACCCATCAAACAAAGCCATCACTCACAAATCATCCGAGGCGATAGTATCCTTCCTCCCCTTTTCCTTCCCCCGTCATACATCCTTGCTACTCGTGGGAACGCAATGACCTTGTTAAAACAATGCACAAGGCAGAATGGCGGCGACGTGGTCCACAACCCGTCACGTCACGTTTCCCACAGAGGTGAAAAGTGGATCGGACTGGAAGTGATCTCTGCCTACTCCTCTGGGGGAAAGGCGTGATTTTATGTATGTATGTATGTTGAATAAGAAGTTGAATATAAGGTTGAATATAGCGTTGAGTATGGGGACGAAGCTTTATCGAAATAGATAATGAATGAGATATACTTATGCATAAACCAATTCGACAAAGTTCACTCGTTCTTTACTCGTTCTTGGACTCTACTTACTCCTCTGGGAAAAAGGCGTGATTGTATGTATGTACGATGTATGTATCACTCACTCCTCCTTGTCTAGGGGCAGCCGGAATCCGGACCAATGAGCTCCTATAAGGCAGCACTTTTTCCATTCCATCTATAGAACCCTATGAAGCCAGCACTCACTCCTCCTATGCTAAAAAGATGACCACACTCCACCTGATGGTAAGCGTCCCTATAAACCCATCAAACAAAGCCACACTCACTCCTCCTCGTCTCGGGGCTGCCGGGCGTGGCGGCGCGCTTGTCGGGCGTCTCGGGCTCCGCCGCGGGCTCGGGCTCGGCGGGCTTGTACCGGCGCGCGGGCGGCGGCGTGGCGGCCGCGGCGCACTTGCTGCCGGAGCGGCTCCGACACGTCGGCGCCTTCTCCGGGGTGGAGTGCTCTTGTTTCACTTCGATCTTCTGTTGAGTGAAAAAAAAAGTTTTTTTTTTAAAACTGAAAAACTTAATCTTATAGACCATTCTATGCAAAACATCATGCAAAACTTTATCTTATAGACCCAAATTTTTAGCACCATTTTTGAACGGCATTAGTTTCATACTATTTCAATACTGCGTCTGGGTGACATCACATAAATATTTGTCCCGAGTAGAAATCGCCGTACTCATGCGACAAGGGGAAAACAGAGGGTTGCAACCCCCTCTTTTCTCACCTGCACTCAGGGTTTATAAGATTATATTTGTGTGACAGCATAATGCTGAATCTTATTATTTTATGCTCTTATATCGTTCTACATAGGTCATCTGGTGGTTCAAATGACCCAATTTTTTTTCAACATGGGCCTGTAGTCTATTATAAACCCTGACTGCCTCAATGGAACAGTGGTTAGTGTCCCACAACCGGGTCAAAGTGTTGTGGCTTCGATTCCCACAGGGGCTTATATTTGTGTGATGCCTGAACTAGCTTAAGATTTTTCGGGCAGAGAGATATTCGGCCATATAGCCACAACAACAGTGAATGAAGCCTCTGAATCATCTAGTAAATTTTCAATATTAGTTTCTCAATTTTAGCTCCTACAAATTAGTCTCTTATGCATCAATAAATTCACTGTTAATATTGGATTTTTTAATTTGTATTTTTCAATCAAATTGTAATTGGTACACTACAGATGTAACAATAGCAATTCCTACAAGTCTCAGAATATAACTCAAAGGTGGCTGACTGACATAGTGATTTATAAACAGACAACCCAAACCACTGGACGAATTGGGCTGAAATTTGGCAAGTAGGTAGATCTTCAGACATAGGCATCCCCTAAGAAAGGATTACTTGCGAGTGTGGGTCACTAGTGAATAAATAAATATAAAACCATCTACTCACAGTCTCCTTACTGTCCCCGACGGCTCCATTGCTCTTGAACACGTCATAAGGGTACAGGATCCTCTCGTAGTGACTCTTCAGGATGGAGCCTATCCCCTTGCCTTGGGGGAAGCCCATGCGCCGGGCGATCTTGGACCATTTCCGCTCCGCTGAGCATACTTCGAAACCACCTGGGGGTAGGAATAAGTCGTTATCAAGTTAGTAAATTGTCTATTATTTGCGCGAACACTATGTACACATCTTCTTCTTCTTCTTATAAATAAAAATGAATTGCTGTTCGTTAGTCTGACTAAAACTCGAGAACGCCCGGACCGATTTAGGTAATTTTGGTTTTAAAATGTTCGTCGTAGTCCAGGGAAGGTTTCAATGAGAAAATATAGAAAAAGAATCAGTATTGGCGGTATGAAATTCGCCGGGACCCATAGTTTAAAATAAAACGGCATTGTACCTTTTCTATTATACAATTTAAACGTTCTCGTGTTCCATGTTGTTTTTTTTTATTTGTGTGTGTCAACTTAAATGTCTTATCTACCTATCTAAAATTGGAAATACTAAGTTACTATTTCACTCCGTGTGGTGAAGGCACCACCGGCTTTCAAACAGAAATGAATTTTCTATCACATTTTCATCAAAATTGTATCCATGGAATTGACAGCAGCATGAGTAATTAATAGCTTTAAATGAAAGGATTTAACAATGTAAGGCACCATTTAAAAATAATTTTACGTGCATATTACCTGTTAGCCACAGGTAAAATGCAGTAAATTTACATAATACACTAGCTGTGCCAGCGACTTCGTTCGCGTTTCCCCCGTTTTTTACACATTTTCCATTGTATCTTTGCTCCTATTGGTCGCAGCGTGATGTTATATAACCTAAAGCCTTCCTCGATAAATGGTCTATACAACGCAAAAAGATTTTTTCAAATCGAACCAGTAGTTCCTGAGATTAGCGCGTTCAAACAAACAAACAAACAAACAAACAAACTCTTCAGCTTTATAATATTAGTATAGATTAGGTAGTATAGATAAAATAATAATAAAATAAATGTTTCACAATAACACATACATCAATCTGATCCCATGGTAAGTAGCTTAAGCATTTGTGTTACGGAAATCAGAAACGACCATGGATACACAAATATACTTAACACACCCAGACACGGAAAAAACACCGATGTTCGTCAAACAAATATTTGTCCCGAGTGGGAATGGAACCTACGACTCTTGGAACCGTAGGTAGTGAACCGTAGCCAGTCAAAACACAAATACTAGTCTTCAAATAATAAGTTACCATGAGAACAAGGGTCAACAAACTCACCAGCTTCCCTGACAATCTTGTGCAAGGCATACAGATCCAGAGGTTTCCTCTCAACTGTGGGGATCTTCAACACGGAGCCTTGCAGCTCCCAGAACTTGATGATCTGGTCCAGGAAGTTGAGCTTCACCCGAGTGATGGCCTGAGAACAGAAACGAAGGTTTTATTTACTTACTAGCTGTGCCAGCGACTTCGTTCGCGTTTCCCCCGTTTTTTACACATTTTCCATTGTATCTTTGCTCCTATTGGTCGCAGCGTGATGTTATATAGCCTAAAGCCTTCCTCGATAAATGGTCTATACAACGCAAAAAGATTTTTCAAATCGAACCAGTAGTTCCTGAGATTAGCGCGTTCAAACAAACAAACAAACAAACAAACAAACAAACAAACAAACAAACTCTTCAGCTTTATAGTATTAGTATAGATTAGCAACTTGTCATGTCTAAGATTTATGAAACAATAAACTTTTTTTTTTTATTACAGACACAAACTTTATTAGGTAGTATGAAACTTGTGAAATAAGTTACAAACCAAACTATTACTTATGGAAGATTGTATCCCTTGCATCGAATCACTGCAAAGTCTGTCCCTGTGTATGCTTAATTCTTTAAAACTACACAACGTATTTTGACCCGCTTTTTTTAATATAGAGGGATTTTGGAGGAAGGTTTTATGCCTGATATAGCAGAAGCAAAAAAGTTTGTTGAAGCACCTAGTCAAATGACCTCAGGACATCACATTCATATCAGATATTAGAGTCCTTTGCATAAACTCGAAAAAACAGTTGTATTAAAATTACTTCCAACAGTGATCAATAACTTAGAAATTGGGACCATTAGAAGTTTAGAGAAAAATAAGTTCCATGTTTTAATGAAATTCGACTGGGCTACATTCTGTATGAATGCGCCAAGAAAGGGATGTTTAACATGATATTTAAACTCAAAGCAAAGTCAAAGACAGAAAGACAGAAAAGCTAGTCTGACATAAATCTTCCAGCACATACACACACATACAAATCGAATAGATCCATATCTCTATATTGTAGGTCGAAGCTTTGCAAAGCTTATGATCTTTGCTAGAGATATATATTGAGCAAACATTATGAGTGTAGGTATGCGGGTAAGCGACCCCGGCTCCTCGAGCTACTATCGACTGAGTCCAAATCATCCGAGGCGATAGTATCCTTCCTCCCCTTTTCCTTCCCCGTCATATATCCTTTCTACTCGTGGGAACGCAGTGACCTTGTTAACACAATGCACAAGGCAGAATGGCGGCGACGTGGTCCACATCCAGTCACGTCACGTTTCCCACAGAGTTGAAAAGTGGATCGCTGGAAGTGATCTCTGCCTACCCCTCTGGGAAAAAGGCGTGAATGTATGTATGTATGTATGTATGTATGTATGGATTATGAATGTGTTCTTAATGTTGTTTGCATACATTTTCACATTAAGATATTCTATATAGATTTGTTATTGAATTCCAATCTAGATTCGTTTAATATGCAAATTATTGACTTTTAGAACAAGTATAAAAATTTGCACAAGTACTTTACATTTAAAAAGCATTTATTTAATATAACTCAAGCATTGTAATTAGACTTCCTTACAAATACTGGATAAGAGAAAAGTATAGCTAAACTTTAAACTATTAGCAATCAGATTATTCACAGTACAGAACAGTCATTGCTATCAAAGTTATTAATATTTACATGACATTGATCTCATTATTATTATGCAACTGTCAGGTGATAGGCTAAATAAGAGTCGAGAGCAATAAGATTACAACATATCTGTTTTTCAGCTTGAACAAGCATCAAACAATATCTTTATCTAATTTTAAACAGTCATGGTTACACACATTAGAAAACTGTAACTGTCTGGGATATTTACCATGTTGTTTTGTTTTAATGAGCTCCCGATATTTCGGCACTGTTGCAAGATCATTAAAACAAAACAACACGGTAAATATCCCGGACAGTTACAGTTTTCTAATATCTATATCTATCTTAGAGGTACAACACAACAACCTGGTAAGTTGGTTGGATCAGACTTGTGGTATTTGGCCATCACCAGATGTTCTGTATCGAATGATTATACTTCATTTCATTCTCCAGGAATAGGGGTTTGATCAAGTTACTTAGTTGTAGATAATTGAATATATTACACAACATCATACACATTGATCGGATCCTGTGGTAAGTAGCTTATGCACTTGTGTTACAGCACTACCATGAGTTTAAAAGTGACAGACTGGATATTGCCTATGTAAATATGTCTATGAAAAACTTGTACAAAGCCCCTAGCGGTTATGCTAAGAACTAAAATCGGTATTATGAAAAAAAAACCAATTCGATAGGTTTTTAACGTACATAAGTTTTTGATAGCTAACTCATGGTACTGCTACAGGTATCTGAATCAACAGTCATTACACAAATACTTAATACACACCCAGACACGGCACTAACACTGATGTTTGTCACACAAATATTTTGTCCGGGGTGGGAATCGAACCCACGACTCTTGGAACTGAAGATATGAAATACTGGGTTACTAACCACTGTTCTACCAAGCCAGTCAAAAAAGATTAATATTAAGTAAACACAATGTCGTCTTATAGGTTTCATCTCTTTCTTCTTTTTAACATAACAATGGCTGACAATACACCTTTCTAAAGATCATCTCACTCACCTCGAGTTCGTTGAGCCTCTGAATGCGAGGAGTGAACCGCAGCCGGTCCACATCCACTGCGAATGGTGGCTGCCAATGCTGAAACAAATTTACAAGCACATGTTAATATCACAATAATAAATAAGTAAATATCAGGGTTTAAATTAAATTAAATGGCGTTTTAAATTAAATTTGGTACAGATATTGTCCAGGGCCTGAGAAAGAACATAGGCTACTTTTTATTCGACTGTGCTATTAAGAAGTAATGTTTTAACCGTTAAACATCTCTATGCAGATGAAGTCGCGGGCGGAAAGCTGGTAATAAATAAATAAAGAAATATCTGGACTCCTGACTGATTCATTTCCACACAGGTTAGCACATCCACATCCCTCTTGATTTAAATTTCTTTAAGGGCTTCCAGGTGGCCTGTGCCACCAAGCAAGCCATCCAAAGGTTGGGAAGGTAGCCCTTCATGTGATATTCCCAATGGACGCAGACAGAACAGATCCCAAAAAATAATAAAAAAAAAATGACTTCAAAACATGAGACTCAAATTGTTCTGACTCTTGAGAGAGAGTATGTTAAGCATTTAATACACAAATATAGTTACATATATAAATAATGCATACAAAAATGGGAAAAAACCTCTATTCATCACAAATTCCGATGCAAAAGACACCATTGAGAAACTGTACTTGTGAATTTCCTTTAAAATCTCTAACGTTCAAAATTACAAAAATTAATAAACTATATCCGTTGTTACAAGTCACACAGTTCCATACAGATATAAAACTGAGGTAAAATATGTTGTCATTATTATTATCTATCTGATACATATTATATTAAATCGGTGAGAATGTCCTTATGCTGAACAATTAAACATTATATCCATATACACATAGTATTTCATCAAACATAACACAATATGAGAGGAAACACCCGAGTGGTGAGCCTAGTTGCATAAATTAGAAGGATTTGTATCTACTACAGAGATACTACGCATTGAAGATGGCTTGCTATAGTACTCAATTCAACTTTATGACTTGTCATCACAATTAGCACCATCTTATTATCTTGTCTAAGCATAGTTTTTGAAGTAGATTAATGCACATCAATTCTGATTAATAAAAGTTTCAGATGACACTTTATTCTTTTTTACAAAGTACAAATTTATATATATTTTTAATTTGTATTTCATACAACACTAATTATACAATTCTTTAGACACTTAAACAAAGGCTTAAATGGAATAAAACTTGTGGTTGATACAAACATCAATAATAAAACATTTTGTATCTTCTAGCTCTATTCCACAGGGAATTCACAGGGTTTGAATATATCAACCAAAAATTTAACACTTAGTTATTTTAGACTTAAAGCAATACCTATAATTATACTATAGAACTAGCCCAAAGTTTTATAACAAAAAGATCTGATTTGTAACAATGCCTCTTTTTGAACTACAAAGTACCTTCACTACATAGTACATAGCAAAGTTGTTTCCTGCATCTGTCTGTATGTATGGTTTAAATCTTTAAATCGAATAGATTTTTTTAATAGATAGAGGGAGGGAGGAATGTTTTTATATAGGTATAATATAGTATAATACAGACGAAGCGAAGAGAGGGTAGGTCACTACTCAACAATAAAACACAAATTACTTTCAAGTAGTTTTACTTGAAAGTAATTTGTGTTAATATTTATAATATACTAATAATATATAAAATTAATATACTTTGAATATTGGTTTATTAGACAGGAAATGTTTCTTTTAGCAACTTTGTTTCATGCTCAGCGCAAAATACAAAATCAGTGATTGTATGTTCTCAGATGTCAGTACCACATTTAACAGTCAATACACAAATATTAATCTAACCCAAATTTTGTTTGAAGTGGCCCTTTGAACTACTGTTGATGAACATGGACAACTTTAAACTTACTTTAAATTGGTTCCCTAAGAAATTCCAGAACTATCTAGTATCAAAATGGAGCACAACTAATTGTTTGAAATGCATAAGACAGAACTACCAGAACACATTGAAGACATATTATTTTAATTAATTGACAAAAATGAGTGTACAATTTCCACCATATTGATATTTACCTACCTACATACTGATTTTTGTGGCCACATGCTTATTATATTAGATATTGTCCAACATTATGTCACACATATTTTTAATTTCTATTTGATTACTATGATTCATCACTAATTATAACGGACTTTGTTATGTAAAATACAAGTACAATGCAAAGATTTAACTCATTTGACACTTTTTGCATTCCAAAATGGCAAAAATCAGCATTCAACATACATGTTGCAAAATTTTCCTCAGGGTCTTTGTAAATGTATGCAATGTTGGTTGAGAATTATAAATGATGCAGACATTTGTGAGAGCAAAACTAATGTAGGTCTTTTATGAAATAATAAATGAGTTAAACATAGCAACCACTGACAAAAGTTCATTGAGAGAATGTTAACACATTCACTTCCAAAAAAAACTTCATTTCTACCCAAAAAATATATCTAAAATAATGCCAATGTGGTCATAACAGTTAGTCACTAGAAAAAAGTGTCGATATTCTTTTTTTATCTAAACTACCGTAGGCAGGAGGGCACGACACAAAATGGCAACCAGATTCTCAAATACAATATTGCATCCTCATACGACATAATTACGATGCAATTGCACTATAATATTTACTTGAAATGATACATTGACACGTATTATTTAAGATTGAATCATAAAAAATAAATTTAGATAACACACAGGTGGCTAACAGTGGGTAATATGGTTGCATCACACGTAAATTCGCGTACAGTTTTAGGGTTAGAGAATTACGATGCAACATGAAAATTTACCTTAAAAACGCTAATTGGGAGAGAAACGGTAAAATGCACACTTAGGAAACAAAGAAAGCAACTTACCGCTGGTGGTTTTATCTTGCATATCCCAGACTTCTCCGCGATAGGACGTATTTTACTGATGTACGCCAGAGGGTCCAGAAACTCCTCAGGCGTTGGCTCGAAGACAGGAGCCTCAGGAGGCACGGTGAACGTGAAATTATCAGGTTTCATGGGGGACGCCGAGTCCCCCATACTAACTTCGACATTAGCTTCGTCACATTTTCCCATTTTTAAGAAAAACTATGCAGTTCTCACAATGCAACTATAAACAACTCTTTAACATCATCAATCGTTAAGGAATAAATAATGCACGACCACAAAGGAATACAAGCATTAGAATTACTCTTTCCATAAGGAACCACAATGAGTGTAATTATTAAAAATTATCACCAACAAATAACAGAACCCACTAGCACGTCCGCCATGCGAAATTGAACTTTCGAAACGGGTGTTGCCACATGACAAAACATTTTTGAGGATGGATTTATGTTTACAAAGATAGCTAAAGAACAGTGAAAAAGTGTAAGGCTGTGAATATATGACACTAAGTTTTAAACACATTTAAACACGGGAAGTAATAAAATATATTGAATTACGTACTTTAAATACAGTCCGAAATTACGATGGGTTTTTTCAAACATTATCGAGAAAATACTGAACCTAATTTTCTTCTTTATTGTAAAAAAATCATGTTATAAATCTTGTTATAAGTCTGTGTTTGTTAAATTACGTTATTTCACCCTGGTTTTATTACAACATTTGTGTTTCACTCTTTTTTGATAAATTTATTTTATATAGCTGTGACAGGCCCGAATAGAAGAAGTATACATATACATACAATGACATGTTGCGCCGACCCTCAGCGGTATTTTTGGATATTCATATCCCCAGGCATACAAACTCCCAGCAAGTTAGAGGTGATTCTTTATATGAGAATAACTTTTTTATTTATGAGCTGATTGACGTGAACCAAAAATTTAAGTATAGGCCATGTTTAAATTTTTAGTTTAAACAACCACAAATATTACTGAAAAGTAGATTTTTTCGTTCCGTTTCTGAGATTAGCGTGCACAAACGCACAAACATGCAAAACTTCTAGAAATCATTGTTTTGTGTTCTTCTACTTCTATAATTTTGTTTTAGATCATCATTAAGTATCTATTATCCTTACTTATTTGAAGCGAACATTAGGCAAAACTTTAGTATGATTTACTTTATATGATTATTGTGTTACTAATACATTTATTAAACAACGTGAATCGAATTGGAAACCTGCCTGACAGGAATTCACATTCCCCGAGGATGTGAATTAAACTTAAATGCTCACATTGGTTTAAGGCAGCAATCCATTCGTATAGGCTCTGGTAGTATGATATGTTTCTGACATTTCCTTCATTATCTTCAATAATCGAGCATTATGATATACGTTCCAAGAAACTTGAAAAGCAAGCAAAGAACTTATAATCTGCCCTAAACATAATCCCGCGTTATTTTGACTATAGCATATGAGTATTTGTTTGCCATTTTTATGATAATCAGTAAGATTTAAGTAAAACAATATTATTAATGAAATCGAAACTTAAATTTTTGGCGAAATAAGACAGTAAAAGACATTTAAAGTTCGGTGGGCAAGTCCATTTCAAAATTGCAAAAATCATTTAAAATTTCCTTGTCATCTCATAAATAACATAATTAGTAACATCTTTTATTATGAAAACATATCCATAAACGCAACTTTTGATGACCCTGCCGAACAAACTTCCTAGGCGCTGCATACAAAGAACTTGCGTGTGACGTCACACGCCAGGGGCCGTTTGTATGGAGCGTTTTTGAGCTCGCCCAAATAATGTGCAATTAAAATTGTAATATCTCGTCGAGCTATCGAGATATCAAAGTGATACTTTCAACAATGTGCTTGTGTTCGAGTGGTCCATCCAACTATATTAAAATAAAAAAATAGTCAAATACCCTATTACAATTGTCTTTGGAAAAATTGTCGTCGGCTTATGTGTTTTAAACCAAAGCCGCTCTAAGTTGGCCGATTTGACACTTTTTATTTTATATTTTGCATTTATCCTTGTTAAGAGGAACATATTTAGCGAATCATAAAGAACAACTTTTAAAAATAAGACGTTATTTCAAAATGTCAAATGCACCTAATTATCTAATTATTTGTCTTTTATTACTTAAAATAATTGAATTATAAAAAGAAAACGTAAAATTTCCACTCTGTATTACGCTTTTACAAGGTTACGCCGTTTGACACGTTTTCATAGGGACGTAATGGGTAAATACTCACCAGGTATTTTTTAGAGATAGGATGAAGGATTTAATAAGTATTGTATTTTAAAAATAAATATATTTTTAAATAAGAAACTTCAATTCAATCTTCTGGATGTGAATAAATGTTTTTAATAAAAAAAATGTTATATGTACTAGGTATTTGACTATTTTTTTATTTTGATATAGTTGGATGGACCACTCGAATACTAAGACACTGTTGAAATTATCACTTTGATATCTGGATATTACAATTTTACTAAATATTTGTCTTTATGGGTCTACACGCTCGGAGTTCGCTCGCGACCACGATTGGTGTAACCCAGTCGAAACGTCGGGCAGTAAGTAGCTATGTAATTTGCTACTCCTATTAACGCGTGTAGACCCATAAAGACAAATATTTAGTGTAATGGAACGCGAAAGTCTAAAATTACAATTTTAATTGCACATTATTTGGGCGAGCTCAAAAATGCTCCATACAAACGTCGACTGGCGTGTGACGTCACACGCTAGTTTGTTGTATGCAGCGCCTAAGAAGTTTGTTCGGTAGGTTCATCAAAAGTTGCGTTTATTGTGTATATGTTTTCATAATGAAAGATGTGACTAATTCTGTTATTAATAAGATGACAAAGAAATTTTAAATGATAAACTTTAAATGTCTTTTTGTAGTCTCATTTCGCTAAAAACTTAAGTTTCGTTTTCATTAATAATATTGATTTACATAAATCTTACTGATTTTCATAAAAATGGCAAGCATAACAACCACAGTCAAATACCCTATTAGACCTTGCTTGGTTATAAAGTGGAAAGATCTGTTACTTATATACTTCGGCAATTTTACCGTTGTCCCTCACTAGTGCAGTCAGTCTGACATGTGTCAAATCGGCCAACTTAGAGCGGCTCTGGTATAAGCATTTATTCTCTATTATATTAAGAATTACGAATTATTTTAAAAATCACAAAGTGATTTGGAATGTTCCATTGTTTATTTATATTAATATAAGGTTGGGTGTACATTAATTCATAACATATCCCATGTGACACTTTCACAACTGTCTTCGCAAACGTTACTCAACAAAATAAAAAAAAACAAAACGCAATCGATGATCTCTGTCATCCGTCCGCCGCCATATTATTTCTATGCGAAAGGCCGATAGGTGCTCCGCAGCGCGAGTGACACCGTTTTGATTATGTCGAGTGTATAATATTGTTATTTTGAGATTAAACTGTGAACTTAGTGCCGGTAATCGACCCGTTAAAATGATTGTGAGATTTTTGAGCGTTTTGTGCGTCGGAGTACTGGTGGCTTCGGTGCACAACGTCGAAGGAAACAACGACAATGAAGGTACCTATGTGATTCTGTCTCTACTATTTATTTTTTACACCTAACATTTCCACCTGGTTTTGCGTTGATTTTCGTGTTTTATCCAGGTGAAAACACCTGTGATATTGTTGGATTAAGTTTAAAAAGTTTTGTGTTGGTTTTATGTTAAAAATTGGGTTGAAGACTCTGTGTTACTTTCGAAATTTTCCCGTGGCTGGATATTATGCGTAGGGGCTACGGCACATGCCGTGTGGGTGTTAGGAACCGGCCCGACGGCTTTGCCCTGCAATGCACACACGCATCGACTGAGTGGTCGCGCTGGTTTTTGCAGTGAATTCATTTAATCTCGTCACTATTGTTCAGGTGTTCTTGATGCTGTTTTTGTGCGAACACCGTCTGGGACCCGTCTTCATGGCTGGTTGTTTAAAACTGCATTTATAAATGAGTAGAAATAATGAAATTATCTATAGGCATAGCTATCTTCAATTTGCAATCATATTGTGATCTTAATCTTAACACATTACTTTTATAAATTATTTTACAGATAAATAATGTTTATTTATAAACTAAATTTTAGTAAAAATTTGACATGGATTTAATAATGATTTCCTCAATACCTATACCTTGTTTCATCACATGTATGACCCTGGCAATCTTTTCTTTCTTTTATTAATTTAACCCCATTTACCTTATCCACTAATTCCAGGTTCATCACTTCTTTTTGCAAGACAAATCAAAATTTTATGTAATTAGAAGAGGTTGAAAAACAAGAGTTAATGAACAGACTTCTCAAGAGTTATATTTGGAGTATTACCCAATTTGTCAATTTCTCATAATATTGTTCTTAAATTGTTTGAAGTTTGCTAAACCTTTTATATTTAAAACATGTTGGCATTTGGGATACACCTGGTCCTAGTCAAACTGTTATTGTAGCCTATTGTACCTATAACATTTTATAAAATCATTTACTATAATATTTATTATGTATAGTATTATAGCAATTAGACACCTATCTATATTGCAACAGTTTGAAGTAGGTGTATGTTGTCTCTAAAATTGTATGTTTATAGTAAACTGAATTTGGTGATGAGTCATACCCTGAACAGAATAGTTTGTGAGGTAATCTAGTACTTAAAAGTTATTATAATTTTTTGTTGGTGTCATCATGACCATTATATCACATTTATTTTGTTCTATTTTATGTGTTTTTAGATTAAGCCTAATAGAGTAGTAAGTAGGTATATTTATTGACAAATATTTACATCTTCCTCAGTGTATAAAATTTTATGGTTTTAAATCTGTACTTTACCTATAGACTGAATTTAGTTTTGTCCAAATTAAAATGTTTCTGTAAAATAAAAACTGTATGGTTGTACTTTATTTCAAAATTAAATTTAAATTAAGTTCATACTACACCTAATATCAATTACTAGGTATTGTACATGGCCACAAATGTACAGAGCATGGTGGTTAGTTGACCTATGCAGCCATCACTGATGAAAAACGAAAAAAAAAACAAATTCTCTACTCATTACGACTTTTCACAATTAAGGTCGTAGATCTTCAAAATGCACCAGAACTCGAATTGGTAAACGCCCGTAGACAGGAAGAGTCTAATACTGTTTCATATTCACGTGTAAATTAACAGGCGCGAGCTCATACACATACACTAATAGCTATACGTTTACAAAACTTGTTAATGCAGAGTACTGAGAAAATGGTATGACCACACCTATTTTGCATCAGATTTTATTTGATACGACCGTACGACAGTATACAGTTACTTGTCCTTGCCAGTTTTACAATAAAACCCCACTACATAAAGATACCTAGTGTGTTGACGACAAATTCGGTTTTGAACATGAATACTGTATCGAGTTTCAAAACATAGAGAGACGCGTTTTGTTTAGGTCATAGGTAAATAGCGCGTCCATTTACTGAAAGAAAGCAAGTTTTAACGCAGATACCTACCTAGTTATGAAGGACATAATTATTATCTACCTTGTAAAAACACTCATTTTACGGCGGCACAAGTGTCTAATCTTTTAAATTTACTTTGTCATTATTCCTATGGATCAAAGAACTTGAATGTGCCGTCCATTCAATCAATATTTGCTCACGGTATAAGCGGAAAAAAATTAGGAATAAGTCGGCAGGTGTGTTATAATTTGTTAGGCCTCAAAACACACATTAATTATTGCGCAAAACAAAGACTAACCCGTTTATTTCTCAAAAACTGTATCGGTTATTGACACTTAAAAAGTTTGTTTTGTCATGTCAGTTAGGTCGCGGCAACTGATCAAACAATGAGGGTTTCGCGTATGAGAAATCCACTAGATGGCTAGACGAAGATTAGAGATCTAACTGCTAGGTGATTGGTGAATATTGACATGTCTGTCAATGTCACGTCAAAAATAACCAATCATGATGCAGTTGGACCTCACGCCTACGTATTATCGTCAAGCTAAAACATTATAGAATTTTTTTAAAATATTTTCATGCGCAAGAGTAAAAAGCTCTACAGAATTATCTCCTGGAAAAGTTGTATTGTTTGTCAGCGACATTGTTAAACTCCTGACATACCTCGTTAATCCATTGTCTCGTCCGTTATGTGCCTGTCAAGGCGGGCTTTAATAATATAAGCAGCTATTGTCGAGGGACTAACTTAAGCAATAAAGGAAATAACTTCGCCTACTTATTACACTATACTTACCTACCTACTTATTAAACAGGTAATTTCTAAGAATTTTGTTATAGAGTTCTCAAATTTCACGGTGAAACTGATTCGTTTCTTTGTTTTATTACCGTGAAATATGAATCGATATTGAAATAGTAACTATAAACCTCTTATAAATATTTTATTTGTATTATCTATTCTATTGATGTGGCACCCCCGCAAGTCTGGTGATGATGACGAGACTACTCCAAGCCATCATCGTTTAGAAATAAAAAATGGTGATGTGGCAAATATGTATGAAGCTATCTAAGATTAATCGAAATCACTGGTGAATAACAATGTTTTGTACTATATTAGATAAACATCAGTCTATGTATTGTTCCTATTTTACTCAAGCCTCTCACGAACAGATTACCGTAACATCAAATTGTTTCATTTGCTTTAATTAAAACAACAGACTAGAAAATTAACCAAACCAATATTTGTCCTCAAATAACATTTCAAATTCATATCGTGTGTCTCTAAGATGAACTGTTATATCGGCAATGGATTATTATTATCGTAAGAAATGGTATGGTACCAATTCATGTCATATGGACAGAATAATTGGTCTATTTTCATCTATGGATTCCAAATGAGACATTTGGCGATTCACCATCCAATCGAAAAAGATTGAGGACCTCATTTGCTCTTCTACTTTTATTGGTAACTTGGATAGACCCTCATAATTTGTTTGGAAAATATTGAGCCTATCAGTAGACCTACATGAACGTTAACTACTTAAACGAACGAGGGTGAATAAATGAAAATGAAAAAATATTCATTTGGTACATAAAAATAATTAAAATTTCGGTATTTATCTTGGCTCTAAATCTTAACATGGAACATTCTTCTAAATATTAGTCTTTATGGTCTACACGCGATATTAGGAGTAGCAATTACATAGCTACTTACTGCCCGACGTTTCGACCATCGATCGTTTAGTGTAATGGAACGCAAAAGGCTTAAAAATCTTTTGGAACATTCTTACCAACCTTGTTTTGTCCTTAATAAGTATTATAATGTACACTGGCTGTATTTATAACAACATGCCAAAGCATCGCAATACTCGTAAATATCAACTTAATTACGAATTCAATATAAATAATACGATTTAATTAACAACGCTCAGCGGCGACCGTAATCAATGCTAATAAAATGCCAGATATTCGTACCTGAATAACATTTGCAGCCAGCTTACCTGACTGAATGAGTCATTCAAAATTATTCAAAACCGCAACCAAAATGCAAATGTTCATTCAATTTGGCTGACGAGTCATTCGATTTGACTCACGTGTCTTTTTGGTCAGTTTTAAAAGGAAGACACAGTCTAGAATCTAAATAGGATTTGATGAGGGCCATCGAATAGGTACCTGAGTACCTAGGTCTTATTTGGGTAGACTATTAATCATAATTTGGGTGCTGTCATGAATATTCAAATTCGTTCATTCATTCAGGAGAGCCACGGCTAAATAAAGGCGGGACGATGAGGAGAATGTCGTTCATTTTTTTTTTGTACGTGAGCAATGCCTTTTTTGTTCATATCCGGAGTCGGGACGCTTGAAGGCTTTTTTGTGGATATGGAACCTGTTCAGAGCGAAATTTATTTATGCTAACATCAGGAGAAGGCTGAATTTAAAAGATAATATTATTTCTTTATTTTTTTTTTAAATAAAATTCATATCTGTCGATGTCCGTATATCCAGCAGGACATACGGACATGTTGCTTTTTAAAATATTTCATCTGATTTATATACTTATTATTGCTCATTCTTTGAATTAAGCGATATGTTTTTTTGAAGGTACTAATTGAATGCTCCTAGGAAATATGATTGTCTGGACTGAAAGACTCAAAACAAAAAAGGGTCCTGCTGGCATGATAACATGTTTGTCGGTTTATTTCTAATAAACTGATAACTTGTAAATACAAAAACAAAGATAATCTAAAGGTACTTATTCATCGCTATAACAAAAACAAAGATAATCTAAAGGTACTAATTCATCGCTATACAGTGACATACACTACAGTATGTCCGGTGTCAATACGGTGGTTTGAAGGTCTGCAGACCTTCAAACCACCGAGGGTCCTGCTGGAAATAAAGTCAATTTTTGGTGAAACTGTTAAGGTACTAATTTTTTACTAACACAACCCCATTCGGAAGGTACTAATTATTACGGAAATGAAAGTTTGGTACTTATTAGAATCAGGCGTAGGGTCCTGCTGGATATCCGGACATCATTTCTGTCTATGTGTATTGGGGCTTTACTTAAAGACTACAAGCCCACGAAGAAGAAAACAGTGAAATTAACCAACATGAATTACGCTTACGGCTGTTATTATATTATTAACTCTGAGCGCTATGTCGTCATTCCTAGCGGTACCTACAGGTGAGTATTGCAATCGATTCGATCGTCGTAAATCTTCCAACAAATGAATATCCTTCATGAAATATCGTTGTAACTAACGTTATTAATCGAAGGCCAAGGTCTCCGTCAAATGTCTGACTGAACGTTGCCCGTCAAGAAAATCCCCAGACGAGTAACAACCACGCATTATGTGAATAAGTAATGGCTCACTTAGCATTCGTTACATAACGCCGACCACAATGAGCGATGTTGCCATACTGCAGACCCTGTGACGTAACGCCTGTACGTACATAGCTTGAGGCATTGACGTTTGCCAGCGACATTGTTCGTAGTAAGTTCGAAGGTAAAAGAGTAGCCATTTTCTGGAACTCGAAAAAACATTTTTATGGGCTTGATATGCTAACTTAATAAGAATAAGGCGTCCGACCGATTTCGGCCATGGCCGCCGATCTCAATCGAGATCAGCAAATTGCGCAGGACATTTTATAATGCACATGTTGCGCGCGCAAACACAAGTGCACTATCTGTTCCTTACTCTCATAGTTCGGTGAGACGGCAATCTGACATGACCGATAAAAGATCGGACGCAGGACTACCGGCTTGCTTAACGTGCTTTCCGAAGCACGGGGTGCAGCCGCCAATTTCCTGTCCGGGCTGAGTAATTTCTTTACAGAAAAGCTCACATATTCTCCCGACCCCGGACTCGAACCAGGGACCTCTCGGTCCTTACGCAGCTCGCTACCAATAAACCAACGAGGCAGTCTAACTTAATATCAATAGTGTATCTACACAAAAACAAATTCGAATCTGACCATTTTTTTTCTATGAAATTCACATTTTGATTCTCCGAAAGTCACATTTTACTTCTATGAGACGACGCGTGTCTCGACGGTATTTATTGATTTTCATTGTTCTAATTCTAGTTCACCTTGTCTGTTCTGTACGATAAATTATACTTTACCTACTGTACATCTACATACAATGTTATGATCTTTCTATGCTTCTATATTTTCAACTAGCTTTCCGCCCGCGACTTCGTCTGCGTAGAGACGTTTAAAGGGTAAAACATTACTTCCTTATAGCGCAGTCGGTTAAAAAGTAGCCTATAACCTATCCTAGGCTCTGGACTATATCTGTACCAAATTTCATTTAAATCGGTCCAGGACTCTATGCGTGAAAGCGTGACAGACAGAGTTAGGTACTTTCGGATTTATAATATTAGTAAGGATTTTGTCAGCTTTATATACACACGCATTTTATCCGTATTCAAAGATCTTCCAGTTACGAGAAATACGACAGTAATTCTTCACTCTCTATCACAACGTCTAAAAACTAGCAGATTTATGATGACATTTTGTCCCAATTAGTCATCAAGGCAACAAGATGTCTGCCCTATATGTCTTGGCTCTAGTTTTACGACCACATAACCTTATCTAGATTAATACACGTAACACCTCTTACTCCTTTGTTTTGCCAACTAAAAGCAGCATTGTGCAAAATGTAGAGCGAGTGATGATGAAAAGGCAACCGTAAATAGGTTTATTAATTTATTTAATCATTGAACAAAGTTAACCGGAAGGGGTAGATTATGTGATGGTGGACGATTTAATGTGTTGGAGTAACTCTGTTTCTGTTAATTTTCTACAAACTGGCAAAAGTAACTAATATCTGAAACTATATTTGAGCACAACTATGAACAAAGTAATTGTGTGCGGTGAACCAAAAATCTTCACGCCCACGCCCTAATAAGTATTGCTTGCCTACACATTTGTGAAACTAAGTAATAAGTAAATGGATACTAAATTTGATTTAAACACTACACTACTATTAGTTTAATAAATACAAAGATATG